>OZ023274.1:6513920-7713920 GCA_964007475.1 Hybos culiciformis | reverse complement strand
TGCAGTTTGTATGCTGTAATGATAATAGTTATGCAAAAAAATGCGTTTTTATGTAAATAAATTGAGATAAAAAGTAATTAAATTTAAAATGTCAATTATTATAATAGCAATTAATTTTAATTGTTATTCGTCTAATTTGTAAATTTAATTTTTTATAAGATGAAACTCTCGGATTTGAAGCATTCAAGAACTGTGAAATAAACCAAATAGTTGGAAATATCAAGGATGTGTGATTCGTTTTAAGAAAATAAGCTTATTTAAATGATAGAATATTTAAATTAGAATGTTTTTTAAGTTGCAAAAATCTGAATTTAAGAAACTATTTTAACATCAGAGAATTATTAAATTTCGTTTTTAAATAAAACTTAATAAATCAATCTAAATGATTGAACTATGTTGAATATTCGGAAAATAATACACAACCAGACTAAATCTTCAAGAATTTAACTTAAGATAATATCGATGGCATTGCTCTGTGAAATTTATAAAATTTCCCTTTTATTTCTATTTACACAGAATTAAATTTTATTATATTATTACATTTTTATTGTTTTATAACAATTTTTTCCTTCTGTTGTATGCCTGTACATAAGTATTTAGATATTTTATATTAAATTAACAAATACTTTTAAATGCTTGCCCGTCGTCGTCGACCAGTCAGAATATTTTTGATAAATCCCATTAAAATAATAAAAATTAATAAAAATAAAATCAGTCACTGACACTGAATTAAATTTCATAATAATAATTTTTATATTCGGTGGTGTGATAGTGATAAGACAAACTTTGATTATGAAAGATATGATTTTGAATTTATTTTTATTTTTTTGTTAATACAATAAAAAAAAAAATTTTTTTATGCTTTAAAATAGAAGAGAATGTTAAAATAGACAGAAAAAATTTATTTTAATTTATGATAAATAGTCGTTTGGAAAAATTAGTGTTATGATGAGGAAAAATGTAATTCAAGAAAATTATGTAAAAATTCACTGGAAAAAATATTTGAATAAATTGAAAACTTTTACTGTAAAAGAATTATTTTATTACAAATTACATATAGAACATAATTTTTCTTTTGGAAAATTCTTAATTTTATTCTTTCATGTTCTCTTGGGAATAATATTACGGTTTTTAATAAGTGGTGTTGTAATATCGAATTTCGTTGTATGTTTGCGATCAAGATGTGTAGTGGAATTTGGAAAATTTTTGTAGTTGACCACCTGAATTAAGTCTTTGTGTTAATTAATAGAATTATATACTTATATCTAATTTATAAATTTTCATAGGTTTTAAAAAAACAAAGTAGGATTCTCCATACTTAGTCTCTAACCGAGCGAGTATGTTTAGTATCAATGAGCTTTTCTTAAAAATATTCTCGAATCTAGATTAATGGAAAATTGAAAAACAGAGCGATAAGATCCCTGATTGACCAATATATTTGCTTGTCTAATGTCGTTTCTTTTTTGTTTCTAAATGTCGAGGGAAGTATTTACACATAATTTGCAACAATATAATTTTTCTTCATAATTTTTTTTACTTCTTTTTGTGAATTGACATAAAAAATTATTTCCTTATTTTATTTTTAGTAAAAAAAAGAAAAGGGTGAAATATCATAACATTTAATAGCTTTGATAAAAATAATAAATTTTTTGTATATTTATACACAAAAAGAAAAACGTAAATGGCGCATGAAATTTGGTAAATTTTTACTTTTGGTCAGCAAAAAATTTAAAAATGTGAAAATTTTTGTTACGATTATTAATTTAGCTAAGTAATTAAATTTTACTTTTTCATTTAAGAATATCATGTATTTATGTATATATTATATTTATTATTATTTTTAATTTTCGATGATATCAACTCAATTTAAATTTTGAGTGTATACATATATACAGTAAATGTATATAGTTTTTAAATTCATAGTCTTCAAAACATAATTGATGTACATGTACATAGATGTAGAAAAACATCATAAAATTTTTAAAAACATTAGATAATAATATTATTATTAGAAAACATTTATTATGCGTTCTTCACAACATTAGCTTTCTTTTCTAATTTTTATCGGTTCTATAAACTCACAGATAAAGGGTTATACATTTAAATTACACAAACTTAAATATACTGAATAGTTGTATATTGTCCACAAGACTTTCGATCATACTCGCTTATAAGTATGTTGATAAGACTTCCGATATAAGAATCGAACATTGTAGTTCAACTTAATCTTAGTTTGTTATAACAGGCAATCAGGAGCTAATAATTTCATAAAATAATTGTTAACCGAATGAGTATGAAGCTAGTTTTGACTGACTGACACAAAGAATCTATTAATTTCGACAAAACTATAGATATTACAGATAAGATTGTTTTTGAGTATCTACTCTGTTTGGGCTTTTAATAATAAAGTATTGTTTTTTTTTTTTTTTCCAAAACAAGAATTTGGTTTAAAAACATAACTTTTTTATGGTTTTTTTTTTTTTTTTTTTTTGCATAATTAGCATAATATAGTTTGATATAAGATTTCCTCAATTTTAATTTCCTTTAAAAAAAAAAAACTTAAAACTGGTTTTTTTTTTTGTTTATTCGTATTTAATAACTATACCATTTGAAGAAAAAAAAAATTATTATAAATGATTTCATTAATAAATTGGCGCTTAATTTTAGTATGTGTATTTTAAAGTCAATAAGCTTTTGATTATATTGTATAATTCAAAGTTAAATATAGTATATTATATGTATATAATTTGAACGCCCCGCTAACAGTGAAAATATATATGGGTATATACAAAATCTATGAAAAGGCCAAAACATAAAATTATAATTCAAACAAGAAATAAATAATAAAATAAACTTAAAAATTAAAATGCACGTTTATTTATTTTTTTTTTTTTTTCGCTAAATTATGACTAAATTTTTCAATTTAAGCATACTTGAAATTTCGTAATGAGTATATAACAAAATATTTTTCCACTATCTCAATAAATAATTTTTTTTTTTGCACTTTAAAGTCTAGCTCTTTCTTGTGATATGATTAGAAGTTTGTTTTTTGAGGTATTGAGGCGAGGAGTTTTTCGTTTAAGTATTTTTTATTTTAAATTCCAAGTTTTGCTTATGCAATCAATTTGTGGTCAATGATGGAACCAATAAGTACTAAATCAATCAAATCTATTTGAAAATTATAAAAGGTTTGTTTTTCAGTTTCAGTTGCTTATCCCTGAATAAATACTAAGCTTGAGATTTGATCATTTCCAAAATTTCATTGTGTTTGTTAAATATACAAAGATTGATATGAAACCACATGATCTTTAATCTAATAAATTTATTGCACTACAAGAACCTCAAATTTTTTTTTAACAAATATCAATTTTCAAGTTCCTGTGAACTTTATAGCGCCAGGAAAAAATTATCATGGCATGGCATTTATATAAAACCAATTTCAAGAATACAAGAATTTTGTTTTATATACAATATCTTTGTTTTTTTTTTGTTTTATTTTGTTTTTAATTAAGTATAAAAATTATCTCAAGTCCTCTGTGTTCATAAGCTTGGAAAAAATAAATATATATATAGATTCTATGTATATTTCAAATCCAATTAGAGTCAAGAAAAAAAAAACATTACAAGTCTTGCATAATAATATTCTAAGTATAAATTGAGCGCGGAGCTTTTGTCTTTTAATTTTCAATTAGTAATTTTTGTATAAATAATATTATATGAAGCGAGCATGTACATTAAACACTATATGCCGTTGATGCTTTCTAAATTAAAAGTATACCTCACGGTTAAATCAATTTCAATCATCAATTACTCCATTATTATTTTATTATTATTTTACACCGAAAACAAACAATTAAAAAAATATTATTGTATTATCTATTTTAACATTAGGATATAAATTTGTTGGCGAGACGTTTGAATTTCAGCGAAATAATTTTATTATGACTTGAATCTTCCATAACTTTAACTATAGTGCACCAAAAATTCAAACCAGAGATTGTAGTTTTAATTTTTTGGTAAAAAAGACAGATAAAAGATATGTAAATGACAGTTAAATATTGTGTAATGCCAGATATATTAGTTATATGAATGTACTGTCAATAAAGTTGAAATTATTTATGCTTTTATGCTTTCGAATTATTATTATTGATCATTTCTAGCTTAGATTGAGTTTAGTTCTCTCGGATCAACACCTAAGTGTTTTTTTTTTCGGTGTCATTGCTTTAATTATACAATATTTAATAATTGAATTAGAATTATAATAAAAAATAATATATAATTTAAAAAGTTATTGATGAAAACATGAAAAAAAAAAAATTTTTTTTTTCAACATTCAAAATATCGAAATATATTTTTATCAAACTTTTTTTTTCTTTTTTTTTTTTCAAGAAACCACAAAAATATACTTTTAAATTTTTATTGAAAATTAAATAATATTTTTTTTTATTCACAACTTTATGTTATCAAGTTTACATTTATATTTAATATTTAATATATTTTTTTATCAAATTAATAAAAAATGTAGTAAGTAGATTTGATAAGATTTTTCTTTATATGTGTACACTTTTATCGGCTTGATTTTTTTTTTGTTTATTTATTTATTTTTTTATCAAATCACGACTAAATATTGTCAATTATATACTCTATAAAATAAATCACAAAAAATGTAAACAAAAAACTATTATTTATATATGAAGAAAAAAAAAAAAAAGAGTTAGAAGGAAGGAGCCTAATTTACCGTTTCACTAATAAATTCTAACTGAAAAATTAATAATAAATTTTTCATGGAATAAGCAAAAAAAATGAAAAAAAAATTTATTAAAACATTTTTTTTTTTTAAATGATAGCTGAGCTGTGAATATGAGAATTCCCCTACACTACACACAACAAAAAAAAAAAGTTTTTATTATTATGAATGACACTCTCTTAAGCTTTTTTTTTTGTTACTCATCAAATGTGTACTGAGTAAAAAGCTTTTTGTTTATTTTTTCTAATTTTTTTTTTATTTAATTATTATATAGATTTAGCTAAGATATATATCATTTTACGCAACACAATATCAAAACAATAGAATATTTTTGTTTATTTATTTTTTTTGTTATAAAATATATTTTATAAAACAGCTGATCAAAATAAAAGCTGCTTTTTGTGAAAAAAAAAAAAAAAAATTACAAGAACCACAAAAATGAGGAAAAATTTTACAAAATAATTTATTAATTCGAATTATTAAATTAGAATATTAAATTAGAATAAATGGTAATTAAGTAATAAATATTGAATATATAAATAAGTATGTATACAAAATAATAAACCTACTATTAATATGAATTGTATGTAAATCGCGATCTTTCAAAATGAATTTTACAAATTAATTTCAAATTATATTATAAGTATTTTAAAATTAAATTAAAAACTTGTAGGTGGTTTAATGTCGAATAAAAATGATTGTAAAAAAAAATATATATATATATTTTTTTTTTGGCAAATTTTCAGATTTAATTGTTTTTCAATTTTTATAATTTTTAATAATTATTATAAATCCAATTTTGATTTTGAAAATTATAGATTGTCGTATTTTCCAAAACTAAGCTATATAAGCAATATTTCGATTTGCTACTTCGATTTCCTAGTAGATTGCTATTTTCAAATGAATACCTAACTTGCAGTGAGAGGCCGTGTAATGCTGAAAACAGTCGCGAACATTAAAAGTCTCTATACAGAATATAGGATATATAACCCAATAAGCTTTGAAACACTTGCAAATGAAAGAAATAGATTATACTTGAAATTATATAGAGTTCATGTTGGTCTGGTCAATCAACTTATTTTTATAAAGAACTTCCTTCAGAGATTAAATCAATTTCGAATATAGACATGTTTAAGAATAGATCAAAATATTTGCTATTGATTGATGAAATAAATGATGTCATTTAAGTTGTTTTTCTTTAAAAAAAAATTTTATATTTAATATTCTTTCTTACTTAAAAAATAAAATCAAATTAATTGTATATGTTATGCAAATTAAAAAAATAATTATTATTTAAGTATGTACTCTAAAATAAATTCAAAACCTAAAAAATGTTATACATAATCAAACTTTTTGATTGTAAACAATATTAGTAAATTAAATATTATTACATTGGTTAATAAATTTATATATTATTGAATTAAATTATATCAGGTAAAACATTACTTATATAAATATTACATCGAGAAAAAAAAAGGAAAATATGTAATATTATAAAAAATAAACAAATAATAGAAATTTTGCTTTTCCCAAATTCAGAGCTTAAGCGCAGTGAGAATTAAATTTTATTGGAAATAAAATGAGATCAATTACGTTTAAATAATCTTGCCGAGCAATTGAAAAACTCTATTAGCAAAAAAAAAATTCAAAATAATATTTCTATTGATGGCCAAACCCACAATTAGAAAGTCGAAACCAATTAAGTGCGTAAAAGTCGTAAATTAAAGTGAAACAATAAATTATTTATTGTACGAATAAAAAAAAAAATACCGTGAAAAATCAGTCACAAAAACCAGTCCCAAAAATCATTACATATAATATTAAAACATAAGTTAAACTAATCTGTATCTAAATTGCTTCAAAAATGCATATATATATATTATAAGTATATTATTTATTAGAAGCAACAAATTGATGTTAATAAAAACGAACATAAATAATCCTCTCAACAACATCATAAAAACTAAATAGTAAAAACTTTTAAGTATGTAAAAAGAAAAAAAACAAAAAAACTTAAGATCCAGACAAATTGATTTTTATTTTAAAAAGATTTATTTAGTTAAGTTTTTAATATACATAAGGTCAATGCCACATTTTTTTTTTTTGTTAATTTATTTCAATTTATTTAGTATTTTAAATAAATATTAATTTGGAGTGTTTAACAAAAATTTGAATATTATTTGTGAAGTGATTATCCCTAAAATATTTAGTTCGGTCTAAATAGGTACCTAATATGAGAAAATTTGAGAAAATAATTATTAATAGTTATCAATTTTATTTTCCTAATTAAAAGAGAAATTTTCGAATAAAATTTATATATAATTATGATGTACAAAAATAAAAATAGCAATTATTATATTACGCCTCCCGCGTTCTGACTGTTTACTTTTAAAGAATAAATATCACTTAAATAAATGTACATACATTCTACACATACTGAAATCAAAATAACCAGAAATATTTATTAATGTGTAAATGCCATTAAGAAATTTCATTTTAATTTTAAGCAAAAAGACGTCAGTAGTGTCAAAGAAAATAAATTAATTCATTTTGCATTTGAGTTGAGATGAAAATATAATTTTAAAGGAATTTTTATTTTTTATTTTTTCATTAAAATTAAAATTAAAAATACATATATTTTATAGTACACAATAATATATATTTAGAATATTAAAAGTGTAAATAAAAATCAAGATTTGAAATAAAACATTTCTTAGAAATAATTTAATTATTAAAATTTCTCTCGAAAAGGATTCAAAGAACCAAATATTCATTATTTCATTAAAATTGTGATTTTCACACAAAAGGAAGTAAAAACCATAATAATATAAATATCTGCCAGAATTCTGAACAATTATAAAGTTAGTAAAATTTACCAAAAAGAGTATAAATAAGTTTCGAGTATTTATAATGTGTGTAGGTGACATTTGAAATTTTATTTGACTATACGTAATAAAACCAAAATTACAAGAACAGGATAACCTTAAGTATTCGAATGGGGAATATGAAAAACATAGTGAAAGACATTCTTTTTTACATTTTATTATTTATCACTGCTCACAAATTTGTCCAGAACTCATTTTGTACTTTAATCCTCTTGGAAACATAGTACGACATGTGAATGTTAAATAACATCAAAAATATTTTATAATTTTTGTGGTGTGTTGTTAACCATTATTAAAATTTTAGATACAATTGAAAATATGGATTATTTTTATTGCAAAAAAAAAAGAATGTACACTAAATAAAAACATAATTTGAAATCAATAAATATTATAAATTTTTTTCGAGATAAGTATTTTCAACTGTCCAGCCAGACTATGAATATATAGTGAATATAGTGATTGAATTTTATTTATTTAATAACAATTGAATGAATTATTATTAAATTATAGGTTTTTTTATTTTCTAGAATTATTTTTAAATGATTTCCTAATAGATATATGTACATTAGCGCATAAATAATTTCTGCTTCCTTCCTGCACATTCGATTTTCGATAATATTTTATTATAACAAATAAAAAATGTTATGTAAAATTTATTAAATTTATTTTAAATATGTTATGAATTTTCCTCAAACTTTCATATCTCTATATATACTTAAATAAAATTTAATTATCTAATTATATTTTATATTATTTTCTGTTTCAACTGAATGCTTATATTTTATTATCATAAATTAAAAAAAAAATAATTTTTTTAAGCTTTAATAAAAATAATCATCATTTTTTTTTGTTTTTTTTTATATTTTGCAAAATATTATTATATGAACTTCAATGGTTGGTTCATTGTACGTTTTTAATTACCATATGTGGTGTTGTGGAGTATTTGTATTTTGAAGGTTTTCCTTCCATTAAGCAAAAAAAAAAAATCACAATTTACATAAACTTGATATGAATTTTGAATAATTATTTTACTGGTAAAATAAACAGACTTTTTATGATATTACTGCGTATTTGGTGACAATTTTATAGTGGAGTAAAAATAATTATAAGGTGTTAAACGAGAGTTATTCAAATAATAGAAAAGAGGATGGTGAATAATAATCTCAACTATGATTGATTAATTACATATATAAAATTAGATATACATATGTACAAGTTACTGTACCTACATATTTTTTTTAAATCCTTTATATTAATTTTGTCACATTTAAGAAGTGAAAGTTGCCTCACTTCCCGTCATCCGATCGAGATGAAATTCTGCATATTCGTATTAAGTTGATGACAATGAATTTAATCGAATGACGAGAAGTGTAAAATGGTGCCGGCTTTTCTACATTCAGTGGTTGGTCGTAATTTTTTTTGAAATAAAAAAGTGAAATGCGAAAATTTAGATGAAATAATTTTCCTAATATCTTGAATTTAATTTAGTACCAGTGTGATATAAATGATGCGATTGAATGTAATACAACTGAAAAGTTAACAAACTCCCATATAAAGGATTTATATTAGAAACTTAGTTTTTATTGATTGTTTTATTTATTAATTTTATATAGCCGCGCAGAAATGGAATGATTCAATTTAATGTCGAATGCCTTGTTGGATGTTTAGAAACTACGATTAAGGGCTGGCAAAGATGAAAGTTCACCAATAGCTTAAACTTCAATGAATTTTTGAATACTAAGTTATATTCTTTTATGTCATTTAAGCCTTTGAATGTAGGTAAATAGTTAATATAAATTGACTATTGTAAAAATCTTAAAATATAAGTTATATAATTTTTTTTTAAGTACTTATTTCTATAGAGAAAAATATTTATTGAAAAAAAGAAGATCTATAAAAATAAATTACAGAAACTTACTAACTATACATTTTTTTTTGTCGACAAAAAAATATTGAGCTTACATAATTTTAAATGTAAACAAAATTTACGACCAACTTTTGCATATAAAGATTCATTGATAAATAAACTTGTTTACATTATTATTTATTCAGAATTATATCCATTATTAATTATTATACCTTATTGACTCATAAATACTAATGATTTTAAAATAAACATTGCAATTTTTATTTTTATGAAAATTAAGTTTCAATTAAAAATAAAATATTATAAATTGAAATCAATTGTAATTTTTTAAACAAATTGACATCAATAATAATAAAAAAATTGTCAAATGAATTGATAGAAATTTGATTATAAAATTTTAATTATATGTGCATGTTTAACGTAAATATTTACATGAGTAGATAATAACTTGATACGAGCTTTATGATTTCATCTTAATAATGTTCCAACAATTCATTTTATTCTATTTAAATGAAATTGAAATTATATGCTGTTTTTGTCAGAGACATAGTAGCAACGCAACTTCGAGTAGCCGGTATTTTCAAGCACGAAATATAAGAACATTATATTAACGATTATTGAGGTAATTGAACTAAATTCGAACAAGATTACATTCATATATACTTTGCTTGTTCAATTCAATTCTATTTTATTTAATTTATTTAACTTATTTTCAACAGCTTTCTTCCTAACATTATACTAATCATTTTTCTCAGTGTATAATATTGTATTTCAGTATATAATGTATATATATACTATTTTTAAAATAATTAAGTACATCCCTGCTATAACGAATTAAAAAAAAAAATAAAAAAAAATGTGTATCTTAATTTGTATCTTACATTTCAGTACATTCACAATCTATGCTGACTTCTCGAGAAAAATTTGATGATGTTTGTGTTGATGGTTTACGTCTTATCGCCATATGTCGTTCGCGTGACGGAAATTTTGGTGTTTTACGAATAAATATTGGTTGAACTTCATTTTCATCACCAGTACGTCCACCAAATTGATTAATACCAGAACGTTTAAGTAAGTGATCTTTGTGGGCAAGCCACAGTTTTTCATCAAAATCATCAATTAATCTCATTTTTAATTTTTTTTATTTTTTTATTATTTAAAATTTAGTTGATAAGAAATTTTTTTTATATTTTTATTTATTATTTGATATTATACGTTTATTTTTATTATTATAATTAAACTAAAAATTCTTTATCAACACACTGGTTGGAATTAAAAAAAAAAAATATTATGCGCCTTGTCACTCTATCTAAAAAAAAAACAATTTCAAATTTTATATATTTTTTTCCAATTGACTTTTAATGCACCGAGATACGATTCACAGTGAGTTTAGATATTGAACTGAACTCAATAATAAATGTTCTTTTTTTTCGTTCTATTGAACTCAATATGAAATTATAAATACTTTCGTTTTTGCTTTAAAATGAAATATGAGTTGTCAAACTATTGAATTTTAATTATATTTTTGAATGAATAAGGCTTTCGAATATTGTATGATTTATTTTGGACCCTAAATTTGTTACAAAAAACACAGCTCGGCGACAATTAATGTCTCTTTAATTGCGTAGGTTACATATCGATTTTTTTAACATCATTTCTTGCGGTTAATGAACAAATAAATGTATTTAAAGAAAGGTTTCAGTAGTCATTAAAATATTTACATTCTTGTTCATTTTAAAGAATTACTAATTTATTATTTGTTCTCATTATTCATAAAATTATAAATAAACTTTAACTTTTTTGTACGCGATTTGAAATTTTTATATTATTAGCGAGTAAAACTATTCAATAGAGCAGATCAAATTATTGATCCGCTATAAAGAATATTATTTTAAATTCTAGTTTTGGGTCGTAATTTTGAAAAACAAAAAATCGATTTCAATGAAAAGGAAAAAAAATATTTATACGGCTTAAGCCATGTGAATATCTATATATGAGTTTTGGGCTCAAAACCATGAAATTAAAATATTTTTAATGATGTGATATGTAATTGTAGTGATTCCCTGCAAGTTGTTCTATTACACATCAATTTTCTTTTCGGTATTTTTGAATTAAATTTTTATAATATAAGCCAATTAGGTGGTATCTAAAATTGATACAATGAAATCAATTTTCTTTTTTTTTTGTTTTTATTTGGAAATTTTAATATGTATGTACATATTATATTGAAAGAAAATATAAGCAGCTTTTAGTTAAAATTAATTTGAGTGCAAGAACCTCCGAACAAATATTGAATAGTTTCACTATAAAAAGTGTTTATTTGTAAATTGTAATCGAAGCTGATAAGAAAGAAATACTAAAACAAAATGTAGCCATGTAAATATAAATTATGATAAAATAGTAAAAAAAGAACAAATTTTCAGAAAATGTGAATTTAATTTGTAATTTTAGTAAAGTAAGCTGTATTGCTTTTGGGATACAGTGAAATTTGTGTGTATTGCATTTTCATTTAAGTTTTTATTTAAAACATTATCAGTATCTTTTAGAATTGATTCTTGAACTTATTATTATCAAATAAAAAATGAGTTTATAGTTCATATAAGGCGGTGAAGAGGAAACAAAAAAAAAAATTCCTACATAAAACCAAAAAATTGTAATTTAATTATTAAATGGAATTTATTTTATGATTAATATTAATTTTTATGTAAAAAAAAATGAATTGAATAATATTTTGCATTAATCGAGCAAATTCAAGAAGGAAAGAACTACTTGCTGTATATGAATATAAATGGGTTTTGTAGTTTCCCGATTCAATTTTTTCGAATTATGTAAATTTTAATTCCATTTAATCTGGATTATTTCTATAAAAAATAAATTAATGGCAAACAATTTATTTTAAAAAACAATTTTTTTATTTTTTGTTTTTAATCCCTTTTTATAAATCAAAATTTAATGATACTGTAGGTATTTTCATATATTTTCATAAATTAGGACTTTTTTCCGCTACAAAGCTTCAAATTTATGTCGCTGTTGGTTGAGTCGAGGATCGTTAGAAAACATTTCGGTTTTTGATTCTGTTTTATTTTTTTTATAAATTATTAATAATTTCCAAAGTCTAATTCAATACTGGTCTTCATTCATAATATAAAATTTTTGAATATGTTCAAGATTTTTTGCATAAAAGTTAGTTTCGTGTTTCATACAATAATATTAAGAAATTGAGATTTATTATAAATGTTAAAAGTTTAAATTTTTTGTCATTATATTTTATTATATAGAAAATGACAATAAAAAAGCACATAAGATTTTTTTTATTATTATTATTATTTCATAAATTTCAAGGTTAACTGTTAAAATAAAGTAGTTTGACCCCGTAACGTACTTTTTTCTGTACACAAAAATAAGCTTTTCGTAATAACCCACTTATGTGAAAAAAAACTTAATTTGAATAAATTTAATAATTTTTAGATTGTACGATTTTTATCTGGAGAGCGGGTAGCATAGTTTTATAAAATATTGAACTTTGCGCATTTTTTAATGAATTCTATATTTTTATAAATTATTGAAAAATTTAATTAAAAACTATTTACAATTTACATTATAATTTAATTTAATTAGAATTTTTTTTATTACTTGATTTTATTTTACTTTGAAATTCTATTAAAATTTAAATAAATTAAACTAGATGCATATTTAAATTAAATTATATGTGTTTACAACCGGTTGAGATAATTCAGTAAATATATGTCTTATGATAACCTAATAAAGTATTATAGTGTTGAGTAAACAACCGATGAATTGAATAAGTTGAATAAAAATAAGTGAATTTTTTTTTTAAATTTTGGGAATAAAATTGATAATATTTATAATAAATAGGAAGAATTTGTGCATTGCAATTTTTATTGCAAACACTTTAATATGTTCATAATTTCAATAATGTTTTCATCTTATAGTTTTCTTATCAATTTTATTTTGCCATTTAAAGACTCGTTCTATTCATCTCGGTATAAGATCAATATTGGAAGAGAATATTATTTTCGTAAATTTTTATGATCGCATTATAATTCCCGCAATAACCCCCTGTGTATCAATTAGTCACCTTTAAGATATAAATAACGTGAAGGCACTTTATGAATATTCTAGGTATGTGTATTTAGTATTCAAATTGCTTTATGTTATACCAAGGACGAGGTTCAATTTGAAGGTGTAACTATATAATTAACTTTATCAATTTTTTATGGTTTTACTGATTATTTATATAAAATTTATTTCTATCGTAATTGAATAATTATAAAATTTTAATTCCGTTTTCTTATCATAATTTTATTTTTTTGTTTTTATTTTTAACTTTTCAAGTATATTACTGAACGAAAATATCTCGATCGTATAAGAAAAATGTTCGACAACAACTGATCAACTTTATTCAATTTTTTTTTTTTATGTTTTTTTAGCACCAGATATTTTTGGGTTTGTTTGTATACAATTTTAATTATTTCATTAGCAATTTGTTGTAAATGTTAATTTTAATATTTTTAATTTGTTTCATTTCTATTTGATTTGAATATAATACATAGTACCTAAATCTATATTTTTTAATAAAAAATTAATAAAGTTTATATTAACTTTAATAAAAATGTTAAAATAAGAAAAATAAAGAATTTTTGTATTTGATAATAGTTTGAATTATTTTTTTCTTATTAAATAAATAAGATTTTTGGAATTCTAAAATTTGGACAATTTCGAAGACATTGTATATTAATTAATCTCAAAGGAAAAATTGTAGAGTCGGAATTGAATTCCAAAACAAAATTAGGTAAGAATTTTGAATTTTGGCATTTAATTCAAGTGTTCACTAAAAACATATCGAATTAAAGTTGTAGTTGTTGTTCTTAAAATATAATTTCGATTCAGTTAATGAAGAAAAAAAAATAACATTTCTTCTACAGCTAATATGTAGCTCGATAATAGATTTCATTCAATCAAGAAACTCATTTTTCTATTTCGTTTTTTTTTTATGACTAATTATTAAAAATATGTTTTTCCGTATAAACGTCAAATGAACAATTTCTTTAATTCCAAAGAAAACTCAAATGTGCGGGTTTGAGACCGCAATTTATTTAATCACAATTCATTTGACCGAAATTTCATTTCATCCGAAATTTTAATTTGACTGTAGATAAGACATTTAATTTATATATTAGAATTAATTTTCTTAATTATTGTATGAAATCAAAATTTAACTAAATTAGGAGTGTAATTTTTTTTGGTTCTGGAAAGTTCTTGAGTATTTGTGGGTTTTGAAATCTTGTTATCTTAATAATTTCAATTTTTAGTTCAATTAATAATTTTATAATATACCAAAATTGTGTTTGTTACAAATCGATATTAGGTAGATCTTTTGAAATGTTGCTTATCTGGAATTTCAATGGTTTTTTTTTTTTTAATTTCTGTTTATTTTGTTATATTTTCTTTTTGTACATGTTTTTAATTTAAAAAATAAATACATTGACGATTTTAATATAAAAAAATATTGTTTTTTTTAGATTGCGTTTCGCATCACAAACCCAAGTTAATAAAAAAAACGGAAGGAGGGGGTATGATCAGAGAAAGAAATTGGAATGGGAAATATAAAATATCATTTTTTTTTTCTTTAAATAAAAAATTATATACATGTATCTAAAATGTACAATATATTATGTATATAACTACCTATCTATTAATACTTTGTTTTTATTAGATACAAAGTTTTTGCTTTGTTGTGTTTATAATTTAATAAAAAAATAAAAATTGTTGCAATTTTTTTTTTTTTAAACAAAATTTAAAACAAACATTTTTCTTTCTTTTCCTTTTGGCATTTTTACAAAATCGATCAAAATATTACTTAATACACAAGGTCACTTACATATATGCTTTTGTTTACAATTATTATGCGACAGCTGATCTTATTTTTAATTCATGCGTTCAAATTCAGAATAAAATAAAGTGCGATATCATTATGCTGTGAATACCTATGAAACTCAAACGCAAAAAAAAAATAAATTTTTTATTTTTTCTAATTAATTCGTTTTTTATTTTTTTTTATTTTTTGAAGAAATTTATGTTAAATATAATAAGTTCACGGTCTTCTGTTCAGTTTTAGAGTTTTTAAAAATAAATATCTAATTCCGGAAAATTATTATTGGGCGTTTGAAGTTTTTCCTTTTTTTAATTCATCGTTACTAAAAATATATTCGTTTAGTACTTGACTAAAACTTTACTAAGTACAGAGTTGCCAACGAATTTTGATTTTGACGCTTCAGTGTTGTGATTTGATTGATGCGGGTGTGGAGTGGATACATCTTAATAAAGAAAATAAATTTTATAATAATAATTAAATAAAATCAACAAAATCAAATTTTCCATAAAAATTTGAAAGCTAGGTATTCCTAAATAAAATAAATCATAAAATTTTCTGTGTTTTATCTTAGATTTGTTATTTCATAATTTACTACAAAAGTTATTGTTTTTTTCCTTTAAAATATTATTTTAAACAAAATATACATAAAGTTGTAAAATATACATAAAGTGAATTAAAAAGAAAATGCGCGCCAAAATATTATTTTTTCTTTTCATATAAAAGAAAAAGTTTCCATGATGTGTGCTTGCTTACAGAAAGTTTCTAACATAACATTTATGATAAAATTTGGTAAAAATAAAGAAATAAGAAGTTATTTATAACATTTTTACAAACTTTCGATTGAAGTTTTTTTTTGTTTTTTTTTTTTCAAATTTATTTTCATTTTAATTTAAACTTTTCTTTTAAAAGAAAAGAACTTTTTAATTTTCTTTTTCGAAAAATATGCAATAATAATAATATACATAAAAGTAATCTGTTGTGGAAATGATTTGATGATGGCTTTTAACTTTACCGTATAATTTAATTTAGTGAATTGAGTTGAATTATAATTTTATATTAATTTTATAGTATTTTTAAGATCTCTTGTTTGTGGCGAATTTCGATTTTTATTCGAAATTAAATTTTATCTATATTTGCCTGAATGAAATAAAAAAAAAGGATGTTTTTATCCTTAAAAATATCTGACTTCAAATAGAAACTTTTGTATATAGTTATTAATTGAAATGAATAGTAGGTGCAGGTCTAACTAAATGATGTCTTCTGAACTCATACTATAATCGAATGTTAGTTTTCCGACTTTAAATGTAATTATACTTAGCCGTAGCCATTCTTGATTTGTTGATGATTTTCATGGTTTTTTTTTTCTATATTTATAACGATCATGCCGACATAAACTTCTATTAAAAAATTATATCAAATTTTAATTATTTCTAAAGAATTTATTTTTGTGTGCGCGTACGTACATATTTATATCTGAAAGTAATTTATTTATGACATAGAATTGTAATTTTTAATAAATAACTTTCATCATACAAAAATGTTTTTTTTTATATTTTTACATAAAAGGGAAAACTTTTTCCTTTAAAAAACAATTGCCTTGGAAAAATTTCGGTCTATAGATTTGTTAAAAAAAAATCTAAAGAATGAAAAGAGCGCTTTTCGGGTTGATTATTATGAGTTATGCAGTTACAAGAATCCGATTTCACGGAGTTTCGTACCGATGCATTTGATCCACATTTTCCAATACTTTTCGTAAAACAATAAAGAGAGCTGAACGGAATTATATTTAAGTTTTTACCACCAAAATAGATTTCTATTTAATATATATAACGCTAATGGGACCCCAGAGACTTAAAATCTCACTAAATGTATAACAATTTACAAACCATTATGCACACAACACAAAATAGTTACATGATTCATATTTGTAAATAAAAAAAAAAAAAAAAACAAAATTAATCTTGAATAATTAACAAAAAAACTAAATAATTTTATTCTGATGCTATATATATATTGCTGTCATGCTTCTAAATCAGTTTAATTATTTTTGTAAAAAAAAAAAAATTTTTTTTAAATGAAAATTAAAATAATTTATATATTCGCATTCTACATAATATTATACACTGTATGTAGTATGAATTGTATAGTTACTGAACAGTGTTTATTACATGCAATTTTAATTTTCTATTGTTTGTTTTTATAATTTGCATATTTTAATGTGTGCGATGTAATTTAGTGGAAATATTCTCTGTTGCTATCATAACATATAGTTTATAGTTCGTTTTTAAACTATATTCGAAAATCTATTTTCTTCGCTTGGATTAAAATAACACTGAAGTTCTTCATATTAAATATAAATTTTTTATTTTAAAGAATTCTGAGACATCAAAAAGAACCCCCAAGTAATTGTTAAATGATGAAATACTTTGGAGAAGTATTATTTTCTTGTACGAATTATTATTTTCTTCATTCAAATACTTTATGTTCAAGAAAAGTATTTTAATGTGCATGTGATCGGTAAGTTGTATTTACAATCGTAAATTTAGCTCAGTAAATGTTATATTACATACGTGAATACACATGTAATTATTTAATTAACACGTTGACGGACAGTAGAAACAAGTGAAATTTTCGAAAATTGACACTATATGTTTTTGTAATTTTTAGAATATTAGAAGTATAGTTTTACTCTTTCTGCTTAAATACACTTAATTTTGATTAATTCAGCACCTTTAATTAGGTTGCGGCTACAACCGTCATGGCGCCAGCGGACTCTAGACACTATGACTCTAGACACTATGACGGCTATAGACGCAACTGTCCGTCAACGTGTTAAGTAAATTTTATTTACATTCTCCGTATTAAGTAAATTTTATTTACTTTCTTCATTTTGAACTTTTGTTTATTTTTTGCATTACAAATTTATTGATTGCAACTACCTCTCACATGCACATTAAAACAGTATACAAAACATGATAATAAAATTTGTTATACAGCTCGTTGTGTATATACACAAAAACACATAAACACTTGTCAATATTATATCACTCGACCTAACGATCTCGTGATATAAGTATTGACTTGTGTCTATGTGTTTTTGTGTATACACAACTCGTTGTAATAACAAATTTTCTTAACATGTGTTGCAATCTACTAATATGTACTTGCAACAAGTAAAAATTATTTACTTACAGAATAACTACTATTAAATTTAGTTTACGACTTCAATTATTAATTTTTTCATAATATTCAAACAAAAATCATACATTTAAATAATATGGTAATTAAAACAAATTTCGATTAGAAAAAATATATCAAATAAACAAAAAAAATAAACAGTAGCATTAATACTAACTATTTGCATAAATGACGGAAAATGCAATCGTTTATTCAGCACCTGTTTTTAGAGGAATAAATGAAGCAAATCTTTTGTTTTATATTATTATTCAAATTAAAAGCTCTTTAAATTTAATATACATTTTGTATTTTGTTTTTTTTTTAATCTGAATTAATTCATGACATCATTTGCTTGCATTTTTAGAATATGTATTTAAAAAATAAAATAAAAATAAAACAAAATTTAAATAAATATCTCTATTGCAACCAGATAAAAATAACATAAAAAATTTTTTTTCAAAAAATTTAATGAAGCATAGAAAAAATAAAAATTATGCATAAAAATACACATATTTTTTTTTTTCTTAAAACCCAAATCGATAAAGACAGTAATAAACTCAATTAACCTTGAATATTATTATTATTACCTACGCAGTGGAAACCGCAGCAAATTGTATGTGAAATAAAAATAAATAATGTGTAACGTAACGATGTTATACAATTTTCATTTTTGTATAATGTAATAATATGTAATGTTGTAATGAAAATTAATTTTCTTTTGCATTTTCTCAGCAATTCTTGATTAGGTGTAAACATTTATAATTATTATTATTATTATTATTATTTCACATAATTTTTAATTTATTTTTGTTGAACGTCAGAAATAAATTTTATATAAGGTTTCCAGTTCAAAAATTGAAGAGAATTTTTGTTATAGTATTCTTAGAAATTAAGCTGTTTTTACTTTTCTGTTCAATATAGTACTTAGTAACTATACACTAAATATTCTTTGAAGATTTTACATTTTGCATTCGACAGAGATTGATTTTCATTTCTATTTGACTTCGATAACTACAGATTTAACATTTTTGAAATTTTTACATTTTGCATTTGACAGAGAATGATTTCGTTTTTGACTGCGGCTTAAGAAAGTATTAATGATTAAAATAAAATTTACGGTCGAATTCAAATACAAGCGCCGCTTCCAATACATTGGATTTGAATTTATTAATCTTTTTAAGCTTACAAACTAAATATTTTGTATTGGTACATAAGTAGTGAAACTAGATCTACTATGTACATCCAAAATATAAACATTTTTCCTTCAAGAGAAATTGATTTTAGGAATTACAGCAATGTTTGAATGTGTTAAACTGAAGAACATTATCATGATTGAGAAATAGAGCAACAATTCTATTTTTGCGTGAACCGCAATCGCTTTAATAAAACATATTATACTTTTCATATTGTTCAGAAATCTATTATATATAATAAATTATTTAATGGTGTTTTTAAATTTTAAACAAAATTAATTATTTTTAATTTCATGAATTATCTGTACTTCGATTAAATTCCGGAAATACACGTTACGTACCTGGTATAGATATCTGGTATTTTTATATCTTAGTTCAAAATTAAAATCTATTTCTAAAATAAAACATTATTTACATTTATACTTAATATAAGCTAAACTAACTGTAAAATATCTCTTTCCTTATTGTCGTTAGAATTCAGTATGTATTTAGATTTCAAATAAGCTTATATAGAATTTCAATAAATTAACCCACATGCTCTAAAAATCTTCGATAGATATGTGCTGAATTCTATTGTTAGGAAAATTCAAAATAATTAAGAGGACTTGGTACCAGTTTGGATTTTTTGTCCCAAAATTTGATTGTAGAGCCGTTTTAGATTATTTTAAAGTTTAATTTAAAAAAAACATTTCATTCACAACCTCAGGAATGTTTCACAGTTTAAAATGACACAAAACTTTTGAGAATGGGTTAAGGCTAAGTGCTCGAAATCTCTTCAAAACCATTTTGTGACACATAACAATGGTTTTGAAGAGATTTCGAGCACTTACCTTTAACCGATTCTAAAAAGTCTTATACCCTTTTAAAGTATCAAACAGTTTGGAGGTTGTGAATGAAATGTTTTTTCTAAATTTAACTTTAAAATAATCTAAAACTGCTTTTCAAAAAAAATTTGGGACAAAAAATTCAAACTGGTACCAAGTCCCCTTAATGAGCTGATTATACGATAAAAATTGTTTTTATAATTAAAAGTTAATTTGAATAACATTCGTAACTTTTTACTGTTTTTTATAATTCTAAACAAAAACATAAGAAAAAATTAATTAAATTTTGATAATATTATTTTCGATCTGATTAAGAAAGATTATTTATGTTTTTAATTATTTTATAATTCATAAAAATGAAAGTGTTAATGACATTTTTATATGTATATAAGAAAATATAAATTATAAGAATTTCCACTTGTTGCAAGAATGAATCCTTTTCTCAAAAAAGTTCTCTTTAACAAATCTATATTATTATTCTATGCTTTGAAATTTTTTTTTTCCTGAAGAAAAGCGTTATATGCTGTTAATGTTATCGAATCAACTGGTGGGAAAATTATAGAATGAATTTTTTTTTTCTTCGGTTTACAAATAATTTTTCTTATTTACGTATGTAAGGGGAAAATTATTACGCACGTGCTTTTCAATGAAAGCTTTTTATGAAAAATAAAATAAAAAGTTTTTAGTAAAAAGGAAATTTCTCTCTGAATATTTGAGAATTTAAGTTTAATACACACACAAAATGATAAATTGTATACTTAATATCATTTTGATCTAAGTGATTTTTTGTTGTACTCTAACCTAACGATATTTTAGTAGTAAATTGATTTCATTCAAATCTGATTATAGATACATCATAGATGTAGAGAATAAAAGATACTAGCAAAATTATGGCAATGGACATCATGTTGCCTTCTGTAATATTTTCACAACGACAATGTTTCAATCTTGATAATCAATAATTTTATGTTTTAGAGTTTAGCTTTATAATCATAAATACTGGAATTGTACATAAATGATAAGCTGAATTTTTCCCACAGTCAATAAAAAACCAAATTAATTATTATTTTGGACTGAACCAATAATTTATTTTTAATTTGGACATTATTATTTTACATAATATTTCCATTTTTGATAAATCTAATTAAATTTCTTCAACTTTCAATAAGTTGCTTCAATCAACTATATACGCATTAAATCACTATCATTATTATTTATTTTATCAAAATATAGGGTGGTTAATGTTTTTTTTGGAAATTTTTAATTGCGCGACAAATTTTAGAATAATTCAGAATTTATATATAATTAGAAAGAAAAACAATTTTGAATAAATTTTGAATATTTTGAATTTTGACAGCTCGAAAATTTGTATTTCAATTCACTGTCAAAAAATTCTGTACAAAATATCCAGCAAGCCTAGTGTTTATTCTTAATCCTTGATTGTAGAAATTTCTTTGAATTTAAATTGCAGATTTTTCGATGAGGAATTTCAAACTAGATACTTTAAAGTTAAAGTTGCTTTTGTTGAATTAAATTAATTTTAATTTTAATAAATTTTTATATGACACAGCCTAAAATTTTTGATAACATTATTGCATTGCAGTTTAACTATTTCGAGACTAAAATAAATATTAATTTTTGATATAAATATGAAAAAAATGACGACATATCTAAAAACCAAAGATAACAAACTATAGAAATAATGTATTTTATTTTATTCCCAAAATGAAGAAAAAAATAAATAAAATTTAAAAGAAGCTTATCATTGCAAAAATTCCTAAAATAAATTTTTTTTAATTTGATAAATTTAATTATCACCATATCCGAATGAATAATGTAATAAATTTTAAATTATTTGTAACCATAACTTACATGCGCTTGCATTGTACATAAATTTTGATAAAATTTTATATTTTTCAAGCGTTAAAATGAGTGTCATTAATGTTGAGAAGTTGTTCCCAAAGATATAATATAATGTGAATGCATTAATGAAAAAAAGAAATTTTAAGCCTTAATTTCTGTTAAGGTGAAAACACAATTGGGGCGACGGCGTAACGACAGCGATAGCGACTGTCAAAAACCATATATTTGTATGAGAATGAAACAATTGAGGCGACTTTTTTATATGAAAAATCGCTGTCGCCGTCGTTGTCGCCCCAATTGTGTTTTCACCTTTAAACAGTGTCCATTATGTTGGTAATTTCTCTCAAAAATTAAAGAAATCTTCATTAAATAAAAATTAAGTACTCCGTTGTATTTAGGGTACAATTAAAACAGAACTGAAAATTCGATAAAAGTTTACATTTTGAGCGCTAAAAATTCTCTTAAAATTTCGAAAAAATTAAAACTGATCCAGTTTAGTAAATTTCCTTCGTGCTGAAATAATTACCTAAAATCTTAAAACACTTAAAATGATAGTATGATGTATGATTCAATAATTTGATATTTCCGTTTGTTAACAAAATAAAAATACTGGAATTTAATGATGATTAAGTGAGACTTAATAAGGAATATTATATTTATTAAGAATTTATTTTGTTAACATTTTTCAACTTTGAAGAATTGAATTTTTTTTAAAATCTTTAATACAATTTTCTTCATTATTTCTGAGATAAGTATTTCGTTAAAAGAATTTTTAAGATTTTATATAAATTTATTTTTGCTAATTTTCTTTCTAAAATTTAAATATATTAGAATTGATAGATGATTGATTTGAAAATTAAGATAATTTACACCTGCAAATATTTTACAAGAGAAAAAATAAACATCAAAAGATATTTTCCATAATAGAAAGAAAAACATAAAATATTATCGATATTATTTGAAAATAATTTTTTGTTTTTAAAATATAAAATTCAATTACAGAGGAAAAATCATTTCAAACGTTGGAAATAATTTTATTTTATGGTTTCAAAAATAAATTAAACAATTTTTTTTTCTTGATTTTGAATTTTTATAAATTAAATTTTAAAGTTAATAAATAGGCTTGCCGTTAAGTTTGAAGCCAATATCTATAATATCAATAAATTTTAAAGACTTATTTATCAATTGATTGGGGTTTGGTTATGTAATTGCGCGATTCAAAATTACTCAAAATTGACAGTGCTGTAGATTATTCAAGCGTTTTGAAATAAATCAACCGAACCATTTTTTTACGAAAGAATAAAGAATGGATTTACTTTAAGGTTAAAATAAGTCTGAAAATGTTCAAATGCAAAAAAAAAAACTGATATTGACTCAATGAAAATGTATCATACTGACAGATAAACTTCTCATAAATTGTCATTAACACAAATTTGTCATAAAATGATCAAAATAAAAAAGATAATTTAATTTTTCATTATTCGTATTAAAAAAAAATTAAAAAAAATTTTATCTGCACTAGCGCCATCATTCATGAAATAGTTGAAATACACTAAAAAGCTTAATATTTTGTCTGAATGTTTATGTTGAGTAGCATATTTTTAGATATTATATTATGTGTGTGTTGTACACTACATATATATTATATACTATGTTAGATATTTTATCATAATAATTGTATAATAAATTTTTTTGTTTCTAATAAACTTACTGAGGATATAATAATGATATTAATTTATTATTATGTTGTTGCATGTTTTTAAATTCTTGAATTTATAGTAATCCCATATTAAATCCTATGACATTGAATTTTCATTTTATAATCAAATATTTCGAGTTTTATATGAAATTTTTCATTAAAGTACATGCAAATATAATGTGAATTTATTTTTGGATAATATTGATCGTAACCACTAATCAATTATGTTTCTGTTCAATTCTGATTATTAAAAAAAAAAACTAAAACTAAATGTAGAAAATTTTCAATAATTTTTTTAATTATTTTTTAAGTATAAAAAATAAAATCATTTTAGTAAATTTATGGAAATTGTAAAAATTTTTCTTTAAGTTTTTTTTAAGTTTCTCAAAAACTTTCAATTGATAAAATGTGAAGTTTATTTAGAGAAATACCTTCAATTTCAGTCCAACAGTCAAACTCAGATTAATTTTCCAAAAAAATGTTTATTGCTTTAAAAATGTATTTATATTTATCAAAGCATTATATGGGAAAACAAAAATCCATAAATTTCTCGTTAACTTTATTAAAAAGGAATACTAGTTTTGCAAAATTTACATACGAAAAAACAAAATACCATAAGAAAATTTAATTTTCAACATTAAATTATTTCCCAGCTTTCCATCAAAAATGAAAATTTTACTACTTGTTTTCATTAAATGTTTGTCTGTTTTTTAATAGTTTTAATAATTCCGATCAAATTTAATGTATATTCTGTAGATAGTTGTCGTTCAGAGAAACTTAAAAAATTGGTCACACCCAGATTGCCTGCAAAGATTTGGACTGGGGCCTGCATTTCGATGAAAATTGTGATATGTTATATTCCTGAATGAAGTTTCAGGAACGTAAAAAATATGTTTAACATAAAGATAGAAATGTTAAGAACCCCATAACTCATTTATATGAGTTATACTGCTTAATATTTTCATATAATTAAGAAAGGAGCAAACGTTTGCTAAAAATATAAATAACGTATTTAAGAGATGATACGCACATTATATATTTATATATAAAATAAATTAATAAATTAAATATTTAAAAATAAAACCAGAAAAAAGGACTTTTTAATCTTTTTTTTTTGCTTTGGTTGGCACTCCTTACCGTATAATATCCTTAAAAAAAATTATTTCTCCTGTCCACACATACTTAATACTTTTCGTATTAATGAGAAAAAAATAATAATAAAATGAACAAAAATTAAATGATTAACCTATATATACGTTTCAGATTTTACTGATTATGCAGTCAACCATCATATACAACGGTAATAATCTTAAAAGGTCGGAAAATGCTGTAAAATCACTCACTTATAATAATACGATTTTAATAAAAAATTAAAAACTGTTTTGCATTAACAGGTAAAAAAAATCTTCTAACCAAAAGTGGATAAATGTCTCAATCCCATCCCAATAATAGATTTCATATTTTAAAAATTTATAAAGTTTTTTATTTAAAATCAGTAAAATTTTATTTGCAATCCAAAATCAATATTCTGTTAATAATGCAAAATGAAAGTCCTAGTAAGGTAAATCCCCGGATGATCCTTATTAATATTATGAGCACACTGTTTGATATTCAACCTGATTTTGTATGTTGCATAAGAGAATTTTTTTTAAAGGCCATTATATTTTAGGTTTTACCTGTACAGATTTTCTTTATTTCTTTTTTTTTTATGGTGTTTCATAAAAGTATTTTCAGAAAATTTTCTAATGCAAGACCATGAATGAATTTATATGTACTACAATATACATATTTTTACTTTTGGTGGTTATTTCATTTAAAATTAATAAAGTAAATGTAATATTTTGTTTTTCTTGTTTTTCCTGAATTTTCATTGTCTGAGAGGCCTTGAAAATTTCTTAAATAATAAAGTGATAATCATGAAAATGAAATTTTAATCTAAATGAATGAAATAATTTTGATTTGATGATGGTAGTTTTGCTTTTTTTTTATTCTTTTTGCACCCTTGAAGGTTAAGGATTGTATAACAAATTATCAAATTAAAATAAAACGTGTTTAATGATTTGATTTTGTTGACACAGAAAAAAAAAAAAAACTTCGGATTCAAAAGTTTTAAAATTTGTTTTTCACTATAAAATAAAAATTTTCTTTAATTTTTTTTTATAATACGACATAATGGCGTGATAGAGAAATAATGTGGCTGCAACACAGTATTTGGATGAAATAGGATTTCTGCCTGTATATATTTGAACATCATTTGAATAATAAATATGAACATATATAAAATTTGACTTGATTTCAAAGCCAGGGAAGACTGGCTAGCAAGCTCAACTAATAAACCTTAAATTATGTGCTTAGTTTACGGGGATGTAAACTGAGCGTTAAATAAATCCAACATATACTTGATCTATGTAGTAATAAAAAGTGTCATTTATGCATAGAAAACAAAATTATTTATTATGTCTTTAAGCAGAAATTCTAATATGCAATTATGTAAATGTTTTAAAAAAGAATCTATGAAAAATAAAATTATTATTCTGTCTAGAGTGAAAAATCAATTTTTTTTGTCATACATGAAAATATCAAAATATTATACACAACAGTACTAACGTATTTATATATACATACATAACATATGTACGAGAATGAAAAGCATGAAATTTGATTGAGTGCCAATTATTGTCTCGTTAAATTCAATTATTTTAACTTCCTTCCGTTTTATGCATACATAATATGTAGTTAGTAAATAAATAACAATAAAAAAAAATAACAACTTGTTTATAATGTTTTTATCCCAAACATATACTTATTTAATCCTTATTTTGACTTTTATGTGGTTTCATATAATTTAAAGTTCCTAATTAATTTATAAAATCCGGATATTTGAAAATATATTTTAAATTTAATAATAACATTTTTCTGTATACGTACATATTGTTGATTTAATTTAAATGCCATTGAAAAAAAAAATAATTGAAATAATTATGCGAAATTTTATGTAGAAATAGTTTTTTGAACAGCAAGTAGGTATTATGTTACCATTAAATATTCGCCCTTCCATTAAAATTATCGTCCATTTCGTCCTCGACTCAAGGATGTGAAATTCTACGACTTCGAATTTGGGAGTTAGAGGCGTTCATATTTATTTATTTATTTATTTATTTATTCAACTCAAGACGAGCTAATGTATAATTTACAAAATATTCCATACAATACAAAAATAATAATTTACAAGAAGCTTATATATATATAACAAAGATTTACGAAATAATATCACCATTACATTTGAACTATTAATAAAAATAATAAAAATTACCAATATACACATTACATATATCACAAATAATAAATTTTTCATTTACAATTTAATAAAATTTAATATAAAAACTGTATTCCAATAAAAAAAATTATCTTCATTCTCACCATCAAGACCAATTCTCACTCATCTAATGAACACAACTTTTTCTTTAATGATGTTTTACTAATATTAAAATCAAAAATGTCCCCACACGCATTAGCGCGACCTAGCATTCTGGACATTGGCTCTGACCTGCCGTAGGATGTTCGGTGATTCTCCATGGTATTGGTATATGGAATTGTCGGAACTTAAAAAAATATTTTCAGCCTCTAAAGTTCTAATCTTAAACTTAAAGTAACTGAAATCGAAATATTAAATTATTAAATTTCATCATGATCATGATCTTGTCATTAACTAAAATTTTTTAAACATTTGCATTATGAAACATTTATGTCGATTGCTATATTTAAATTTGGCTTTTGTGGCCAAATGAAATTAGTTTTAGTTTTTATAATCTGCATTTTATAATAATATCAAAATTTTAGTACTAAAAAAAAACCTTTTAAATTAAATTAATTTTCATATAGTACCTCATATAGTGGTGGTTAAAATTTATATACCGTTGAAGGTAATCAAATGTTTTATATGTTTTTTTTACCACATTTAACATAAATTTTGATATATGAGTTAGCTAAACAATATGCAGATACAGACTGGATGCAATTGAATGAAAGTCACTGGATAACCAAAAAAATATATATATATATATTTTGTTAACCAACAAAAGTGTATTAAGCATATGTATATAAATTATTATAATAAATTTCATCTGATTTATTTGAATAAATATTTAACGAATATCTATACTGATTTAGAATCTTTTTAAGGATGATTTAAACAGAACACTACAAAAATATATAAATATTTAAAGTTATTGAAAATGGAAAAGTAAATTGAACGTAACTAACAAGTGTAAGTGCCGGCACCATACAAAAGTTAAATTATATGGAATTGTATGAAACCTATTTATAATATGAACTCGGCGCAGTTCAACGATAAAAAATTTAACATTTTTTGGGACATTATTTTATTAATCCTTTCATGCTTCAACAAATGACCACGGAAATCAATAGTTGAACTATTATTTTTAGTCTTGATTAATTTGAACTCGTTAAAAAAAAAAAAACAAAAGAAATTAAAAAAAAAAGTTTTAATCATTTTCCGCAGCATTTCTTGTTTTAAAGATAAATGTTTAAAACTTATGCTAAAAATAAATAAAACTGGGAAAACTTTTTCATTATTTTCATTCCCCACGTTCCGGTAAGGGTGCCAGTTTTAATGTTGAATGATGAGAATATTTGTTTTTTCCTATAAACTTTAAAATGGATTTTTCTTGACAGTGGTTTTAAAAAGTATCATGGAATCAAGTAAGCTTTCATGGAAAATTTTATTTATTTTTTTTTTCTTTAAGAAAAAATCGTCTCGAACATTTTTATTTTCACTTATACATATTAAAAGAAAAATATAAAATAAGTTTTTTTTTTTTTCATATTGTTAAAATTCTTAGGCACATAATTCTGGCAATTTAATGCAAGTCTTCTTTTTTCTTTAGAATAAAAATTTTCACATTAATATTGAATTAAGTGACTTTTGGAATTTTTCATATAAAATAACTAATATACTATGTAAGAATATTTTTTCTTTATTGACATTGGTTTCTGCCAAAACTCACATAATTAGTTCGTATTTTTACTCTGATTTATAACATTCAATAATTTTTCAACAGTACCCCATATTCGACTATACAACTATTTATTCTAATATTATCTTTCTATCTGACCAACAAATAGATTTGACTAACAATCCTGTATATTGTTAATATATCATCACTACCATTGATTATAGATTTCATGTTAATTAAATTCGCCGAACTAAAATTATAATTGACAATACATTAAATTGGCTTATAATTCATTGTGAATACGAAAATTTTCCTAAAGCTTTTATAAATAAATGCTAAGTGTATAGTATAAAAATGACAAAAAATGGATAATATTTTTTTTTGGCACAAATATAGAATTAATAAATAAATGTATTTATAAAAAAAAAAGATTTCATAGACATTAAAATAAGGATATTCACTGATATATATGTACTATTTGGAATTTTGGTTGCTTACAATCGTGATGTGGAACATATCATTTTTATATGTACCATATATATAATGTATTTTATATATTGTGCAAGTATTTATTTATATTATTATAAATATAAAATTTTGTATTTTTTTTTACCTCCATTCATGCGGAGCATAACCAGTGCAGTCTGATTTGCATTCTTCACATCGTGTACCATCTTCAATTTCTCTGATGACGACACCCTGAAAAAATACAAAAATGAAAATGTTAGTTTTCTTCTTTTTTTCTTTTTTTTTTTTTAATTCAAGCATAGAAAAAAGGAAATCGTTTAAAATATTTTTTGCCAAAAATAAAACTAAAAACATGATAGAAATTCTAAAAATAAAAATATTGAGAAAAAAAAAAGGAGAATTTTTCTTTTAAGGTCAAAAAATAGGAACATAAATTTGGAGTATTAATTCGGCGCTTGATGTTTTTGTTATTTAGAGAAAAGTCGTGTCGTCGATGCATTAATTTTTCAACAGAAAATGTGAAATTTAAATTTTTATTTATCAGAAATTTATATTTTCGAATTTTTCAGGATTCAATTTATATACTTCTAAAATTCAAAAACAGGAACAGATAGTTTTGTTGAAAATAACAAAAAGAAAATTAAATAATAAAATTAGTCTGATACAATTCCAAGTTGGTATTTTCAGTCCGAAGAAGTTCTTTAAATACTCTTTTGCCCCGTTTTAAATCATGGCGGCCGGCAGATGTAAATGGCAAATTAAAGTTGATAGTTATGTATATATTGAAACAATACTAATTAACTTTTATAATTTTTATAATGAAATTAAATAGTATATTATGATTATTTTTCAAAAATGCTTTTTTTTTAAGTGTATCATTAAAATATATGCACACACATATATCGCCCATTTGGATTTAATTCATATTTCACAGCTAAGTGTTTCCATAGCATATGATTTTAATGCCTTTTTATTTTGAATATAATGTTTATTGATCTGTTATTATTTGTTCTTTTTTAATTTATTATTATTATTATTTTTATATTAATATGAATACAAATATTAAAAATTAAATATAAAAAATTGGTTAATAGGTCATCAACAATAATGAAATTTTGTTTATGGAATATTTATAAATTTAGACTTTAATCAACGTCTTGATATATAATATTAATAAAAATAAAAAAACAAACTTGAAATTATTTTAGAAAATATTGGACTTTGTATTATTATTATTTGAATGCGGCTATAAATGGGAATAAATCTTTTTATCCAAGGCATCCGTGTTTGAATAAAACTGGTTGTCTAAAGGTTTGTGAATACAGGTTCTATCGTATCAAAGGTATATATATATATGTTCATTAAAAAAAAACAATTCAAGATTAGTTGAACTGCAAAATGATTTAGGACTTGATAAAACTTAATTCAAATACATCAATTTGCTAGAAGATAGTAAAACATAAACAATATTAATGAACTTGATTATATTATAAAATAGCCTTACTTTTATTAAAATCTCAGTTCATTTGAATTTGTTAGATAATATTTTTATAAGTTTTTTCGCAGTAAATATTTCACACATTTTTTATTTAATCATTAGAAATTTTTTTCGAGATTCGATTGCGTAAAGTATTATTAAAAATAACACCATTTCATTGAATTCTTAACTATTTTTAGAACAATCTACATATTTTCAATTAAATAAAGAAAGCTTCAATTAATCATAAAAATATGAAAAAAATTTATACATTTTATATAAATATAGTACATTGTATTTTTTTTTATGAATTATGCATTAAAACACGCTATATACAATAATTAAATAAAGAAATGCAATTTTAATTGAAATAATTGATTCTATCAATTAATGCATAAGCAGAATGTTTGCGCATAAAAAAAAAGAAATAATTTCTTGCTATCGATTTTATTTTATTGTATCTTAATTAAAATTGTTTAGCCGATCACGAACTGCATTCATTTCAGTCAGGCGCACATTTTGTGAATGACAGTTTATCCAATCTATCTTTTTTAATTTCGACATAATGTGGACATAAGTTCTTACTAGGCATTTATTCTAATAAAGATTGCATATGAGTGTCTATTTGTTTCTACTTTTCTACTTATTAATCGGGTAAAAAATACGTTTATTAAAATGATTTTTATACGCAACGTACACACAACATATTATGTGTACAGCATACTTTCATCTTAATGCAGGTACTACAATCCCATTAAAATATATACAATTGAAACATTTTGTATACAATGAATGGTAAAAATTACATTAAGGTAGAATTAAGAAAAATATTTCATTGCAAAAAAAGAAAGAAATTATAATAAATCTTTCAGAAAAACAAAAAAATACATAAATTGATAAAAAAAAAAATAATTTTTTTTTCTGCATTATCATTTGGGAAAATTATGCATATAAACAAAAAACATTGCAATATAGTGTCGTGTTTTGATTCAGCATTCTTAATGCATCATTTAGTATTGTTTTTATTACTACTACTGTACCATGTAAATGTTATCCTAGGGAAAATTTATGAAAAACTTGAAAAAAAAAACCAATGAAACAAAAAATTTAAATATCGAAACATTCATTAAAAATAAATGGCATAACATTTGAAGAGAGAAAATTGTAAAATTTATGTTCACTGTCTTTTATTAAGATTGAAAAAATAACTGGATACTATTAATATACTATTGGATTATAAGGCTGATTTACTATCAAGCACGCAGGATGGAAAGTCAATATAATATTGAGTTAATGTGAAAGGATTTTTTGTTTTGATTTCCTCATTTTGTTATTAATATATACAAACAAACATTTTTATCTGAGCTGAAAAAGTAATTATACCGCGACATAACATACGTTATACCGCGACATAACATCTTGAAAAAAATAATAAAGTTATACTAAACTTGCTTTTAAGTCTCCTTTTTTTAACAAAAAAATTAATATAGAATTTTCCAAATGAAAATTCTATATATATTTTTTAAATTTAATCTGTTGTGTTGGTAAAAAAAAAGATGCATGAAATTTAAAATATACCTATTTGTAGTTCTAAAATTTTTGGTACAAAAGCTTACTTTTAAAATAATTTTTTATTTTGCACCAAAGAATCACATAAATTTTACAACTTATATTTTATTTTCCATAATTCACATAATATTGTTTGGCTCAAGGATATTTTTCATATGTATGAATGAATATAGGGAATATGAAAATTTTTATATTTATTTTTTTTTTATTTTTTCTATAAGGAAAAATTGGTAAGTGACGGAATATTTGGCATTCTTCCAGACAAATTATTGTATTACTTTTGTATTATTTCATTAAAGAATGCATGGGTCGATGTGCGCTGATGACCTCTTTTTTTTTATATGACTTCACTTAAAATTTTTTTTACTTTTTAGGTCCACAGCGATGTTTTAAATTTTAAAATATAATTTTTTTTTTATTTAACTTGTTTTTAAACAATGTTTCAATTTAATATGATTTTTATATGACTGGTTCTATATAATAAGAAAATAAAATTTTTGAAACCTTTTTTCATGAGTTTTTCTTATTTATAGAAATAAAACTAGAATGCAATATAAATAATAAAATAAGGATTATATATAGTTAGCAGAAAGGATATGAATTTAATTTTAGTTTTAAAGTATATAGTAATCCATATTGTGTGTTTTATAAATTAAGTAAACAAATAGTAAATATTAAGTAAATAAATAGTAAAACCTAAATCTTGTAACTGCAGCATGTTTGCTATTAAAAATTGTTTACACTGCTTGGGATATACTTACTTTTTAATTGAATGATATATATATATATTGTGATAACAAAACTATATATAACGCGATAAAATCATTACAAAATTCTAAAATTAAACTTTTGCAAAATGAACACTTTGTAATTGAAATAAAATATAAAAAATAAATAAAATGAATTGAAAACAAAAAGTTTTATGAAAAGAAAATTCTCTATAATAAAATCTTAAACTTTTAATGAATTATGTAGAACACAATATGTTCTGTTGGTTACAATATAATTATGAAAAACATAATAAAAATAATTATTATTACTTTATTATTATTATTATTATTATTATTATTATTATTATTTTACTTAATTAAGAAAAAAAAAGTATATAATAATAATTGTTTTAAAAATATACGACTTGTAAAATAAAATATCCTTGATGTAAATGAAAATATAATATATATATATATATATATATATATATGTAGAACACTTAACTTTATTTTTGTTTTTCTCTTCTTGATTTTCATTTTTAACATAATTTATTTTATTTTTATTTTTTATTTTATTTTTTTTCCAAAAGAGATTGTAAATATAAAGTGGCCAACATAAATTTCATACTGTGAACTTTTGTACACATATAATATTAATGTAAAATATTATCATGTATGAAAAATTACATATAAATTACACATATATAAAATGTGTATAGTCCATAGGAATAACTTATATTTTTATGCATTTTGTGCATTGTACATATACAAGTTAGTGATGTGTTTTTTTTTTTTTTTGTTTTTATTTCTTCTATATTTTTTTATGATACAAATTCTAAAAATAAAATTAGAGTTAAGACAAAAATAAATAAAATTAAATAATGTGGATGTGGTATAATAAAAAAAAAGGAAAAAATATCAACAATAAACTTTTGTCAGCAGGATATTATGTGTTATTGTTTATATATATATATAGAACACAAAAGTAAGGATCATATCCAAGGAAGTGTGGTAGCGATAAATTGTGAAAAAAATTATTTAGTTTATTTTATGTTTATTGTTTTATTTTTTTTTTAATTTTTTTTTTTAACATTAAGAATTAAATGGTAGTTTTGTTGGATTAGCAATATCACTGAAATTATTGAATTAATATTATAGATAGATTGTCTTTAATTCTTAAATAATTATGTTGGGTATTTATAAATTTTTTGGATTATAATGTAACGAACTTGCAGATTTCTCCTCAATAATATTTAAAACGTAAAAAGTTTTGCACATCCACAATGGTGTTCTTATTTTTATTCTTTGATCTTGAAAAATAAATTAATTTTTCGTAAATAAATCTATATTCTGAATTATATATACACAAGTCAAAATATTGTGTGTCAAGATTAAAGGATTAATGAATGAACACTTCAAAGAAGTTCAAATTGAAAAACAAAAAAAAATTGAAACATAAAATATCCAAAAGTTGAAGAAACCTGACCATAATACACTTGTTTCAAAAAAAATTTTTTTCTTGTTTTTTAACATTTTATTTTTTTCAAAATAATGTATTTTATTGACAGTGACAAATGTAAGCGCGTTAACTGTGAAATGTACGAGTTCACATTTTATTTTTTCGTATTTTTCAACATAATAAATATAATTGGATTCGCAGTTTTGAAAGTACCTACTTTTTTTTTGTTTGCTTTATTATTTCTTTTCATACAACACTATACTGGGGACATTACATTATAATCAAGATGAAAAATGTAAAAACAAAAAACAGAAAAAATCAAAAGGCATTTAGTATCCTTACAGACGGTGAAAAAAAAGGACATATGAGTTGAATAATTGCATTTAATGGTCATAATTTTTTTGTTTTACTCTAGCTTGAATAAGAACTTCATTTCTCTCTCTGTGTGAAGAATTACCTAAACAAAAAAAAATTTTTAACGAGAATGAAATTGAAAATTTTCCAGTTTCATTGTGGGAAAAAAAAAAAACATAAAATAAGTCAATTGTTTATAGTACCAACAAATTGAGGATGACTAAGATAAATTAGATTTCGATATAATTTTTTTTTTCGTTAACTAAATATGTACGAAATTATTGCAATTTTTTTTAGTAACATAATATACCTTCTAAAAATCTTATTAATAATTTCTTAATACCATAATAATGTTTTATTTCGATAAATTGACTATAGATAAATAAATAAAAAACAAATTTAATTCTTGTACAAAATCACTCAATCATTCTGAACTCTTTTTTCATTATTATGTTTCTAATTGATGTTAAGTGTTCTGCAGCCATAGGAAATGAGACATTATTTTTACGGGAAATATTTTTTTTTAAATAATAGTTGAGAGCTATTAAAAAAGATAACTTTGACTATAAAGATATTAAATTTGAATAAATTGTTTAAATTGTCCTCTTCTTTGGGTGGGCACCATAATAAATGGTGCTTATATTTATCCCAAAAAGAAATTTTTTAACATTAATTTTTTTTAATTTCAAAAACATCAAAGAATCAACTTATCCATATAAGAGTACACTTAAAAAAAAAAACAATTTCAATAAATTAAACTAGTTTTGAAAAATCTGATAATTTTTTTTTGTGCATGTAAATAGTCATAATTTTTGTAGACATAATATTAATTAAAATCCAGACAAGTAAATGATTTAAATTTTATTACCTTTATCCTGAATTGAATAGACAAAAAAAAAAAGAAAGAAATAAATATAAAAAAAGCATTAAAATTTCTTTTAATTTAGGTTAATTTAATGTGGGTTATATTATATATACATATATATACTTTTTTACCAAGGCTATACTCTGTCATAAAATTTATATATTTTTTTACCTTATGTATATTAAAAATCATTGTGCTCAAAAACGAAGACTTGCACAATAAAGATTTCAGGTAATAAAATATTTTAAATATACAGAAAAAAAATAGTAGATAATATTTTAAAATATATATAACCTGAATTAATACATATATATGTATAGAATTGCATGCTAAACTATGAAACTTGCATTCATGAAATAAGACAATTTTCTGGTTGTTAGAAATTTTTCTTAAGTTTTTATTACCTTTCACTTAATTAAAATTTATAACAGCATTATTAGAAAAAATGTAGAACTTAACAGCCTGTACGATTCAAATATGAGTCATGAACGCAGGGAAAAGTTTATATGCCTCTTGGCACTCTTTCAGTTTAAATTGAATTTAGAACTTAACAGCCTGTACGATTAGAACTTAACAGCCTGTACGATTAGAACTTAACAGCCTGTATGATTCAAATATAAGTCATAAACACCGAGAAAAGTTTGGCTCTTGGCACTCTTTCAGTTTAAATTGAATTAATACCGCATATAATAATTTATGGAAATGTTTTTTTTATTTAAAGTGCTTCTGTTCTGGAGGTTTTTCAACTTATATTAAATCAAATCTCCAGCTCGAAATGGAATCGAACTATCCACCGAGCACTCCGACAATATATGCATGACAACAACCAAGAATTTGTTGCAAAAAAGTTTTACAAAATTCATCGTTGTCTGTTCTTTTACTTTTCATGCAATTCAATTCATATGCTCTTTTAAAAATTTATGAGAAACATACGAAAAAAATTCAATCATTATTTACAAAAATTTAAAATATATGTTTATTTGAATGCAATACTAACAAAATTTTCCACGTGCTCTCATATAATTTTGTGTGTACTTTATTGTGCCATCTTGGCATTAATAAATCAAAATGCTGATTTTGCTTTTTAAATATTGATGTTGAATTTCATTAAACAAAAATAATATAATAAAAAAGTTGTCTTTTTAGCCCACGTATAAAATATAAGTTTTGAATTGAAAACTTTATAACGAGTAACATTCCATATATAGGTAGGTACATGTAAAACCAAAACAATTTCCAAAAAAAAAAAAATAAACAATAATTTTGCTTTTAATTTAAAATGAATTTTTTATTCAATAAGTTATTTTAAAACAACATTTTTTTAAAACTTTATACATATTTCTATAAAATAACAAAAAGAATCGACTATGGTGCAGCAGAGTAGTTTTTTGCAAAAAAAAAAATTGTAATCATATGCTGGAAATATAAGTAACATATTCTTTTTCTCATTCAGATAAGATACATTTTTGAATTATGTTCCACAGAATTACTTTTTTTTTTATCTCAATTTAATTTGAAAAATTTAGTCCAGCCACCAATATCTAAATGTTTGTTTACTCAATAAATCTAAAAATTTGGAAAGGTGATCATTTGTTTTACTCTTTTTTAAAAAATTATACTTAAAACAAAATTGTTATTTTCAAATCATAATTTTTTATTTGAATTTCCACATTTTTTAGATATACAAAACCAAGAACAAAAATATTTAATATTCATTCGTTATCTCAAATTTTAGTTAGAGTTGTGTTATCAAGAAATCAAAAAAATTTCTATAATTGTCATAATATTATATGTATATATGTTTTCTTTCTAATTTTAAGTTAGCAACATTCTCATTTATTTATTAAGTTAATATGTGACCCCTTATTAACAAATATCTATTTCATTATTATTCGTTTTGTCGTAATTAATCACAAAAATATAATAATTATTATTAATAAAGTATTTAAATTAATTCTAAAGAAATCTATTTTTCGATCAAAAAAGAAAACAAAAAAAAAAATAAAAAATAAATTTATCTCCATGGAGTTTTGATTGGTGATTTTGATCTTAATACTGAGCGATGATTAATTTGACTGTTGATTAGTTTTGAGCTTGTTGGTTTTGCATAATGTGGTTCGGATTCTTTTGTAAATTTTCCCTTCAAATATCTGGTGAAACTTGTTCCTGGCTTGACAGGTTGAGCTACATATAAATTTGTTGTTGACGAAGTTCTTGATGGTAATGTCCATCTTTTTCTGTTATTAGCAGAATCCATAGAATTGTATATATCTTGTTTTAATTTCGCATTGTCGTTGTAAAGAATTTGCGTTGGTTGTTTTATTTTATTTTTGATGATATCATTTTTAAAATCATTCTTATTATTTGTTGAAGTAATTTGAATTCGATTTGTCCTATTTATATTTGTTCTTGGTGCTGGCTGTGGTGCTTTTGTATTAGATTTAACCCAAACCGATTTAGATTGATCATCTGGTTTTATCTGCACACAAGTTTGATAACCACTTGTTGTGTTCTTTATTGATACCGAAGATTTAGAAGTATTTTCTATACTGTTAAACGGTTTGGCAACACCAAGAGGCACTATTCGACTCGGTTCGCTTGGAGTTATTGAATTTTTAATTTCAATTCGTATAGATGGTTGTTCGGGGCGGTCTACTTTAAATGTTTCATGTCGTTTGATATTTGAACGACCGCGTGTTTGTGTTTCTCCTTCAACATTAGCAGCGAAAGTGTGAATTGATGTAGTTGATGTTAATCTCCTATTTTGATCAGGATCTGGAGATTTATTATCTCGTAATGGTGATCTAGAAGATGGTCGATAATTTTCATTTTCAAATACTAAAACTTCTGGACGAAAATCTCGTTCATTTTCACTATCACCTTTAAGTTCTGGCTCAACTTTAACAAACCAAGATGGGTTATAGCAAGGATTTTCTTTTTCTTGATTCATAAAGCGATCACGGAATGTTTTCTGGAAACTTTTTATTGTAACAGTTTTATATTTATTTTCTTCTGAATCATTATCAATTTCTTCAAGAATATCTGGTCGATTGTTAAGTACATCAAGCTGTTGTCGAATTAAACCACTAGGTTTAGTTTTTTTATAAGTTCCGAAATTCATTGAAGACAAACTTATTTCGCTGTTAGGGGAATCTGTTAAGCCAAATCTTGATGGAGATTCAGTTGCAGATCTCTTCCATGTTCCACCTTCAGTTGAATTATTATTTTTCCAAATAATACTAGAACTTGATGGTTGTTCGGTTACTGAGTTTTTCAAACTTGACGGCTGTTTATATAAAACATTGAATGGATCTGTATCAGCAGCACTTTGAGTACTCTCGTATTGTTGTTCGTGTTCATCATCACTCCAATGTTTTGAATCTGGTGATGATGATTTCTTTCTTCTTGTAAATGTACTGATTTTCTCAAACATTACGTCTTTCAGTGAGCTTTTCGTTGGTTTTGTCACCTCTTCTTCGCTAATCGTAAATGTTTCACTGCGCTGCAAACTTGATAATGATTGTGTATCTTCTGAATTTTTTTTTATAACTTTAATCGAATTATCAGAATTTTGATCTAGAGATCTGGTTGAATTGAAGCGCGTTACACTACTATTTTGTTTTTTCGATTTGTTTTTATTATTACTACGAAATCGTTTTAAAAACGACATATTGCTTTTATTTTAATTTTAATTTTTTTTTTCTGCTGAGCAAAATTTAACTATGGTAATTCAAGATCGCCTACAAAAATTTAGAATCGTGCAATTATTAGGAAAAAAAACTAGAATTATTTAATTTATTTGTTATTATTTCAAGGTTACACAATACTGATTAATATTGCTGTTTTTACTCGTAAGCGACAAAACTTTTTCTTTATATTATATTCGATTTGAAGAAAGAATAATATTTTTTTTTATTTATTTATAATTCTTTAAAACGTGCTAAAACAGCTGATTTATTTTTGAGATAAGCTGTTTTTTTTTGTTTACTTGTAACTTGTAAATAATTTGGGATTAAGAACTTAAAATTTTTACATCAAACTGAATCAACTGCTAAAATTAAACTGCAAAAATTAAAGAGTTTTTTGTTTGGTCAAAAAAAAATTTTTTTTTGTTTAACAAAGTATCTTATAAAAATAAAATAAAAATTTTAATATAAATTTATGTATGTATAAAAATTAATAAAATCGTTATAGTTTTTTTGTAAATTTAGGGTGGAACGAAATAAAATTTCAAACCTTGTAAACCTGAAGTATTTATTACATTCAATCAAGAAATTTGTGAATATTGATTTTATATTTTGAGAATTTCATACTTGTAATATATAGTGAAAGATTGTTTGATTATTTCGGAAGAATGCAATAGCGTGGATAGGACATAACATCAATTGACCTTATGCCTCATTTGGGATAAACTCGCGATTAGCGCATTAGACATATTTGTAATTTATATAAATTTTTTCTTTTAAAAAAAAAAGAAAATTAATTCACTTTAGGTCCGTTTGAATTTTAGCTTTACGACCCTTTTCGAAGCCTCATAACGTCTCCGATTATTTCACCCTGGTTTATTTGATAGAAGGTTGGAACAATAATTAAAAGAATTAAATGATTTTCAATCCAATCTTTGTTTAATAAGCATAGATATTGATAAAATTTTTTATGATATTTTTTAATACACCCTAATTGCTCACAAATTTTTATACATACATTCGTAATGAATTACCAATTTTAGTAATAAATGAAGGCGTTATTTTTTCCTAATTAAACTCTGTTTTTTTTTTTTTAATTTTTACCACACTATAAAACACACACAGTAAAAGTAATGTACAAATATTTATTTCCATTGAACAGGGAAGCAAACTATCAGATCAGACATTGAAATATACATTAATTTTTGCAATTCTTGAATAATGGTAATTTAGTTATTATTTTTGGCAGAATATTTTACATATTTATATATTTGTTAAACTTATTAAAAGCGCAGATATGTATGTAATAAAAGTGTTTATTAAAAGCTGCTAATTTTAAAATTATTTTTGTATAAAATGAACACTTATTTATGTCGAGACAACTGAATTTAGTTCTTAAATTAAAGGAGAGAGAATGTCTAACAATTTCTACCGGGCCGTAGGTCTAATGAAAATAATTAAAAATTAAAAAATTTTGATATGAAAAAGAAGCTGCAACCATTCAGAAGTAATATAAATTTAACAATTGGAATTGTAGAATTGATGACAGTTTAATTGATATGTTGAAAGTATTCTGACCATTAAAAATTAATTATTGTGAAATAATTATTACTGACTCTAAAATTAATTTTCTGTTCTCTGAAGTTTTTTGCTTTTTTTTATAGTATTTGAGGAATTTTAAAGATTCAATAAAATTTATTAAGATTATAAATTATTATAAAAGATTATTAGCAATAAATAATTTTAATTAAAAAATTTAATGAAATGCTTAATTCTTTCATTTATTTATTTTTCTTCTTATTGTTTTTTTTTTTTTTTGCAATAAATAATTCAATTAATGAATTATCAATCATTTGAAGTTTAAAAAAAAAATTGTTAAAATAATGGGAATAATGTTTTCTAATGAATTCCAAGAAAATCCAAATAAAAATTAATGAAAATATATGTATTCTCGTAGGTCATAACTGAAATAAATACCTAATTTATTATAATTTTTTTAAGAAGATATACAAAGTATACGTAATATTTAAGTTTTATGTATATACATATTTTTTGCCATTTAAAATAATCTCCTCAGTAGAGTACTGAGATTATTCAGATACTGTTAATATGTTTTTTCTGAATACATATATAAAATTGATTATTAAGATATGTGTGCTTCTTTTTAAGGAAAATTATTTGAGTAAATGTCTCCAAACTTCTAACATATATATATATATATATATATATATATATATATATATATATATATATTCTTTTCCTGTGTCATAGGCCATTCTTCCATCATATTCAATCGCCACCAACCGGCGAAAGCCGCGAAAAATTGTGAAAATTATAAATTAATATAATAACGTTATTTTATTAATATCTCGATTTATAAAATATTAAATAAGAAAAAAAAAAAATTTAATAATATGCCAACACAAGGTTTGCTGGGACAACTAGAATAGCAGCTATAACTTTATACTCAACTAACCTAAATTTCTCTTTTGCAATTATAATTTTTATTTATGTATATTTTTCTTTGTAGACACAAAATGCAATATTTATTTGAAAAATCAAACAGGATACAGGTATAATAAAAATTTGCAATAATTATTTATATTCGTCCAAGTCATTAAAAATTTTCTTTTCCATACTGTATAAATATTATATTTATTATTATAATAATCTGTGTATATATACTTATTATTATTGTAAAATCAATATTTTTATCATATCTGCACTATATTGCAGGTATATTATGAATTTCTTAGTTTCTTGCTTTGCTGCATTAAACAATTTTTTTTTTTTTGTCTCCAGACAATCAATGAATCAAAAATATAATCTAAGAGATATCCTAAAATAATCAAAAATATATAATTATGTAAGTATTTTCGATAAACGAGACTAATTCCATTTTATTTTGCTGTGATGTGAATTTGAAAGGATTTTTATTCCGATTATACTTACACAAATCATTGGGTTCTAAAGTTCTAATTGATGTGGTATTTAGTTAGTTTTATTATTATTATACGTTCTTATATTCAATTAACTGGAATAAACAATTCGTAGCAATACTCTTTTAAGGTTCTCGGGAGAACACATTTAGCGTAGTAAGGAATCAGTCTTAGTGAAAGAAATTTGGAAAGAACTCCGTTTGGCTCTAATTCATTAATCTATCAAGCACCTGTTGTAAGAAATTTTACAAATTTTTATTGTTATTAAATAAAAAATGGCATAAGAAGCGGAAATTATTTAATTGTTTGACAGAAACAATTATAACTTTTTTTTTGTATATTTTTCATTCTTGTTCCATTAACATTTTTATGTTGTTTTTTTGTGTTGCGGTTAATTTATTACTATTTTCATTCAAAAAAAAATACATATGTATTTATATTATGTCCATTTTTGGAATCTTGTTAACAAGATTTTTTTAGAGATTTTTTTGTTTGTTTATTTTATGGCTTTAGGATGCAAATAAGTTTATTTTTAACGATTTGATCATTTTTAGCATAATTTATGTGGAATATACTTACTATACATACAAATGAAATGGAATTTCTGTTAAACAGCAAATTCTCTATTTTTCTGTTTTGGAAAATATAAAGTTTGGCTTTGAACTGAATTTAGATCAATAAACTTTCTAAGAAATATATTGTGTGTATATATATTTTTTTTTTTTTCCGAGACAATATCGTTTTACGTGGGTGCTATTAAATACATCTGGCGTAATTAAAAAAAAAACATTTTTTTTTTAGTTATTATTTTAAAAATGTTTTTTTTTTTCTAATTGAAACCTGTATTTTTTTTTTTTTTTTAAGATGAAGCTAAGATTAAGATGTTTGTTAAATAAAATTATAAAGAAAAAAAATTGACTAATTGCTTAATTTTGAATAAATTTATAAATATATAGCAAAATGTTGATCGGTTTTGGTGAGTTGGAATAAATAATTTTAATATTTCATTATGATTTTTCGGATTTTAGCGAAGTTAATGTTTAAACTGAGTTGATAGAGAACTAATTGTTCTAATGGCGTCAAAAGGCCACCACCGTATAAACTTATTTCATATAATTCCGGTGTTTAGAAAGATTTCAGTTATTTCGGATTTTATTGAGTAAATTTTGAGATTAACTTACATTGAAAGTTAATTATGTTATATGATGAAAGTATATTCAGATCATTTCGATATTAAATTGTCATTCAATGCAATTTATATATTTGCTTTTTTTGAAATTATATAATTTTTGCTGCAATTACCAAAATGAATGATTTCAATGTCAAGTAGGTATATATTCTTTAAGAAAATTCTTTTATTTCAAACCTATAAAAAATTTCCATAACCTTGACATTCATTGCAAGAAAAAATAACTTTTTTTTTTTCTTTTGTAAGTCTTCTAAATCTTTGATATCATTTTTAAAAAAATTTCTTATTTCATATTCTTTTATTTTTTTTTTTTATATTATATTTATAGTCTACTTTACTGCATTTTTCAACTCTTTTTCTGTTATAAATAATAAATATATAAATATTGTATTTTATTGTCTAGATCTAGATATATAATTATATACATGTCATGTTATGTGTGTAGAACATCATATAAACGTACATGTTATCTCATATGGTCTACTATAATAAGTTTTTATATAAATAAAAACCATTCAAAAATGACATTTTATGGTAATTGTCGAAATGTGGAAAAAAAAAAACTAAAAATCTTTTTTAAAATAATATATTTTTGAAAATCATACTAAATTTTTGTTTTAATGTTAATTTATAACAAAAGCAGAAAATTATTTTTTTCAATTTTAATTTTGAATTTATAATGAAAAACTTACAGAAACTTCTGGGGTAAATGCAGCTATTTAGTCAACCGTCCCAATGGTCCAGGCTTATTTTAATAAGTGCTTTGAATAAATCGTTTAAAATATAATACGATTCGAGCTTACGTTTCTCAGCTGATAATAAACTAAACTTGCATAAGTAATGAAATGTATTGACTTATGGAGTTGTTATAGTACTGAGACTCTGCCAAGAATGTGTTTGAGGGACACTTGTTTGGTATTTTTCCCTATTTAGATTTTGCCTATTGACAACTTTTGAATATTTTAATTTTAGTAATTTATTAAAATTTTCGTTTTGTTGTCGTTTTAAATTATAATTTTACGAATAAATTACATAAAATGGTATTAAAAACAAATTAAAACTTAAAATGTACCTATATAACTTTTCTTGTATAAAATAGGTATACTTATTAATTTATAATGAATTTTAAATGAATATTATTAGAAGAAAAAAGAAATCCTAATGCAATGTTTGTTTAGTTTCAAAAGGTCTATCACTTTTCTTTCTTTATATTTATCCTTTATTATATTCAATAGTTTATATAAATCTATGTCCTTCTACATCAGATTTATTTTAGAAAAGAGATAAAAAGAAAAATTTTATATATAAAGTAAAAGAAAAAAAACACATTTTATAGTGAGACAGAATAGAAAAAAAACTACACCAAATGGGTTTTTGTTCCGCACTCATAATGCTGTGAAGTTTTCAATAAAAAGTTTTTACAGAGAAAATAAAATTATGGCACGAATTTTAAATTTATCACATCATATATATTTTTATAGATTAGATTATTTTTGGCATCAAAAATGTCAAAAAATTAATGTTGTTGATGAATAGTTTTTAAACTAATTTTCCAAAAAAAAAAAAAACTAAAATTCATTCAAGGATTTACATATAAATTTTCATTATGCTTGAAATTAGCAAAAATTAAAATAAAAATGTAATAAAATAAAAGTGAGGAAGGAAAAATTTTAATTTAAAATTTTGAAAGCTGTAAAAATAAAAAACTTTAATTTTATTTTGTACGTCATACAATTACAAGTTCATAAACATAAGAAGTTCGTAATCATATGCCCAGAACAAAATAAAAACTTAATAACGAATAGTTTTCTCAGTGTTCAAAAATTTTGATTTACTAGTATAAAATAATATTTGATAGAACTGTTGTTAGATTTTCTAAATAAATTTTATATATATTATATGTATATGTGCAATATAGGTATTACTTATTTTTTGTAAAGTAATGTTTATGTTTCTGCTGTAATAAACTTTTAAATGATAATTTAATCTTCTCTTTATTTTATTTTAATACTCTAATAGATATAGGCATTTTAATAAAAAGCTCTATATACTCTATATAAACAACAAAAAAATTGGGGTAAATTTTCTTTTCGCCTTAAAAGCCAGGTGAAAAAAATAAATAAATAGGAAATACCCTGAAGAATATTATTGTATCCTTCAAAAAAAAAAAAAAATGTTTTAAGAAAATGAATAGTGCTATTTTGTTTTTTTTTTTTATTAAAAGCAAACAAAAATCTAAATGAAAAAGATTTTAAAAGCAAAATATTCACAAAAATATTTTAATAAATTATTTGTATGGTAAATGAATCAATGATTGTCGTGGTTTATGGAATGTTATATTTTGAAATTGAATATAAAAATATGTATAAGATTTGATTCAAGAATATATAAATATTAATTAAAAAGCTGTTGAAGTTACGTTTAAGAGTTAACAGAAAGTTCACCACTGAGATTTAATTCACTACTCTGCATAAAATTTAATAAAAAAAAATATTTTCTTTCTAACTTCTCTTACAACTTTAACTTGACATAATAGAAAAATTATGTTTTTTAAATCTGGATCTTAATTTATGAAAGGAAAAATGACGGTAAAATCTTTGTTTTTCAACTGCTTTTAACCAAAATAAATTTAGCCTACATAAATCCCTACACAATATGTCATAACATAATGTATAGTACCTACATAATATTATAAAACAACTAATGTAAATATTAACTTATTATGTAAATTTTAAAATTTTTACAAAAAAATTCTGCTTTAACATAAATTTTGGAGCATTTTATAGACTTGAGTTTGGATATTTTAATAATAATGAAAAAAAAACCGCAACACTTAATTCTTTTATTCATACAAATTTAGCTCCTTAGCATGTAAAATAAATCGTACTATATCTAATAAGCTTTTCAATCTGACCAAGGAATGACAGCAAGTTTAAAGAACTTCGTATACATCTCCTATGATTTTATCTGAAATGCTGTGAAATAACATTTGTAACAAAAAAAAAAAAAAATTATTCTTCCTAACATATTTTTTCCCACCAAAAATGATATAAACATGGCTTATTTTAACAACACACTTAAACCAATTTAATAATTTTTGCTTTCTTCCTGATGTAATTTTATTTTTTCTTTCTTTTTTTTTTATGAATATTATAAAAAACAAAAATTACATCAGTCTCTAAAATTAAACCAATTTTGAACAGAAAAATCTAATTAAAAGAAACCTTACATTAAAATTAATTGATTTGAACAAACTGAGATATTTTCGAAAATTTATATTAAAGAAAATACCTTTATCTTGTTAATTTTATTATTTTTTTTTAAATTTATTCAAATCTATATAGTGTAACTTATGTAAATACATAGAATATCAATGTTAAATAGAATGTATAAAACCTAAAAATAGTTTAATGTGGCCATTCATCGTAATAAAATTTAAATACAATTCGTTTTTTTGAAGTATAATTTAAGTATTGTAAATCTTCGGACATGCAACTTTTTATACATTAGCTCAAACTCAAAAGACCTGCATATTGAATATCGCACGGTGCTCATAAGACATATTAGTAGAATTAAAATTTTACAACCCGGATAGGATTCATTTAGGAACTTATAAATTAGTAACTCTTAATTGTATTTTGTCCGTATATAAGCAAACAAACTATATTTTAAATTTTCTTCTTTCTTTAGCGCCGTAAAAGTTTTCATTTGAAACATTTAATAGATACTAAATATAGATTTTTTTTTTTAATTTCAGATCTATTAAGATTCTTGTTAAAATAACATATAATATTAAAGTATATACCTATATAGAATACATTATTTTAAAAACTAAAATTTTTAATGAAGGGATGAAAACTTAAATTAATTTTGTATAGGTACCTATATTGTAATAGTTCATATTGATAACTTGAAATTATTCATTAGAGAGATAAAAAAAATTAATTATTATTTATTTTAGTGTGTATATATCTAAAGTGTTATATTTTCTTTATGACCTGAAGATTTTGTAATCTGCTAAATTTTTGCTTAAGTGCTTAATATTGCAAAATATTATAATTTTATGATATTTATAGTTATTTCCTTTAGGTTTTCAACCCTAATGAAAAAGGATATTTTGATTTTTAAAGTACTTATGAAAATAAAAGGAACATCAATAATCTCTGAAAAAAATCAACAGAAGCATAACTTAATACACCTTTCACACCAAGATAATAATTTATTTTTTATTTTTATCTAATTTTTCCGGAAAAAAATTTCGAATTAATTGTTTTTGCCGTAAAATATTTCCGTTCTTTAATTTTCTTTTTTTATATTAGTCTGGTATATTATCATCATGTTGGGTTGGTAAGTAGTTATTTTATTACATTTTATAGTTGAAACATTGAGTCGACTGTATATTTAAAAACGTTAGTTGGAAAAAACATCTTTTCTTTTAAGTAATTTTCCAAGTATAAAAAATTAGCAATTAAGGTAAATTTTTTTTTGTTTCATTTGTAATTTTGAATACCTTAAGATAATTAGCAAAATTATTACTATTAATGATATTAAGGGCAACTTAATGTCAAGAAAATAATTGATTTGGGATGCAGAAAAAACAAATATTTTTTATGTATGAAATGGAAATTTTCACATAGTTTATTTAGTTATTCAAAAAATTAATTATAATGATAATATAATTTTTTTTTATTCACAAAATAAGAGAAATTAATCAATTCTATTGTTAACAAAGAATTTTAAATTTAAAGTGTTCTCGTGTAATCGTATAAAATCAATCTCCTTACATTGTGTAAAATAATTTGGTCATTGTCATTGATAAACTACGAAGTACATTTTTCTTAAAGAGTTCTCACCGCGGTGTCACCAATTACTTAATTTTTTTTATTGCTTCGATGTTAAGAAAAACCTTCAAAAAACTTTTCTTTGTTTTTTAAAATAAAATATTTAAATATTTTCTTCTTTTTTTTTTTTGTTTTTCAAATCAAAATTAACAGCGGGATGATTTTCTTATAATAATACACTTTCACACGCAATATTTTTTTGTTTTTTTTTTGTAAATAATCGCTACAGGGATTTTAAGAAATTTGCATTCAAAAAGGCGACATTTATAATCACTCGAAAAGGATTATAAGATTTATAAGGATACTTGAAATTCATATTAAAGAATGTTGAAGTAATTAGTTTTATGTAAAACTTTGCAGTCCAATTGCAATGCTTACAAAAGAGTCTAAATTTTAGGTTCATTGACGCAATGATTCAAATAAACACAAAAATTATAGTAAAAATGAAAAATCAATAAGCATATAGATTTCGAATCACAAGTATGATTTCTAATTCTTACACAGTATCATATTGTTGCCGGTCGAGACTTCGTAAGGTGTATGTAGTTCGTATATCATTATATTATCATATAACATTCTAATTTATGTTGGCAATTAATGCTTTTTATAAATATGTTAATACAATGTGTAAAGAAATGAAACCATTCCCAATAATATTTTTTTTAAAAAGTGTTTACTGAGCAGTTAATATTGAGGATTCATCAATTTTAAACAACACAAATTGAAAAACACAAATTGACAAATTTTGTAAAAGTTCCAAGGTGGCAATTCAACCAATTTCACTAGTACGCCTAAATGGCCTACCTTTTAAGATGTGCATATTGAAAAGTGATGAAAATATTTCCAGATAAATAATATCATTCTTACTCGGTACTTGGTACAGCGTACATAGTGAACTAAATTACATACTATCTGTCGATGTTTTTCTTAACGAAATGAATATCATATAATTCTTCATGATATATGCATGTAAAGTATGAATTTAATAATGTACTTAATAATTTAAATTAAAGTATAATTTTTTATTTTATTTTTTTTATTTTCATCCATTCTCGGTCATATGACTTTTACAATATTTAGTTCAAATAATGAACGATTAGCAATCTCTTATTTACTTTATTAAACGTTAAATAAATAAGAGTAGCTCACATAAACATAATTTTATTTCCACATTATGTTTTTTTTTGTTTTGTATTTTCGTCTAAAATCAATAAACGAATGAAATTTATCGTATTATGAATGAAATTAAATAAAAAACATTTGTTATATTTTTTTTAGTAGCTTTTTCAACCATTATTTTAGATGTAGTTTAGAAGCAAAAAAAACAAAAAATAATCTGTAGTTAGGCGCAAATTACGCGAAAATTATTTGTACAACGTATATAAATAAATAACTTCAAATAGTGACCCCCACTTCACTATGCTTAAAATCTGGTGCAAAAAAATTTGTAGATTCACAAGGAACGATTACTTTTGTTAAATCTGGCCATAAATTTGAAAAATTATTTTAACTTAAATGAAAATGAAAAATTTGTCACCCAATAATTTTTCCATTTTATTTGAGTCATTTTATAATTATAGGTGTTTGGTCTGTATTTTAACCAACAAAAAATTATAAATTATAAAACAAAATCTAATTACAAATTTTTAAGTAGAATCGTTTAATCAGATGTGTATCTCTATTTTTTTAATTCCTTTAAATTAATGGCTACTGTTAAAAATATGTTAAAATTAGGTGAAATACAACGAGTAAAAGATAATAAAATACAAATTCTAATTAACCCTATCGGTATGCAGCGTGCTACATTTTACATATTTATTTACTTCTACAGTTTCAATTTTAATTATTATTGTTATTTTTTTTTAGTTTTTTTGAATGATTACCACCAGATGTTAAAAATATGATGTGCTATTTTCTGCAAAATAAAAAATTCAATGAGAAATGTGTTTCTCTGTCTCTACATACTCTATGAGTCTATGCTGTATGTTATTAATGCTTTTTTATAGATTTTATTAAGAAAATAAATATTAACATAAAATTTTTGTATAAAATTTCGCATGCTATAAATATTTTTATGTTATTTAACAACATCATAATTTTTATTATTTTTTTTTTTTTGAAATCATTGCGTGTAAAGTGAATTTATTTATCTATCTATTTTTTTTTTTTTTTTGTTGCTATTTTTGAATCAATTCTCTTAAATAAATTCACCTTTGAGATAAATAAAAAAAAAAAAAATTATAAATAAAAATCTAGAAAGTAAAATAATTATAATTTCCGGTTGATCAGAAAAATAATAAAAAAAAAATTTTCCCCCTAAAAGATTTCCGCTCGTCGGGATGCAATGATTATTATTTGACTTACCTACTCAGAATGAAAAATAGAAAAACACGTCAGCTAAATATTTAAATGTCTCATAGGATCTTATTTTTATGAAACTTACTGTGTAGGCTCTGAGAAAATTATATGACTCTCAATAAATAGTGACACAGAAGTATATTTCAGTAATTTTATATCTAAAATTATTTCAAAGCGCTTAAAAATTAAATTGTTTTCACGGCATCAAACTGATTTCAAAGTAAATAATTTTATGAAAATTGGTAGAAAATTAAATCTGACTATTGTACAAATCTAAAATTAGGCATGAATTTGACTTGAACTGCATTTAACACATTATATGTTGAACCATCGTTCACTTTATGTCAAATGCATTGAAGTTCCTTTAGAATACCTAAGTCATTAAACATTACAAGTATTTTATATTTGAGTGAAATAATAATAATATTATTTTCATTTCACACTATTCACTGAATAACTTGCATTTTAAATAAATTTTAAATAAAATATAATTTTGTATTATATTTTAGCGACTAATAAATTTCTTGATGATAAAATCAAATTAAAATTTTTAATTTCCTTTAAAAGAAATTATGTATCTATCTATTCATAGATTTTGTTTATTTTTATTAAGTAATTTATAGTAATTTAGAGTGGATATTTTACGATGTAAATTGGAAAAATCCTTATTAATTTTATGCAGGCAGACATAGTATAAAGATATTCTATTTATGGAGCCGCTAAAATGAGGAACGGAAAATTTTAATTGTTAGAACAAGGAAAAAAAAAAATTCTTTATGTACCAAAAATACTAATATAATTAAATTCTTCGGAAAATGAAATACTGTCATGTAAAAATTTACTTTTAGGTTGATTTGAATTTTATTGTTTCAGAATTAGGTTGTAGTGAATTCTTTGTACAGATCACAGATCACTTTCTATGTACACTTGCCACAGTTAAAACAACAGTGTCAAAGTAAAAATAATAATAATGCTATTAAAAATAAGTATTTCATTAAAAAGTATTTGGGGTTATTAAAGAGTCTGCTACGACAGCTTTCAATTGACAACTCAACTAAAAAAGTTTTATATAATACAATATACTTCGGGCGGGAGGCATAATATTGTCAAATTAAAAAATTAAAAGAATATTTCGTTTATTTTTTTTTTTTCAAAAATGGTCATGAGATAAATTTGTTTACATAAATTATAAATTAATAGTAAAATCAAAATATTCAAAAAAGTATACGAGTAATAAATTTTTAGTGTTTTTTTTTAGTACAAAATTAATTCTTGTGGTCGCTTTACATATTTGGCAACAAAAAAGGTGGAACAGTATTAATTTCCTCATGAAAAAAGCCAGCAGGTGTCTTGTCTAGCAAATTAATCAAAAAAAAAAATTAACAAATTATTTTCTAATGATTAAATACATTTTTTTGTACAAGAAAATATTTTTTAGAAATAAATTAGCTAATTAAGAAGTAAATAAATTAAATTCATTCTAAGAGGTAGCGTTGCAATACATTTGGTTAACTAAAGAAAAGAAAATACTTATATGTATATATAGTACTTATATGTATATTTCCAAAATCAAATATATTGTTTCTTTGGCTTCGGTTTTTCTCTTATCGGTCAGTAACTTACAAGTCTAATGTGATGAGCGTATAATTCATAATTATGTTCGTTTTGGTTTATGCTGTGGAAGAATTTGATTTATTATGAATATTTAGCTCAGGCACTATATACCTGAATAACCCTTAAGATATATTATGGTATACTTTCAAGTATATCAATTATTTTGTCTTTTGGAATAATTCCTTCTTATCACTTTATTTTCAATTGTTTTTTTTTTTCAATTTTAGGATAGATTTCCATTAAGAATTAATAATTCATATCCTTATTCGAAAATTTCAACTGTTGAATTAATGAAAGATAAAATTGAAAAATTTATTTGTAGGTTAAAAAATTTTTCAAAACCCAATTTTAAATTTTTAATGTGTTCAGTTCATATAATTGTAATTGAGTTGAAATACAACACCCGTTTCTCAAATAAAATTTAATGATTTTTGTTCCTCCTTCCTTCAATCCTTCTTTAATGTTTTTGCATCAGTAATGTACAATTGAATATAGGATTCAATTCAATCATTTTATTTTAGGTTTAATTATTTATTGAGACAAAAACAAAAGCAATAAATAAATTATTGTTTATATAAATAAACATGAACTTTATTTTTTATTTTTTTATTTTTTTATGGCTTTCTGTGGTACACCTGCAATGCGCGATAATTATAAATTTGCCATCTGACAAGTATCAAATACTTATATAGCTACACCATAGTACCAATATAGATACTATTTTTTTGAAACTGCTGAATATAAATATTTATATATTTTATTGAAAAATAAAATAAATATTTTGATATCAGAAGACATAGAAATTTTTTTAATCCAATAATATATTACGAAAAAAAAAGAAACAAAAAAAAAATTTGTAATTTATAGCCTTTATCTGTAATATGTATTACCTATAAATAGTCCTATGTTAAAAAAAAACCATATTTTTTTAGTTTATTTTATGAAAATAAAAATTAAAACAAATTTAAGGAAAATTCAATAATTTTGATGTAATTTTATCCACCTGACGAAAAGATAATCTTATAATTAGAGTCGAAGTTCGAAATGTTGACATTAAAAGAAATAAATATTGTTCATAGTCTGATAAATTGGTTGTTTTGTTCATCAAATTAAAATCCCGTAGTAATTTTGCGCCCTTCAACAACAAAGGGACACGAATGTATTTCACTAATTTATTTGGGTTATAATCCCACAAATATTCTTAGCTGGGACATAATCTATGGCATTTTACGGCCGTCGGCTTGGAAGCGTAATCACATTTCAATTGCGTCGACCTTAACAACACTTAAAAAAAAAATGCTAAAATTCATAATATTGAAACAAAATTTTGTAAAAAAAAAATTAATTCTTACATTAATTCATCATGACTGAAAATATGTACCAGAAGTGATGATATTAACAACATTTTCTGGAAAGTATACATTTCAGTGTGCTATAATGTTTCCTTTATTTTATTTATAATTTTTAACGTGATATTTCTATTTTCCAATCTCTATGTATATTAAACATAATGTAATTAGATAGAAATACCTGAAAAAAGGAGAATTCATAGGAAAAGCCTGGAAAAACTAATTTAAAATTAAATCTAAAATAAAAAAAAAAACTTTTTAATTTAAAGTTTTTCTGTGATAGCAAATTATCGTAACTTAATTGTTATGATCAATATATACCATATAGTTCTGTAATTCATGATAAATCAATTCCTCATAATGATGACAAATACCTTAAAAAATTTGACATTTGACATTTTCATTAATTCCCAATGTAAGAGCAATGCTCTTTTATTTTTTTTATTTATTTATTTAAAAAATTCTTTAATTCACAATTCAAGCTTTAAAGCTTATTACAATTGAGTAGTAGTTTATAAAAAGGTTATTATACAATTATGCTCATATGTTACTAAAACTAATCCTACAAATTAAAACTAAAAAATAAAAATTTGCCTTAAGAAACAACACCCACATATAAACGTTAATAAATAAAATAATTAAAACCGGAAATAAGGTTCGGGGTCACTAAAACGCAAATGAATAAGAATTTAATTTAAACTATTGAAATAAGTGGTAATATTACTTTTAAATTGATGAAAGCTTTCTGAATTTTTTAAAGTTGAAGGTAAAGAATTCCAAGTAAGAGATACTCTGGCGGTGAAGCTCTTACTCATATAAGCAGTTCTTTGAAGTGGAATTAATAGATTGATTGATCTGGTGGACCGAAGTGATTGAAATCTTTCAGCTATATATATTGGTTGATTAGATTGTCTTATTTTAAAATACAAAAGCATAGATCTTATTAAAAGATAATCACTGAAGTTTGAATCAATAAATTCCTTTACGAAATGGGAAACGTGCGATCTAGGCTTAAGCGAAAAAACATATCTAATTGCTCTATTAAAACAAACTTTTAGTCGTCTTAGAGATGTTTCGGTAGCAGAGGAGAAAATTTCACAGCCATAACAAAAGTGGGGCATGATAATACTCTTCACCAATCTAGCCTTTACCTCCTTTGACAGGAATATTTTAGCACTAAACAGACATCTGAGTTTTTGAGACACTTTGGAGGTTATCATGCGATACAATAATGTCACAACGCGATACAATAATGTCAGTGAAAACTACTGTAAAACAATGTTTCAAATTATGGTTTATGTCATAATGTTAAAAAAATTTTCATTTCTATGATAACTATAATAAATTTTCTTCTTTTCGTTAACATCGAACCACAAGATAAATTATTAAAAGAAAAACAGTGTGTTGTAGAACTACATACAGAGTATAATATATTATAATAATATGCGAATCTATCTATCAGGCAAGAAAATCAATGAAAAATTCCAAAATATTTTCATAATCTTTGTAAAACAAATTTTCGGCTTTATGAAGTTTTTACACATAGAATGGTATACCTAATATTGCACAAGGATATTTATAAATAATTGCTGTATAAATATTACCTTTATGAATTTCATATAATAATCGATCCAACATCATTGAAATTATAATTTTCATATATTTTGCTAAAATGTAGCGAAGCATTTTATTATATTACCTACGGCAAAATAATTAACTTCTAATAAACACATAATCTTGACTGCATACAATTATAACAAACATTTTTATATTTAATAAACTGAAAATAGTTATAGTTGCATGCTGACCAAAAAAAATATAGATATGTATTTCCCTTTCCCTACAAAACATGCAAACGGAAAGTAATTTATAAAAAGGATTGTCGTCAACCAGTTTTTGGTCAAATAAACTTATCTAAAATTATATACACTAAAAGAGTATAATATATAATCTACATAATGTGTTTATGTATGTTTGTATGTATATATAACCTATATATTTATTTGTATGTATCAAGTATACAAATTAATACATGATCCAAAGAGTATTTTATATCCTAATAAATATACAGAGTTCTTTAGGATAATTTCAATTAAGAAAAAAATTTAAACTCAAATAAAAGTAAAAATAGTTACCTCACAAAATGTCCCTAAGTATTCGACTCATGATGGTAAAAGCGGTAGTAATATGGTAATTTTAAGATATTAGGAAGTGAAGAAAATACAATAAATGAAAAAATTTTCATTCTTAAAAAACATTTGTCTTGTTCTTAGGACTTATCTAGTGCAATACGCATTATCTTAATGTGTACCTTATTTTATACCTATAAGTGTTATTTTATTAGTCAAATATCCGAATACTTCGATAGATTCCGCAACATTCATTAATTATTTATCTCAGTCGCGACTTATTATAATTCTGTCGATGATCATAGATTCATAGCTTTGAAACTACAGCATTATCTTCTTCTGACGAAACGCAAAATATAACGCAGTTATTAAGAGAAATAGCTTGTAAATACCCTGTAATTTTTTTTTTGTTTCTTTAATTGACCAAGTTACAACTTAGTGCATTTGATAATAATAAAGCAAAATTGTTATATATATACATATTTTTTTGACATCATTTTAAAAGAAAATAAAGGGATATGCGGTTTAGGTCATAAAACACTAGGTATTTTTAGAGACCAAAAAGTTACAAATAAGCTCAAGAGAATTCTAAAATTATATTCAAGAATAACAATTCGTGTGTTCAAATTAAGGCTAAATGTATATATGGAGATAGAATAAATATTTACGGAATTTTCTATATTTGGCCGATATTATCAAAATTATTAATTCTATTTTTTTTTTTTTTAATAATGAAAATATAATCCTTAGAAATAAATCCGCATATTATTTATAGATTATTTTCCGCGTAGTTTCTCGAATAATTGATATTAAAAAGTTGTTTATTCATTCAATAAAGAAGTACGTATATCTATTTTTTGGTTTAAGTTTTGACATAATTATAAACATATATATGTATATTTATGAATCAAAAAATATGATTAGAGAAATAATCTAGTCGCTTTTAATCCTAATTTAATAATGATATCGCAAATGAATCACTTATTAAATGAATGAATGAGATATATCTTTTAAATTTATCTTAGTTTAGACGTTTAGATCAAATTCGGACATTTAAAAAAAAATGTCCAATTTAAATGTTTTTTATCTGAAAGTCCAATTAACAGAGATACTGAGATAAAAATCCATTTACTGTTTGTGTAATATGAAGAAAGTTTCTTTTCTAAACCTTAGATACTTGTACTACCTGTACCTTGACAAGAACTAAGCAAATCTATCTAGTTATATTTGGTTAACATTTATAAAGACAATTTAAAAAATAAATTATGATGACAGCTTAGACTTTTAATTGTTTTATTTTAATAATTAAAATAAAAAATTATATGAATTTTCGTTTTAACTTTTTTTGCAAACAAAATAAACTTAATAACAAATTTATTTTTCGTATTCTGCACACGTCTAATAATTATAATAGGCTATAATTAATTCAATTTTTGTTAAATATTTAACAAAAAAAAAAAAATATTAAAATCAATGAAATATAAAAATGCAATTTAATTTTTAATTTTGTTGAAAATTAGTTGCAACCTTTATTATAGGTTTGTTAATGTGGAAGACTATAAATATGCAAAAGTCGTCTTGACTCTTCTCGTTTATGTAAAAAGTATGAATAATAATAATAAAATAATAAAATTTTCTAAAAAATATATTCAAATTATAAGAATATTTCAGATCGACTTTTTATTTCTTTAAACTTCAACAAATTGAAAATTTTTAATATGTAATTGTATATAACTTTCACATCATGCCCTACTTAACTCCACATTCCCTTAATTCATATTTGATTCATTTTAAGTTTTAAGCTCATGTATAATAGGTATAATGGATCTTTTTTTCTATTGTCAATTATTTTGAATTAATAATTTTAATTATCTGTCTTTAAAATGATTTTTGTAATAATAATAACATAAAGGCCCTTTTTCATTCTTAAGTTAGAAAAAGAAAGTGGAAAGTTTTTTTTCACTACGAAAGAAAGTACTTCCAAATATATTTTCGAAAGCAAAAAATATAAATTTTCTTTTCTTTATATTTCAAAGAAAGTGAAAATGAAAATTGATTTGCTTTTCTATTAGTTTATACGTTTATCCCTTTTATAATATAGGTGTCCTTTAAAGCTTTGGCTGTAAGATACTGAATCTTGCATTAAAAAAATCAGGCCACAAAATGCTACTGGTACTATTTCTTTAATTCATTAAAAATATCTCAGTCCTAAAACAGTAAAAAAAAAATTTAAGTAAGTGATTTATTTAACTCTCAATTGGGTTTTTCATTATGGAATGAAGAGAAAATTATTAGTTTTTTGAACTTAGTTATCTTAAATCTATGGACTTTCTTGACTACAACTATTTTTTTGATTATAACTAAGCTAACGAATTTCAATTTGAACACAATTATAAATAATCCACATTGTCTTCAAAAAAAAAATTATAATCAAAGTTTAAGTTGATAAGAAGCCGGATATGCAAGCAAGATAGTAACTTGTTTAATTTTACGTACATACATTATCTAATGCATGTATTTAGCAAATGGTAACAGAAAGTATCCGCTTGGATATAATTATTAAGTATAGATAATGAGGTTATCTATGAATGCTTTCGAAATTAGAAAAATTAAAAAACTACATACATATTTAAATTATAAAATTGATGTCAGAAGAATTAAAAAGAAAAAAAAACATTTTCATTAAACAATTTTTTTATAACTCGGCTCTATCATGATGCGTATTTTATTATGATTATTATTTTTAATGAATAATAATATTATAATTATGAATTTCGTCACCTTTCCTTTTCATTAAAAATAATTTTTATTTTTTTTTATACAAATGAATATTGCTTAAATTACGTTTTTTTTTTTTCATTCAAAATCATATAATAAATTGGCCTCTCAAGATTAAAGATAAACATATGTATATGAAGAGATCACAGTGCATCTGCCGAATGGATTTTGTTAATGTGCTTTTCTGTTCTTCGTTTAGCCGCACTAAAGAATAATAAAATAAATTCAAGTTTAAAGAAAAGAAAATATTTAAATTTTACTAAAGTTTTATATTTTGATTTATGTTAAGATGTTAATTCTTATATAATTTTATTTATAATATTGGATTGACTGGTTTTTCCAAGTAATTATAGCTTTTTTTATATAGAAAGTTCTGTTTTGCAAAGTCATTAGCACATTAATTGAAAGAATTTTGCAAAAAAGGTATAAAAATCTATTTTTTGTAACTTTCTTCGATAATGATTCTATATAACAATTAATGTCAGTAAATAATTAATGTTTTTATAGTCAATGATTGTTTTGTCCTGCTTTGGTTTAAGAAGAGGAGTTGAGATTAACATTTTACAAACAATTACATATAAATTAAATTTTTTTTAAAGGGATTCATATATTCGTTGAATTTATTTCGAGTACTAAATAATTTCTTCTTAAAGTTCTTCCTACCGTCATAATCATAGGTTCTTCAAGAACAAAATATTTTCTACTATGCCGCCCAATTAATAAAAACCTGGGAAACCTTAATAAAACTATTCATATTTGTATTTATTAAGCTTTGTCAAAATATTCCTAATCTTAACAAATCTTAATAAAACTACCTACATAATTATATATTAAAATGAATAAAGTGGAATCATTTTTGAAAAACACGGTTCATAATTTTTTGCTTTTTTATTTTTTTTTGTTTACCACTTTCTGTTTCAAATGAATTTATTTATTTTTTTTTTTTTTTGCGATCGCATACTTCATTATGGTTAGCAAGAAATGAGATCATTTTTTTAAATATCGTTATTAAAATATTTGTATAATAACTACTTCAGGGTATACAACAATTAATAAAAGTGAATAAGCATAATTTTGTTGAACGAGCGCAATAAGAAATTTGTTAAGATTTAGCAATATTCACGTGAAGATTTAAAGTTGAAAGTATTTAGGTACAATCAACGCCCGTATATATTTCAAAAACCTATTTAAACATGAATCTTTAAATATATGAATCAATTCAATTAACACAAACTTAATGTTCTAATCGAACCAACAATATAAATTTCGCACTATTTTCGGAAACTTCGAAATAAATTATATTTCTTACCAAGGCGATACTTGCATTTTCTAGAAATACAAAAATTGGTTGAATTAAAATGCATTGCACTATTGTTCGCATAAAATTAAGAATATTAATACTTCAACTTACATTACTCATAATATGTGTGATAGGTAGTATATATAGCTTAGATAAAATTATTAATATTTTAGTTTTTTTTTTTATTATATTTAATTCCACAATATTTATAATATATAATTAATGAACAGGGATTAAGTTTTTTTTTTATATAAATTTTACCTGCTCACACACAAGAATTTAACGTGTGATAAACGTCATAATCAATAATGAAAAATTTTCAATGTCATTTTTATGGAATTGTTTTTTTTTTATTTTTTTGTCTATTACGTATTAATTTATTATTAATTTTTTCCTTGAAAAAATAAAAAAGAAAAACATATTTTCACCATCTAATAAAAATATTTGAAAAGGGGTATCTGATCTCTATATAGGTACTTATTACCATTTTTATATACAAAGAAATAATATATCAAAAATGTAATTTGAAAAACTAATTTTTATGTCACGCGATGCTGAAAAAAAAAATATTTAACACTTGGAAAAATAAAACTATTAGGAAAATTAAGTATTTTTTCTTTTAATGCGCTGTTATTTGTATGGAAAATATGTAGGTTAGATGTTTTAGTTTTTTTTCCTCCAAATTGATTGTTCAATTTTATTCAATATTTTTTTTGAAATTATAATTATTATATCGATTACTTATTTTCTAATTTCATTATACCCTTACATACATGTTAGAAATTATGCTCGACTAAAACTGCTCAAACGGAACTTTCAAAGAAGTTTGTTCATATACACCATCTTACAGGAGCCGCCTTTTTCCGAACTTAACCTATATGCTGATTATTTTTAATTCTACAAATTTTTTGATGGGCTTCTCTGCTGCTATGTCACATATAATATTTTTTGTTCATGTTGATTCAAAAGTTGCAAGCCTTAACAAATTTACTACTGAAAAAACATAAATCAAATACTTTGTGAACGTTATAACGATTAATGTAGTTTGGAGCAAGAGAGTAATTTTTCTGAAAGATATAAGCGATAATTATCGTTGTTTTTGTTTACAAAGTTTTACACACTATTGTTAAGCATACTTTAGTAAATTTGAAAATAATTTTTCTCAGTGTAATAAATACATTTTCGGAAATTATGTTCTGTTCCGTAAAACATTGCTTTTTAAATAATAATAAATATACTTATTTATTGTTTTTGTTATTTTTCGTTCTTTTTGGTCAAATTAAGGTGCGGTTGAATAATTTGTATACATGTAAGTATGTTTAAATATATGTTTTTTATGAGTTTTGTGCATAAATATGTGATATCGAAACTACCATATGCCGGTGACCTAACCGACTTGGTAGTCATTAAATTAAACTGATTTATTTCGTAATTTTTCTAAAAATAGATTTTTTATGAGTAGGTATAAACTTATTTGAAACAAAAAATAAAATAAAAAAAAAAACGAATATTCATATGTAGGTATACCTATATATTTTTTTTTTTTCATACTTTTCATATGACATATTTTATTCATATGTCTCTTATCTGTGAGTTGAGTACTTTATTTACAATTAACTCACCTTAAATATTAAACTTTTAGTATATAGTTATCGAAAAAAACTTAAAAAAACAAAAAATGCATTATATAGTGCATTTATATGCGAAATCATGTATAAAGTTGTACGATTGAATGATTCATTGATCTTCAAAATATTAACAAAATTAAATCACTAAGAAGCTTATATCGGAATGATTTAATAAATATTTTGTCATAAAACCTCGCTCTTATCTGAAATAATTTTACTGTTCGATACTTAATGCTTTGAAATAATATACAAAATGCAATATTCTATCTTTAACAGCATTACAAAGTACACTCGTCTTTGTCTATGACATTGCATGAAGTTCCCTTGATTTATTTTGATTAAGTTTTTCAATTCAACAAGAGACAAAAAAAAACTCCATAGCTTTATCGGCTCAAATTTATCTCAGGAAAATGGAAATTTTTCATATTGTAGAAGTAAAATGTTTTATTATATTCTTGGTAATCATGGTATCGGCAAATAGATTTATATATATCGGCAACTATATATATAAATACATAAATTGTGGAATTTAATTAATTAACAAATTAAAAATAAATATTTTTTTATTAAAATGACAAGGTCTTTCTATACCGCGCTGGCAGCGGACGGCAGCGCAGATGACTAAACATTGCTACTGAATTGTTAAATGAATTTACCTATAGTTTTGTTTTTGTAAGCTTTTATTAATTTAAAACCACAATTATTATGGTTTAATAATAATTGATAAGAAAATAAAAATATATATATGTGCGCCCTGCAAATGATATTGAAAATTCCAACATGCGCCTGAGAAAAATGAACGATTGTAATATTTTTCTAATGAAATTATAAATTTTTTTCTTTGTCTCATTCATGTATGAAAAGTTTCACAAAAAAATTTAACAATAATTTTGCTACAAATATGTTTAAAACATTTACACATTTATAAAAAAGGTATAATCTTTCTGAACCATCTTCAACGCTTTTATTCTAATAGAAAATATGTCATGTCTTGAAAAACTTTTAAATTTATTAGCGTTTCGGAGATGCTGGTGTTCAAACTGTGACCAAATGTCGAGCACTTCCATCCTTTTTGGCGCAACGTGTATATACGTAATCAACTGAGGAAAGTTATGTATATACATAGTAATTGAATATGTATATAATACAGTAGAAGATGGTTATGATTCAATTCTCAAGAGATTATGTTGTACTTTCACAGAAAATATTTTTTAAAAGTTATTTTTTTTTTTTAATAAAATTAAAAATCTTATCATTGTCTATAAATTTATGTGTTTTTTCTTCTTTATATATATAATTTTCAAATTCTTCAAATTTTATTTATTGTTTTTTCTATAAAATTTAATGATAGGATTTTAATTGCTCATGATGCCAGTAATCAATTGAATGAATTTACAAATTACACAGTTTAATAAGCTTTATTGTTTAACATGTACACTCAAAAAATAGATAGCAGTTATTATTTTTTTATGCCTTATTGGATGATTTTAGCAAGATTTGCTTTTTATAATAGCAAAGGAAAAATATATAAAAAAATTATAGTTTTGACATACCAACTTTTGCTACACATTTTTATACGAGTTATTACACATTTAATAATAAACACCAAGATTTTTGACCACATACTGTCAGAAAATAAAGCAGGTGTAGTTATGCTATTTTTCATAGCTGATTTTCCAACGATTTTTTTTCAGTGTAGATAGAAAACATTTCATTCATTAAAAAATTATAATGTTATAAATAGGTATGGTATAGTTCAAAGATTTTTATAATAAATTAGAGAAATCGTATTCACGGTAAAAAATAAAATGATTCGAAAATAATTGAAGGCATACACATTTTTTTTTCTATTATGTATTATAAAGATTTATTATTCAAATTCATATTTAATTTGAAAAATTAAAGACACAACAAGTAAAATTAGTAATGAAAGTTTAAAAATTTATCAAAATTGGAAATTGGAATGCAAATCTATTTATGAAAAATTAAGTGAAGACACATTTTTTTGGCAGACTTCAATATTATATGTATTTTACTGAATCCCGAAGAAACCTTGACTTTTGCAAAAATACAAAACTTAACATAAAACTGAAGCAAATTTGGACTAAAAATATCAATGTGCTATCAAATTTCGATGGGTTTAAGATTTATTCTCTATTGTATCATAGATTTTCTTATTTCATTTAATTAAAACTAAAGAAGATATTATTTAATAAGTTGGTTTTTTTTTATATAGGTAATACTACTTTATGAACTAAATTATTGATTTTAATTTTGAATACCTATATAGGTAAAGTCAATAGTACTTCAAAACAAAATGTACACATAATAACAAAAAAAAAAATATTAATGAGGTAGAATATATTATTTCCGTACTAAAATTAAGGTATAATTTAAATATGAACTTATATTGTGTTTGTATATAATTTTATATATTTGTACACATAACAAAAATAAAGAGATGTGCAAAAGAAAAGCATATACATACTTTTTACAAAGTTCTTCAGTGAGGTCATTGTAAAACACAAAATATTCTGTTTTTTATGAAAAAGAATTTTAAATAAAGAAGAAAAAAAAAACCATGGGAAAAATCATAAATGGATCTTTAAAAACTGAAACTCTGATTCAACTCCTTGACTGGTCCCTTCAGTCAATCAATTTCAGTTCTATATAGAAAAAGATCTCGTTAGTAAAAGAATATTTTTTTCAAAAGAAGAGAAGTGTTAAAGACAAAAGGGTATATTATTTTTATTATTGATGGATATTATTAACCAAACAACATAATGTGTAACTTTTTAATTTTTTTTTTTTAATGTTGCTTTAATTTTGCACAACACTGTAGTAATGATTGAGGTAAAGAAAAAGTCCAATGACCGCAAGTTATATAAATGTTATGCAAATGAAAAAGAAACATATTTTATAAGTTTATTGAAATCAAAATTCAAATTTAAAATTTACCTAAAATAAAAAAAAACTTATTTTGCTCTTCATAAATTTCCAGTAATATTCAAGACAAAACTTATGAACTTTTCAAATTAATGTAGAAATTACAAAATTCTTCGAACGATCGATTATGTTTTTATTTTTTCTTCTATTTTAATACCTATACTTACTCTATTTAATGTATCCGATATACTTATACTTAGGGTTTCCAAATATCCGTATTTTCTGTAACCGAGGTTATCGGATAGTAATTCTAGAATTATGCGGCGGATACCGGATAACCGTATAAAAATAAACAAATAATATTGAATCTAATTATAATTACTCAAAATAATCCCAAACTGATGACACTGGTCTTTTTAATGACATTTTCTAGGGATAATAAAAAAAACCTTTAAATATTTTAATTCGAGAACTAAAACATAACATAAACTTACCCAAATTTTTCTATGTGTTTCTTCTTAAATAAACTTTATAAAATTGCACAACCGTGTTTTTTCTTAAATAAACTTTATTATATTGATTCAACAAATAAATATAAAAATGCATAGCTTGGCTTCATGAAATTTGAAATTTTTCAAAAATTATTACAATGACTAGCCTACTTTGCTTGGAAAATTCAACAAATTTAATTTAAAAACTTAAAATTGCTTACCGTGAGATTTTTAACGGATATCGGATACGGTTAAGAGTATAAATACGCGGATACCGGATACAGATATATCCGTTTTGGAAACCCTACTTATACTTCAATTTAAATAAAAATACAATATAATAAATAATAAATTTGATGTTAATATACTTATTATAACTATTTATTATTTATACACACTTAACTAACTCTGTATATGACAGCTATAACTATATAACATTAAATATAATTTAACTAACAATGATAACAATAATCGTTATATTGTTATCATTTTATATTAGTATAAATTGATAATTGTAATGATTTTCTAATATTTAAATGTAAATAGATTTAAGTGACAAAAGAGTATGATAAATTTTCATCATGAGATAAGTTAGTACAAAGGTTTTTTTTTATTAAAAACTTTAATCATTATTTAATTATGAATATTATATAGTTAATAATTGAGTTAATAAATTTGAATTATTTTAAATTAACTTTGAATAAAAACCAATAATTGAATTAATTTAAATAGAAATTTTAATATGTACTTAGTCCTATAAAAAAATATCTGCATCTGAGTATAAGTAGGTATTTTAAACTATAAATGATATTTAAATTTGATATTGAACTAAACATAAGTACACGACATAAGTATATGCATTTATATCTACAACATTCAAGAAATTACAATTAATAATAATTATTATCAATTTATCATAATTATATATTTTAAATAATTTTTTTTAATATACAACATACAAGAACAAGTATGGTTGCTTATAAACATTAATAACTAAACAACTGGTTAAATTAAATTTAATTAATTTTTTTGCCAAACTAGGTATTTTTTTTTTTTTTCAAATAAATGTATTTAATTTATTCATAACAAAGTTCATAATCCTTTTAGAGACATAAATATAATTTTTTATTGTATTTATGCACAGAAACGTCATTTTTATATTATGTATAAAATAAGTTTATTTAAGTATGTATGTTCATTTGTATTTATAAGGCTAACATTATATATAACATCACCTTGCCGATAAAATTGATAAGTATATTATACGTGTTATCAATAATAATGATAATATAATAAATAATATCTGATTACAATTATTTACAATTTGGCTTATTGAATTATAACGATCGACAATGCATGGAAAAGAGAGGATAATCCCTGAATTGACATTGATAAAATATAGAAATATCATAATTGAATAATTTCACTTCAGTTACTTTGTACATTGTTGCTTACATATACCTAGATCCAAAATTAACTTAATAATTTGCTGTAATATTCATTATTGCAAAGTAAGTTCATATCTTATACTTAATCTTAATTAAAGAATTTATGAATATAATTTTTAAATTGAAATGTTGAAAATTATTTTATACTCGAATACCTGAGGTAAATATTGAAAAATATTTTTAAACAATTTTGAACATAAAATAATCTAATTAATTTTTATTATTAAATATTGTATTTTATTATTTGTTGGAATATATTTATGTAAGTTGATTTTAAATGGATATGAGTCGACATATTATGCAAGTATATGTTTGTATAAGTATAAGTAGTTTATATACGTTTAGAATATAACTTTTGTACATATATCAATTTTCAATTTATGCAAAAATTTATTTTTAGATCTTAGTAAATTTATGACTTACATATAATTATACACACATTCAATTTATATTATAACAAATTTTTTTAATAGAATTTAAAATTTATATAAAATCAATTTGTTTGTAAGTTCATTTAAATGTAAAATTTATTCAGCTCCAAATAATAATAATAAGCAAACATGTTCTGTACATGTCAAAGTTCTTAATAAACTTCTCTTTAGTTTGATAGGTATGATTAATAAAATAGAGATGTATTTACGTATATATATATATATTGTAGATAATATAAGAACTAAGTATTTTTCAGTATTACAATTTTCTTGTATAAAGTTTAATAATTAAATTTTGTTTTAAATGATAAAAACAGACAGAATAATACAATTTTGCATATATTATATTTATTTATAATATATATTTAATTGAAACAACATAATTTCTGATTGCTTATTCAACCACATATACGGTCTTTTGTGCAATCATTCAATTTATTTAACAAATAAATATAATTATATGTATATATTATGTTTTTATATTAAATCCTTAAAATATAAATAATAGACAAAAAATTACTTAGTATAATTTATTAGCTTTTATTATATTTTTGATTGAAAATTAATATATTGTGAATTTGAATGACATAATGTCAATAAATGACAAATAATTAGAATAAGAAAGTCTACTTTGTTATATTTATAAAATCCTTTAAGTAGTAACAACAATCACAATTAATACACCTTAGTATTTGACTGATGGTTTGTTTCTAAAGGCTTAAAATAAACATATGTTAGCAATAAAAGGAAATTCGAAGTTAAATGCTTTATCAATGTTTTACTGAGGTAATTGAAGGTATATTAAGAATTTGTGTAAAATTAACATGTAAATCCTTTTTTATTTAAGGAATTAATAAAATTATTTGATTTTTTTTTCCACCCTATAATTCAAATAAGTTTCAGCAAAAGAACAAATAATTTTTTTTTTAGTTATACTTTCTTCTGTTATGGTGTTTATAACTTTGACTAAAGCTTAGATGATCAAAACTTGCTTACTCCACATTTTAAACATTTTTTTTTGACTGACAATTTATGTATGGAATAAAATTATAAAAGTATCTAGGTTTTATTAGATTATCAGATTTTCTTAAGATCTTATAATTTTATGCATAATTGGCAAATTAAAATTAAAAGAAAAATGTACATTTGTATCTATTTCGAATGTGTGTACATATTTAAAATATTATTAGGTCAGTTTGGTCATAAGAACAAGCATAGCATTTTTTTATATGTATATAAATAAACTTGAACGTAGAAATTGTATACATTATATTTTATGATATTACATTAGCGAGCATAGAATTTTATCTGATTTATATTTCTTCTGATTTTACATTATCATCATCGAAGAATATAAGTAAATGATATTTTTTTTTTTTGCAAAAGAGCTCAAAGGCTAATTAAATGAAAAATTTTACGCATATTAAGTAATAGTCGAAAATGTGTCACAAATGTAAGGAAATTGTGTAGCAGTGGATATGTGTGGAATAAACATAGAAAATAATGCGTATAGTATAGATAGTTATTTAATCAAAATAATTTAAAAAGTTCTTGTTAAAGACAAATACTACTTTATTAAAGAAGAAAAAAAAAAAGCTTGAAATTTATTAGAACCCAGTCAGGATTTTTTTTATTGTCCTAATTAATTGACAAAAAAAATGTTTTTTTTCTACAGATAATCTTTTTCTATTCGAAAAAAAAGCCATAAACGATGACGTAAGATATAATTTTAATTTTTTATATTTTTTTTTTTGCATTTTATTGTACGTTTTAAAAGATATTTGGCTCACAGTGTTAAAAAACACTTTTTAATATTTTTTTTTATTGTTATTTGGATTGTATATATTTTTTTTTTAGCTAAAGGAAAGTCTTGATATTCATTATATTATATATATTTTTTTAAATTAATAGTTAAATTGTCTGGAGAAATCATATTTGTATATATAATAAAGTTTTATGTACATTTTTATACTTGGTGAATTACAGCGGTTACCGCTCCTGTGAAATGGATATAATAAAAATTTGAAATTGTTCAAATACTATATTTTAAGATCACGATGAGTATTCACACTATAATTTATTAACTGACCTTACAATTTAAGTTAAAAACGGCTGAGCTGAATAAATTTTAAAGAGAATTAAGTTACTGTTTTGGGTTTCAAGAAGAACACAACATAATTTGAAGATAATTAATAAAACTCTATTTAAATAATTATTCTTATATAGTAAAAAATAATAATAATATTAAAAATATCTTTTAATAAAAAATTACAAAACATACCATTTCGGAAAAATTTTCAGCTGGCATTCTGGAAATTGTAGCTACTTCGTCTTTAGTTGGAGACATTATTTTTAAATTTTATTAAATTTTATTATTTAATAAGATTTTGATATATAAAAATTTGATAATATTTATATTATTAAGTATTAATATCTTAATTTATTATTTAGCTTTGAAGCTCACAGATAAATAAAGCACTTTTTATTTAAATTTTATTTTTAAAACGTTTTGAGAATTTTTGCTAATAAGAAAATTTTTTTTTATTTAGGTATCACTTTATTATTTACAATTTGTTTTCGGTATATATTTTCATAAAATATTTATGCAGTTCAAAATCGAAATTTTTTATTATAGCATGAATTTAATAGCTTGAATTTTATAGCTTAAATTTTTATTTAATTTTATTAACTTTGTTTATCGATTTTGTACTTCGTTTAATGTAATAAAATAAAATTGGTCAGTTTCAAAAATAGAAGCACTATATTTTAAATTGTCAGAATATAAAAAAAGATATTTTAATTATTTTTAAATAATCGCGAATATAAAATATTTTCTGCTGAATTATAATCAAAAATTCCAGCCTTCTTCTTTAAAGACAATATTTATCTAGAAACAATATATTGAGTTCTTATACGAAATATGGTGTTAAAATAAAGTAAAAGAAAGGTAAGTGAGTAAAAAAAATGTTAAGGAAGTTTAGTTAGAAAAATTCGTTTCTTCTTTCTTCTGAGTTTCGCTACTAATTTTGAAATTTCACTATGCCTGAACAGAAATAGTGAAAAGTTATCATGATGATGAGAATTTAATAATTTTACGTATACATTCATTCACAGATGTAAAATAAAAACCTTAAAGTATCATTATAATATCACAATTTAGTAATAGGGCTAAAGTGGGAATTGGAATTAATGAGTCCGGCTTTAGCATAGCATATATCAGAAAAATTTTAATTTTACATTATTTGGAATTTTTCGTTCAAATATTTTTTTTTTATTATACTTGAATGTGCATTTTGCATGGAAACTAAGCTGTGAATTTTAACGTCTTACTTTATTTATTTATTTATTTTCTTTTCATATTTCTGCTTAATATGCATATTTCAAAAAAAAAAAAAAAAAATTAATATAAAACAGAGTTTAAAAAATACAAAACTATATATTTTTAATATTAAAAAGGAATAAATTGAAGAGAATAAGAAACAGAGAAGCAGAAAAAAAAACTTCAATTTATGCACGTAAGTAAATTAAAATGTTAAATTCAAGGTGAACCAGCAACTTCATAGGAGGTTTTTTAATGTTTTTTTTTGTAGGATTTTTTTTTTTAAATTCATATGAAAAGTTTAATTTCCTAGGAAAATTTATGCAATTTGTATTATAGTTTTGAAAAATAATTAAAAATATTTTCTTTCTAATGAAAAATATAGGTAACTTGCTAAGAGGCCTAAAATATTCAGATCCCATGAAAATTTGGCACAAGTCTAAAAAAATGTATTGACATGTACTTAATTTTCAACTGTAGGTGGCGTATATGCAATTCAAACTAAAAAATTAAATCGTGTAATATTCGTCTAAAAAAGCAATAGAATTTGATAATTTTCCTGTGTAAAAGTATATGGCAATCGATTTCAGGCGTCATTACTTGGGTATCTACAGAATTTTTTTTTTTAAATTAATTTATATTTCTAGTTTGTCTGGCTAGCTTGTCCAAAATCCATTGAGTCGTTGATGAGATCGAAACTATATTTTAACTGCGTTATTAATGTTGCGAATAAACTGATATTGCTAGTATGAAGTTCTTAATTATTTTTTTTTTTTAAATCTCATAACATTGTTTTGAAGTTTCATCCTCTTTCAAAAATTAACATGAATTTCTTAATTTTTTTGTTATTAATTTCTGATTTAATAAATTAAAAAAAAAAACAAAAACTAGGAAATAAATACGAAAAAATTTTGCCGCCAAACAAACTACAACAAATTTTTTTTTATTTTTTTTCTTTAACTTCTTCTCAACAAAATATAAAGTACAAACTGAAATTTATTAATTTTTCAACGTTTGCGTGTTTTTATCAATTTAATTATATCTCAATTATTTTAAGTACAAATTTAACTAAAAAAAAAATAATAATAATAATTTTTTTAATTTTTTTTTGTATATTATTATTTTCTTTTTTTTTTTTAAGTGAACGGCGGAATATAAACACAAACTTCGTTTCAGTGAATTAAAAAAAAAATTTAATTTAAAATCATAAATAAAAAAAAATTAAAAAACCTCATAAACAAAATATAATAAAGAAAAATATATGTAGGCACCGATAAAGATAAACGTTACCGTTGAATTGATTTCGACAAACTAGTTAAAAAATATTAAAAACAATTTCAATTTCTCATATCATGTTGTTTTTTTTATTCACCATACCTTAAAAATTCATTAAAATTCAACAAAAATAAACAAAAAAATAAAAAAAAAAAGATACTTTTTAAAAGAGAAAAAGAACGGAAAGCAAAATAAACAGCCAGAATATGTGGTAAAAAAAAATATATTTATATACAAATATATATCTTATTTTTTTTCAAAAATCTGATAAAAAGTTAGCAATAATCTAAGAAGAAAAAAAAAAAATAAAATTAAATAAAAAAATTAAAATTCTTTGGTGAAATGATTATAAAAATTCTTCGTATTCAATGAATAAGAAACATAAAAAAAAAATACATAAAAATCTTTTCTAATATAAAGATTAGTGCGATGTTGAATGGATTGAGTGGAAAAGTTTAATTCTTATTGGCGGGAAATCTTTCTAAATTCAAAAATTCAAAAAAAATAAATAAAATTATAATCCAAAAAATCAAATTACGCCAACACTTAGTTATATATGAATTCCCGGTTTTATTGATTTGATTGACAGGACCAAATAAACATTTAAATCGCAATTGACAAACTCTTTTTTAAATTAAAAACTCATAATAAATAGGTTTTTAAACAGTTTAGAGCTGGTTTCAAAAATCTTCAAAATTTAAATTAATATCGAACAGTTTCTTTTCGTTCAAAATTAGCCTTCATCTTTATGATTAAGTCTTAAGAACTAACTTATTATCATTAGCAGTTTTATTATCATTACGGATAAAGTTTAAATAAACTATTTAATTTTTATTGTGAAATTCTAAATTCTATCTGGAATGGACTCTGAATCTAAATTATAGCAGTAAACAATAAGACTTTTTTCCTCCTCAATGTTCTGAAGCTAGAAACGTATAAAATTTTAACTCTTATTTTGTGGGATTGTACCTATAGTATGAAAAAAAATAAATTCCAATTTCTAATCAGAATAGCAAAATAAAATTTAAACTTAAATTTACTCAATAACTTACTATTCTCAAAAACAAAAAAAAAAAAACCAAAAATTAAATACATACTTATAATTCTTTGAACTAAAAAAGTATGCAGAAAATGAAATAAAATAAAAATAAATAAACAACAGAAAACCGGATAAAAGTCAAAGAACATGCCACGCTATGCAGCTTTAGTATGAACACAAAAAAAAAAAAAAAAATGGAGAAAATTAATTTTTGTTTGTTTATGTTTATAATAAAACTTTTTTTTTTGTTTTTAGCATAGGAGAAATAGATAGTATCTACAAATACTTACAAATACTTACCACATGGAGCATATTGAGTGGATAACAAATTTTTTTTTTTTTCATGCAGAAGTTTAGAAGTACACATGGCTCCAAAATGTGTAAAGTGAAAAAAAAAAAAAAAAAAAAAACAGAAGAAAAAAGAAAATGTGTGGTGAATTTACTTTACTAACACAATTTTAACCCTTTCAAAAAAAAAAACAACGATGAGATAATCTTATTTTTAAAATTATATGTAAAATAAATAAATAAACAGAGAAACCGGTATTTCTTGAAAATAAAAAATGCACAATAAAAATTTTTTTATTTACATTTTGTATTTATGTTTTAGTATTTGTGTTTTATGTTTTTATCTACATACATAATATGCATATATGTATATTTTAGTTAGAAAGATTCTTTTTTTTCAATGATAAGAAAATTTAATATAGGTTTTATGTTTTATGTTTTCTTATCATAGATACTTTTGTTTTTTATTTTTATTGTTGTTACTTGATGAAGGTATATCATTTAATTGTAATTATGATAATATTTAAAAAAGTTGAATCAAAAAAAAAAATTAACACAACCTTACTTTTTAGAAAAACATAATCTTTGTTTGTGTAGTAAAGTAAAAGCCGGTTTAAGTTTTTTTTTTTTTTCAAATTATGTGCGCTAACCAGATGTCTGACTAAACTTGTAAGAATTTTCCTATATGTACCTGTTAAAATAAAAATTAAATAATTTTTTTTTTTCATACATATGTAAGAGCAGGATAAATTAATTCAATTTTATATTTTCAATTGCCTTGAATTTTAAAATAAATCGATCTTATGTTTCATTTCCTATAAAAAAAATAAAAAAAAAATGTTTTTGATATAAATTTTCGAATTTTTTGTTAATAGGATATAATTGCGAGTTATAAAATGTCAGTTCGTAAAATTCGGATAAATTGTGTATTAGAATTTTTGTTCTAAAATAATTCCTTATGTAGTTTTAATATTTTATTGGTTCCTTTATTATATTTTTTTTTCTATTTTTGATTCACGAAAAATTATAAGTAAATAAGATATTATACCTGGGACCAAATTCAAGTCAGTAGTATTAAAACTTTACTATGATTCGAGTGGACTGATTTGAGCACATTTTTAGAAACAACACAAGATGAAAAAAAAAAAACTTCCTAACTAACTGTGCAGAGTTGAACTTAAATGAACTTAAATTTCAATTCAACCTGGAAAATTAACACTAAAAAATTCAAAGCTTATAAAACATATTTTTGGTTTTTTTTCTTTTTCAACACATTGTCTTACTGACAATCTAAAAGTCTTAATAAGTTTCTATATTACAGATTATTTAAATATCACTGATACAAAAAGCTTTAAAACTAATGTTTAATTTAACCATCTGTACAAAAAAAGATTTCAAATTCAAAAATGCTTTGAATTATATTAACGTTTAAATATGTTCAATTTTCACCTAAAAGCTATAGTTTAAATGAAAATTTTAAAATCGTGTTGGTTAAATTTTTTTTGTTGAAGCTGTTTAACGAATTGGAGGACAGATGTCACTGCTATGCGATGAAGAGAATATTTTTCAATTATTAAACTTGTGAAGGAAAATGTTTTTAATAAACAGGGTACATAAATATTTTGATAAGATTTTTGATTTTTTTTTTTGATCAAAAGAATTTGATTTGTTTTTTAAAAAGTAGTCCGAATTTCATAATTATTAGATTTACTAGCGATTTGAAAATCTTTTAATTTAAAATATACCTAAACACTGATATGAAGTCGATGTTTTGTTATTTCAGATATCAGTTTTACACTTAAGTGGTCTGAAGGTTTAGTATGGAATCAGTTCGTTGCCAGTGCTTCATAATAAAAGTTTGAAAGAATTTATGAGAAACAGTACCTATAACTTGTTGGCTTTCTATTCAAAAAACAAAATTATTACAAAATTATTGAGAATACGTATACCTATTACAAATATTCAAAACATTAATTGTTTCTTCATTGTCATATTTTTATATTCATTTATAGTTGCATAAGTGTAACTTGCTGAGAAACCTTTTCAAAATATGATTTTTTTTTGTCAAGATTCAAGGCCCAGAGTGTGTTGCAAAAAGATTCCAACTAATTGTATCTTCTTTTTAGTTAATTCGTACATTATTTTAAAAATATTTTAACAATTTTTTAAAAACCTTCAAATTTATATTACAATCATATTTCATTTCATCAATCCTATATTTACAAATAAAATCATAAAATTATCTTTAAACCTATAATATTAACTACATAAATCACACAGATTATACGTATATCGTAAATTAACTTCGAAGGCAAACAAGCTGAGATCATAAACTTTTTTTTTTTTTTTTTAACATATCACACGTAGATCTGTTTATTATATATTCGAAATAATAATAAAAAAAATAAAATAAAATAATAATTAATTTCTAATAAACTCCTTCGCATTTCTAGAATATCCATTAATAAATCGAGAAATTTAATCTAAACTAATACTAAATACATTGTATATATGTTACGGGAAATGTGCGAATTCCGGTAAATGTGAGTTTACTTTTGGTAAATGTCAATATTACAGTACATTTACCCGCCCGATTGACCCCATTTTTGCGGAGGGCGTAGAGGGGGTACCCCTTATCCAAATAGGGGAGTGCGGGGTGGCGGGCGGGCGAACTGGTGGTCGGTCAGTGGGATTTGCGGCGCGCGCCGCAAATCCCACTGACCGACCACCAGTTCGCCCGCCCGCCACCCCGCACTCCCCTATTTGGATAAGGGGTACCCCCTCTACGCCCTCCGCAAAAATGGAGCCAATCGGGCCGGTAAATGTAATGTAATTTTAAAATTAATGGTTTTTAAACTCACATTTACCGGAATTCGCACATTTCCCGTAACATATATATTATAAAATAAAATATTGTTGATATGACAAATTGCTATATTAAAAATCATTCAAACTGGCTGATGATTATTTTTTCTTATTCTTTAAATTTTATTGCCATAATCAAATTAAAATTTATTTTATTTAAAATTTATAAAAAAAAAAAAATCAAATAAAAAAACCACAATTTAGAAACATAAAATTAAAATTTTATTAGTTTTGATTAGATTTTATTTTTATAAAATTAAATAAGAATGGCAAAAAAAAAAAAGAAGTTAAATAGTTTCTTAATTTAACTTAATTATTGATAAATTTTTTCGTATTTGGAAGTTAAAAGCTACATAATTTAATCAAAGAAACAAAATAAAAATAAAAATTTCGTATAATTTAGTAATTTGTTCAAATCAATAATTTAATTATTATTTTTTTTAAACTAAAAATAATAGTCTACTAATTTTTCTATATTTAGAACAGGCCGGTTCATACTTTGTTTATATGTCGTTCACAAAAAGTTCAGAAAAATGGAAACTTTATGGGATATCATCAGAATTGATACTGAAGTACAACTACTCGCGATTGACGCGATATTTTCGTTAATTTCCATAGAACACAATATTTTTTGGTGAAGGTATTTATATACATATATTATAAAAACAGCTGCAAATGATTAGAAAGAAAGTGATCCACTAAATTTATGTTCCAATCACTCCCAAAAACTATATACATTGTTGAGTTGTTTTTTTTTTTTTTTTACAAAAATTTTTTTTTAAAATTGAACTCAAAAAAAATTTTATGTAGGCATTTTTTTGCATATTTGTTAAAATTTCAATTAATCTTAACCTTAATTATTTTGAACTTTTAATAAGAAAAAATTTTAATTTTTTTTTTTTTTTGGCACAAGCTAACAGAAAATATTTCTATAGTTCTTTGATTCTTTAACGAATGCGTGAGATACATAATTATTTAAATTTAAAAAATAAAAAAAAAAATACGCATAAGATAACATTAATGTACATTCTGGCACCAAGAACTATTTTCGATTTCACTTTTTGATAAAAAAAAAACAAATTTATATTATTTCTATCAAAAAAATGTTTATATACTGACAACGATAAATGACTTTGGAAATTTGGTTTTCAATCCATGTCTTTTCGGTTAACTTATGTACTCAGTTCGAAATCGAGAAAAAAATTAAAAATTCTCGAAAATCATTTCTTCAGTTAACATCTTATTATACTGCTAAAAATAGCTTATGGACCAAGTGATATTATATGCTCATTTTATTTTTTAACCCTATATGTTCTTCTACTTATTATTCATCGCATCAGAATTATATTGAGCACTCTAATTCAAATTATTTTAAAAAGTAAAAAAGAAGCAATTATAAGGCATAAATATTTTGTCTGCAAACCAGGTTAATTACCCTTTCCGAAAAATGTGTTTTACGGAGCTACTAAATGCAATAAAATGAAATAATTCGAACAACATCTATTCAGGTAGACATTGTAGTATGATTGGACCACTTATTATTAATACTTATTACAAAAATTCAATTGTCACGAAAACTCAAGGTCAAGGGCTGAAACTAATATTGTAGTCAAAATCCTGCCACCTCCGAGTACCAAGGTTATAGTAACGCTATTTTAGTACTAGACAGCAAAAAGAAGAGTTAAATAAATTACATTTATTTGAGTTTATGAGTGAATACATTTATTTTAAGAAATGTAATATGATTTAAAATATTTAAATTAAATTTACTAGAAATTATATAGAAAAAATAATTTTAAATAAATGTGTTTAATGTAGCTGAAAATTATTTATTTAATTTTTTTTTAATAGTTTTTATTACATTCTTATTTAAATTTACAATATTCACCTTTTTGTATCCAAAAAAAAATTTATATATTCACATAATGTAAAAAATTTGCGCCAAACATTGAAAATGAAAAAATAATCTGGTCATTGAGACTGTTTCATTGTTAAACATTTCACATTTTTTAACACATCAGTTTTATGGCATTTCTACATGAATTAAGTTATGATTTTTCGAATGCGACTTTTAAGTATCTTTTTGTTATGATGACCCTAAAGCTATTTTCGCAGATTCTTTTGTATTTTTAAAAATAAATTTAAAACAAATTAATTGTTTTTTTTTTTTGAAATACGATGCACTATGTAAAAAAAAATTGTTTTATTAATTAGATTGATTTTATATATTAACTCTGTACAATGACATTTTTAATAGAAAAAATTCGTTCTAAAAATGCTTTTTCTTTTTATACTCAGCTACTTTTTAAACATTACATTAAAAATTCATAAATATTAAAAATTCTGCTCCGTAATAATAGTTGAACGTACTCTTTGGAATTTCCTCATTAAATTAACAGCTTACAGAATATATTTGTATCTATAATATTTCTAATCAGGAAAAGTTTTTAGTTTGAGTTAGATATGGAACAAAAACTATAATTTGATTTGATTCTCAGATTGTTGTTTCGAAATGTGTATACTTAAATTCTTTGACATAAAATATGTACCGTCAGAGATTCTGAAAAATTCAAATATCATCGAATCTTGTATGAAAGTTTTTTTTTATATAAATAAACATATAATTATGCGTATTATATGCAAATTGTACATTGTATAAGGAGAGCAATTAATGAATTTAATTTGAATGTTAAAAAAAAAGTTAAAAGGCAACTATTAAGATAAATAAAGTTTTCTTAAAACAATTTTTTTAACTTTATTATACATCGTAGATATATTTTAAATATTGGCGCCATATCGTCATACTATTATGAGTTTTATGAATTAAAAATCAACATTAAAAAGCAATACTAATTTAAAATAAAATGAATTATTTTGTTTATGTTTATATAGCAATTTATTTTTTGTTTTTTTTTTTTTTTTGATAATTTTTGCAAATAGAATAATTTTTTTTTTTTTAATTTGTAAACAAATCGGCAGAAATCGGAAATTAGATAAAAAAAAATATGTAGGTATATATATAATTTTAAATTAATAAGAATTAATTTTTTAATATTTCCTGCATGGTGAATTTTATTGAAAAAAAAGTTATGTCAGAAAACATTATAAATTAATGCTTGCTCATAAAATTCTAAAAATAATATTATTTATGTATTAATAGGTGTACGAGTATTATTTTGGTTTTTCTGCAATACTGCATTAGAAATTCAGTACTGAAAAATTTTGTATTAAAAAATTTCACAACAAAATTTCTCAAAACCTACAGAATTTTTCGGTAAATAATTTCTTTAGGTGATCGTATGATCCTTAAATTTGTCGAATTTCCGTCTGTTCTTCGAGAAATTATTCGATTATCAAACTTTTCTTTCAAAAGATGAATTTAATTTCAGCGATTTAATAACGTTAGAATTCTTCTTATAGGGTTTCTTTAAGAGTAAAGTTTATGCGGATAAACCTCAAACTGCTCAGCACCCCAAAGACAACATTATCGAGCAAATATCACTAAATGAACAACAATTATGCAAAAATTTTTGGCAAAGATTGACTGCCTGCCGAAGTAACAAAAGTAGTCATTTGGTCGAAAAATGGAATGTCTAAGGAAGTGTTGACATAAAAACTAAAATACGTTTTTAATGTCATATTTAATATCCCATTTGCTTCGAAAATAAATTTATGAAGAATCAACGACACATTATAAGTAAAAGAACATTAATTTTTAGTATTATTTATGATGTTATAATAGTTCAATAGTTTCATATCAATTGATTGTAAATTTGTTAAATCTTTCAAAATAAATGTAAGTTTTAATTAGTTCTAAAATGTTAACAACTAAACCCTCCCAGTAAAAATAGTTTTTCAAGGATGAACTAGAACATGATGATAAAATTACAAAAAAAATCTTAAAATTAATACAAAGTATTTTTTTTTCCTGTAAAATTTTTTCCTTCTTTTATAATCATCTAATAAATTATTTTAAAGCTTTCACATATGATTTATTACATTTTCTGAATTTTAAGTCCTTCAGCAAGAAAATTTACACTATACACAAGGGCGATAAATTGTGAGTAAATTTAGCTTGATGGCGTAATCAAAACGCGCTCATTTATTTAATTGTGCCTTCAGGAACATAATGTGCATTCATCTTTCATCGCACATAATATTATGTACACTCATAATGTTTGTTTTTTTTTTTTTATTTTTTATTTCCACATTTATTTTAATTTTTCATGCGCTCAACTTTTATTATGTAGATATAGAAGAGAGAAAATATGTTTAATTCTGAACTTGAAAATTTTCTGAAAATTAAATTATGATATAATATAAAAAACAATATTGTATAATTTTCATCATTCATAAAATATTAAGTTATGCATTTTTTTTTTAAATGAAATCAATCAAATTGATTTATGGATTTAAAGAAGTTTCTGTAACCCGATTTTCCACCTAGTGATTTGAACGATAATTTTATTGCTTTAATTATTTGCTCAATAGTTAATTCCTACTTATACTTTATTTATAACAAAATGTTTCTTTTTTAAGTACGTCCAGTAGGAAGATTGAAAACGAAGCCTAAATCCCTTTTAAAATTTATTACCTTGAAAATAGTATCAAATTGATAAACGAAGTCAGTCGTATAATATAGTTAATAAAAATTACATTTTATCAGATTTCAATTTGCTTTTATGTTGTTCAATTTGTTGAAAATATTTATTATGCCTCCGGCAGCAATTAGTTTAAAATTTTCAAAACTATAAAACCGAATCGAACATGTGCGTGGGTGCCATTGAATTACATTTGAAACTATATGTTCTTTTTTTTTTTTTTTAGTTCAATTATGCTAATAATTTGTTCAAATAACTATGTATGTTTTTTAACTATTTTTTTTTTTTTTGGTACACTAGAAATTTTAAATACATTTCGATAATAATGGCACTATTTTGTATACTACATTAATAAAAAAAAAGTAACAATAATTTAATAAAAAAAACTTGTTAAAATTATTTTCATATACTGATTGCAATTATAATGATATTGTGAAGACACACCTTGCTTTCTTCTTCATTCTATATATGAATACAGGAAATATTTTATATTTTTCGTGCAATCAACGGAGAATAACTTATTTAACATTTTGTGGATCAGACTCAATTCTTTTTCCATATTTTAAAATATATTAAAGATAAGAATTTCAGAAGTGTGTTGTAACGAAGTTTATGAAATAATTGATTGATTTGAGTCCATAGTGGATATAGTTTAGTGGATATAATTCAAAAACATTAATATTACTTCAACATATTTATAACGTAATAATATTAATAAAAAAAACTAATACAACTAATACAAAAAACAATACAAAAAACAATTACTTAATATCTTAATATTTGGTTCGAAGAACTTTTACATTTGGTTTATTACTTGTAATGTGCAAATTTTTTTTTAATTTTTCTTTAACAACAGCATCATTAATATTTTTGAATTTCAAATTTGTCAAGCTTACAAAATCATGTCTCAGCTCTTGCCAATATATTATATAAATTAATAAGTTTTGATAGATAATTTATCACCTCTTAAGTATATCATTGGGAAAACACCTCTTTTACTAAATAAAAAAAATTATGTATTTGAATGTATAAAAGAAATGTATACGACTTTTAATGGAATGCTATTAAATTTTTAAATGGTCATAAAATCATGTTATTAAAGATAATAAATATAGAGAAGAACCGCGACAGATGTTACAATTTTATTATTACCAAATTTGTGAAAAATTTTTTGAAAATATTATTTTATCAATGATTATATAATTTTCTGTTCTTAATTTTAGCATTCCAATTTAACCATATGAATGTGCTAAATAAATTATGGCCTGAAATCATAGATCGTTATATTATTTCACTTGTTGAATGGCATAAAATCCAAAGAAACGATTTTGAAATAATTAATTTTAAATGTTATTACACTTTACATTATTCGGCGATAATTTAATATTAATGTCTTTAGAGACTTAAATTTTGTTTTGATTTAATTTATTGACTTTTCCAAGAGCTGTACATACTTTGCAAAAGAAATTATAACTTTAAACTCGGAACTTATTATTATTTTTGCTCGCATCACATCATATTTTTGGTGAAGAAGATTTTCGATTGAATATATATGCCAATTTATTATACTTTCAATTAACATAAACTTAAACATAGCTCAAATTCAGAGTGAATTAAAAAAAATTAACATAATTAAAAACGATATTTATTTTATTATTTGATTCGTTATATACTTAACATAAATGTGCGATTAATATTTAATTTTATGGTATTAAAAGTTTTCTCATTTCAAAGATAACTGTCAGTAATTATGTCATTAAAATTGTTTTAAAAGTGTTTTAATTATTTATGAATTTTTTTTTTTTCCTTTATCTTTTCATTACAATTTTTAAAAGCTTTTATAATGCATTTGTCGAATATAAAATTTTTATTATATTTTCTCTCGGGGGGTGAAAATTAATTTCCTCACATGGAAGCATTATTAATGAATGAATCTTATATAATATATTGTAAAATAGTATTTAATTTCTTAGCATATTAAATTAAAAGCGGATATTGATGCATTTTTTTTTTATAGAATTCTCTACCAAATGAAATAGATATATTAAAAACAAAATTAATTGAGGTCTTTTTTGTTACTCCCTTCAAGATCATAAATTTATCAGCTCGGGTCTTAGTTGAATATAACCAATTCTGATTGTTCAGTGAAATGAAAAGTCATTTTACTTACGTATCGCTAACAAAACACGAATTTTTGTTAAAAATTATAAAGAAGTTATAGAAATTGAATTTGAAGCCAATTTCATGTAGTATCTATCCGCTATGATGTTTTATGTCAGAAATCAGCAGGAAATAAAAAAAAACGTTCTACAAACAGTTTTAAAATATAATTTTCTTAATTTCTAATAAATATTATTACATTAAGTATATTTTTATAAATTTATCATTTCTGTGCCACTTTAACAGAAAAACAAATGTATTTTCAATATTTATGTAATGTCATATTTTATTTCCTCATCTATGATGAATCATTAATTTTCCTTAATATAATGTCTTCCTAAAATAAAATTTAAAATTATTAACTAAAAATATAAAATAAAAATTAACTGAAAGACGAAAAATTTTGTTGGGCTAGTTTTGGCGCCAACACAGGCTCATATATGCCACATTTCATATACTCCACATTTCAGCTCATTCATGTTTGGAATGACAGTCATGACTTTTAGAAAACTAGTTGTCAGAAGAATACTCCCTCTTACATAAAATAATTTATATATTAAATAAAGTTAACGAAAACAATAACTTTAATTTTAATATTTTTATTATTATTTATTTATTTTAAAGCTTAAAAATAAGTACGTACGTGATAAAATAGAACCTAAATACTTAAAAAAAATAAATAAATACATAAAAAAAAATTTGGATTTTTGCAAATTAACGGTATAATATTAATGAGCAAACAAAATTTGTTAAAAATTGCGAAAAATTTTAATTTTTATGAAAATCTAATAACCACGTATTGTCAAAAATATATATATAGATACTTATGTATATAAAAACAAAACAAAAACTTTAAGAATTTCAAAACAATTTATTTTCTAAATATAAAAAAAAAACTTAACAAAAAAATTAATTTAAGAATATTAAGTATGTGTCAAGCCATTTTTGGGAGCAAAATTTCAATAGTGGGTGAAACTAAATTATAACTCTAAATTTGAAAGAAATATCTTCTTCGTTTTTTATTTTCTTCAAAAAAATTTCAAAAATCAATTTTTAAGCTTTTGCCAAAATGTAAAAAGAATTAATTTTTTAAATGAGAAATAATGTCAAATTGTAAAATTCACTTGAATTCAAAATGTATAAATATACTTACAACTAAAATTTCATTCATTCACATCAGTTTTATTACGTACATAGAAGCATTACAGAAACACTGAAACAAAATTCACGATTGTAATTAAAAAAATAAGCTTATTACTAATATAGTAGTGCCATTATGGTCTTAAAGTGGTTTTCGATACTCAAACTTCTTCGCAAAAATTCATTTCAGAATCAGAGATATTTATACTTAATTTGGAACAATACTTGTAAAGAATTTTGTACAATGAACAAACAACATTTGAATTTTGAGATACTTTGATCTATCATATTGTTTTTGAAAATGTATATTTAAACATTTTTTATATATTTATTTATTTGTTTTAAATTTGAAAAATTACTATTGCTAAATCAAATTAATTTAGAACTAGGTCTAATATTAAATTGTATGACTACAATTTAAGTCATAGCATTGATTAATAATACTGCACCAAAAAACGAACACTATTTAATCCAGAAAATAGTGAAAAATATACTATCTGCTATTGAAATAATTATTTTGCCCGTTTTCAAGAAAACTGAAAAAACGGAATATATTTCATTGAATGTCTTTTTGACCACAGTCCATTCGTCCCAAACTAAAATGCGCATAAAACTAATTGATCGACTTAATTAAATCAAATCCAAAATATGCATATAATCTCTTCCAATGTAAAGAACTAATAATGAATTTCCCTGAAAATCGATGTAATAAAAGAGATCTCGATAAAAAAAAAGAAATTATCGACTCTGACCATGGATTTTAACTGGGGTCTGAAAGCTAGTTACAGAAAAACCGTAAGATACTGTTATACACTTTTTAAAAATAAATTCATAATTAATTCAACAGTAGGTATATACATTAATTTTTATACTTCAAACGTAAAAATTAATGAATATTGTATTTTTATTTTATTTTTTTACGACTGACATATTAAAAAACAATTTAGCCATATTTTTAGTGTAAAAATCACCCATAAAACAATCAGTTTCTTTTTTTCCCAATCATTATAATAAATAATTTTAACTGAATTTCCCTCATAAATTTTTTTTCAATTTTGCCTAAATAACGTATATGTAGTCAATTTTATAAATTCATTTAAATTTGCTAAATTGCTTTTTTATATGTTTTCAGGGTAAACTGTGCTATTTTATTTAGGAGGTTTTAAAAGTTAAATAAAAAAAAAAAAATTATTTTAACCCACCACCATAAAAGTTAATCTGATTCACATAAAAACAAATAAATTTTTTTTTTTATTTAACATTTGAATAAATTTTTAGATTTTAATCATTTTTCAAAAAGTCGCAATTTTCATTATTTTTATTTTTTAAACCAAACATCGTTTTTCATTCATGCTTAAAAAGTTTTTAACGTGCCTAGAATAAATTTATGAGCTCATGATGTTTATTTTTTATTACTCGTTTTTTTTTTGTTATTCTTTAAATAAATTTTAAGCTAAATTGCCATTTTTTGTTTTTTTCCTATATATTTTAACTTAAAATTGATGATTGATTAACATGATCATCCAATTTCGAAAATAAAAAAATAAAAAACGAAACATAAAATATCTATTTTTGCACACATAATTTGAAAATGATATAAATATTTTAGTTATTTAAAAAATTTTCACTTTATGTGCGAAATCTGTGTACTTTTTCTACAGCTAAGAAGTAGAAAAATGTGCATAATACAGTTTTATGCTTTCGAAGAAAGGTATCTTTTTGAAAAACGAAAATCAAAGAAATTTATTTGACTCTCTTCTACTGTTGAACCTAGAGTTTTGAAAATCTTCAATTTTGCAATTTCTCTTGCTTTCTTTTCATTCACCTTTTGAAAGAGGATTTGTCAAATCTATTACACACATAATATCAAAATTTATTTACCACAGCATTGATATATACCCATAGTTACTATTATAATTACTATTGATCACATATTCAATTATTTAACGATCCACCTTTAATATTTTTTCTCAAATTTATCATAATTTACATTAAATGGACAAAATGTGCAAGAATAAGTTCTTCAAAGTACTGCGCGGAACCTTGATATTAAAAAGTTTGCGGGTAAAGCCTAATCGATTTCTAGAACAAGACAAAAGTTACACATTAGTAATTTTCAAATAAAAAACTTCAAAAAAAAAACTGCAACTTTATTTGTGCACACGCAACATCAGAAATAGATTTTTGATCTATATATTTTATACAAAATTTCATTTCTAGGTCAATCAATTTGAATAAAGTATTGATTTTTAATATCAGATATTATATTTTTACATTCATATCTAATCTAAGCATAAAAATATATAGGTTAGTGCATGCATAATTTCAAAAATTATATGTTTAATAAAATATCTGAACTAGAAAATTATATATAAATTGAATTCACTTATCTCGATTTAACATTGAAATGTGATAAAAAAAAAAAAAACCAAATTTGTTAAAATATATGATTTCGATAAGAATTTTTATTCTTTTTAGTACTGTGAATAGAAAATATAAGTACCTACCTATTATGTCTTCTTGAAATAGAAATTTGTTTTGTATCTATCATTATTGATATTGTCGACAAGTTCCTTTGTTATTATATGTATGTATGAATTCAAAAATTTGAAAATATTATAATCCGTACAGTATGTGAACTTATTTCTAGTTTTTAAGTTAAGAAATTTCTTCCTACTATACGGTCAAATTCATTTCAACGAAATGTAAACATTTGCTGTTTCAATATTTCTAGTTAAGAAAAAATTTAATCACATATTTAAAAATATGATTTTTATTAGATTTTTACGATGATATTTTTAACATTGAAATATCGAAATAAAATTTTTATTTTCAACAACATTCATCAGAGCACTGGATTGAAACAGAAAAAAGTTACCGACTATAAAGATACAAAGAATATATATTTTTGGTCTTTAATCCCATCTAAGTAGAACGTATAGACACTTTCTTCTTTTTTCTTCTAAGTCAATATCATGTGCTTATCTATTAAATTGTGCCTTTTTAATAAACATTCTAAATGGAATATATATTTTATAAATAAAGATATACAATTTTTGTTTCAATCCCCCGAAACATATTTATATTATTTATTTTTATATCATTATATTAAATTATTAGTAGGTGGTCAGACCACAGCATATTATGACTATAATATTAAATTAAAAGATTATTCACAATAATACATAAAAGTTTATTACAAGCTTATATTGAGAATCATTATCTATACATTGTTTTTTTTATAATGACAATGACAGAAGCTAAAATACAACAAACAAGACTATATACCGGTTGATATACCGGCATATGATTAGCATATATTTTGAAAATCATTACGAAAAAAAAAATACATATAATGTAGATCTTAAAATGATTAGCATATTAGGAAATAATATCATTTTTGTTAAATAAAAATTACACTAGCGTATTTTGATTAAGAAAGTGATATTATAAATTGAATTTCAATTAAATTTGAATTTGTAATATTACGTACGATTGAGCATAAATTATATTAAAATTAATGTAGTGTTGAAATAAGTTGGCCTAACATGAATTTCAATTAGATTATTTTAAATAATATGGTTGTAAGGAATTATGGAATATATTAACTATGTAGTTAAAAAGCAAAATTATTATAGAGCACTAGCTAATCATAAATTTAGTTTTACCACACACCTAACAAGAAACAACGTCATATTTTTTATGATCTTTTTTACGATTCACCAAACTGCTTTTTATTGCAAATTTTTAAATAAAAATTACAAAGTTTTTAATAAAAAAAAATATTAAAACTTTATTATGAACTGATGTCATTTTTAATAATAAAATAAAAACTAAACATAAAATTGTATTATATATTAAAATCATCAAACGAAAAATAATTTTAAAAAGTGATATATTAAAATTGTAATTGTTTTATTTTCAAGTTGAATTTATTTTAAAAATAAATGATGGAAAATTCTTTTGATGGTTACCTGATGTTTTATTAGGCGATTTTTTCGAATGAGTGAATATACTAGAATAAATAAATATAAATATTAAAAAATTTTCAAAAATATAGATAAAGATGTGTTTTATGATAATTAGTTTATGGTGGCTCAAGGTATTGCAATTATTGTTCAATTAATAACATAGTATATTCTCCCGACCAGTGTTTGTAAAGTTTGGTGTCTGAATTATATACTTAAGCAGCCACTTTTTTAATATTCGGTCTTAGTATGTGAAAAGATGAAGTTAAGTTAAATGACATAATAACTCACAGAAGTATCTTTTTATGCGCCGTTTCACCAAAGTTTGTTACTTATGGAATCGTAGAACACATGTCAGCCGGAAATTAGAGTTTTTTGAACTAAGTTTGTCTCTATTCAATATTTATCTGTAACAAAAAATGTTAACCCATTATGACGAAGTAAGACATTTTATAGAGTGGTAAATGAATTTTCTCAATAAACTGAATTATAATGTACAAATGCTTGTTTATAATTTTTTTCGTATTTTTTTTTATTTAAAATTATTTTCCATCATTATTATGAAATTTTTTTTTTCTTAAAAGCAACAATTGGGTTAATATGTGAGCAAACTTTTAATTTTACAACCTAAAACATAAAAATTTAATCAGTAATTAAAATCTAAAAAATTTATAATTGTTTCAATTTCAATATTTTGTTTATTGTTTTGATTGATCTGATGTGAAGAAAAATATTGTACCTATTGACCTAGTTGAAAATATAAAATATAGGTATATATATGTTATTTAGTTTTTCAAAGTTTTTAATGATGAAACACATGTCGTAATAATATTACAACCAAACATTAAATTCACATAAAGCCAAAATATTTTATCGGCACACATTATTCAAAATTGTAGAAGGTCAGGTTATAGTAAATAAAAAAACATTGAAAACTAAAAAAAAAAAACCCTAATCTACATTAGTACATATGAATCAAGAATTATTCGTTTTGCATAATTAATCTAGAATAGGGAAAATCAAAAGCATAACCAATTAATATAATTGTCATTTTATATAGTATATACATATACTATTTTTTTATTAAATATTTTATGAACAAAATTTTGAATACATAAAAGAAAGAAAGATTATTATTCATTTCCATGTTTAATTTAATAAAACATGGTCATTGTTTATAGTTTGATATCTATCCTGAATTATATATATTCAGGATTGTTTAAATAATTTTAATTTTTTTCAAAATTAAATCATTAAATGAGCCTGTTATATAACCCTTTTATTTTAATATCAATAGTCCAAACTATATTCATTTTCGCCTACCAGTGGAGATTCAAATGCCGCACAATTCGTTCAAATCAAACCATGTATAATATCGAACCATGTATAATATCGTCTAATTGAAAGAAAAATAGTTTTGACAACTTTTTATAATTTGGAAAACTTGAAAGTTTTGAAATTAAAAATCGAAGATAATTACGTAAAAGAAAATAGTCGTTGTAAAAAAATGAAGACATAAAGAATAAATCAAACATATCAAAATAAGGAGATTTCACTCTTTAGAACGTAAATTCATTCACATTTACATCATCAAATATTTTTATATAAATCTATCAATTGATTTTGCTTCAAAATTGTCTAAATACGTATAAGACCCTTATGTATGCTGGAAATAAAAAAAAATTCTCATACTTCATTAATTTAATATTGTAACGATGAAAAAAAAAAATTCCCTTATTAAAAATTATTACTTTAAGTTAATCGATAAAAATTTATGAATTGGTTTGATTAAACATTGTTTTTATTTGTTTTTCCGTTTATGCGTTTTTATTTAAATGACCGTGAAAATTATGTATATTATACAACACATATTTGTTTTTATTTCTGTTTGTAACAATCATTATCACAACCACGTAATTTTTACATAAGAAATTAATTTACTTTGAGACAGATGTTATATTAAAATTTATTATTTCGAGATTACGTCTGAAGTTAATTAAATGTTTTTTTTTTTTTTAATAAAATTATTTGAGAATTTATTTAAATGGAAAATTGTTTTGAATGAAAATATGGTGAGAGAGTTTTCATTGAAACAGTTTACAGTGACCTTAGGAAACGTCTAACATTTTTCTCGAATAAAGTTCAGATTGTATAAAAATTATATCTGTAGCTTTACTTACAAGTGTGCAAATGAAATAAGAACAAATTCAATTTTAAATTATCAATCTCTGATCTTTATTGTCTTTATTTAGTTCCGAACTTTTTTCATTCAATTAGGAATCCGATGAAATATCATTTCACAAAGAGTTAAGCAATACTTAAGCCTACATTACTTTTTCGACTTAATTTTAAACAACTTCATTTTAAAACGTAATATACTTTAAGCATGTTCAATATCATACACATATTTTATTGCATCGAATAAAAAAAAGAAGAAGCTAAACATTAAAAATTAGGTTCTATTTTGTATCAAACAATGTTCATTCATAAAATTTTCAGGGTGCTGCTGGGTGAGAACTCAATTTACAATTAGCTTCTGATTAAGCTTAATGGGCTAAAATAAAAATTAATGTTAAAAAAAAAACATAAAATTGTTTTGAAGTTCAAAATCATTTTTGAAAAGAGATAAGAAACAACCTACATACATTATGTTAATTTTATTGCCGGAAAATTATAGAATATTGAAAAACATAAAAAAATCAAGAAAAAACTACTTATTTGAATAATGTAACACATTTTTTATATTTATCGAAAATTTTATGTGGAATGATGTAATTTGTTGAATTGGAATTGTTAATACATATATGAGTTTTTGCCAATCAGTCTATTTTTATTTTAATTTTTTTTTTGTTGAAAATTTAAAAATTTTATTTCATGCCCTGAATATTCAATTTATAAGTACAATTTGAAAATCTTATTGTAATTAAAATTGTAATTACAAAAAAAAATGTATTTACGATAATTTTTATTTGCTGTAATAAATGCTTTAAAAATCAATAAAAGAATATTAATTATATATTGAAAATATATTATGTAGTAGGTTATTATACATTTATAATTGCAAATCAATTTAGGAAATTTCACATGAAATTTTTCGGTAAAATATGAAATTTTCTATAAGAGGTTTGGTAATTCTGCAAAACAGATCAAAAGCAATAAAATAAAGTTAATATTTTCTATCACAAAATCAATCAAATTTTCTTAGATCTTGGACTTAAAAAAGATTTCTATGTTTATAGTTCAAGAGTGTTGTGTACTTTATTATTATTTTTTCAATTCATATTTATTGTGCATTATGCTCGGTTTTGTTGATCATATATGTGTTAAGATTAAAATAAGCTTACTTGTGGTGTCTTGAATAATCTCATCCGAAATTATCTGATCCCATAGAGATGAAGTAATATATTTTGTGTTCCACAAGTTTTTCCTTTTGTGTTTTGAATTATTTCGTACTGATGATAAAAATTTTTCTCCCTGAATGATGAAATAGATTTTTTTCAGATTTTTTTTTTTCGATTGCGTAAACGTAGTTCGAAAAGCAAGGTCCTAAGTTCTTATTCCGGTGGGACACACGAAAACTCCTTAGCTCGCGTAGCTATAGATAAGATTTAATATTAAAATTCATTTTTCTTTGTATGAAATAATTGAATTCATATTTCTGATGAAAACTTAATTTTATCATTTATGAGGTAGTTTCGGATGAGAGTATTCACCATTCTTTAATTCTTGGCATTTGTCTTCCAGAAGGCACAATATTTTCTTGAATAATACATGATATTACTTGATTTCTTTTGAAGTACCCCAGACTGAAACAAAGTATCAAATAAACAAGGGAAATCTTTAAGGTTGTAGAACACTTCAGTCGCATCGGCTAGACACCCGGTTAATTTTCATTTTTATGGATCTTTCAATCGAACATTAAGTATATAAAACATTATTCCAGTTTTTTTTATGATGATAGGAATAATTTTCTTTTTTTTTTTCTGTAGAAATGGGTTAATTAATAATTTTTTTTTTCTCTTTCAAGTGTATACAAAATATAACGAAACTATAATAAATAAACAAAAAAAAACCATTAAAGTTTTTTTTTTCATTTGAAGAGAAAAAGTTAGAAATAGAATATAGGGTCATTTTTGATATTTAGAAGAAAAATAATTTTTTTTTTTAATAACGTTGCTCAAACATAGAAAAATATAAACTTTATACTTAAAATTTTCAAAAAAATGTTCCTATTTTAAATTATTATTATTTATGTTTAAATTTTGTTTATAGATTTATTTATATTAATGTTATTAAGAGATAATAGTTTGGAATTATTTTTTTTTCCTATATTTCTTCTCATTATAGAAATTAATATAAACCCGAATCCATTTAAGGAAACATACTTTGTCAATAACAAGAGCTACATCTAAGTTTATTTTTTGCATATTTTTCTTTAAAAGCCTTCTAAATAACGTGCAGAAACAATTTTAACACGAGGAAATTATACCTAATTATACCTATTGTTGTAATATTTTTTTCAAAATCAGAACTAGTAATAGTAAAAATGACTTATTTTATAAGTAATTCATGTTAAATCGCAGTTTTTGTTAAACAGTTAAAGTAATTATATTATTAATAACTATAAAAAAATTTATTAACTAAAATTCAGTTAGTAGTAAAAATATTTTCCATTCAAAATAATTTACCTACGTATAAAAAATATACTAGTACTAGCTTGTATTACGATATTGAAACATTGTCTCTTGAATTAGATATTTAATCAAATTTGTTAATACGTATTATTTATATTCTATCTATAACTATAATCTATAATTATTATAATTATTAATAGTTTAAATTTTAATCACAATAACATAAGTTAGATATTTTAATTTTAAAAAACAATTTATGGGTATAGAATTTTTAATCTAATCATTATGCGCACAATTTCTGCATGATTAAAAATAAAGTTATGTCAATTTCAGTAAAAATTAAATAGTTTTTATTTTTACTAAATAGTGTCTTTTTCAATGAATTTTATAATTTAAAATTTTTTGGATTAAGCTGTGAATATTGTATGAAGCACTTTATTTTTATAAATAATTTGAACTTATCTTTTTTTGACATTACTGCAATTCATAAACTTAGACACGAAAAAAAAATACAATTAAAACAATCTATTCGTCTCAATTCCGGAAAGTTATACTGTTCACAATATATTTAACATTTCTTCTTTTTATAAATTGATTGTTACATTTAAGATTTTTATTTAACGTTTCATTTATAATCAGAAAGATTAACCTTGAATACAGAAATATGCATTGGGATTACATCTTGTAATCTATATATATAATATTATTTAAATAAAAAAGAGAAAGAAAAAAATTCTTTGTCAACGTAACTTTGGAAAAATTGAGGTAGGCAGATAATATAATAAAGTTAAGTATAACATTGAAATTCAGCATTACCAGCAACATGAATACAAACATTTTTATATTTGAGTTGCGTTGTATTTTATTGAGAATTTATTTTTACATTCTAAAAATATTTATATGTTTTTGGTTTTGTTATTTAGTTTTATGATTAATTTTTTATTGCTGAAATTTTACTGAACCGAACAATCCGTACTGAAAATAAATGGAAAACTCTTAGCTTTTGCTGTTTATAATGTTATATAGTTTTCTATATGTTCATTTGTTAATAATTGTCGAGACAAGCGATAAAATTGGGTTAATATTTACTTTGCAAACTAAATGAATCAAGCTTTCGAGACATTATAATAGTAGAATAGCTTTAGATCACAGTTAAGTGTTAAAAAAAAGAAATCCTTGGTCTACTTTAGAGCTGATGAATAGTAAAAATCAAATTTAAACTTTCGTTATATATAGAAAAAATAAATTTTTCATTCTTCAAATTGCACCAGTCTTAATGGAAAAAAAGAAAGTATGATAATAAATTTTTATTTAGTCTTGAATTCAAATTATTGAACTTTTGCCTTCTTTTTCTTCATATAAGGCAAATAAAAGAAAAATTCAATTTTCTAATTGTGTCAAATACATTTGAAATACATATAGGAAAAAATATTTTTTTATTTATTATTTATTTACATTTATGTTAATTGACATAAGGAATTTTCATTATTTATCAGTAATTGTTTTTCTGGCTTGTACAATTATAAATATTTTCTCTCTAATTATATTTGTAAATATATAAATATTTTTATAAATTTATTATAAACGACATCGCTTTGTGTAATATTCCAAATCCCTTTTTTTTCAATAAGAAAATTATTCTTTAGTAATATCCTAAAAATATCCTTTTAGCAATTAATATAATATTTAGTTTCCTATCTCTTATAAAATTTTGAATGATCTGCAAAATTTTAATACATACAGATATTTACATAAAGTGTTGTAAATTTAATTATTATGATGATGAATATAATGAAAGAAATTCTTCTAATATCTTTATACAGATATTTCATAGTGTATAATGCGTTTAATATAATTTTATCAGGTCCTTTTGAATAATTATAAATAAAATTGAAAATTAATTTATTGAATAAATAAAGATTTTTGTAAACTAGTAATAGGTATTTTGAATTTTGAAGCATTTATAAAATCTAATAAGGGTGAGTATTATGTTAAAATTAATTAGTATGCTATAAGTTTCCTTCAATCCATCCTGATGCTCTAAAAATAAGTCAACTGAAACTGTTTTCCCTGAATAAAATGTAGGAATCATATGAGCTTGTTACTTTTTTTTTTTAATTTATAATAAAATCTTATTTCCTTACCTCATCTGTTTAGATTCTCTAGAGGAGGAACAAAAACAATTTAAGGGTCTGCAAAAGATAAGTTTCTCAAAATTATTTTAAAAAAAAAAATACATATATTTTTAAGGACAATAATTTGTTTATGGAAGAATAATTTTTCCATTGTGATTTTTCTTTCAATGAATAACTAAATTATTCATTCTATTTTCAGGGACTATGAAAATTTATTGAATATATATACCTAACTTGAAATAAAATTCTATGAAGCATAAAAATTTAATTTCTTTTTTTCTTTTGCAAGTTAATTGTTAAATTCTTGTAAAATAATAATGAAAAAAAGGGTTTATAAAAATAATTAACAAAACAAAAAGAAAAAAAATAATAAGAATGAAAAAGGAAATAAGATGAGACTAAGACCACGAATTTTAATATAATTAATAAGAATATTAATAATATAAAATGTAATAATAGGTAGATATATATAAAAATTGTTATAAAAATTTCAATTAAAATAATTAAACTTATTAAAATTGTTTTTATAATTCATTTAAATATATAATTCAAAGATTAAGTATATATAGTTATAGGAGTTTTGTTTCTTAGAAAGTTTTAAACTTTAAGTGGTTCTAACTCGTATATGGTTTTAACCAGTTTTTTCATACGACATTTGATCGACTACTTTCATCGCTGGACAACTTGTTCAATTTTTTGTACTATTTTCTATCTTTCTGTGAATTCTCTACCGCAATAAATTTTTGTTCTAAGATGGAAAATATAGTATATAAATAAATTAAACACAGTTCTGAACAATTTGAGATCATTTGTTGCGAACCAGTATTCATTAATTATTATATTTTATGAATTCAACAGATGGAAAATTATTTTCTAATTCCATTTCTCTACAGATAATATATAATAACAACAAGATTGTTTATTATTAGCCCATAAATCAAAAGAAAAAAAAACTAAACATTATTTTCTTTATTATTATTATTATTATTATGTTTTTACTATAACCCGCTGGGGTGTTAAATTTTAGTTAATAAAAAGTTACGAAGCTTATGTGTATCACACTTTGTCTTATGTATATATATTTTATTTATTTAAGAAACATTTTATAAATCTCCTATGTCATTTCGATGCTAAAGAATGATGTATAAATCAATGACAATTTTATAAAACAAGGATTAATTTATTTACAAACAAAAATATTCCTTAGAATTATAAAAGATAAAGTTGAAAGCAAATTTATAAACAGAAAAACAGAGTAGAATAAAATTTAATTTATTAATGTAATTTAATTAATATTAAAACAAATGCTTTATTAAATTATTCTTTGTTACATCAAGTATTATTTTATTTACTAAAAGTATTAATGTATTTGTCTCAAGGATTTCTGTACTTGAATTTGGATTCCGAGTATTCGCTTTTAAAACAATGTTGTTAACTAGGCATTCTAAACTTCTTAAAATTTGTTAAGAGTAAAATTTGGAATTTTTATTTCAATATGTGTTTTATTGTCTATCACAACTTAATTGAATTTCACCAAACTAATTTCAAATTAAAAATAAGCTCATTGAAATAGTCGTTAAAAAAGCCAATGTATAAGGACATAAATATATTTAGTTTTTTGTTTCTATGAAAGCAAATCAATAACAAAACGAAGTAGAAAACAAGTTTATAAAAAGAATAAACAACTTTTTTTTTTCATAAGGACACATTTTCATTGAGAAAAATAAAAAAAAATTTAGGTTGTTCTATATTTTATTTCATTGATATTAACAACCTTTTTTTATTCTTTACTTCTATAACAGGATTTATGTTCTAATTTATTTTATTACGCGTTATTATTTTAATGGTATTAGTAAGGTATCGAAAATGACCTCCAAAGTATCTTTTTTTTTTCTTAATCTTATTATTTTGGTATCTGATTTCTAGGGCAAAAAAACACCAATTTTTTTTTGTCTGTCAAATCGATATCCTTAAAATTAATTGATTGATTTTTTTTTTATATATATTTATGAGAGTTTTTTTTATTAACAAGATATGATATTTATCTTAATTTATCATTATTTTATTGTATTTTTTATTTTGTTTTTAATATTTTGATTTGTTGTTAGCATTTGTCAACCAAATTGAAATTTATTTTATGCTTATCGTTATAGAATTACTATAGTTAAGTCCTTTCTATTTATCTTAATTTTTTTTTGCTCTTAAAACAAGTATCGAATTATTGATAATTGATTGAAGATCAGTGACAATTCAAGTGAAAACTATTTTTTATTATTTATTGCATTTGCTTTATTCGAGTACTGAAAACGAGACAACTTATGTTTAAATGCTTAAAAGTCTTGACTTTAATTTTCATCACCAAATAGGTCATTGAAAAAAAGTATAATTATTGATCCTTTAAAAATTTTAAAACATTAGTTAAAGGGCTTAATTTCTAAGGCATTTTTGATTAAACAGAAAATATTAAAATAATTTAACTTTATAATGCACATCTGGAACAAACTATTTCGTTTGATTTAGCCGGTTTAGCAACAATATATCTGATTAATATTTAAAATTTCTGTAATGCAGGTTTGTTCCGTGAACATCCATTAACTTCAGATAAGAAGTCATAATTAAATATTATATTGAAAGATTATTTCAATTACACAAGATTTAAGTTTAAATTCAAACTTCAATTTTAATGAAAATCTAAAATAATATCTTTGGTGTTATAATTGAATTAACTTATTTGGTACATTATCGGTGATATTTCAATAAATCATTAAACTTCTCTCTTCTATCAAACTTTAATGAAGAATTTGAAAATAAATTAAATTAAATATTTTTAAAACAAACTTCTACCTCAATTACCTATGTATGTATATACATTTTGAATGAAAATTCATCATTTATATAAGTTAATTATATAGAGAAATTTTCTTTCACAAATTGTTTTTAAACAATATTGAAGAAAATATCAACAAAATATTGTGTGTATCTATTTCCAAGATTTTTAATTCAAAAAAAAAAAAATTGTATCGATAGGTATCTAATGAAATTAAACTTAAATTCTTTTAGTTTATAACAGATTTTAAAAAGTTTTTTTCTCATTTTAAGTTTAAAAACTTTCAATTAAGTTTAAGTGTTCTAAAATTAATTTTGTTTCCTGGTAAAATTAGTTTTTGTTTTTTTTTTTAATTATCAGTATCGCATCTACAAAAATGTTTAAACGTTATTCGAACTTTTTTCCATTCACAGGAATAAATTTTGAATATTTTATCATATATGTACACCTAAATTAGCTTATTTTCTTTAATTTTGGAAAAGTTCGAATTTAAATATTTAATGAAGTTGCATGAAACGTTCTATACTATCAGGTGAATTTTTTGTGCAATAAATAAATAAGACATTTTTCAATATATCAATTGCTAATATGCATTTAAATATAGGTCGAAATGGAAAATCGTGTTTGGCTAGAAAAATTTTTAGATTTTAATTGGAATTTCTTATGAGCTATCTGGTTTAATTGGAATTACTATAAACCTTTGTTACATGATTTTCTAGAACTTGTTTTTTAATAGTATATATAAGTAGGATCGTTAAGAGATAGCTAAAACTACTCTTGAACCTAAAACATTTATTTAAAATTTTTACGACATCCCAACGATGGAAGAATATAACGCAATTTCAAATTGTTAGAAAGTAAATGAAATAAAGTTCAATTGCTTTAATGGGTAATTTTCATTTATCATGCTTTCATCATTTTGTCAAACAAAAAAAAACTCGTAAGACCCAAATTTCTATGAACAAAAAAATTTTATGAGCTTTAATATAAAGTCTATTAAAAAAAATAAAAAAAAAATTTGCATGCATGTGCTCTGACAGACTCTTAAAGAATTTTTATATAATAAAAAAAAAAACAATTTTTTGGCAATGAAAAAAAAAATACATGACCAAAATTATATAATTTTTCATATTTTAAATTTAAATCTCTAGTTTTTTCTTTTTCAGTTCTTGAATATCATGAACACAGCAACTAATCTTTATTGCCGCATTCAAAAAATTTAGAAAAATTATGATTTCGTTTCAAACATTTCATCTACTCTATTGTAACCTCTACTGTCAATCTAAAATCCTGTAATAGTTTTCACAATTAAAGCCTCCTATTTAAAACCAAATTGACCAAATTAATCTGAGCTGTCATTTCTTTAAGTTTACTCATTTTAGAATAAGCGACATTTTGTTATTCAAGACTGCATTGTCGACATTGTGTCTCTCCAAATATTCATACATATAATTTTATATCCCACTTTCTATATACTTATTATTTTTTTTTTTATGACTTTTTAGTATTTTTTTATGGTTTTCAAAATTTTTTTTCCATTTCTTTCGCTGTTATCTTTTTTTTTACAAAATTATTCTAGATATGTTTATTTTTTGCAAATGAAATAAATTTTGACAACAAATAAATGTGAATTAAAATGAGGAAATTATGACTTTGTCATAGCATAAGATTTGAATTTTAATCAAAATCAGAGAACATAAAATCATATCAAGGGGATATAAAAAACAAAAAAAAAGAAGAAAACACAATTTTTTTTTTAATGTAAACAAACTGTGTTCTAAAAAAAAAAAATTATTTTTTATATCCGTGTGTGCCTTTTCTTTTTTTTTTTATTCTAATAACAAATAAAAGCTCTTTTGTGGTAAATAATTTTAATTTTTCTTTGTTGAGTTGAATGGGTAATTAGGATTTTAGTGGCTCAGCAGACTATGTACAATAAGACTCTTGAGAATTGTATGTATCTATACTTTATTTTATATAAATTTTAATAAAAATTTCATAAATTTTCCTTAAATTTAAATTTACAAAAAAAAAACATCAAAGATTTTTCCTTAATATTTTATTTATTTTTTCTAATTCGGTTAAGATAATGTCAAACTCAGTGTTACCAGAAAAAAAAAGAAAAGAAAAGTGTTTCTAGGGGCACTTTAAAATAATATTTTTTTGGTGGCAAAATAATTTTCTTTTTTACACACAAGTTTTTTCTGTGAATGAAATTGAATTTCTAAAATAAAATCTGAAAAAAAAAAAAAAACAAAAATAAACTTTCTTTCAGAAATGAAAATTTATTAAAATGTGGTAAAAGGAATAAAATTATTATTGTTTATTTATTTGCAATCCAAAAAATTCACTTCACAAAAGTTTTAAAATACATTATTGTGGTCAAGTTATATTCACAGGAAACTTTGTTAAACTTTAAGACCTCAATATAGAAGACAATAAAAGATTTTCAACTTCAAAAATAGAATCCTAGAAGAGAATATTTATAAAAACATATAATTTTTAAAATAAAATTACAAAATTTATGATGAATGTAGGGGGGGGGGTAGCCTTAATCTAAAGAGACATAACATAAATTTATGTTATATCTCTTCCTGAAAGTGTCATAAACTAAATTTTGTAAGTGACTCAACCTAAATTTATATTATGTCGTTTTGTGTCATTAATTGAAAACGACATAAGACAAATTTTTTTTCTATAACTTAAGTAATCATTATAAAGTTTTCATATAAAATTTCATATAAAATTTTGTGGTAAAAGGAATAAAATTATTATTGTTTATTTATTTGCAATCTAAAAATTCACTTCACAAAAGTTTTAAAATACAAGTTATATTTACTGGAAACTTTGTTAAAATTTCAGACCTCAACCTAAAAAATAGAATCCTAGAAGAGAATATTTTATAAAAACATATAATTTTTAAAATAAAATTACAAAATTTATGATAAATGTACAATATAAAAAATATGTATATAAAAACAATATATAAATTTATATTTATTTTTCACATAAAATAACAAATTTCTTAACATTTTTAATTTAAGCTTTTAATATTGGTAACTTTTTACCTGGCTGCCACTTTCAGATATATTCTATATATACCCAAGTAAAATTCTTGTATTTTCTTATACCATGTCTGTTCTGGGTTTGTTCAAAAATATAAAATAAAAAAAAATTTATTTAAAAAAAAAAGGTTTATAGAAATAAATCCCTTTAAAAAGTATAATTTGTATTTTTTTTTTTTGTTTAATTTCATTTCGACAAAAAAACCACTCTTCTGGTGTATAGTATTTTATGAAATTCAAGGAGAAATTAATTCTTTTTAAGCTTCTTAAAAAAAGAATTTTTTTTTTTTAATGTGCAACGTTCTCCTTGACCCAAATTTATATTTATTTTTATTTCTTTTTTTTAACATACAAGAATTTTGGTTTATTCAGAATTTTTTACAGAATTTTTCTAGAATTTATCACTGTGTATTATGTGGAATTATGACGAGTGGATTGAATTATGATAAGTGAAAAAAAAAGATGTAGTATTCTTGGGGGATTCCATAATGTACATATTTAAAAGTGAAAAAATATTTTAATGAATGAATTTTTTAAATTAATATTTTATAGTTTTTAATGTAAAAATAAAATTATAAAGTTTAAAAATAGCTACATCGCGCCGCACCTACTCTGCCACAGCTACAATTTCTGTACATTCCTTACTGTGTATACATACGTAGATTAAATCGAACTTGAGCAAGATTAGCTATTCGTCATAGCAAGGAAAATTCATACTTTTAGTTTTTAATATATCTGTTGAAATGATATAAGAGTAATATATAAAAAATAGAGAAATTGATGTTGTCTGAAAAAAATATTTATTCTTCGCTATAAAAAATCAAAAGACATTATAATTATAGCGGTATAGCAACTTTTGCTACACAGTTTTGGACGAGTTATTATATATCGTATAATAAATACAATATTTTTAGCACATACTTCCAGAAAGTAATGTATTTTTAGTTATAGTCTTTTTGTTATATTTTATAGCTAACTTCCACTGAGATTTTTTCAGTACACAAGTTGACATTATATTAAGTATGTATTAAAATTATTTAAAATGCAACTTCCCCCAATATTAGTTTTCGTATCGTTCTTGCAACTTGATAAATGAATAAATTTTTTTTTTTTTACTATTATAATGAATATAAAACATATTATTGAGTCATTGCCCTATAAAGTGAAGAAATATGAAGAAAAAAAATATTATTATGTAAATTCAATAACTTAAATTATTTTCATATGAAAATAATTCAAAGCAATGCAATGCAATTAACAGAAATATGAAAAACAAAAATGGAAAAAAAAAATTCTAACCACAATTATGCAATTAATTCTATGATTCAATTTGAAATTTAATCCGAAATTACAGTATTTCTAGTTTTTCTAAATTTATACATATATTCTTCTTTGCTTAATATTATGTATGTACACACAGTATAGGTACATGTTGTTTGTTTATCCTTTATTTATATAAATTATTTATTAAATTCTAAATGTATGCAAAGTTTATTTTATTATTTCTACTAGCCATAAAATGCAATACATATAAAAATGTAAAATATTTTATATTTGAATTTTGAAAAGAAGCCCTACAAGATCATTAGCTATGCAAAAATATATTGTGTTTTTTTTTTGTATGAAATTCGTAGAAACTGCTTTCTAAATGAAAATGATATTTTCTATGGTTGTGCATGAAAACCTAAAATACGTAACTTTCAACAATCATATTTCAGATTAATTTAAATATTTTTCCGCTCGTATCTTAATTTTCAACTTTTAAAAATTTATACATATTATGTGAATTAATTTCTTTGCTTGAATTAATTTCTTTGCTTCTCGTCGTCTTTACTAACTACGTGCACTGCTCTACTCACGAATTATTACAATAGCCATGTTAGCTTAAACGAATTCATTTCAGTCTACGTATACATTATTTTTAAATTTTACATACAAATATATGACAAAAAATATCAAAAATGTTCAAATCTGAACTGCCAGAAAGAAGTTGTGAATGAAACTTTTCAGATAATTTTTATTCATTTTGAAAATTTGATCTGATGGATCTTTTGGTTCTTATATTGTTCCCTAGGATATCTTGAATTTCAATTTTTGGAAGACAAAGTCAGTTCAATGAGAAATATATTAATTTTTATTCTAGGTTGCGAAAAGAAACTTATTTTTCAATACTGCTTTGCATTTGTTTTGGGTGACTTCATAACGCCATCGAGTAAATATTTTTAGCAAGGATATTGAGAAAAATTGATAATTTTTTTAAATTTATTCTTTTTCTAAATATGAAAAATTAATATTTTTTTTTTCCACTATTTTATACAAACTTTAAAAAAATTATAATAATTTGTTTTAAGTCTTAATGTGAAAATTTATTAAAATCCATTATTTTGATTGTTGTTTTTTTGTCACAAATTTAATTTGATGAAATTTTAAAGCTTTGATGGTAATTTCATATAAAAAGTACTGATTTCAAATGGTGCTAGAATTTAAATTAAGTTTTTTTTTTTGAAGAAAGTTTTCAATCTATTCACCAATCGATTTCAGTTCTTCTTTATGAAGTTATAAGCCCATATATTTAAAGCCTTTTTGAATTTTTATTTTTATTTTAATTAATTTTAATTTTTTAATTTTTTTTTAATTAAATTATTTTATTGTGCTCCTTATTAAAGTGATTTAACAATTTTAGAGTTTAATAAACGACTGATTTTAAAATACTGTTGACTTGTAATTGAAGCCTTCTCTTTAAATATTAAAAACTAGTTACAGCTGAGAAGTCTTATACAAAAGAAAACTATAAGATTACTTTTAACATCTTAGAAAACTATTTTTATTTAAAAATAAAAAAAAAAATAATAATAATAATAAAAATTATTTTATAAAAGGTTACGCTCAAAAAAATAAATAAAAGAAGAATCACAGTTTTGGGTGTGGCGCTAAGGAATATGTCATTTAAAGATGTTTGAATAAGTGATAAGGTACAATATTTATCCTTCAATTTAACAATATTTATCCTTCAATAACAATTCAATTTTCCCTTGAATGTATGTATCAGCATAATCAACATAAATTCTCATAGCAATTAACGTCAATGTCTACGGACTTTATGTCATTTTCAAAATGACGTACCTCTGTTAAAAAAAATTCAAAAACTCTACGGAACTTATGTTGATTTCAAAAATATATTCATAAAAAAATATTATGTTGTTTTTTCGAAGACATTATTATCATAGACGATTTGAAGATAGACATTAAGTCGTTTTTTTTTGGTACACGTTCTTGTAATGTTTCTTCTACTATATAAAAAAAACCTATTATTATTTAAATGCAAAAATAATTCCAATTAAATTGCAGCTGATACTGTAACTACAAGATTACAAAAATAGAATATTGCCAGAAAACTTTAAGATTAAAATAAATAGAAATTTGAGTCTCATGAAAAGTTTGTAAGTAAAAATTATAGAAATAAATATAATGTTCATAATATATCTATATAATATTACATAAATTTCTAATTATAATAAAATAAAACTTTTATTAGTCGACTTTGCGTCAGTCAAAGTGTATTACTTAATTAGAAGAGTACTTCAGTATCTGAATTGTATATTTTACATTTATAAATTTCAACGGATGTTGGCAATTAAAAGTTATCCAGAATATAGCAAAAAAAATTTTATTATTCTCAAATAAACATTTTTGATTTTGTTTATCAATGAAAGAAATAAATATTTGAAGCATATTTTATGGCAATTTGATTTGAATCAATTTAAAAAGTTAAAAAAAAAAAATTTACTAATTAATTGCACTTATTATTTTTTTGCGTGCATGAAATATAAAACAAGTGATCTTATTTTTTTTTTTTTAATATTATTATTAATTAGAAAATATACAAAAGATTGATAGTTATATGTGCATATTTATATTTTTTCATTTACTTATTATTTTATGTTTTTACATAATAAAATGTAAAAAAAAAAATAAAATAAAAAAAAAAAACACACAAAACCTCTAGGCAAGTAAAACCATAAAAGTTAAAATATAGTGACAAAAATACATACTCACTACTAAAGCGACAGTGGTAAAGTAATCTTACTATTATTGTTATTTTTTTTACAATGATAAAAATTGTGTGATACATTCTCTAGGGCAGTTAAAATTTCACAATAACTTAGTTCATCTCCATTTTTTCTTCTTTTTTTATTTTTTATGCATTTATGCAAAATAATTCAGATTTATTTTTACAGTAGCAATATAATATTATATGATTTAAAATAAATAAAAAATAGTTATAGTATAATAGTAAGTACTATTTTTAATTAGATTTGCTCTCATGGATTATTGTCCTTAGCAGAACCGAAAAATTATGTAAAATTATCTTAAAAAGTAATGATTATTTTCAATCTCATATAAATGAAATTTAAATTATTATTAGAAAAAATCAATGTTCACCTATATGCAACGACAATTAAGATAGTTTAGTAGGTTTTGGATATGGATAAAATAGGGTAAAAAAGTTTAAAAAATAAATTTTCTTGTTTCACTATTGCTGAATATGGATTAGAATTTAAAAAAAACATTCAATTTCATGAAATAACCGCGAATTTGTGTGCAATAACCTTACATTATGCATATGCACCGCCGAAAACACTATACTACTCCACCACAAAAAATCAGATTAAATTCATAATTTCGAAGAATTTCAATGAATTTAATGAATTTCCCTATTAAAACTTTTACGAACATATTGGTTCAAACATTTCGAGATAGTCATAATTTTTTAAAAGAATATAATATTAATAATTTTTGTTCATATTTTTTTTTTTTAATAAAAAAATATTACCATTATTAACTAATGAGAAATAAGGGTAATTAATCTTACAAAAAAAAAAATTAAATAAAAACGAGACAATCAATTTACATAATGATATAAAATGAATTAGAATGTTATGCTGGCTCAGATTTATTAGCAGGAAATAATTAAAAATAAATTTTTTAAAGCTTTATTAAATTTTTTTTTCTTGTTTAACAAGCTGAGAGATAAAATTGATTGATCGAAGCAACACTGTTAGCATAATAAGCATAATAATTTATTCAAATAACATCATCCTAAAATTTAAGCTATCAAAGTTGTTATTTTGGCAGCTGATGTGTCTTCAATACTCATTGGAATAGGATAAAATTAAATTTTTTTTATTGAACACTAGCTTCTCTATAAATTAAGTAAACATGTACCTACACTACTCATATACTATAGTAAGTCTATCTATAAAATGTTAGTATCCCAATTACACCCTCGAAGACTGGTCTATCAAGGCCTAACCCAAACTAAACTTCACTTCAAATCTTTTCAGGATTGAATTCTGAAAGAAGTAAACATTTCTTTTTTATTGACAGTATAAATTAGGCAAAAAGTTAAGATGTATATATTTTATTTTTGAACTTTGCTAAAATTAACATATACCCTGCTGTGAATTAACTTAATTTCTCGCGAACTGAATCATTAGTGCTCACCAAAAATCTTAAGTCATTAAATAATAATAATTATTTATGACTAGTCAGAAACCTATTTTTTAGTAATTTAATTTGTACAAATATTCGAATTTATAAAATACCCACGATATTATTTCGATTACCACATAAAAATCTTTCAGATTAATGAAGATTTTTTTTATTATATAGCTTTATTTTAATGTAAATTAGAAAATCAATCACAAAATAGATATTTAGCTACCGGTGATGATTTCTGTTAATGATGTTGTTAAAAAAAAAGTTAAATACAATAAGTTAATTCAATATAATTAAAAGCTTAATTAAAACTTCATTAAAATTAAAAGAAAATTATATAACAATTAGAATGGAATTAATTATAGAATCTGATAACATTAACGCTTAAACTCATTGATTTTTTTGTATATTGAATTTATATTTATAATTTTAACTACGTTCTTTGAATTAAACATGAATATTAACATACATTTTTTTATTTTTTTTCCACATTAAAGTCAATTCTAAATAATAAATTCTAAAATGGAATAAAATAAACCCATAAAATGAATTGGTATTAATATCAAAAGTGTATACTTAGAAGATGTTTGATTGAAAATATATATGTAGCTAAAGCTAAGGTTACAGACAGATCCAAACTCAGTCGTGTTTATGTAACTATGAAAATCAACATAGAATCAAGACTAATAATATATATTGTATTTACGGATGAGATGTCTATTTTGTTTCGTCAACTGGGATTAGTTTACAAATTGATAGTTAAATCTACGCACTTAGTTACATTACGTAGATATTGTATTAAATATGGATTAAGAATAATGAAAAAACCAATGAAAGTCAATGAAGAACTTACATTTTTAATTTATTCATAGATTGAGCCTTTTCAACACAGAAAAAAATTTGCTCGTACTAATAACTAAATAATTCGTTAAAATCAACGAAAAATTCGTTATTTTGGCTACAACGAACATTTCGTTGAAAAAAGCTCGTAGTTCGTTAAAAAAGTTCGTTATACCCCAAAACCAAAAACCTTTCAAATTCTTCAGCAAAAACACTGCAAATACGAAAAAAGAAATTTACTAGACTAAATTTTTTTTTTTTTAATTTATTTTTTATTTATTTCTTTTTTATTTTTTTATTTTATTTTTCATTTTTTTATTTTTTTTTTATTTTTTTTTAATTTTTTTTTTTATTTTTTTTTATTTATTTTTTTTATTTTTATTTATTAATTTTTTTTATTTATGTTTCTTTTTTTTTTATTTATTTTTTAAATTTTTTTATTTTTTTTTTTTTAATAATTTTTTTTATGCCCGCTTGTAGCTTCGAACCACTGTCCTAAACATTGCAATCCATCAACTCTGCCACTGAGCTATGAACTAAATTTACGGCAATGTGTAAAATGGAAAATATAAGTTCTGTATGGATTGAAATTTTTGTTTCCCGTATTTAACGATAACGAACTTTTTTAACGAGTACTAAAAATGAAAAAAATGTTCGTAATAACGAAATAAACGAAATTTACGTTACAAAAACGTAATTATTCATTATTTTTCGTTATCTTAACGAGAATGTCATTAACGAACTTTTTTGACGTAATGAGTACGAGCAAATTTTTTTCTGTGAATTAAAATATATATAAGTCCAGTACTTAATAAAGTTTAAAATCTCAAACAAATGCAAAATTGTATAATCGAGCTTAAAATTAGTTTGAAACAAGATCTCTTTTTCACTATTTAATTTAAATGAAAAGAAAAAAAATACAAGGACAATTTATTCATCTAAAAATAAATGTTTAAACAAAAAAAATCATGTATGCAATTCTGAGCTAAAAAAGGCCACAGCATTGTAATATGCTTAAATAAAGTAGACCAAATAAAATAAAATTAAAAACAAATACACATCATTATATTTTATTTGCAGTGAATTTCTTGGAAAATAAACGCAAAAGAATTTTGTATTTTGGATTAATGAAGATCATGTTTTATTTCATGCTTCTTGGCATAAATATATCTCATTTGCAAAGTGAATTTTTTCATATTACATACTTATAAACTATATACATATATAAAAAGATTCCAAAGATTTTCAATTTTTGAGAAATTTTCAGAAAATTAAAATACGTTTGTAAAATTCCTTATCACTTTTTTTTCGAAAAATATTTTGACTCTTAATTATTGCTAGATTAATATTCAGCGAAGTTTAGTTTCTAGACAGAGCAATTTTATTGTCAATAAACAACTTTTAATACTTGTAATTCTATTCCTAACTCTTAAATTAAGTTCCTTTAAACAAGCTTATTTAATAACAATAATAACTAATGAAAACTTTCAAATAAAGAATTCTAAAATATAATGTCAATATTATTTATTAAGTTTATATTTTTATTCATTTTATTCAATTAAATTTTAAATCGATGGAATTGCTTACTACAAAATTTGTTATATACCTATTAAGCTAAACAAAAAAAGAAATTGTAGGTATACCCATTAATTGGGATTATTATGATAAAAAATAATAAAGTAAACTTACGTGGGCCGTGGATGCTTAATTGACGTTTAAAACTTTTATCATTGATCAAAAGTAAAAAGAACTCCAAAATGTATTTTATATTTTAGCGCCAGATGTTTATTATGGGAATTGTATATAGATTTATTATGACTGGGTTAGGAAAAAAAAAAACTGTATATACCAACACTTAATATCCTATTGACCTAATTTTACTTTCCAGACGAATTATGAGAAAAATATTAAAAATTCTGTGGCTCAGAACAAAAAAATAAACTCCCTGTTATGTGTGCAATCGAAAATTCAATCAAATAATAGATAGATATAACAGGGAATCTTAAAAACATAAAATTTTTCTATTTAAATTTAAAACTTTCAAAGAATAAAATGTTTTAGAATCTAAAATTAGACATGTTTTTGTTTCAAGCCACTGAGTATAATAAACATTATACTTTTTATGATAAATAGGCACACCTATAGTGGTATTTTATTTCTTTAAATGGTTCTATACTAAATAAAAAAGAAAATTCATATATAAAAATTTAAATATTTTTATTATTTTCTGATGTTTTGTATTTTTTATATTTGAAGAGTTTTAAAAACATTATATGATGTGAATTTTTGTGAAGAAAGAGAGGACTCAAATAAATGTCGAGACACAGTAGTCATAATTTAAAAATGAATGCAATTGGCTTTCAGTGCAAAGTTACATGGTTTTGATACGTTATGCCTTCAAACTTAGATTGTTGAATTTTCACAAACAAATAAAAACCAGATCATAGACGTCATATCACTTGAATTTGAATCTGATATATACATACTATACCTAAAAAAGTTTCTATTTCTCGTCAAATCAATTTGATAGAAATTCGAATTGAAAAATAAGTTTAATATAGAAATAATAAATTTGTCAAGGCGCTAAGCTATTTTGTTATTCTAGAAATCTATAGACATACATATTTTAATTAAAAATAAAATTTAATATATCTTAAAGGCATTCTATAAAATCAACTTTGATGATTTCATTCTTAATTTTTTATTATTAATTTATTGAACAATGTTAAAAATTTTATTATTTAAATGCAATAAAATACTTTATTACACACTTAAATTATAGCTATTTTGTTCTATTTTTAAAAGTGTTATTAAGTATATTATTAAAATTAAAATGCAATTTTTAATTTTAAAATCATAAAAAGAATATATAAATAGGTACTTATTTAAAAATAAATCAGGTTCGACTCCATATTTCTTCTGAAATTCTGAAGACAATAAATAGATATAACATATACTAATTGGGCATTTCAATAGCACATCCAATTGGAACTCCATGGCATTGTGAGAAATTGAACTATCCAAACGAAATTTCGGTGGTACATTGGTAACAAGATACAAATCTATTAAATGTCTTCAATTGGGATGTCCATACTTACTTATTAAATTTTTATTTCAAAGATATTCTTATTATTTTCTAATTTTTAAGATTATAGATCGTACTAACCAAATACATTAAGCTGAACCTATTTTTTCATAAATAAGAACAAAACCAATTTTAAAAATATCATAAATGATTCATAAAATTTTTCTTTGAACAAAATGATTATCACATGAAATATTACGTCAATGAGAAAAACTTCGGCTTCAAATAGAAAATATAATTTAATCTAATCAAGTTAGAAAATTATGAGGTGGTTTATCTTGTAAAAAAATTACAATATTATATATGAAGTAAAAAAATTATAAAATTATCATTATTACATAAGAGTTATTTTTATCATAAATATTTGCTTAGCAATGACTTTGTATTATAAAAATATTATTATTAATATAAAAATAAAATACCTGGAATTTTTATGAATGATTCTGAATACGTATGAAGGTAAATTATTATTGAATCGTATAAAAAATATTATAATTCAAGATCTTATCTTCTCTATAGGTAAATATTAATAATGAGATTAAAAAATTTACAATTGAATGAATAATCTTTATTATTATTATTATTTTGTTTAATAATGATTTCTTAATTAAATGTAACTATTTATATATCATTATTATTATGTTAATAGAAAAATGTTGTGATAATTAATAAGTACTAAATAATCATTACAACATTATTATTTGGAATTAGAAGAATAAATTAATTAGGGCCCTAGATGTAGGAAATTTTTTTTCAATGACAACTAATGATTTCAAATTACTCGATAAAAATAACACGTCAAGAAAATATAGATTTTAAAGAGCAGAACTTTTGCATCGTATTTCATGTTCAAAAGAAATACAGGAAAAAATTAAAATGTTAAAAATAATTTTGTCGATCTCGTGCCCTTCAATTAGCAGCTAAAATAAATAAATATTATGAACGAATATTACTAAGACCCTAATTACGTATCTTTTTCAAATCATTTAAAAAAAATATTATTTAAGAATCAAATTGTGTCAAGAAAACCAGTAAGAAGTCTGTTGAACATTAAAAATGCCAAAATTGGGTATTGGTCGTTTTATCGCAAAATAAAGAAATTAATCACCTGATCTGATATTTCTCTTATAAGAATTCGAGATTTGGTAGACAAAAAGTCAATAACTCATTTTAGTAAATCTTTGGTATTTAAAATAAAATAAGTGTACTTATTTGAAAATTAAAAACTTTTTCAAAGGTAACAATTTACAAGACACAAAATTATCAAAGCTCTCTACGTTGTAAAGAAAATTCAACTTACATAACTCAGAATTTTTTCTAAATTTATTAAAATTATGCAAATTGAAATCTTCCATATTAAGAATATTAACTCCTTCGTACCTTAATAGCGATAAATTTATAATCTCAAGTTAAAATATAATTTAAGTAGGATAAAAAATAAAAAAACAAAACTTGACATTTTTCTTTTCATTGAAATGAGATAACTAACTTTTAATTGAAAAGTAATATTCATAGATAGATATATATAAATATTTTATATCCAATTTAAATACAAAATATCTTTTATTTTCAATTTGAATTTTATTAATTTTAAATTAAAAGCAATTTATCATTATTTTTTTTTAACACATGTCAGAATAAAAACTAGATATTTAATAGTTTTTACTTAAAATATTAATTTCTAAAATACAATTTAAAATTAATAATAATAATTCTTTAATATGACATAAAACTTCATTCACAATTTAAACTTAATGTATCGGTAGAATTTAGTGAAATGATCAGTTAATCAGAAAATGATATATATTCATATTAAAAAATAAGAAATTTCATGGTTGACGAAAAATATAAACGTGGTATAATTTATACTTAGACTTATTGTCAAAATAGGAGAGTTTTATTAGAATATTTAGAAAAGTTTTGATCAAAAACTCTCTTTAAAAGTAACTCTTCATATATAAATCTCCCAGGCATAAGAAGCTTTGCAGAATAAAAATAAAGTTTGAAGTTAAATTATTATTATCAGCTCTTAATAATAAAAGCTAAGCAAATAAAAAGCTGAAATGCTAAAATTATAATATGTTCGATCGCTTAAGTTTTAAAACAAATAAAAATGTTTTAATTTTAAACAGCCAAAGCAGTTTCTTCTTCATTGATTCTTAATCAATTCATCGCATTCTTTCTTTTCCGAAAAAGGTACACTTAAAGATCAATCAATATTAAAATAAATTTAATTCGGAATTTTTACTGTACATTTCAATAATTTTAATTGCAAAGAAAGTTTAAGCTAATTTTTTTTCTATACATATATGAATATATTTTGATGAATCGTCTATTAACATGATTATGTCAAGTGGGAATCAATTATAGATAAAAAATTGTTTCCAACATTTCAACATTTAAAGGAAATTAAGTCAAGAATTATCTTCAATGGAATTAGGATGCATTTGAATAATCAGTATAATTTTTTTTTTGTTTAGATATGCATCTTGATCTGTCCAAATACATAAGTGTTTATAGAAATAGATATTATGCGAAGCAAACTAAATAATTATGCTGAAGAACTAAATAGAGAAGGTTATTATATTTTTTAACCGAAATCTGGAAAATCATAGTTTCTGATTTGAATCAACTTCGTATACGAAGATCTGTGCTAAAGAATATAAATCAAAAAATAATTTTAAAATGAATTTAAGACTAATCAACACTTGAACATACACCTGAAGTGTGTCGAATAATATCTTAGTATATAGAGATATACAAAAATGATAGCTGTAGCAGCTATCTGTTTTTTCAGTGTCAATTGAATATTATTTTTATTTAAATTTATTTTTATATTTGCTTAATAGAGAAATTTTTGTGTTAGATAATGTATGTAGAACAATGTATTGAACAATTCCGTGAAAAATGTCAAATAGGTTAATTGGTGCCAACTTCAATCATTCATGAAACCACAAAAAAATTTAGAAAATTTTAATATGCTTGTCTACCTGAATAAATGAAAAAGAAAATAAAAATATTTAAGGAATTTGAGGAAAATGTTTTCTATTTCACGAAACTTAAATAAATAATAATCTTTTTATTTATTTAATTTTCTTTTGGTCATAACTTTTTACTTTTTTACATTATAATAAATTGTTGGGAAATGGAAACGCGGCTAATATTGACACAATGTACTACGCTTTTTCATATTAATTGGCACAGTGAAATGGCCAATTAGAGAACTCAACCATTTTAAAAGTATAGCGCCAAAAGTTTTTGAAAAAAATTCAAAATCCCTAACGAATTAAAAATATTACGTCTCAAATAATTTTTTAAATAAATAATTGAACAACTTATCTTTTATATGGCTGACTATCAAGAGTGCAATTAAATTCATTACACTTCATAGAAAATAAATATCATTGAAATACACATAAAAATCTCAATGAAATGTAGGGAAAATTCAAAATAAAATGATTGATTTAATAAAAATTATATAACAAAACAATAATTTTTTTTTTGTTTTTAATTTTATGTCAATGTCCCTTAATGGTAGATTTTGATTTTATTTTAAAAAAATTATTTCATTTTAATGTTAGCTTATCGAAAAAAAAAAATATTAAATTTTATTGAATGGCGTACGACGATATCGCTTGTTGTGTAAAGGGCATTAAATATTCCAATTTATCCAAATTGATCCACATTAAGTATATTTTTGTTAAATGTAAATAAAATATATTGCCTATTCGTGATCAATTATTTTACTTTTCTATTTGTACACACTGAGAAAAATATATATATCAAAGAAATTTAAATCGATTTGGAATTAGGGAAAACAACCGCACTCAATTCTTTCATACCAAACTCATTCATATTATTTTGCACACCACATTAGAATCGATGGCTATCTTAAGACATTTTTAACTGGTATTTTATTATTTGCTTTTACTAAGAGAAAAATTAAAAGAGTTTGGAATTTTAGTTTTAAATTATACCCGGTTTTGTAAACTTGTGATGAAACAAGTGATTTAAATAAAAATCTGTAAGTTTAATAATAAATAATAATTTGAATTTATTTGTCAAAAAGAAATTGAAAATTCTAAAATGCCGAGAGTGTTGTCAGTATTATTTTTCTATAATTTTGTTTCTTCGAAATTTTTGTCCACCACACTTCCACAACCCATATATAATTTTTTTCAGTGCTGTATAAATTAAAAAGATGAAATTTTTTTTTTTATATTGGTAAGAATAAAAAAAATAAAAAATAAACAAAAATGCAAATATAGAAATTTGTTATGACATTTTTCAAATAATAAAATTTTATATGCTTAGTTTGTTATAAATATAAATGTTTTCAATTTGATTACACAGAACTTTTTTTTTTTTAACATTAGAAATTGCACGATGACACAGTAATCTATTTTTGATTAAAGCGATCATTATTTCTGGGTCTATTTTTTTTTTTTCACAATAAAAATTTAATTCATTTTTGTTTTTGTTATTTTAAAATTTATTGCAGTTTTTTTTTATTTAAAATGATGTCAGGATTTTGTTTTAAAATAAAAATTGAAATTCATTTAAAAAAAAATTTATTTATTTTAATTATTCACGAAAAGAAAGTTTATTTTTTAATTGACAGGAGCAGGGTCGGTTAGTCAAAATAATTGTTTTGTGTCGTTTCAATATCATTGATACAGCAATCGTTTGAAGCCTTGCACAGAAGAGTGAAAGCAAAATAATAATGTCAAAATCATTATTGTGATTAAAGGGGGAAGTAAAAACGTGTCAATATATTTATGTGCTCAATTTAATTGAATGAGCCGGTTCCTTACACTATATTGACATGTAATACTTTGGTAAAAAAATTAAAAAAAAATTTAACATAAATTTCGTTGATTGGACCTGTTGACAAAAGTAAAGTGAAATGTTGAATTGTATATTCTACATATATAGTTCGAAGGATTGAGGAACAACAAAAAAATATAAGGCTATAAATATTATGATAGAATTAAAATTATTTTTTTTCACTGAAAATATTTCATGCGAAAGAAAATATGATACACGAATAATTTTGATATTAAGTAACAGCCGAAATAAAAAACTATTTTTAAAAAATAATTGAAAACATAAATTATAATTATAGAAAGTAATAATATCCATTAGTTCTTTTTTTTTAATTATAATTATCTAATATTATCATTATTTTCATTCATATATTTCATATATTTTCCTTTGAAACACAATTATATTATATTTCCACATTTTGATTTGAGTGTTGATATTTAAAATGTAAACTAGACAGTTTTGATAAAGTATTTACGAAAATTTATTCATAATTGACCTTCTGTTGGGTTTCAGGATTCGATGATCAACCACCAAGGTTTAATGATATTATCTTTAAGTATACAATATGTTTAAGATTTTGTGTGAACATTTTTTATTTCTTCCACTGCACTGAGAATTAAAAATTAAGCATCTTTATGTTTCTAACTATACAAAATTATATTGATTTTATTTATTTGCTGACAATTTTACATAATATGAAAACAACAAAGTTTAACGAGATAGGAGATTCACACATAGCATTCTTAAAGATATATACCGGTAATCAAGCAGACTCTATTTCTTTTTGGCCAAAAATGACTAAAATATCATCAATTCCCATGTCAACAAGTCATATGAAAAAATTCAATGCTTAAATTAGCCATCATACTGAATATATTTTAATTTATTTTTAATTATGACATTTTTGAGAAATTGATATATTCTTTTGAGTACATGTTCAATTTTATTTATATGCCATTTTTGTGTTAAATTACATTTATTTTTTTGTGGTATGTTGAGCTCATGAAAAAAATATTTTAATTAAAATGTATATCACTTTTCCTAAAATAACTAAAAATAAAATAAATATATATATATGTATATTGCCAAATAATTATTTATAATTAATGACAACAAAATTTTGATGTCACAGTACTTTTTATATATATTTTTGTTATTATAGACCATTGAGTGAAAGCAGCCGACGAATAATTGATGCCATTGTCATTTATTCAAAACGACATTTCTATATTGTTAATTAAGTTTTTTTTTTCTTTGCATTCACATAGTAAGTAGCTGTGTACGTACATGTACACGTACAGTACATTGTACAATCAGTTAGACATGTTCTAAATATAAAATTATTGAACATTTGCAATTGAATATACATTGTTATTATTATTATTATTATTATCATATGACAATAACAATAAATATTATTTTTAGAAAACAAATAAAATTGCAAAAGCTTTGCAAAATAATTATTATTTAAGATTTCATCAAATTCCAATGGACTTATAATTACGAGCCCTGCATCATAAGACCTCGTACGGGTTTTTTTTTTTGAGTTTGTTCTACTTTTTTCCAGTTTTCTCCAGTTTTGTATTTTTTTCGTTTAAACCAACCTTTTTTTAGGAGTTTTTGGTCTTTATAAAAAATTTTTTTTTTTAAGTTAAATTTTGAGAAAAAAATTATTTTCCAAAAGTCTACTTTTTCAACTTTTTTTATGGGCATCGCAGAAATTTTCGAAAGATGCATTTTGAAGGGCATTTGGGAGTAGTTAATTTTGGCTTTTTGGGTTTTGGCGATAAAATAAAGGAGAGAGCCAAAAAACGCCTTTGAAATTCGAAAAAACACGCCAAAATTGCTATTTTTCGCGTTTTTGACCTGTTTTTTGGATTTTCAAAGGCGTTTTTTGACTCTCTCCTTTATTTTATCGACAAAACCCAAAAAGCTAAAATTAACTACTCCCAAATGCCCTTCAAAATGCATCTTTCGAAAATTTCTGCGATGTCCATAAAAAAAGTTGAAAAAGTAGACTTTTGGAAAATAATTTTTTTCTCAAAATTTAACTTAAAAAAATTTTTTTTTATAAAGACCAAAAACTCCTAAAAAAGGTTGGTTTAAACGAAAAAAATACAAAACTGGAGAAAACTGCAAAAAAGTAGAACAAACTCAAAAAAAAACCCCGTACGAGGTCTTATGATGCAGGGCTCGTATTAAACACATTTTGAATTCGTTTTTTAAAAGACCAATATGATACTTTTTTATGTACGTTATTATGAATATCTGATCTCAACTCAAAGCTCTCAAAAATAAATGAACGATGACTGAGAAGAAACAAACAGATTTACAAGATGTAATTTTTTTATTACACATTATTTGGCTTGTAATTGTTAATGAGTATGTATAATAATTCAGAAGAAATTATTTCGAAATCTATTCAGTTCTCTGGTCAAAGAAGTAAGTTTGAGAAAATTCAAAAGAATTTAAGATTTAATATTGACAATCAAAATATATATTGTATATCCATAAAATAGTTGATTAATCCGAATATTTTCAAGCATAAAATAAAAATTTAATTCCAAGAAATTAATAGTTGAATCATTAAAGCAATATTATTCAGCTGAGCTTAAATAAAAAACAGTGACCAAATATACTATCATTTTTATTTTGAATTTAAACATTAATATTATCGAAAGTATTAATATTGTTTCAATTGCTCATATATTAAGAATTTTACATTCTTAATAATCCATTGCGACATTGAAAAAAAAAATCTTAAGATACTTAGTTACATCATATCATATAGCTTTATATACTCTATATGTGTTAAATAAAATTAGTGCGTTCAGTGACTTAAAAATTAAATAATCAAGAATTATGCAAATTATTCTAAAAAACATACACATTTACAAATATTATATGTATAAAAAAAATTAAATAAGTTATAATAAAAAGTAAAAAAAAAACATTATCAGATGAAAAAAAATAATATCGCACTGGTGACTAATTTTGACAAATAAAGATTTCAATCGTAATCTGTTTTCGTCATCACACCGTGTTGTTTTTTTTAAATACTTCACTGATAATCATCTTTTGCTTACTCAAAACTATGAAAATTATGAACAAAAAATATTAATAATAAAATTTTAAAATAATCACGTTTTAATAGTAAAATTTATTAACAATTGTATATATATGAAGTTTCATTAAAAAAATTTCCAATAATAATGCAAAAAAAAAAAAAATATTTTGATGACAGAGAAACTAAGTTAACTGCACGATGCAAAAATGTCAATTTAATATGTAAATATTTATTTTATATTGAACAATAATTGATCTAAAAAGAAGTTATTATTATAATGTCATTTTTATTTTATATTCAAAGGTGAATTCGAATGAATCATTCAGATAATAATCATGGTCTTAGTGGACGGAATCGGTAATTTCTCTTGCCAAATTTTAATTTGTTATTGCATTTCTTATTATTTATTATTTCTTTTATATTATTATAGAATTTAGAAGTTTTGCCGCAATATGTCACAAATGTCACACCCAGAAAATCTGTACAAATAAATATTTAATTTTATTATCATTATTTGTTAGAAAAATCGTAAGATTTTAAATCTGTAGGGTAGAATAAGTTCCTCCAGATTTTTATTTGTTTTATTTCAAAGAAATTTAGTCAAAAATATCATCTTTTAACATTAGTTATTTATAATACAGATAGAGGATATAAAGTTAATTTAAGGGTTTATATCCGGTATAACTTTCTGATTCTATAGACGAACAACAATAATTCCATAGTTTAAATTATTTTTGGCTAAATAAATGAAATATTTCTAAATAATTAGTGGTTCCACCCTATGTAGGTACTTATACTATATATACATAGTTCGTGATGTAATTTCTTTCAAGTTGAAATTTCTAAGTAAAAAAATATTTATTTACCATTTTCTATATGCATAAAAAAATATTCTAGTCTGTAGCATTGAAAATATTAATTCTTGCCAGATGTTTTTTTTTTTATTTGTTATTCCACTGCGATGTAACATAATTATACCTGACATCCAACGCATTTTAGAGCAATTTAATTAATAGCATACTGATTGTGTGAAGAACTTTTTTCACATTTGAACAATTTTAGCTTTTTGGTCTACCATTTGTCTAGCACTGAATTTAGAAATTTGTTTATTTTTATGTATTTTTTTAACGCAATTATAAAGAGTTGTTACATTGGGTGTTGACAATAATATTATAACTTCCCTTTTTATATTTCTCAAAATTATGAAAATATTTAATGTTTTTCATGCCTATATTTCTTGCCGCAGATACCATAACATCATTGTCATTTTTAAAGAAATCCGTGAAGAGGATTTTTTTGGAACTGAGTTAAAGTTTAAACTTAGATTTTAACGAAAGTATTTATGAAAATCTTAATAGGTACACACACTTATTTAAAGTCAAATAAATTGTTGAAAGGTGTCGCAAGAGCTTAAACTGTAATTATTAAAACGAAAAATGCTTCTTGAAGAAAGTGAGAAACTTGTTTTCAAGATTTCGATTTATAACTTATCCTAAATTTTTTTTGCGGTATTTCTATGATAGCTTTTTATCCATATAATGATTTTCATCGAAATCCGCTTCTAACATCATTTCGAATCCTTGGTCACAATCGGAAGGTACAGACATTTTTTTGTTCGACATCAACTAATTTTAATGGAAAATGAAAATAGGTAGTTCGTTTTTTTATTTGATATTCAAGGCGGAAATGACTTTTAGCCGAACTTTCTAAAGATAATTTTGAGAAAATTTTGTATTTTAACTTGAATTACGATAAAAAAAATAAAAAATATGCATTTCAAATAAATTAATTTATAGTTTATTTTAAAAAAAAAACTTAATTTATCAGGTTCTATTGCTATAATTCTTTAACAAAAAATAAACTGAATTATAAAAAATATAATGTACTTATAAAAGTTTTCAAATACAACAATAATTCTACATTCTAAGCACGTTAAAAACTTTAAAAATGTCGTAATATTTTGATGTAGGTCTTAAAAGTTGAAACTATAAATTTACGGGCAAGATATTAATTATATATTAATCAAAAACTCAAAAAATTAATAAATTTTCCAAGTTCTTTAACATTATGTCACAAAAAAGCTTGGAAAGAAAGTGGAATCTTGAAAACTTTATTTATAAAAAAAATAAATAAATTGTGAATGTCAAATTAAATTACGCCAAAAAATAACTCTTTCAAAATTTAGTTTATACAAAAAAAACACATAAATTAATTAAAAAATCAAGTGATTCCAATCATAATATTTTGATAAAATGAAAGGAACGAAAAACCCATAATATAAATTTGATATTATTATATTTTTATTTAAAAAAAATTATTTAAATTGTGGGTGGTATTTTAATAGTTCATTTAATTTTTTGAGAGTAAGTAATTTGTCCAATATTATATGAAAATAAAATAAATAAAAAATGTATTTATTCTATTGTATTTAGTTGAATCATAGAGAAAACATAATCTTCGATGATAAGCTCTTTAAAAATAATGAAAATTTTCAACAAAAATTATAATGTTTATTATAGAAAGGAAAATATGATTTTTATTGTAAATACACCTCACACTTTTGGATAGTAACTATATATTATTTTTATTTTATAACCACATTTAAACACATTTATAATATTTAGTTATATATAGTAGAATGAAAGTAATATTTTGGAAACAAAAGAAAATTAAAATAATTTAAGTTTTATTTTATGCCAAAAAGGTTTTTATGCTTCATAGTGCATAAAAGAGTTTTGTAATAATGTGTGTCATGTATATATATAAAATTTGATACGCTGATGCAGTTCTTTTAAAAATTATAATTCTAAAAATAAATAAATAAACATTATCATCCATATTATGTTTGACGAAACTATCAAATTGATAGGTTTTGATTTTTGTTTACTAAATATTATATTTTGTTCTAGCAAACAGTGCAGGTACATATTACCTATAAATTGAGTGAACTTGCATTTATCATATATCTATTCAGTTTTTTTTAAAGAAGTTATGTTAACTCAAACGTTTCACTTCACTATTTTACTCACTAGACCTTGAAAATAATATTTTTAATAGATTACTCTAACAACTTCCAAATTAAACATAAACTGATAGTTTAACTGAAGTGAAAATGCGCTATAAAACTATAGGGATTTAAAATAAACTTAAATATGAAAATTATTAAGAGATTTATTGGAAAGTAGGTGAATAACAAGTATAGTGATCATTTACGATTTTATTTTTTTTCCAACCATCTGCTTCTGATTTTTAGGCGTACATTGTGTGGGAATGGAAAAGGAAAGTTTTTTCTCCAAAAAGATTAAGTTAATTAAATTTTTAAAAATTAAGGGATAAATTTGACTTAAAAAAAATATCATAATAAATTTCATTAAATACATAAATTTTGTTAAAAGTTTTATGTTTATCATTAAAATTTTGACATTTTTAGTTTCACCACAATTTATTAAAGAGCAATTCATCGAAAACAATTCATATAAATGATATGAATATGAAATCAATGTTATGGCGAGCTTTGCATGGCGTCGGCTAACAATGCAGAAAGTTTGAAAATCGGTCAATATTTTTATAGACCCATAAGTTTATGGAAATCAAAAGTATATAAATTCTGAATATCTTGGAACTGAAGTAAATTTTTTAAAAATATTTCTGTTGAAGTGTTTTTGATGTTGCGAGAGCAAAATTGCCTTAGATTGATCGAAAGTTTTGATTTAGTTAATAATCGAAATGTAAGAGACTTCTTAATCTCGATATGTATAATAACACTATAATTTAATGGTAGATACTATAATCTAAATTTGAGACATTTAGTTTCATTATCACGTGTCCTCTTTAAGATTTTCCCACATGCATAAGCTGAATTTATTTTCAGTGAAAATTTAAAACTGTCAACTTAAAACATTGTTCTGTGTTCTATATATATAAAAAAAAATATATATTTCTTGTTCCCAAAATTTTATATAAAAAAAAAAGTTTTCCCATGTTAAAGAAGATGTATATAATGTAAGTTCTGCACGAAAAATATATGTTTAAATGCCAGATACAAAAAAATTTTAAAATTTAATTTATTTGATAATCCTTGACCTTTTTTCTTTCCCCTCACAAATTTAAAAATGTAACAATTTTCATTTTGGCTTCCTATTTTTATATTTTTACTATTTCAAACATTATATATTTTTGTGATATTTTCCTCAATTTTTACTTTATAAAATATTGCAGATAATAAACACACAAGTTAGTCAGGTGGAATTGATTTAAAATATTAAGATAAACCGAAATGCCAACATAAATGCAGTTAAATATTTGGAATTGTGATTTGAAAATTCCTGTAAAACTGTATAAAAATAAAATCATGAAAAAAAATATTATATGCACTATGTACATAACATTATCCGAGTATGTACAATGATAGTCGTATCTATGATACTCGTATATCAATTCTGTATAATTTCAATTCCGTAATAAGGAATTTTAATCAAAAACTGAATTTGTTCAAAAATAACTATATATATTCTGTAATATTATATGTGCATTAATTTTTAAATTAAGAATGTATCCCCATTACTAACTTTCAACTATTTAGAAAATAAAAACCATATAATAGTTATTCATCAATAAAATTTTATAATGGTGAGAAAATTGTTCCTGCAATCTAAAAAATTATAACAAAAAAAAAAACAGAAAAATTCATAATATCCTAGAATTTCAAGGATTTTAATTTATTATTCTATTTTTATAGATATTTAATTATAATCAAATTCTGTTTTCAATTAATAAATATTATCAAATTATCTGGCGAGCATAACAATGACCTATTTATGTCAATTATAATGTGATCGATTGTGATTACAACACCGCACCAATATATTTTTGTAATTTTGTTCTTTGAAAATAGTTTGATTGGTTGCACAGATTTCTAAAACAAAATTGTATACACATATCCTTTTTATAATAATGGAAAAAAAAACATTGTTATACAAAGCCATATAATTGAAATAATAAAAATTCACATGTGTCATTAATATCTGTATAGAATTTCATGAAATTAATATTTTTTTGGGATTTTTTTTTTCTCTCTACTATGAAACAAAATTTTTTATTTAATTTTTTAATTTATTACAATTCCACCAATTGTTCAAAATTATTAAATTGATTGTTTAAAAAAAAAATAATTTTTGATGATTTTTAAATAATTTAATGAAAATTTATATACATTTTTTTGGTCAATTGAAATCATAAAAAAAAAAAAAATATTCAATAATTTATATTTATATAGTAATGTATGAAAAACAAGAATACGGTATGCATTTTAACGCTTTTTGAGCACAATTCCATAGAGCACTCTTAAAGTAAAATTTCGTTAGGTATAGGAGGTATGTATACCCACTACTCTATTGAAAGAATTATGTTTACATTGATTTCGACAATATTTATGATTTTAAAAACTAAAAATGTATTGATTTAAAAGTAGTGCAAAATAAAATAAAGAAGAGTTCTTTGACTCTAAGTTCATAAATAAAATAATTTTTTTTTTTGATAAAAATCAATATACAATCTACATATATGCGAACAAAGTCAAGAACAAAAAATATTTTGAAATTTTTTTTTTATATGTTTTTTGTACTGCACTGCACTTAATATGATTATGTGGTCTCTAAATTAAAGAATGTACTTGTGCATATATATTTTGAAAAAAAAATTCCAATGAATATTGATTTCTTTTTTGCTAATAAAACTAAAATGTCGCTTGAATTGGCACTTAAATAAAGTTTTTTTTTAACTAAAAGAATTTGCCGAATTTTTTCATATATATGAGCTGTTTTTTTTGAAAGTGGTATAAGTCCACTTTTTAAAAAAAATGAGTTAATGGTAATTTTAGTAAGATATAGCCACCTTCTCTCCATATTTACATGAAAAAATGATACATGAAAAAATGGACTTATACCACTTTCAAAAAAACCAGTTCATATATACTTGTACAATACAATGCTCTCATAAATCATAACGAACGAAAAATATATATTTATTTTCAAACTTACAATTAATACAGATTTTATAGCCTGTCTGTCTAAAGAGGAAATCATAAATTTTATTTAAAAAAAAATGTTGTCAACAATAATGACTGAATATCAATAGCGTTTGATATACTTTAAAATTGATTAAATATCAAGCGTGAATGATCTTTATGTTTTTAAGTAAAATTTGGAGTTGATTCTCTGCATGGTCGGAAATTATGTACTGACGATGGGACTTATATTTAAGTTCCAACAGGAAATGTATAATTGAATAAATTTTTTTTTTCCAAAAAAGACGTGCTGGATTTGCTTTTCACCATCAGTGTATTCTAGGGTATATATGGGTAAATATTTGTTTGAATCAAAAGTATTTTTTGATTTTATTAAATGATTTTTTTTTATTTTGAACGTTTTCGTGATATGAGATCTAAGATACTGGAATCAATTATAAATTCTGTCTATATGAATACCATTAGTAAAAACAACTTGTTGTAGTGTCTATTAAAACTGTGGAAATTGTGATTAAGAAAATAAAATTTTTATATTTCTAATCAAAAATTATATTTATTAATTATGTATGTATTTAATTAAATACAAACAAAAAAAAATTTTTTTTACAATTAGTTTGACAAGGAAGATTCAGGAAACAAACTTGCACTTAAACCCAAATCGACATCAGTGGTTATTTTTCTAATTTCATCTAATTGGTTTTCATCTGTGATTGGATATTTTTCCATTTTCTCATTGCACAATTCGTATTGCTGATAATAATTTTTTTTCCGATAAATATTAGATAAATAGGGCCAACAAATTTTATTATATGGATTCATTTTATATATTGTTTTAAAACACATTTCAGCAAATATACATTCTCTACATTTTGACATAACAATCCCCAATAATCTTAGGCTTACATATGTTCCAAGATGATAACAACTTTGTTTTAAATAATATCTAGCTGTTTTAAATTTATTAAAACTGTAATAATAACGACCTATTTTCATATAGGTTGTATATAAATATTTTTTACAAAATTCTTCACGATGTCGTACTAATAGATTATGAAATTCTTCTATAGCCATTAAACTATTTACTTCCAATAAACAATGAACTGCTATAATTTTTTTATTACATACAGAGTCGGTATCAGTTGCCTTAATTGCAGACAAACATTGTAATGCATTCGTATAATCTTTACGATAATAATTAATTAATGACATATAAAATAGATATTCATAACTATCTGCATTATAAATATGAATAATAAAATTTAATGCGATTTCAGCAAATTTAAAGAAACCCCATTTAATAAAATGCATAATTGAATTTAAAATAGGATCATCCTTTCGTTTACATTGCCATAGAAAATCTTGTGTTTGATGGTGTGCTAAGTTACATTGATTATATTTATTAATTAAATATATATCTGAAATTTTTTGTTTTAATTCAATAACTTCTAGATTTCTATCTTCTGACAAATAGAAAACTAATAATGCAGTATATGCTTCGATAAAATTCCTATTATCGTTGATCAATTTCAATAAAATATTTTCACATTTTAAAAATTCTCCATCATTAAAATATAAATATGCTTGAAATAAATAAGAAAAGTGATAATTTGGATCACATTTGAGAGCTTCTTTCAAACATATCCATGCCATTGGTATATCCTTAATGTAAAGGTTATGAATTGCAAAATCAATATATCGTTTAGCCTTATTTTCAATATCATCATCAATATTCTAAAATAAAAATGTACTTTTAAATTTTTTAAGAGATATAATTAAAATGGAGGAAAACTCTTATTTTATGCAGTCATTTTTGTCCTTTTGAAAATTTTTCAACTTGTATTGAAACAAATTCCAGCCCGAATTGAATATTTTCAATTCAGTTCAATTCAAAAGAAATTACCAACCATCAAATAAAAATCCTGCGCTTCATCTAAAAATCCCAACTCATAGCATTCTAAGGCACATTTAATTCGAAAATCAATTGAATTGTATTCATTCCTTGGACGTTCCAAATCATAAAGTTTATTCACAACAAAAACATAACTTTCTTCTAATAAATCATTAACATCGATACTCCCATCAAAATTAAAATTTAAATAAACATAATCTAATACTTTAGACATTAAATGTGCTTCTACTAATGCACAATTTTCAAATCTTTCATATTTTATCTGCTCTAATAATTCCAAATCTAATAATTGATCACAACATTTGACAGAGGTTTGTTCAAATTTGGTTGTATAATTTCTTAAAGCTAATTTTAGATTATATTCAGCTAAATAAAAAACTTGACCATGTTTTAAATGTGCTACTGTATCTTCATCAGAAAATATATATTCGTCTGTCACTCTCGGATTATAGGGTTCATCGAATTCAACTTCCAATATAAGACAAGTGCTTTGAAAATTAGAATTCATAACATAATTAAGTACATACGAATTATTGTCCATTGTTCCGAAACTTTTTTCACTTCTGTTGCTTTTAATAATTCTCGAACTAGTTCGTTTTGAACGTGAAAGTCTTGGCATTGCTGAAGGCACATCAGTAAAATATTGTAAATTATTAATAAATTCATTTATAATTTCTTTTGGGTAATATCTCAATGGTATTAAGAATCTAGATTTTTTAACATCAACTTCTTTGAATTTTCCAAAATCCAATACTCCAATATAATGATTTAAATTGCCAGAAACATTTAAAAGAATTTCAATAGTTTGAAATTGTGAATTTATAAGATTGTCTACGGTCTCCTCCAGTAAAAAACATTGAAATTGACATTGAAAACTTAAAACATGCTCATTTTTTAAATTCTCCTGAAGGTTATATTCATTACAACTACTTAACTCAAAATCATTCAAATCATACGTTTGATTTGCTGGAATATCTGTCATTTTCACCTCATCACCCATCAATTTATCTAAATTGTATCGTTTTTTATATAAAGATTGCTTGTTCCGATTACGAAGTTTACCATTTACGATACTTATTTTTTGGAACATATGATCTAGAATTAGAAAATAGATTCTTTAAAGTTATTTACCTTAACATGAGTATGAAAAAATTATTTGAAATGAAAATTTAGAAGCTCATATAATATGTATACAGTTTGGTAAAATTACAACTTCTTTGCAAAATAAGATCTCATTTCTTTACTCCTTTCCTGTGGATAACACTCTCTCCCTTATTTACGAGCTTGATAATTTTTGTTAGATATATCTTCAAAAATTTATTTGATTGAATATAATATTCTAATCTCAACGACCTTAAAATTTATTATTACCTCGAAGTATTAAATTCATTCCAATTTCGACTATCTGATCTTTTTCCAACATTTGGTCCGTTAAATTAACAATAGATTCGAATGTTATTCCTAATTTACGTAATTTCGGAGCTCCTTTTGCTACAAGCGGCTGGGACAATTTAACTGTGTATTTAATGAATGGCAAATTGGGCCAAGTTTTCATTTCCATTCCATATTTTGTATTAGCCATTAAAATAGTGGTTATATCTTTAATTGAGTCAACCCCTGGTTCCATTAGGTCGTCACAACAAATTAAAAAATAACCATATGTTTGAAATTCAGTGTTATTCCCAAATTTGATAGATTCTTCCTCTTCTTCTTCTGAAGCGATAATTGCTGCATGTTTCATTTCTATTACAATTGGATTTGCAGAGATATCAATAAGATCTTCTTCTGAGATTTGAAAAAAGATAATATTCCACGAATAATTAACAGTGTTTGCGGCGCCGCATGCACATAAATGAAATGGTTCATTTTTGTCGGATGTGTGAACAGGCTTATTAAGATATTTCAATTCGAAAATATAAATATCATTTGGGCAATCATTTAAATTACCAATTTCAGAAATACCAATATCAAAATTGATTCTTGTGTCAATACTAGTTGTTGAATTGTAAATGCGTTGTTGAGTTCCTAGTTCGGAAATAGCAGATAGCACAGATTTTTTTCTTGAACAAAGCTCACTTCTACGGGACATTTTTATTAAAAGATAATTTTTTTTTGGAAAATATTTTTAATTTTAATTGATATTGATATAAATCAATGACACTATTTTTTTTTTTTTTAATTGTGATATTTATATATTTTATATGTTGGTAAAAAATATAATAGTAAAATTATTTCGGATATTTTGAATATAATCCAAATCACATGTTTGTTTATTTTTACAGTGAACCAACGATATTATTGAATTGCGACATAATTTTTGTAAAAGCAACTCAATTCTGGGAACTTCGTTAAATTAATAATCACAAAATGGCATTTATTTTCCTATTTTCAATACCTCGTAGTAATAAATCCCATACTGAATTACTGTTATTTCACAATTCAACATTTCTTAACGATACCAGCAATATATGATATATTTTCCTATTATTCGTCTTCCCACTACCTTAGGTTTGAGTATATACTGACTTGTGCTTTAAATTTAAATGTGTTAAGGCTGTGCGTTCTTTGGCTGTGTATTATTATCTATTTACTTAAAACATCCATAATATTACAATGACCAAGAAATCCAATTAACTCAAAACTTTAATTACAACACACTGATTGTTTCATAAATTGTATTTTAAGGCTTATCGCTAATCGCCTTAACATTTCATAATTTTAATTATTGTTTATTAATTTGTGAAATTGAAAATAATAATTAATAAAAAATTATATTATATGATCACAATATACATACATAAATTAAACATAGAGGTGTTCATAAATTTAAAAACTTTTCATCAGTAGTATTTATTAAATTTAATGTTTTATCCATTTAATTTAATTATATACCAGTTTTATTATATAGGGAACTGTTTAAATTTTGTTTAAGAAGAATATTTTTTGGCGGCAATTTTTTCAAGAAATCAAATATTTTTTATATTATACTATTTTTCTTGATATGAATTTTCTATTAAGAAAATTATAATTGTAGATGAGTTTGCCACTAGCTAAAAAAGAATAAATAAATAAATAGATCTATTAATTTTTTTTTTATTTGCTTTTCTAAGATGAAAAAAAAAATATTTTTATTCTTGATGTGCTGAATGTTAACTAGTTCGTTAGTTAGTTGATTATACAACGACGAGACTATACAAATTTATTAATCTTAATCTCAATCTTAATGTTATGCAATTTTTTTTATTCTAATATTCTTTTAAATTTTTAAAATCTTGCCAAAATAAAAAAATTCAAAAAAAAATTGTTGGGTTCTATAAAATATATAAAGTACAATCAATATCGAGGAAATTTTGTGAAACCAATGAAATTTTTTTTCACTAATAGGTTTTAAATATGTAACTTAATATTTTATTCCTATAAATTGTAGGATCGTTGAAAGTTTGCTCAGAACCAAAAAATGCGTTCAATTAGTTACACTGTGTGTTTGGTCGAGGGTTCGATTCTTACATTGGTGTAGATTTTTCAGTTTGTTCACTTGAATTAAGTGTTTTTGGTTTTTTTTTACGTATTTATTAAAACCAATATAATTTTTAGGGTTTCAGCCACTTTGTTCCCAATGACAATAACAATAAAGTCTAGTTGGAAAATTTATATCTTTCTCTAAAAAAAATTTTGCGTTTTTACGTAAAATCACGTAAAATCTCTTGAATATGTTGCTGCATAAATGTCTTAAGCTTAGAATATTGATAGTATTGAAAGCAAAAACTCCTCTTGTATAAAATACCTGTGTACATAGTACACGAAATCTTTTTCTATAATTTATTTTTCAGTTCAATTAAAATTATTTAAAGCTTTAAAAAATATCTTAAATGTATATTTAAGATGTTAAACTATTAACCATAAAAGTTATATTCACATAGTGCATTCATGATTCAAACTGACAGCCATTCATTATAATTTCAAAGAAAATATTAAAAGATAAAAACGTAAACATAGTAGTTTATAATAAAATAATAATAAATAAATATTAGTTTCGTTAAATACAGTATTTACCGTGATGATATCATTTGATAATAATCGCATTGAAAATTGTTATTTGTATCTTTATATCCAAAAAACTTATATTATAAACTTAATAATTTTTTTTGTTTTTTTTTGTTAAATTTAATAAACCCATTCGTTAAACTGGTTTTTTCACTTTATTTTAATTTCATTTTATTTGCAAACATAAATTCACGTGCAATTTATAAATATCTGCACATTATAATAGAAGTATAAAAAGAAATAGAATTGCAATGTTTCAATTGAGTACTTTTAATTCGAATCAAAGTAGAGTATGGTTCCTTTAGATAGTGAACAAGAGAGCTCTAATTTTGTTATTAGACGATTGAAATAGGCTTAGTAGTTTAAAGTAGTTGTAAGCATTTTAGTCTTGGACGGACGGTGAGTCATAAAAAGAAAATTCTAAATCACTCAAAAACAGAAAAAAAGTTTTCAAAAGTCTTCAAATATATAACTCTGACATTTTTTGACATTTTGATCTCCCAAAAAACCACAAATTTCCATATTTTCTTACACTAATCACACATCTACCAAATTTCTTCTTTACACTTCAATTGCAATAACAACAAAAACTAAAAAACAAAATAATGCAACAATCTCTAAAATTTTCTGCAAAATCATAAAATTGTATGCACTTAGACTTAATGTTTACAATAATTTTATGAATAAATAATATATGTAGTACACACGTTTTAGAGAAAATAAACACATTTTTGAAGAAGGAATGATCTCATCTATTTTTATGTTTCTGATGTTTATTTAAATTTTTTGATATAGCCTAGCTATAAAAAATATATACCTATTACATATATTTTTTTGTTAATTGCGTATCGAAATTGGGCATTATATAATTTATAGAATAACAAAAAAAATTAATTCATTCCTTCATTCAGGGTTTGGTATTTGGAAACTATTATAAAAATTAAAAAAAAAAAATATTTTTAACATTTTCCGCAAAAATAATTAAAAAAAGGGTTTTTGTGATAAAAAAAGATATACATTGTACAAATAAGGTGTATTAAGAACTTTACTGATGATGATAAAAAAAAATTTTTTTTTAAATATTTCTTGAGTTAATACATAACATAATTATATACTTCATAAAAATTTATGTACGAATATCAAAATTTTAGTTTTTTGACAGATAAAAGATTTCGAATAAGTTAAAATACATGAAATACATACAGGTTTGCCAAAGTATATTCTCGTTTTCTCAATTTTTTTTACCAGCTGTTCAAAAACAACATCAAACAGTAGAACGTTACGTTAAGGCCTAAACATGTTTATCTGATTTAACGCGCCGATAATTTGACTAGTTTTAAATCAGTAAATACAACCAAATTTTTTCCACCTGACTTTTACAATTGGTCGTACACATAACTTTGAGTTTTAGCAATTATTGCAATGTGAAAATTTTCAAATATATTTTTATGCATAATTTAAAAATATAAGAAAAATTAATTAAAAACTTTAAGAATTTATGTACTATTTTATGTCTAACACGCTTTTAAGAAGAGAAAAATATTATGTGCGGTCATAAAATTTATTTAAAAATTTGGTAATATTTGTTTTCCATATTAGAAAAAAAAAATATTCATATTTGTTTTGCATTGTTGAAATCAAGAAAATGATGTAAATTTGTAAATAGAATTTTCAAAAAAATCTCACCTAAAAAAGTAAGTCATGGTCGTTTAGATAATTTTAAGTTTTTTTAACCAAAATTTATATTACATTTATAGATTTAAAAGACAATATATTTGGTTTTCAATATAAATCTCGTTTTCAATCAAGAACTTTGTAATTACGTATATCTAGATTTTATTATGATTTTTTTCATATAACCAAAATTCTAGAAGAAGTCGAAATCAAATCGAAATAAGATATATTTCCTCTGACTGATGTGAAACCGCTGAATATTATTTTTCTTTTAGTTCCAAAATTTTAGGCCTTAAAATAAAAATTAAGTTTCCAATCAATATTATTCCTTATCCAAAAACATTTCATATAATTTACCTAATTTTACTACAAACATAATTTATGTTGTATATGCTCAATGTTCTTTGATTATAAGATGTTTTGTAATGCCTTCACATTACAACCATCATTATCAAAGATTTTAAACTAAAATAATTGCAGTTGTAAGCGACACCATAGGAGCTCAAAATATAAAAAATCTCACTTTAATGTGTTTAATTAATTTTATATCGACACGTCTATAAAATCTCAATGAAATTTTTCTTTTATGAATTTAAAAAAAATTTAATTCCAGACTATAATTATTAATAAGATTATTTTTTTTATACAAAAAAAAAACGAAAATTTATGTTAAACTTAAATCATAATTTAAAAAAAAAGGAAAAAAAATATTACTCATAAATAATTGATGGTAATTTGTTAAATAATTTACGTTTTTTTAACAGATTCTGGTATATTTGTAAGATTTTATCGCTTTATTTTTTTTACTGTAAAAGGTGTTATTTCAATAATTCAATTCAAAACATATAATTTTAAAAATAAACATTAATGTCTTATTATGGTTAAAAACCATTATATTTACATATTATTATTACATCAATATTCATATCTTGCAGAGCAAATATATAATTAATGATGTCATAATATAGATATAGAGATGCGATTATAATAAACTGCTGCTGTTAGTTTTTTTTTAATTTAATGAATTAATTTTTTGAAAGAATTAGTACATTCAATTAGAATAGTTTTTAAAAATATTCGATTAGAAAAAAAAAGTTAATAACATATAAAATTGGTTGAAAAGGGGTTTGGCTGAGTGTTTTTTCATAGATATAAACTTATTGAAGCTAAATTGCATGTTAAATATTACATTTATCTTTAATTTTTAAAATATTTTTGATTATAAACATAAAATTTGAAGTAAAATAGATATTTTGAGAGATAAAATCCCTTCTTAAATGATATATCCATTATGTTCTTGAACACATTATAGGATTTATATAATCTTAATTATACTGCGCTCGACTTCACGTTTTGTTGATTCACTTGGCTAATAGATAGTTTTTTTTGCATTTTAACTCCGCAAAATTCAAGAAAATTAAAGGTCCTTATAAGACATAGAAGCATTTATTAGTCGTCTAATTTCCTTTTTGTTCCCTTATAAATAAACATAAATATTTTTTTTTTTTTAAATATTAAAATAAAAATTATGAAAAATGTTCTATAAATACTCAGACTGTATCTTTTATGCTTAGATTATTGTATTCAGCATTATTTTCACAATCATAATCCTTCATACATAAAAAGAAGAAGACGAAGAAAAAAAAAATTAAATTAAATGTTATCGAAATTATTTGAAAAAGGTATTCGTTTCCCTTCCTTATTTGTTGATAAAAATAAGGAAAATAAAATCAATAATCGAAATAAATAAAAAACTGGAAAAAAAAAGATTTTCTCTCTTTTTTTACCATCAATTCTGCCTTTATTTACATTGAAAACTTCATTGCGAATAAATTCAAATATTTTACATTAAGAAAAAAAAATTAAGAAAGAATATATTTTTTTTTATTCAAATCAATCAAAGACATTTTCCAGGATATATTTAATATCCATCTTACCAATTTAATTTTGAAAAAAAAAAATATATATATATATAAAATTATAATGTCTTGAAAATCTTCAATAATTCTTAACATAATTACTGAAAATTTTCAATAAAAGCATCATTTATTGGAAAATCTTTGAATGAATACTAGAGCTGGCTTGTAAGTTCTCAGATGATTTACGATTTTAATTTCGTGATAAAACAGTTGACCTCACATATCTTAATTGAAATTGGAAAAAAATGTTATATGAAGAGAAAGGAAAAGGTTTCGCTTTAAAAATAAAATATTGAATTAATAAAATAACAATTACAAAAATATTGTAACACCAGAAGTTATCAATTTCTAAATTTAATAATCAATAATTAAAACTCTTACTTTTTAACTTTATATAAAACTTTTTCAATCGAAAGTATATATTATCAAAATTAAAAGTATTGCATTCTTAGTACTAAAGAGACCATCAATTTTCACTATTAACATTCAAACATTTAATATAATTTAATTGTTTATCTACTTGTTATGCAATTTTTATTATATGTATACTCTGAATATACTAAAAATAAATAAAATATAATTTCTAAAATCATTGCACTTAAAATCGAAACACTTTAATGTGTTTATTTGTACAAAAAATTAAAATCATGTTAAATCAATGTTTATATGCAATAATTATTATTGGAATAAATTTTCAAAAGAATATAAAGTAATTATTATTATTTGAAGTAAAAATAATTTAGATTTTTAAAATTAACATTAAATACAATGTAAGCAAAATCTAAATTTATTTACCCAGGCTAGGACATTATAGCTGTTCTGTATGGATATTAAAATTATTTTTATAGCAGTATAATGTTATTAAAATTTTGAAATAATTTTATTAATTAAAAAAAAAATTGTTAACAAATGAAAGTGGTAAATATATTATATACATATATATAATTATTTCGATCAATTTCATATTATTTTCCGCATTAATGATATCACGATTTTCTATGGAAATTAATTTTGTTAATGAAACTCGAAGCCTGTTAAATAAAATTGCTTTGAATTAGCACAACTTTTGAATGATATCGAGAACTATATATGTAATGTTATTGTCAGATTAAAACTGGCTTTTGTTCAATCTAATTTGAAAGTAAAAGTCAGTGAATATAATATTCCAAATTCAGATATATTTATTTATATATTCTACTTTGGCAATATCATATCTAAACTTCACCATCTTATGAGAAAAAGTCATTAGAAGAACTTATCTTACTTTTGTTATCTTTATTTATAATAAATTTAAATCATAAAAATTACAAAATTTTAATTAAAAAAAAATCATGTTAATTTAATTTGGGTGGCGCACTTTTTGATTTCTCAATGGCAAAAGAATTAATTTTCATAAACAATTCATTTCTCTTTTTTTTTCTTTTTAAATGAATAATTATGTGCGTGCTTCTGCAAAATTTTTCGATTAAAAAAAAGCGAGAATGCGGAAAATTTAATTTTTTTTTTATGTTTTCGTTACATTAACAACACTTAATCAAAATATTTTGATCCAACATAAAATTGATTCATGTGTTGGGATAAAGATGTGATTTATATTATCCAATATATTTGTAAGATAAACATATTAAAATGCATAAAATTATGAAGTAATAATTCATCAAAGGTTGAGTCAATTAAAATTGAATGATTACGAAGTAAACTATTAAATTTGTGAGTGTATAATAAATTTAGCAAACGATTCGCAACAGATACTATATACAAATTTTATATTTTATTTAAAATTAGATATACCAACAACTGACGACTAGAATATGTTCCACTCTATATAGTAAAACATTAGATTATTTTCACTAATAATGTCATTATTTTACAGTAAATAAAAATTAACGAAAAAATAGATAAAAATTTCATTTAACTTATATTTATCTTCCCACTGGGGCTGCTGGAACTGAAACTCATTAAAATATCAAATTTTATTGAAGTTTGTGTGTAAATGATTGGATATGGATATGGATATGGTGTGTTGTAAAGTATTTATAGGATCATGACTTAACTAAAAAATACCTTCATATAAAGAGGATTTAATTTTTTTCTTTATTCAATTTTGTTTTAATATGTATGTTAAAAATATATTTCCCGCTGATTTTACATGCTGATTTAAAGAATATATGACAAGAACAAATTTTTTCTGTGTGTCATTTTCAAGCATACATGATTGTAAACATTTTAATTGTTTCATTTGACACGTTTTTGTTCTGTTTCACAAAAAAAATATGTAGATATTTATGTACGTCCTACAAAATAAAATATACAGAAATAAATCACAAATATTTATCACATCTAAGCGGAAACTTAACTAAGGGCAAATTAAGTAACCATATTAGATAAAATCTTGAAAGAATTACAAAAACCAGCCAATAATATAGTGAGAAATTATAATTATGTAAAAATTATATCAATTTCAGCAAAACTTTTAATATTTTGAACTATTCAATTAGCCCGATTTATTTTAATGCAACAACTACTATTAAGATATCAAAGAAATTTTGTTTGTTTTTTCTTGAAAGCATAATTTATGCAGAATAAGTTATTTGTATATTTTTAAAAATTCTTGGCCAAGTAAATCACGATTTTTAACTTGTAATTTTCTCATACCATATATTATTTTAATATACATGTTGTATTTTTAAAAAAAGGGTCTGATTTTGATTTTGACAAGATATGAACGAAATTTATGCATTTGAAGATAAAATGCATCATAAAAAATTATATAATATAAATAACATGATTTATTAAATTTATATATATGTTGCAACAGTTGCAATCAATAATTGAAATATTTATTAGATAATTTGTAAAACTTTCGCTTAAAACAAAAAAAACATAAATTTGTTTTTTTGGGTTTTTTTTTTTGATTTGGAATAAAATGTAATAAATAATCGTTGAACCCAAAATTATTAAATAATTTGTTTTTTATGGAATAATAATTAGTTTATTTTCAAGGGAAAAGTTTCAGCTAGCCACAGTTGATTGGTATATTCTTCTACACGGAGAGAAAAGATTGCTAATATCATATAAAATGTGAATAAATCATGCAAAAAAAGGACTTGTTTTTGACCCGTTCGCCTTTTTTCTCGAATCGTGTATTTTATTTGCATAATTTTTAGAACTTTTTCATGCACATAACAATCAACTTTACTTCATGAAAGAAATATTGTTTGCGTGAATGAAGAAATAATAAGACATTGTAATGTGCAACTTTTTTGATAATTCGTGTAAAAGAAACACTAATCAAGAAACGCATGACCTTAAAAAATACATTTTTCATTTCAATAGCTTAGCCTATAGGTAGAGATGTCGGTTTGCAATGCTGAGGACCCAGGTTCGAATCTTGAAGAGGACGACAATTATGCGAAAAAAAAAATTGTTTTTTAATTCATATTATTTTTTTTTTTTTATTTTTTTTTTTTATTTATTTTATTTTATTTTATTTTATTTTTTTTTATTTTAATTTATTTTATTTATTAATTTTTTTCTTTATAATTTTTTATTTATTTTATTTATATTTATTAAATTTAATTTTATTAAATTTAATTGATTTTTATTTGATTTTTATTTGATTTTTCTCACGCCCTCTTCGGGATTCGAACCTTGTTCTTTTGCATTGCAAACGTTCAACTCTACCACTAGGCTAAGCAATTGAAATTTAGAATGTGTGTAAAATAGAAAATATAAATTCTATACTGACTATAATATCTTTTTTAAGATTCAAAAAATGTCTTAAAATCAAAAAATAATTTATTTAACTAATGGAAAACTGTAACCATAGAATATGAAAAAATTATCATCAAATAAGAAATGTATTCACAAAGAATCATGCTTATAATTTTCATGTTTCATGGTAAAAAAAAATACACAAACCAAGGAAAAAAATTCTTAAACTGTGTTAGAATCACATCAAGTAAATATTTACTTAAATTAAGAAATATTTACATAAATGAAGAAATAATTACTTGGTTAATGAAAATAAGCCCATTAAATCAATCAAAATAAATTTACTTGAATCATGGAAAAAGCCATAAAAAACAGACGAGAAAAAATTGGAAAATTTAAGCAAGTATTTAACATATCAAGTGAATTCGACTTGAATTATGAAAATTCTTCTTTTTTCTGAAATTTTAATGATTATGAAAGTGTGTTTCACGATTCTAGAAATTTTTTTCCCTCAGTGTAAGTTAAAGCTGAAATATTGTATGTTAAAGCTGAAATTATATATAACCGAAAACTATATGCTTGATGTTAAGTTGAAATTGAAGAAAAAATCTAATGGTTCTAAAAATTTAGTTTAAAGTGATATTTCCTTGAGTGTTTTCACTAAATTCACTGATTTTGGTGTCAGGCCGAATTAAAATATTAATACGAAAAATTGTAGAACGAATAATAAAAAGAATTTAAGAAATAGAAAAGCCGCCTTACAATTATTATTACAATAAATTTTATGGGTTTCAAAATTTTGTAAAAAAAATTTACGCAATTTTATTTTTATTGCTAATATTTTACGAAAATGTGTAGGATAATTCAAAAAAAATAATAATAATATTAATAAAATAAAGCAAAATTTTTAAAATTATATATTATGATTTACCCTAAATTTTTGACATTGGCTACGTACATACACAATAATGATACACACGAAAAAAAAAAATTCAAAGGGAATTTCTTAATAAAATTCATGTACACACATCATAAAAATACTATGAATTTTTTTTGTTCATCTCTGCCCCTTAACAAAAACGACATATCTAGAAGACGAATATGTTTTATGTTTGATCAAAATATTTATATAAAAGAAAAATGTTATTAATAAATTCTTTCTATAAACCCAAAAAGAATTTTATAAAATTGTAAAATAACAAATTTTTGAGTCAAATAAGCGCGTTAACCTTGGAAACCCTCTAGTGATCTACAACCGATTAAAGTAGGATAATTTTATTTCTAAAAACTAAATACAAATTCAGTTCATTTTTGTTACCAACCATTGTGCTAGTCAAAACAAAACACCAAAAATATAATTCGATAAATTTTAAAAATAAAATATATATATATATATATACATATAATTAAAATTTAAAAAGATATTTAACAAAATGATGTATTTACATTGAAATTTATAAAAATAATTCTTCTAAAATTAAATAGAAATAGAATTTTTATTAAAATTTTGTGAAAAACTATTAAATAGCGAAATTCCATTGCAAAACTATATATAATATGTATTAAAATAAAATTAGTGTTATTCTAAAACCCTATACACTACACCTCTAACTCATAAAATAATTATTGAAAGATTTCTTTGCGCCAACAAAAAAAATATGAAAAATAAAATTAGAAGTATTTAGTAATTTTTTGGCTGGAATTAATAATTAAAATAATGAGGTGGTTACATTACACAAATTTCCGTATTTTCAAAGGTTTTTGAGTTAAACTATTGAACAGTGATTTCCCAATTGGAGAGAACGAAATGCGAAAATAGAAAATTGTGTTGTGGTGATCTAGTTAGTACTAGTTTATTAAAACAAAAATTTCAGAAAGAAACTTTAGTTTATAGTTTTGCGGATTCTGAGTTCGTTTAGTGATAAAAAAAAGAGCCACCTAGGTTAAGGAAGCACATCAATTTTGCTGTCAATTAAAGTATGTATATTGAAAAGAAAAAGTTTGGAAATCACTGATTCAAGAATATATTAATACATATACTTTAAAATTCTTTGATCGAAATATATTTTCTGGCTGTTATGATTTGTAGTGTCCAAGAAAAGTAGATTAATTTTTATTTATGTTTACAACTAATCTCACTTATAAACTCACTATGAAAACAATATGAACAGCAAATTTGATGATGTTGATTTATATTATGCTTATACGATTGATTAAAATTAGATAAGATTAAGAATATACCTATGCTTTCATATCAGTATCTTAATTAATTTACAATGACTTTTTTTTTTTTATTTATTACGTTGTTGCGTATACAGATAATGACACACTTACGCAAAATTAAAACGCAAAATTAAGTGTAAAATGTATAAATGAGGAAGTTTTCAAATTATCTCAAAATTTTCCAAACTTCATAGGTCTGTCTTCATTGAATTTATTCTATCTATGATGGCCGAGTCAAACATAACTCCTGCATAAAATAAAAATAAAAAAATTATACTTTTAATTATAGAAACAATATGCTCTATTTAATCAAAATGAATAAAATGTCTTTTATAAAATGTCTTTTAAATTTCAAAATGTTTAGCACCTTTTTTTTCATAAAAACAATTTTCTTTTTTTCTTTTTAATGAAATTTATATACAATTTTCTCTGAACTTTGTGTCTTACAAGTACACCAAGTATTTATTTCCACAATAAGAATAATAAAAAAATAAATAAAAAAAAATAAAATAATAAATAGATACAAACTTAACCTATTACTACATAAATTTTCTTAAACAATGTTGTCATTTTATCCCATTTTTCATTTAAAACAACAAAATTCATACATGAAACACAAAACAATTGAGGCTTATGTTCAAGACTTTATGTATTAAAAAATAAAAAAAAATTATGTGTTTACATTTCGTGATAGATAAATGTAGGAGATTTTTGGATTTGGGCCGAATAAAAAATTACAGAGACAAAAGCCCAATGGTGGTTATTGAAGAAGTATTTTACTTGTAGCTCAAAATATATTATCTTTATTACGTTATCGATTTATATAAAATATTTTGTATCGTTTAATGACATCAATCAAAACATCATTAAACTATTAATTTTTAACCAATTTGTAACCTGTTAGAAAATTTCAATTAATTACTTTATATCTTTTTCGAAGATCTAACATTAAGAAAGCCTTGCTAAGCAAACCTAATAAAACATAAAAAAAAGTCAGATTTTCCAAAACGAAAGGAAAACTATTTAACGTATAAAGCAACCACAAATATTTTGAAACTGGAATTGCCAAGTGTTTGTGCCAAAAATAAAAAATAAAATACCTTTAAATGTTATTTTATATGATTTCAGTTGCAAATAAAACAAATTGAATTCAATTTTGGTATTTCTGAAAATAAGTTTAATCGAAATTCTATAAAAAAAAAAAAATAATAAAAATATAATATTAATGAAATGCTCCTTTAAAAGTGTGCATAGAAAATCTTTGTTCCTCTGTGTTTCCAATGTACAATATTCAAATGCATATTTCTGGCAAGATGATAATAATGATTCAAAGAAAAAGTCTCTTATTGTATTTAGAATCACAAATGAGAAGATTTTAGTACATTGAATCATATTATTTTTTTTACGGAATCAAATCCAAGAAATTTTTACACAGTTCCAAATAAGAGGAAAGTCTTCAGTTTTTAATTTAAACTTGCAGATAGACCTCTTCCTACTAATGTCGCATTTTAATTCCTCCTTAATATGACGTCGAATTTTTTCTTGTAAAATCTTTTTTTACTTAAAGTTATTCAATTCAGTCTACAATCTATAATTATCCCAAATTTATCAAATTTATCAAATTACTTTCATTACTCAAAATCAGAATTTAATATTTCATAACATACCTACCTACTAAATAATGCATATACGGTAGGACGTTACGTAAACACTATACACGGTATATACATAATTTATGTATAGATAAATTCATACACATACCTATCTTATACATTAAAAAGCATGTATCTTATATTATTTTTAATTCAAAACCAACTTAACCTTTTTTTCACCTAATCTTGATAAAAACTTTTAATTTCAGAATGATATCACTACTTCTGTTAATGATTGACGTAATTTTTACCTAAAAATGTCTAAAAAAGAATATATTATAAGTATGTTTTATATGTATATATTTTATATACCTTTATGCCTACTTGTCAAGATTAAAATTTTTGTTTCTTTCATGTAAAAAAAATTTTTTTTTCTCCTAAAAAAAAAAACACAAAATTAAAGTGATATAAAAACTTAAGTGGTGGCGCAAAATTCTAATATTTTTTCTAGAAAAAAAAAAAAAAAATAACAAGTATGTAAATAAAACATAAATCATACATAATCATATCATAATATAAATTTTCTATAGACTCGTGGTATATGTACATACATATATTGTCTATTATAATGATAAACATAAAATTAAATACATACATATAAAATTCATTGTATTTTCTTATCAGAATATCAGCAGGTAGTACGATGAAATTCAACTAGGTATAGTACAGTGATTACAGAAGTATATATATATATGATAAAAGCTCTCATATAAAAAAAAAGTTAAATATTTTCTTTTCGCATAAAAAAAAAAGATTTTCAAATTCTCTGTTTACATTTTATTTATTTTTTTTTTCATAATTCAGCATAAAAAAATATATCTTCGCAATAATGTTGCTAAAATGTTTTTCTTTTTTTTTTTGTTGACAAACATTATTACTGAATGTAGATATTTTTTTTTGTATACAATATAGTTATTATTATCGTTGCAATAGTAAAATTTATTATTGCGATTATTAAATATTGAAATCAATTGAAATCAATTTAGGTGTGATTTGTAAACTGTACAAAAGGACATACTTCAATACGTTTTGAAGATTTGTTGCCAGTTAGATAATTGTCTTGCTAGTTATTTTAGTTACATTTTTAATCAGAAAGTCATAATAGATCTGGAAGATAGCTTTTTAACCATACTTTCTAGTTCAAGGAAGGAAATTCAAATGAGTGTAACTCCATAACTTAATATAGTATGAAAATTTCCAATTTTTCAGATTCTGATTATTTATATTATGTTTTTGTACCCTGTTAACGATTATATTCTATGTGAATATTGTAACATGTATATTGGATAGTTGATATATAGTGTAGATGTAAGTTTTTTTTCGCTAAATCCATAATTTTCAACGATTGACGTTACCTTTTAATGTATGATCAATTTATATTATTAAAATCTTTACTGTCACACCAAAAACCAGCTGTTGCACGATGACAGTAAGAAAAAATTTTAAATTAGCATATTATCTTATTTTTTTTATTTTTTAGCTATACACATTTTAAAATTGCCGGCTTTTTATATAAAAAATTTCTCTTTTTTTTTCATCTCTCTCTCTCTGTAAAAAAATATAAATGAAAATATAAATTTTATAGTTATTCACGAGGTTATTCAGAAAAAAATGAATTTTAAGCATAAAGAAGATTTATGTTGCTAATATAATAAAAAAAAAAAAAGTTATATAGTATCTTTATATATACATTTTTTGATAACTTCTTTTTCTTGCAACAAATATTCTGATTCCGTCATCTCAACCTACTCTCGTAAGCAAAAAAAAAATGAAAAAAAAATAAAAATAATATGAATTTTGTCTTTTTCTGAATCAGCAAGCATCGGCAACAGCCGCAAGCAACAATAGGAAAAAAAAATTTGAAAAAAAAAAATTTATATATATTTTTTTAATTCATATATTTTTTGTATTAATTTTTTTATTTGAAATAATTTTTCAGTTGCGAATTTGCTTTCAATACGATTAGACGTATTTTTGGAGTGGAAAACATATTTCGTGCGATTTAAATTTAAAAATTAAAAATAAGAAATTAATTTTGTTTAAAATTAAAAATATATTTTGGAATTTATTAAAACTTTTTTTTTTTTGTGGGAGAAAAAAAATTATTTTGGTTTTAAAATAATTCCTTTAATTTTTTAATTTTTAAACTCTAAGTCTTAATTAAACTTTAAGTTTTTAAATTAAATTTTTGTATTTATGAATATTTAAAAAAATTACATTGAAAAATAAATGAAAAAACAAACTAACGGTATTTTCTGTCAAAAAAATAAAAATAGATATATATAATTTAAAAAAATTTTTTGTAAACAAATAACACAAAAATAAAAATAAAAAAAAAAGTAAATTAATTTAAAAAAAAAATTATTTTTATTAGATTTTTATTTTCTTCACTAAATTTCCTATTTTGTAGTTAATAAAAAAAAATTAAATTAAATAAATAAAATTATAAAAAAAAAATATATATATATAATAATTTTTTTTTTAATAACTTTTTATCACAAAAGGATTAATTAATTTATGAAAATTTATTGAAAATAAAAAAAATATTTGAAAAAAAAAGGTAAGGGATCTTAATTTTCTTTTTATTGCTTCTTTTTTTTTGGAAAATGTTTTATTCATTTATTTGTTTTTTTTTTTTACTTTATTTTTTATTAATAAATTTCTCCCTTTTTTTTCCTGATTTTTATTTCAACAGCGAAGCAGCAATAAGGAATGAAAAAAATAAAAATTCTTATGAGGAAATAAAAAAAAATAAATTTATATATTTTTTTAATGATTTTTTTTAAAGAAGAAACAAATATATACCTATTACAACAGTATTTTATTGGAAAATTTTTTTACGCGGGAAATTAAGAAATGAAAATTTTTCTTTAATTTTTTATTCCATATTCGTTGTTGTTTTTGTTTATACTGCCTTTTATTATTGTTTTCATTTCTGATAAGAAAATTATTATAAATTTTCTTTTTTACTAATATATTTTTTTTATAGATTTTTCTGTAAAAAAATTATTACTAGTGCGTAAATAATAAAATTGATAGTGTAAGAATCATTTTTGGATGGATGTTTGTTACCGGTAAAAAATATAAAAAATTTGCTTATAGCTTGTATTCAAAGAGGATGAAATTCTAAAATTAGATGTTAATTATATGCTTTCTAAACTTGGAATTTTATTCATAAATTAAATCAGGTTATCCCTCAATTGAAAATTGCTGTTCACACCAAGTTTTTTTTAACCAGGGTTAATTTTGTTGTTTTTTTATTTTTTTTTGTTAAATTTTTAAATAAAAATTAGTGAATAAAATTTAATCAAAAATAATTTAAAAATTATATGAAAAAAATTATAAATTTTTAAAAATAAAATTTAAAATTATAATTTAAAATTAAAATTCGAAAAATAAAAATTACAAAAAAAAAATTATTTTATTTTTATTCTTTTTTTTTTAGCAATTTTTTTTTTTATTATTTAATTATTCAAACGCACATGCCCAACCGATAATTTTTTACGTAATCAGAACATATTCATTTAATCCAAATAAACAATGCTGGGTTTTATCAGGTGAACCTTATTTAACTCATATTGAACTCAACTTTAAAACAACTAAATTTTTTGTATGATAAACCTCCTTTAACTTAACAACTATTTATAAACATTTGCGAAACCTTATTTAAACCCGAAATTTGGGCAGCTTATTACATATGAAATAGTAAGAAAAATTTTGGTGAAAATTGTGCTGTAAACGAGTAAAAAAATTTTATAACTATTTTTTCTTGATTTTTCTCATTTGTTAATGAAAAAATTTTCAAGAAACGCATGAATCTTTTCTTATTCAAAATTTCGCCTAAAGCCAATTTTTTTGAGAAAGTGTTCTGCAAAGTATCTTTTGAGTGTTTTATAACATACATACTTTGTCATAGTTTTATTTTTTCTTCTCAGTTTCTGCATTAATTTTTTTTGTTTTATTCATTTTCGTTTATATATATAAAAATAATAATATATACTTTCTTATATACAAAAAAAAAATGCAGATAAATCTCTTCAAAAATATATATATAAAAAAAAATAAAAATATTCTAAACATATTGCTCGATTAGCAAACATTTAAAAACTTCAATTGAAAACAAAAAAAAAAGAAAAGTTTTCCACTTGAAATTTCAATATTATATCAAACATAACTTTTTCTATTTTTATGCTGAGCAAAACATTTTTTTTTGTTTCATACATAATTTTGATTTATTTCCAAAAAAATATTGAAATTTCTATGTAGGTATAAAAAGAAAATAAAAAAAAAGATACTTATATCTGCAAAAATATGTTAAGTAAGACTAATATAAAATGAAATATGCATTTAAAAGGAATATGTAGTTTCCAATTAGAATTATGGCGTAAAAAAATAACTAAAACTTTGAATTCACTGGTAGCCAGGACTCTCTCGTCAATATTATTCTACTTAATTATTAGTGCTACTTTGATTTTGTTATTTGGCTTATTGAGTGAAAATACAAAATCAATTTTTTTTCTTTATGAATGATAAATAAATCAGGATATTAATATTGTTAAAATGATTTTGGGTATTTTTATGTATTGAGAAATAATTGAAGCCAAATAAGATTGATAAATCTTTTATAAATCAATTTAATTTTGCAATTTTCAGGTTGTTAACGATTTTTGTTTTAATAAAATAATTTCATTAGGAATAAAATTTAAATGAAACATTTGACGACAATGAATAACTTTAGCTCAATTAACTAAAATAATGATATTTAAACCAATTGATGAAAATACAATTTGACGGTCCCTATTAAAAAGTATGACAAAATTATTTGTAATACTTTTAAACTTTCACACCTTTGTATTCTTGACGCTTCTAAATCTATAATATTACTCTTATTCTCATTTTCATCGCTTATTAAACTTACATATATTATTAACATATATACATAAAACTACATAAAAATTAAACAGAATTACAAAACTTTAAATCACTGTCCTGAAAAGTTGTTATTTTCACTTCACATATACTTTCAATTGGGACCGTCGAATTGCAAATTTATAATTAATTCGAAATATCTTGTTACTTTTAAGTAAACTGGAATTCTACATTCGATTAAAAAAAAATGTTAATTGCACATCTCGTTGAATAGTTGTATGATTAGTAAAAGCTCTAATGAAAATATAATTAAAAAACTGAAATACTTAAACACTCTTGGCAACATTTTTCAAAACATTTTATGAAATTTGTGATGAAAAAGATAATAATGTTGAAGTAAAAAATTCTATAATTTTTTTCGACTTTTGCTTGGAAATAGTATACAATACAAATTTTATAGTTAGACTATCTAATAAACTATTTTATTCACTCCAAAAAAAAATTGTTTGTCAATTTTAAGAATGATATATGAAATAAATAAATAAATAGAAAACTAAAAAAAAAAAAAACTTAATATGCAAAAAAAAAGACATAAAAAAAGAACTTATAATTTTTTTTTTGCTTCATCATAAAGTTTCAACTAGCAATTTTAGTGTCTGGATATCTGATGATAAAAATACAAAAAAAAAATAAATAAAAGTATATATAAATATAACAATAATAAAATATGTTTTGCATTTTATTTTTATTTTTTATTTTTATGATATAGAGTGTACACTTTTATAAATTATTGAAAGCAGAAATAAAAAAAAAAAAATAAGTAAAATCTATTTTAAAAAAATTTCTTTTTCTGTTGCTTTTTTTCAATTCTACAGGCAAAACTTTTTCTTAACTTTAGGGAAAATTAAGCAGAAATAAATTTTACTTTGTTCTTTTTTTTCTTATATAAAAGATTTTTTTTTTCTCATGAAAAGTTAAAAAAGATTTCCCTCTTGCTGAAAAAGAAAATTGTTTTACTTTTTTATTTTTTTCGATTTTTTATTTCTCCAGAGTTAGCTTCATAAAGTTTTTTCTTCATTAAAGGAAAACTAAAAAAAAAAATCCAAGTTATTTTAAATTCACAAAAAGTTTATTTTCTTCGGACAAAAAAATTTAATTTAATTGAAAGAATAACTTTAGATATTCTGGTACTGCTGACTTAATATAAATTTGTCGATTATTTTTTTTTAATTTATTTTTGGTTTTTTTTTTTTTAGAATTTTAGATTAAATAAAGTAGTTATTTTATTATGCGAAAAATTATAATAATTATTCTCAAAGCGGTTTTTATCTTATTTTAAAATTAAAAAGAAAAAAACGAACAGTCAAAAAAAACGAACTGTCAGCCCATGTCTGTTCGTTTGAATTGTAATATCAATATCACTATAGTCAATAAAAGGGTTGAAAAGTTAAAAGATCTCAACCCGGTGCTAAACAGTTCTGAAAGAAAAGTTTTAAGTTTCGTTGAAAACACAAAACAAAAAATATTAAGCTCTCGATTATGTCCAACCACTCGAACATTTTTTTAAAAAATATAACCTGCAAATAAAGAACTTCAATTAAAAAAGTTTTTATTTTTAATTTTCATTTTTATTTTAATAATTTTCTGATTTTCTCTTCTACATTATTTTAATTATTATTATTTTTTTTCTGGAGGAAAATATTTTCATTATCCTTGCCAATAATTATAATAATGTCGTCATACAAAATGTTATAGGTATATATATAAGAATGATACGTTTTAGTTTGTAGCTGGTTTTTGAAAACTTTTTAATTACTTTTTTTTTTTTTTGAAATTCAATTGGTGTTTTCAGTTCTTACTTTATTTCAGCATGTATTCTCATTTTGTTCAAGATCGATTTAGCTGTGTAGGCAAACAGTATGCTTAAAGGTGTATAGGTTTCCATGATTTTGATAATTTTCAGCCGCCTTTAACTGAGTAAAGTACAAAAATTTACTACAAAGTTTCACATTCAATTTTAATTTATTGCAAATTTGTGAATAAAATTTAGATATATGAATTTTTTTTTTATATATATTTGAAAACATGAAATGGGTGAATTACCAATTTATATAATTTAAAGCTTTAATTTTCTGACGACAAAATAATGAATTCATGAATAAATTAAATACCAAGTTAATAAATATAATTAACATTTTTACTTATGTTTTCAACTATGTATGTTTGTATGTGACAATATAATTCTTATCATTCATTTACATAAATACAGATTTTAAAAATCTAAACTTAATGATAACAACGCTGTCATAGAAATACAAAAAAAAAAATTATTGCAATTTCTACTTTGTATTCTAAATTTGTGTGAGATGTCTCATGATTCAAATAACAATAAAAATAAAAAATAAAATAAAAAATAAATAAATAAATAAAAACTAAATGAATATTTTTATTTTTATTTGAAACATGCGAACTATATAATAAGTTTGCATTAAAGAAAAAATAATAATAATAATAATAAAAAATTTATGACTATTAACAAAAAAAAAAATCTATTTAAAAATTTAGTTTTATTTTTAATTTTATTTATTTTCTCAGGTTTGTGGTGAGTTTTTGACATTCAAAATATAAATTCAATTAAATTTTAAATATATACTATGTTATTTTTTATTTATATAAATTTAATTACCTTTGCCAATGGGGTGTACCTGTACACATGTCTTATGCCTATAATGTTTTTTAACCTGTCCTAAGATTATATTTTCTATTTTATATTTCCTTGTGGAATTCAGGAAATTTCTACGAATCTAATATTACATACCATTTGAAACAACAAGAAAAACTTATAATATAAAAATTAATTAAAATCCACATAATTACTTTATTTTATCTATAGACATAGAGCCATAGAGAAATATTGTCTTACAAAGATAAAAGGGTGTTAGCCAACTTTTGAGATAATTGAATTTTTTGAACTTTCTTAATTTATTGCCTACTCTAACTGCCTTAAAAATCCAATTTCATTGAACATATCTACATTAATATAAATTTTCGAAAATAAAAACTGAAAGACTTGAATATCTCAAAATCATCAAAGTAGAATTACTACCTTCTTGCTTAGTAATGTAGAATAAGTCTCAATGGCTTACCAATCAATATAAGTTCCCACACGTTTAAACTGCTGAAAAAAATTTTAAAAATTCAAAATAAAATTTAATTATTGAACTTAATAATTGGAAAAAGAAAGAAAATTAAAATTATAATAAGTACATGCATGTTCCAAATCTAGGACAAAATAATCTATATTAATGTACAATATATCGATTTTTATACATTACATACATTTTACATCCGTTAAAAGAATTACAAAATTCAAAAACAAAAAAAATAAAATAATTTTATTTTATTTTTTTTAAATTAAATGACATTAAACAGACAAAACATATGGTATTTTCTTTTTTATATGTTTTCGAACATAAAAAAAAACTTATTTTTACAATAGCTACCGTTAATATATATATATAGAAAAAAACAAAAATAATTTTCTTGTTATTATTTTTTTTGTATTCTGTTGTTATTATAAATGTTGTGCCCTTGATTTCTATTCATGGTAAACAAAAAATATAAAAATACAAATATAATAAAAAAAAAAAAAAAAACGCTTGGTTATTATGCAGTCGACGATACCCACAAAGTTTGTCTCTTTTTTTTTTTTTCAAATTAAATTATATTCCATAATAATGATGTTTATCTATGTTTTTACATAGCTATACAAACAAAATGAAATGTATAAATAAAAACAAACTAAAAAAAAAAACAAAAAGCATAAAAATAAAAGATATTTAATTTTTCACCATTTTGGTGTAACTAGCAAAAACAAAAATAATGCAAAATAACTTTGCATATCCACACTTTTTTTTCCATTATTAAATGCAATTATTCCATTACTCTATTAGATTTTCCTCTAACTATAAATGAAATTTTTAAAAATAAACCATCAAAAGATAAACAATTCTTTTTTTTGTCTTTTCATTTTGATCAGTGCTGATGTTGACTACAAAAAAAAAGTAAAAAAAAAAAAAACATGCAAACAAAAAGATATCTTTCAGATTCATGTATAGGATTAGAAGATACATGCATATAGATGTATGTAATGCATTTTTAGTATACGGTATTATATATAGAAAATAATTTCATATTTTTGAATTCCAAATAAAACAAAAATTATAATTAAAGTAAGGAAATTCTTTTTTGGTTAATAATTTTTAAAGAGACAGATGGTGTTTATATTAAGCTTATAGTTCACGATACGAATGTATATGTTAGGAGAATAAAAAAATTTATTTTATAGGGAGATTTAAATCAATTAAGTTACTACTAGTTTAAATATCTAGCACGTCACTACAATATATTAACCCAGCAGCAGTTTTGTACACCGAAATAAAAAATCGCCAATAGCAATAACATTTTTTCTTTCAATTTAATAAATTTTTAATCAATAATTCAATTTGTTGGTTCGAGTATGAAAAATATACTTAAAATTTTGTATAGTAATTATAATCAAAATGTGTATTATTGTATTTTTGATTACATCGTCCTTAAAAAAAGGAGTTATAAGGCAATGAAATTCTATTTAGTTTAACCCTGCACAGTGCACACTATTCATTCGTACATTTTATTTTCATATCCACTTCTGATATAAATAATACATAATTATGTTTGTACTATAAAAAACTTAATCTTCTACCTTTCAGGGTAAAGATAATGTTTTTATGGTGTCATCTTTGTTCACAAATATTTTTTTTTCTAAAGATATTATGTTCAAAACGAAATGGTAATTTTTGTTTATTTTTGGAAATTGCAGCTTTGGAAAATAGACTGAAAATGTTGAAATATGTATTTAGTTAGTATTTTTTTTTTTTACTAAAGCATTAAATTTTTGTGTCGCCAACATCTTCCTGTTTTTGTTAAACAGATCCGATGAATTTATACAGAAAGTCCCATTTATTTGTTTAATAAAATTACTCTAATTCCCTAATTAATAATTTCGTTCTAATCTATTAAATCATTTGTGTTTAGTGTTTAACAGTTTAACATAATTTGTCTTCGAAGTTTTTTTTTTGCATAGAAATTCAAAGAAATATTTACTTAGTAAAATAAGATGTCATCAGACCAAAGTTTTTCTCTTGAAAACAAATATTTTGCAAAAAAAAAAAGTGTATTTTATTTTCTCGTATTCTGTTTATTTATATATGTATGTACTTATGTTATGTTTCAAATATAACGACGAATAAAATGAAAACAAATCTATCTAAAATGATTGTTTATCCTCTCATATTCTGTTAATCTTAATAAAAATGAAAATGTGAACATAACATAAAACCAGCAAAAAGATTTACATAAAATGAATATGCAATAAACACCCATATAAACAATATAGTTAACTTACATCACTTACATATAGAATTTTTTTTAATTTGAATGATATTATAATAATAAACGTAACGTTAAAAGTAGTAGTTTTGAAGTAATTTAACATTAGGTAAGCCTTCTTTTACCGATTTAAACCTATATTTTTTGCCATTTAAAATAAGATGAAAGCGAAAATTCGAAAAAAAAATTAAATTTTTATTAATGGTGTATATGAGTAAAAAATAACAAAAAAGTTGCAATTTATGCAAAACTTTAAATTGAGGAGAGCAATAATAAAATGCTACTGTACTAATCTTGATATATTTATATTCATATATTGTAAACATTAAAGGGTAACTATTTGCTGATAAGGCAACAAGCCCATCATAAAAAAAAATTTCAAACTTATAATATGATATTACATATTTTTTTTATTATTGTAAAGCGTATACACTTATTTACATAATAAAAACATATAATTTTTTGTTTTGTTTTGTTATTTCATTTTATTAGATTTCACTTTAGCAAATAGATTAGCAACATTTTTTTCTACCACCCAAATAGATTTTAAAAAGATATTTTTTATAAAAATTGTAATTAGTCTGTGCATAATAAATTATAAATTTCATTACATTACTCATATAGATTATAGTTATGTATAAAAGGTATGTTGTACAATGTTTTACAAATCAATCATTAAAATGTTATATTCATTTCATTTGATAAATTAGATTTATTTGTACTGAATTCCCAAAATCAAAATAAAAAACAAACACTATCTAAAGTTTTGTTTTGATATACATACTGCGATAGTTCAATATTTTATTCAATGTATTTTGGAAACTTATTTATTCAAACACAAAACCCATTTATTATCTTTTATCGAATCGCACTTCACAAAATATTAAACGGAAACCAAATTTTAAAAATGTACATTTTTACAATCTTGTCGATTTAATTGTCTTTACTTCGATAAAGCTTCGAAAACTGGTTGGCTTTATGAAAAAGCTTTAGATTGATGCAAAATATAGTAATTGTCAAAATTTTGACGTAAATAGACCGTATTTTTTAATAAGAAAAAACGACTGTAATTTTATTTTTAACTTTTCTTGAAAAAAAAAATTTATATAATTTTATCTGCTCATATGTTGCAAAACGTTTTGTTTATTTCACTAATATTGCATAATTTTAATTTCCTATCATAAAATTTCAATGTTTACATAAAAATTTATCATTATTTTAATATTTACATATTCTGTTAGTATAGTCTTAATCTACTAAAATTAAGAGTTATTTTATGAACCCAACATTACTTTACCATACAGTTTCAAATATACACCTAAAAAATGTGTAGAAAAAAAATTCAAATACATATACATTGTCAAATCTATTTAAAGAAACTAGAACGGGGAATATCTTTAAGCATAAATATTATTGGTTTTATAATACTTTGTTAATTAAAATTAATATTAAAAATAAAATAAATAAAGCTATCGAAATAGTTATACTTGCTACATGCCCAAAATTCGTTGAGAGGATTTTTGCACTCTCATCTTCAAGACTGTGGATTATACCAATATACATTAAGCTTAACCTTAACTCTCTATGAAAAAATTTTTTATAAGCTTTCAAAGTTAACAATTTAAATTGAACACGTTAATTGTTAACCAACCAGAAGTTATTATAAATGTAAAAAAGATGTATGTGAATGATAGCAAATATAAAAGTATTTTTTTTTAATTTTATTTATTACATAGAAAGTTGCAATCTTAAAATCCATGTGCTTTTTTTAAATTAACGATTAAAATATGTAGAAAGATTTGCTAATTGGGATCTTAATTTAAAAAAATTTTATATTTCAAATTTTTTTTTACTAATTTATTGATTTAAATATTTGTATATAATATAATCCCAGTTCCGAGTAGGATAACGAAAGCCATTAATTCCATATGAAAAGAAGTTTAGTTTAATACTTTAAGATACATCATCCTGAAAATTAAAATTTATTAAGTATGATACTTAGATTTCAAATCGAATAAGTATAGGTTCGTGAATCCATTTGCCGGAATACATTTCTTAATTATTAGTTAAGAATTAATGAAAAGCCGGCTCGGTGGCGTCAGCATTATATTTTTAATTGTTTATTCTAACTATGTACATAATTTGTATTAAAACTTTTTTTTCTATATACATTATATCTTTATATCTAAATATAGTACATTATCTACTTTATGTCTACATACAAACATATTTTCCATTGAAAAAAAATTTTAAAAATATTTTTTTTTTTGCAACATATTCAATTTTTATTTTTTTCTTTAATTTTTTTATGATGACAAATAAATAAAATTTATAAATAAAAATCTTTTTTTTATATAATTTCATGCATCCGTTTCTAATTTCTGAATTATTTTATTTTAAATATGTACATCATGTATGCGTATATATATACTTACTATCGCTACATATTTTTATATCTCTGTACATATTTTTGTTTATATGCGTGTATTAAATGTTTATTTTTATAACAAGAACTCATGTACTTAAAATATATCATTGGATATAAGAAAAAATAATCAATATTTGGAAAGTACCTATTAAAAATACAAAATTTAAATATTGATTTTTATTTTCCTTTCGTATGATTTCTGCACATCGATATCCTTTTTATTTTTATTTTAAGTAACCAAGTAGGTATATAATATATAAAATTTTTTCTTGATTCTAAAAATAACAAGTCATTTTGAAAATGTAAACAAAATAACTTTAATATTATATTCTTCGTTATGTCATCAAAAACATTTATTATTATATGCGGATATTTTATATTTTTATAAGTTATTTTCTCAATCACATATCTCAATCACATATTTATTTACGTATACCTAGACTTTTTTTTTAACGTTATTTATATGTATAATATGTCATTCTAAAAATAAGAAGTACTTTTGTAAACTCAGTTTAACAAGAAATTTATTTTCTATTTATGACAGAGAGCTTCGTACTGTCAACTTGAATCCATATACTTAAATATATTATAAGTGAATTAAATTAAATTTAAATATTTTACTGTATGTGGTGCTTAAAACTCCCACAATATATACTTAATGGTTAGTTTGTATAATATCAATAGGAATAGAGGTATGTATAATAATAAAAATGTACTCTTCGTAAGTTTTAATCTTAAACAGAACTGAGTTATTTTTAAAGGAAAGTAATAACTTAAAAAGAAAAATTAAATTTTTGTTCATTTATTTCATCATGTAAATAGATACTAAATTAATATACATACAACGACCTTAACTTTTTATTACGATAAAATTTTTATGGAAAAAATTATCAGAAACATATTATAAAGATAAATATATAAATTAATTATACCACCTCAAATAAACAATAATTAATAATTATTGCTAACATTAATGAAAATTCAATTAATTTTGAAAATGTAATATTTGTTTAATTTTTTTTTTTTTTTTTTATTTGTTCAATATACAATTATTATAATTTCCGTTTCACTATAATACATATATGTATATAAATTATAATCAAAGCAATTATTAGAAATTTTATAAAATACATATTGGTATATGCTTCATGCTTAGATTTAAGTGCTCGGTACAAAATCTTTAATATTAAGTAAATAGAAAACTTTCATGAATAATTAAGAAAATTGTTTCAAAAGTATAAACATTGAACATAGTGGAAAGCTTTTCAACGTAACTCTTGGATATTATTTTTCAATATAAATTAATAAAATTGAAAGACACATTAAATATTTATTATGATTTGAAATTTTCAAAAATTCTGTGAAAATTTTTGTTTTAGTAACTTCTTAAAACATAACAATGTCATTTGCAAATATATTATGTTAACATTGTATGTTGTATGATTGGAAATTGTATTAATAATTTAATGATATAATTTTTATTTTTATTTTTATGTAATTTAAGATTCTTTTTTTGAAGATATTTGAAAATTTGAGAATTTCAAAAAAGGAAATTTTATTAACCGACATTAAAAATAATGATTCAGAAAGCTTGTGCAAATACTTATATTTTACCATAGTAAATCTACCAAAATGATGAAATAAATTTATTTTCAGAATTCGATTCGTTATAAGCTTAAATATATATATATATATATACAGAAAAAAGTATCATTAGTTAAGAACAAATTATTTTTACATATGATACCTATAAAAAAAAATAATAATGTGAGAAAATAATTTAGAAATAGGAAGCTCGTAATTACATTAAAAGAAGGAGAAAGTTTGTTTTCAAAGTTTTTATCTAATTAATCTTTTTCTTTATATTTTATGATATTCTAACTTTTTTTTTGTTTTTAATGTAGAAAAATAATATTTTTCCTCTATCATACATATTATATTAACATTATTATTATAATGAGAAAAAAGAAAATTAATCAAGCATTAAGATAAAATTTCATTAAGTCTCCATAATTTTTTTTTCTTTTTTTATCAAGGTACTCGACCTAATTTTATTTTTGTTTTCTTTGGAATTTCGCATTTTTAAAGATTTAAATAAATGGTAAAAATTGTATAATCAATTTTATCACTTTATTTTTATTGACAAAAAAAATCCAAATGAGATTATCTTAAATTCGTTTTGTTTTTTTTTCTTATAATGAGAATTTTCGAATTTTTTTTTTTGCATAAATATAAATTTCGAGAAACTTTAAAAAATAAAGAAAAGAAAAATCATCAAACTTTTTAGAATGAAAATGCAATGAATAATGAAAATATTTCTTTCTTGAATAAATTTTTATAGAGAGAAATTGGATAAAAATAATATAAAATTTGTTTTTACATACATGATTGCTTCAAAAATTGTACATAGTTTGATATTGCGGCAATTTAAAGTTGATAATAACTTATGATGAATAGATTGATTAAAATTACGCAATAAATTTTAGTGTTGTACTAACTATAACATAACTATATATTTATTTCACTTACAAAAGAAAATTAATTAAAATAATTTTCATTAACATGAAAAATAATCGATTATTGATTGATTTTATATAGTTTTATAGAACTTTGTTATATTATACTGACCACTAAGAAAAAACTGCACATAGTAGTTATATATACCTTCAAGTTAAAGCAAAAAATGGTCTAAAAAGAAAATGCAATTAGAGGAAATAGCAATTAAAATTTCTTTTCTCAATTGCGCTTATCGAGATTAATTTCTTAAAATGTAAGAAATAAAAAATTGAAGAACATTTTCATTTTCACTTTTAATTTTCTTTTCAAATTCACTGTTTCCTTCTTATAATAAATCAATATATAAATACAATTTTTATATTATTTCTAGGTAGTAATTATTGTATTCAGTTAAAAATAATACTACGTAGTCGTTGTCGTAACTAAATATTCGATTTTTTTTTTCTAACTTCAATATTATTTACAAATTAAGGATAAATTACTATTAATGATGAAAATGTTTATTATACAAAAAAAAGAAAAAGAAGTTCATTTAATGACCCTTTTTAAATATTCCATGTTCTTTTTTCATGTTCCTTCTTTTTTCTATCTTATTTTTATATACGTATTTATATAATATTGAATGAAAAATTTTTATATATTATATAGAAATTATATAGTGTATAACATAAATCTGGGTAGGAAGGTACGTATAAAAAATATAATATAGATTTATGTATTTAACATAATACTATAATATACAATATTATATATTCTAAAAATACACGTTTGCTAAAATAAGTGCTTTTTTTTTATCACACTCAAGCTTATACTGATGGATCAAAGTGCTGCAAGGTTATAAAAATAAAAAAAAAAAAACAAATTTTATCCTTCCAAGAAAACAAAATTCTTAAAATGAATCAATTCTGTTTCAAGGATAAATTTTAAAGAGTTGTTTCTATTTTTTTTTAATATTAATATATAGACATTAGATTGCTATGCGCGAAATCTGGTTAAGAACTACTATTTTGTTTGGGATTATTTTGAAAACAAAAAAAAACAAAATTAAGAAAATTAATTTCTAAGTAGTTTAATAGAACTTTCAATGTATGAAATTCCAGCCATAGTACACTGAGAGAGCAATTAAAAAGTTAATATACATAAATAAATATATTTGAAATATGACTTCACCGAAACTGAATCTTTAATAGTTTTCTGTAATAAATATTCGAAATTTATCTTTTGCCAAATAAAGATCAGATAGAAATAGATATCTTATTCTTAAAGTTACGTGAAAAATAAATATTTTTTGAAGTTTAATAAATATATCATAATATTTTGGAAAAACTTTATAGATGTTATTCCCATCTGCATTTTTCGAAATACCTATTGCCAAACTTTTTTTTTTTTTATGAATGATATTTTTATTTTCCAATTTCAAGATGAAAACCGAAATCAATTTTCTTTTTTCTTAAATTTCCTATATTATAATATTTAGATGATACTCTATTTTTTTTTAAACAAAGTATTTTATATTTTATCTAAATCTAAAAATATTTTATCATAACAAAAATTTATGAAAAATGATAAATTATGTTAAAAATATTAAAGAAATTATATGCCGAACTATAATAAAACTCAGTGGAAAAAAAAACCAAAAAAAAACTTAAATATTCATTAAAATAGCATGACCCACATAAATTTATTATAACACGTTGGTAATACATAAATTATATTTTCACTTTCCACAAAATTTGCGCAAAAAAATTTTTCAAAGTACTAGGTAGGTAGGTATATTGAAACTAAAATATCTTAATTCTAATAGAATTAAAATATTAATGAGTGAAACATAAAATTCAATAATATTTTGATACAAATGCCATTTTAAGACGCCAAAACTTGTTAAAAAGTTGCGTTAACAAGCGCATATAATTATTGAATGGAAAACATATCCGCACAAGATGGATTTTTTTTTGTGAAAACATTTTTTTGAAATTTAATTTTTAAATGTCCATCAATCAGTATTGTGGCCTTGAAAACTGTTTTTCCCATTATAGGAAAACTTAATTGAAACAAACTAATAAATTCTGAGTTGATTTGGATCTTGATTTATTTTTATCCGTATTAAATCTTTAAACTTAACCATAAATTATTGTTATTCGATATTGAAAAGTAAAAAAAAAAGTATGTTATGTAAATTTTATTGAAGGAATTTATAAAGCGAATAAATTATTAAGTTTTCCTAGCTATTATATTTAAACAATACCAAAGGATTTTCTCTCTGAATTAATTTTTTAAGCAAATATCAAGGCATATTAAAATAAAAGATTTATATATTTTTATCCCTAATTAAATCTATTTTTATCCATCCATAAATTTATTCAATTTTTTTATTAAAGTTTTTGATTAAATATAAATACCTACATTTTATATTTATACTTTTTATTCATATCCCGTATTCTGAAAATTGTTATGTATTTTAAAATAAAAATTATTATTACCATTATTATAAAACTTATAAAAAAAACTGTTATACTTACTATTTTTAATTCAGTACCATTAGATAATAAATTATTATCATGGGTAAACCTATGTAAATAAAATATAAAATGATGAAATTTCAAGTAAACTACATAGATAAGATACATAAGAAAATATCATTATAGACTGTTGAGACAAATTGGGACTATTGTATATTCGCATAGAAATAAAAATTTTAATTTTTTTATATTTATGTACAGTACATATATAATTGTGGAAGTTACACGGAAAAAACAGATGCGATAGATATATGACGTTATCAATATTTGCTATTTGTCCATATACCTGGTCATATGATTGTAGCAATATTTGTCATAAAAGTGTCAGGAACTTATATTGTATTAAAAAAAGTTTTTGCGAATTTTACTACGACGGGTTATTATATATTTTATTTAATTAATGCCAGATTTTGAGCACATACTATCAGAAAATATTGCAGTTTTAGTTATAACTTTGTAGCTGGTTCGTATAGAGCTATTTTTCTGTTTTTTTTTCAGTATAGTCATAGCCAAATTTATATAGGAAACGTTTGGATGGTCCAGGTAAGGAAAAAATCTCAAAGTATATTCAATTTGTACAAGTTTTTATTTCTGTTTTCTGTCTAAATTATGTTAATAGAGTTACATTTTATGGTAAGATTTATTTGACAATAATTTCTGACCCTTCGATTGTGTTACACAATTCTCAAAACTTTGAAATCATATGAAAATAATCTTTTCTTTTATTGTTCGACATTAATAAAACAAAAAGTTTGTTTTTGTTTTAAGTTAAAGAATGAAATTAATTTTAATGTATAAATATTATAAAAAATTTAGGAACATCTTTTTTTACGCTAGACTTAATTTTTGCAAATTTAACGCAAATCATAATTTTTTTTTGTATCTTTATTTTTTTTTTTATAAAAACCTTATTATTTTTACTTAAACAAAACCTACATAAAAATTGTTATAAACTCTAATAAAACAGAATTATGAATTATAATGTTGTACACAGGACTTGAATTTGCTAAAATATTCATAAAAATTACATACAATATATACATTTTTATTTTATATACGTGTGTAAGTAGTATATGTATTTCTTTTTTTTTATATATGTACATTTTTTTTTTGTGGGAAAAGAAATTAAAACATTTTTTTTGTGTATTTTTGTTTCATAATTTATACGAAAAAAAAAATGTATATTTATTTAACGACAATGACTACCACATAAAATATGGACTGTACAGGATATAATATCCTGCAGCAAAATAAAAAGGAAACATTTAAGGTATATTTAAAATTAATAAAAAAACCTTGAATGTAAGTTTGTTAAGAGATTTCCGTAGATTGTTATAATATACATATTTCAAGATACATTGAAATTTAAGATTTTTAACTTTATCAAAGTGCCTACGTACAATTGGTCAATCTTTTTTTGATAAATTAATTATGCATTGTGCTAATAGTATGGATCAATCTGATGCGAATAGAAACCCAATTTTACGTTTCCATTTATGGAAAATTTCATGATTACCAACTCGACATCTGAAACTGATTATTTCTCAAATTACAAATTCAAAATAAGCTAATTTTTAACATTGATACACATGAAGGAATAACTTTAGCTACACATGAATCTTAAACTATTGCAAATGATATAAGTTGTATAACATTGAGGATGAAATTTATACACACGGAAAATTTATAACGTGTACAATAAGTAATATATATAATGCATGTCAATGTTAATGTTTCATTTTCGCAAAAAAAAAAGAAGAAAATTTTGTGCTCTCTGTGGATCATATTAACCACATAAAATCTGCGATAAATTCTATTAAATCACAAACTTTTTTTTTTTTTTTTTCAAAAACGACAAAAAACTTGACCTATGGATTTATGGACATTTTATATATTTTATATTATTAATAATATTTTTTACTTTAAATGAGTATAACAAAAAATAGTCAAGAGTTGAGATTAAAATTTGAAAAATGAAAAAATAATAAGTATTATACATATATATATATATATGTGTATTTTTTTGTTCATTGAAATCGATTTAATCCCTGCTGATTTAAAATAAATGTAATAAAAATACCTATAATGTCTGTAAAAAAAAAAAAAAAAAAATACTTTTCCATTAAACTTACATACTATGTAATATTATTTATTATATTTTTATTTTATCGATCATCTTATTTTATTTTTGTCATTTATCTTGTTGCAAAGAAATAAGCTATTCAATCCACTATCTTGTTTATTTTTTTTTTCTCTATTTATTTTTGCTTTATAATAGAGTAAGTTTATTGAAAATTAAAAATTACAGTGGTCGTCGCTGATCAAATTAAAAAGAATTATAAACTTTGTTTATTTTCATTTTATATTCAATTCTTGTATAGACTATCTATACTATAAGTATCTAAAAAATTTGTATCTAATTCCTGTTCAGAGCTAAATCATGTATGATTTACACTTCTTCAGCAGAATGCAAGATTTTTATATTTTTTGTTCGTTCTAACTTGATCATAATTTAAGTAGAATGTCATTTTCCAATAACTGTTAGTTTTAAAAGGATTTATTTAATAATTAATGGAAAACTATTAACTGCGGAAACTTCAATAATAAAAACTTGTGTGCACATCGCAGAGGAAATAAAAGATTATTATTATTATAGTCAAGAAATTTTATAATTTGTGTCAATTAAAATTATTTAAGCAATTATTTTAGATTTGAATATAGAGTAAATTTTTTTTTTCATATATACAAAATGCCATTGCAGTATAAAATCAAATATTATTTAAACTAGATAATTTTATAATCGATTTTTTCTTCCTTTTTTTTTTGTTAGAAATAATACTTTTTTATACTTATTATATGGAAATAAAATCGCGTTCATTTATTTTTATTGTATGTCATATTAGTTAAATTTTACTGATATTAATAATATATAAGAAAAAAAATGTACGGTTGTGGAAAACTTTATATATAGATTTAGTATTGCAAGAGTTTTTTGAACAAAATTTCGAAAATTAAAATTAAATTGAATTTTAAAGTTATATAAGAGAAATCAGTGAAATTCTTCGGTCCAAATTCAAATATAGTAAATAAATATTAACTCTAAAACCTATTGTTGCTAATTGTTGAGGCAAATTGTCCTGCTTCAAGTCTCGATTACTTACTTTACTAATTACATAAATAATAAATAAAAAATCAAATTGTTTAAGAGTTCAAAATTCTTTAAACCACATATACCTACTATTATATTAAAAATAATAAAATTCAAATTCCCACAAAAATTAAAAAATTCAATTTAACCAATAATCATAAATCAATTAACTAATTTTTATTTATCATTGTTTTTTTTTTTTTGTTTTTTTTTTTAATTTATTTAGATTTTCTTGATTAATTTATGAATTTCTTATTTCAACTGTAATTTATGTGATTTGCATTGATTTAGTTAATAATGGTTAATGTATTGTATGGTATATAATTAGTTCATCCCCTAATAAACCTAAAAAAAATTCTGTTGCATACAGAATTATTAATATTTTATGCTGGTACTCTTAACAGCATGATAAGAATAAAATTTTGCATTTCACTTTTAAAAATTATGTACATACACTTTGTATTAATTTTTTTTTAAATATAATATGTGCAGATGTTTTTAAAAAGTCGGAAATTAAATTTCTTATATTATCATGCAGAAACAAGAAAACTATGTTATAACTTCGATAGAAATTATTTTCAACTTTTAAATAAATTTTTTCATTCATGTATAACTAATTAAATTATGGTTTTTTTCTATGCATAAAACATAAGTTTCACAATTCTTTCCAAAGAAAAGAAAAAAGATTAAAAAAATTATAAAGATGACAGTGGCGGGGGCTGAAAATTGCGCCCCAATACTGACATGGTTAGCAAGGTTCAACTTTTCTCAAAATGTTTTTAATTAAAACCAAAATAATATAAAATTTTATTCTTTTATTAAAATTTAAAACAAACAAAATAAAAATTAAATAAAAATAAATTGATGATAACATTTTTCCAGCCAAAAATCTATTGAAATATTTTATTTATTATTATTCTTTTATCGATTTAGAGTTGTTATCCTTTGACATTTATGTGAATTAAATACCAATTAAATTAACAAGGATATCCTATTTCACGATAATACAAAAAAAAACAGAGAAATGGGAATTTTATTTTATTATAGGTGGGTTTTTATTTTGTTTTCCTAAACAAGTAAAAATTCTATATACCACACCGAAAAAAAAAATTAAAATTAAATGACAAAAAAGAGAAATTTAAAAGGCAAAAAAAAAAAAGACTACACATATTTTATTTTATTAAAAAATAAATTTCATGAACAAGGATCATTTTACAACTTGTTTGCCAGTTATCCTTTTTTGATTTAATATTATTTAAAAAAAAAAATACCATACCAACTTTTTTTTTTTTTTGTTTAATGTTTCCAGGACACTGAAAAATATTAATTCACTTTTTTATGAAATTTAACAAAAAAAAAAAATAATAAAAAATTGAAACCATATCAAAATTAAAAAATTTTAAGTTGAAAATTGATATTATTATTATAATATCATCGTAAATTATGGATTTAATAATAATTTAATCTTTTTAACAACAACACGATTTAATATTATCAGACGATAGAATATAGTTTTGTGTATTGTGTCAAAAAACTGAATATGCAACCAAGACTTGTTTTGAAAACAAATGTGAAAGATTTAAGTATAATTGTTGTTTTTGTTTTTTGACAATCATTATATTTAGATAGTGTGTATTCAATATACTTCTATTTTGTTTTGTTTCCTTAAAATCTTTGTCTGTTTATAGAATGGCTGTGGAGTTGGAGTCGGAGTCGGAGTCGCAGTTGTGGAGTCGGAGTTGTTTGTATCGGAGTTGGAGTCGTTACGAAAATTCTCCGACTCCAAGAATTTTTTTAGCAAATGTTTCAAAATTCATTGAATTTTAAAAATTTTGTATATGCATGTGCAATACCGAGAGTTTTTACTGATAGAATATAATACACATTCACTTCCATTAATTACCCACAGCATAGTTTTCACTAGTATTTATAAATATATTTCCACATACGTTTAGCTTTGGAGTCGGAGTCGGAGTCGGAGTCATACAATAAAAATTTTAGCGGTTGGAGTCGGAGTCGGAGTTGGAACTATTTTTGACGACTCCACAACCCTGGTTTATAGGTATACAAATTTAGATTTTTAAGATGTTGAACTAAAATATTGTCTTTTTTTGCAACAAAGATTGTTAAGCAAATGTTATTATCAGAGACCAGCTTTGTTTAAAAATATTCTAAAATAAAATGATTTTTTGTTAAAAAAAAATTTTAAATCAATACTTGTGTATGTGAATAAAATGTTCAGTTCATCATGTATTTTATAGAATGCTATATAAACACAAAATAAATGTTGTTACTAGACGTGCTCAAAAGCTCTATGCTATGTACATAACAAAAAATATCTTCTGGTAAAATGTCTTAATTAAGGACAAAGTTCCTTATTTATAGACGACATTCCAAGATTTTATTTTTAAAAACGTTAAGGTCAATATTTTGTTGATTTTTTTTTCAACCCAACAAAAACTATATATATTCCTTAACTGACTGTCATTTCAAGAAAATGGAATTACTTTATTTATTACCAAAAAAAAAAGAGAAAAAGGAAACTCTTTTGTTAGATTTTTTTTTTTTTTATTAATAAAACCCTAAGGAGTGGACAGTTTTTTATTTCAATTTATTTATATTCATTTTTTTTTTCTTAAAATAAAATAAAAATAATAAAAAAAAAAACCAACTTTCCTACAATAACAAAACTTTTTTCACATCATCAATTCAATTGATAAAATTTTCTCAGTTCATTTAATTTTTTTTTTATATATTACATATTTATCAAAATCCTTCTATATATAGATATACAACACAGAGAAGCCCAATTTGAAAATTTTTCGCATAAAAGATTAAATTTACTTCCAGCAAAAAAAATGTAAATATATATATATATATATCGGTCTGTATTATAATAAAATTTCAGACTTAATTTATAAAAAAAATTCTCAGAAATTCAGGAGGGACAGAAAGTTTATTTCATTTCTAAATTTTTATTTTTTTTATTTTGATATTTTATTTTTGATCATATATATATTGGTTCTGAATAATATGCACGTAAACGAGTGGTAGAATATTTGAACATAAAATTATGAAAAAAAAAAAAAAAACTGACTGGAACAAACGTATATAAAAATTTGAACGTAACTAAATTGTTAACAACAAAAAAAAAAGTTAGTTTTGTTTGGTGACAATTTAGTTTCCCTTTGGAATTCCCTTTTGGAAAATTTTTATAATAGAAAAAACCGGAACCTATGTAAATTTCCTATCTTTTTATATAAATCAATTAATGTGGAAAAATTTAGTTATCTAAACAATCAGGTTTGACCGTATTTCATCCCAAAATTCTAATGTGTATTATATTTGTCAACCTTTCATGTCAGAAAAATAATACCGACAGAATGCTTCATAGTTTTATAAATCATGCTCTTATTGAAATATTTTCTATTGAATAATTTTATATTGGGATAACATTGATTGTACTATGTAAAATATATTGCTTGTAACTTGTAAGGCGTGATACAGTTGTTTACTATATTTTTTTTAACAGAAAATTTTGAAAAATAAATTAAAAATAATTTTTGTTTCTCTTTTTTTTTTCAGGTATGATTGACCTAAGTTTTTGATATATTTGTTAACATAAGAAGGTAATTTAATTTTTGTTTTTTGGGCAACAGATGAATACAAGTCATTTCCTAAACTGAAAAATATACCTAGTTTCAAACATATTATAGACAAGTCCATCGTCTACTTAATCTCTCGGTCTAATTAATATGTATTATATATTTTCTTCTGTCAAAATTCCTGCTTAAAAAATTAATGAAAACAAATCTATTGTACAAGGACATTCGTAGTCTAAGCATATTTGAAACAGGTTAAATAGAAATAATTTATTAAATTAAGTACAAAAAAAAAAATATCAAATGAAATATAACTCATTTAAATATTTTCGAAGAAAATAAAATGGTTCAATTATGTATTCCTTTTATTTTAATTTTTTTTTTGCTTTTGGTGAGGACATTATAAATTTTGTCATTTAAAAATGTTTTAATTTAATATTAAAACATAATATATTTTATTGAACAGAAATATGAAAGTTTTTAAGTAACACCTGTGCAATAATTTGTATAAAATTTCAATTTACAAAATTCTAAATGTATAAGTATGACCAGGATAAAATTCTTAATATACATAATAGAATAAATTTTTTGATAAGGTTGGCAATGTATGAATTTTAGTTTTTGAAGAATTGATAGCTCTAAGGCCAAAAAATTTAAAATTTTGCAACTTTCAAGGAACTAAAACAAAAAAAATATATTTAAATAAACTAATATGAAGGCTTTAATAAACGAGTAGCTGCATATTAAAAATATTATGATCCTAATTTCGGTATTTCATTGTTTGAACTTTAAGAAGAGATAAAGGAATAAATTCTATTTAATATCATTTTGCGAAACGAACAATTTTTCTTCTAGGTACAGAAATATATATTGTGTTTTTTTTTTTAATTTCTCATAGATCGATTTTCTAGCTGACAAGAATAAGATTTAATATTAGGTTATTTTTCATCGTTTTATTGTTTTCTTCTTTTTTTTTATCAATTTCAGAAAGGTTAACGAAATCTGATACTATTGATTTTCACAATAAATAAAATATATTACTTTTTTATTAGAAATATTGCCTTTTTTAAATGATTTTTTTTTTTTATAATATTTTTTCTTGTAAAAAGATCTAATCTTGATTGTGTTTCGGTTAATAAATTTTTAGCACTTTTATATTTTTTATTCTAATATATCGAAATACTATATTATATATATGATGTTGTCTTGCAGATAGTAGATAGTGTAGTATGAAAAAAAAAATTATTTCCAATATTTTTTATGCAGTGGCTGAAAATTTTTCAATGAAAAATAAAGAAAAACAAAACAGTAAACGCAATTTTCATTTTAATTTATATAAATTTTTATGTATTACAATAACATAAAATATGTTTTTTTTATATATATTGTATACATCCATATTTTATGTATATTTTTTTTTTTTTGTAAATCAAAGAAAACATTTTTTCATAATATTTATTGTGCTTGTGCCATCAATTGGAAAATTTAAATTTATTTATTTTTATGATTTTTTTCCTTTTTTTTTTTTTTTGAAAATAAGTATATTAAAAAAGAAAATTTAAAATTTTTTTGTTCAAACTGATAAATTTTTGTTACAAGTTCAATTTGTTCATTTTTGACGATATGCATCTAAAACCTATCCCGATTGATCAGTGATCCCAAAGTCACCATCTCTATTATATTACTAACCCATCGTTATGTTTATGTTGGATCACCCCCTTTTTTTCTATAAACACCTTGTTAGAAGAAATACGTGTTCTTAGAGGCCTTAGTCTTCTTATATTGATGTATTTTCTTGAAATGCACGTACTCCTTCAACTGCCATCACAAGTTCCAACCCTTGCCAAGTAATTATGTCTAAAATTGGACTATTCGAGATTTCTTTTCAATCCGTAAATTTAGAAATGCTCTCTCAGATGGAACACTGAACAATTAAAAAACTAGCTTTATTTAAAAAGACTTCAATTGAACCTTCTTTACACAAATCCATACTTTTTTAACTATAATATTAAGTAGATAGATTTATTATTTTTGAACTCTCAAAAATATGGACCCGTCCCCAATTATTTGGTCATTATTTAAAGAGAATATTTCAGGAGGATATTATTGTATATTAATTCTACATCTAAATCCAAGATGTAACAAATTATTAATCTAGTGAAACAAATAAGCCCTATAACTGTTACTGGACACCCTTCGTTTGCATTAGAATTGTGGGAATTTTTTTTGTTAGACACAACTCAAAATTTAAATTTAAATTTATTATAAAAAAAAAAAAATTGTATACATTAATTTTCTTTGCAAATTCAATGAAATATAAGATAAAAGACCATTGAGAATAATTTCTTTTTGATCATAATTTCTTCTTCAGACTATATAAGAGATTTTGTTTTGTAGATAATTTAAAAAAAAAAAATATTATGTAAGAAAAAAAAAAATTAAGAAGCCCAGAAGCGCGAATTCCAAAGCGATACAATTTATGGATATGACTTTTATATCTATATATATTTTTTTTATAATAAAATAATAAAAAAAAAAAAAAATTGGTACGAAGAAATAAAACGGCAAAATAAGATTAACATTTTTAAATATTATTAAAATTATATTAAATTCTCATAATGTTCTTACTATCTTTATTTTTTAACAACAAGATATAATGTTATATAGAGATCGATTGAATGATACTATTTTGAATTTCTTTAACATAGGTGTTCTGTTCTATTAACATTATGTAACTTAACAGCATAGTTTCTATGATCAGAATATAATAAACTGATTAAATCTGCTTAAAAAATTTTTTTTAGCGGTCCAATCTCCCACGGGAATGGTTCTGCAAAAATTAACAATATAGTTATATAAACATAATAAGCTGGCTAAAACTTCTTTAAATCTACCACTGAAAGCTCAACCTACTATGGCCCACCAAACTCTCAAGAACTTTCAGGTGATTTTTTAGATTCAATGGAAAATATATAATTACGGAACATAGAGCCAACAGAATAAATATTGAGAATCAATCTTCTTTACAGAAATTTTCCTCTGCACTGTATGCAAAGTATTAACGTTAATGTTTCTATGAAAACTTATAAAGATATTGAAACTTTTTATGTTTTTATCAATTAATAAATTTTTATTGAAAATGAAGAACACAATATATCTTAAAGAAAATTAAGAAGCAACAGGATGATGAATAAATAAAAAGAAAATTAATATAAAATAAATTTGAATCACTTTAAGATAATTTTCTGTAAAGAACCCATTTAAAAGAAAAAAAAAATTCATTTCATTAAATACAAATTGAATGAAAAAAAAAAATTTTTTTTTTCTTTTTTTCCATTTTCATTTGTATACAAATTTTCCCGAAAATGATAATTTGACATTTTTTTTTTTTCTGTACGACACTTTGGTGGAAGCATTCAAAATGTGTACATAAGACACCTACCAAAAAAAAAAAGGAAAAACGCGGAATTATTAAATTGAGAAGAAAACAGAAAAACATTGTTTTGTTAACCTACAAGAGATTTTTTATTTTATTTTTTTTTTACTTTATCAAATAATCCAATTCTCAGTTCCCCCATGAAAAATTTATGGCCACACAATACGTTTTGTTCAAGGAACTAATTTTTTTTTCCATGAAAAAACAGAAAAAGAAGTACATTTCAGTACCAGTGAAATTTATAAAACCAATTTGCCTTGAAGTAAAAAAAAAATTTTTATTTTTTTATTTAAACTTAATATGAAATGAAAATTTTTGTGTTAGAAAATTTTTATGAAGAAAATTGTAGAAAAAAATTGAAAAAAAAACAAATGATTTCATATTTCGATTAAAATCATGAATTTCAAAGATTTGGTTTTCATTTTCTTTCTTTTTTTTTTTCTTGATTGGTTTTTCTACTTTGTTTCTAATCAATATTTTAAAGACTTTACAAAAGCCAAATTAATGTTGATTAAAAGAGGGTTAAGTTAGGGAAAAAAAATAATTGAACCAACTTGGATGTATTCGATATTTGCTGAGAACAGATGCACACAAGGAACTTCGAACGACTTTGTTTGTGATAAAAATAAAACCCCTACACAATATTTTACTTAAAATTTCTCGACCACTTTATCGACATTATCTATCCTGTCTAATTAATATGTCCTTCATAAGCAAAGTTTAAAAATTTTCCTTAATTTTTCTAAAGTATATTATATCAATGAAAATAATCTGCGATTGTGTTTATTCGCATTGTATTTCATTTTTCTACGAATAAAAAAGAAAAAAAAAGGAAAATTCAAGTTCATTGAATTATCAAATTTTCACAGCTGCTATAAATTTCACATCAAAATTTATTTTTTTTTTCTTTTTAATTTTTTCTCAACTCTGTTTAGTTGTTTACATTTTGATTTATCAAAAAAAAAAGAAAAGATTTTACATAATTTACATTATATACATAATATATTAATTTCAGTGGACTAGCATTTTCAGATGAAAAGATTTTATTTTTGACTTTTAGGTTGGCGCAGAAAAGAAAAATTCTTATGTTTTTTGTAAACTTTAAATTTAAAGAAGCAATGCGAAAAGTTTATTTTTGGAAAAAATTTTTAAAATTTAATAATAATCTTTAATTGATTTCGAAATAATGGGATGATGGCAATAATGGAAAATTTGGTGACAAATGTGTGCTTTAGTTATGAATTAACGTACTACATATTTCTCGTTATAATAACATAATAATATAATCGGTAATAAATAAAGTTATAGTATCAAGATTTCAAATTGAAAAATAGTTCTTTATAATAGCGATGATAAATCTAAAATTACCACTTCATAAAATTATCACGGTCGGCAATAACATGTCAACAAGTATAAATCAGAAGCAGTGATACCGGAAGAAAAAATTCTTACTGAACTTTTTAGTTGGTTTATATTAAAAAAAAAATTCAAGAAAACAATTATTACAATCATTAAAAATGTCTGAAAATTAAATAAATAAAAATAAAATTTAACGACCACTTATATATTCTAATGAAATCACTGCGAACATCACCATTTTTATTACCACTTTACTATATATTTTTGTTCCCTTGTTCAATATTTTAAAAAAATGTAGACTTCTTCTTTTTTTTTTTAACATATACTTATTAAATATAATTAATTAATTTTATCTACCTTTAACTTTAAAAATGTTTTAGTTTACGTTATACATATTTGCAGTTAATATTCAATAATCAATATTTTATAATAAATATTAAAAACATTTCAACAAGATAGTTCAGTAGCTGTATTTAGCATTAATAAAAATATAGTATTTAATTTAATTATATGTTTAAAGAATTTTTAAATAAACTTAAGATGTTTTAAATATGTAGTTATAATTTAGTACTACAGGAAGATATTCCCTTTTCCACATCACGTATTTTTTTTAAATTGTGTACAAAGTTGGTATATTTGCTTTAACACACATAATTCTGACGTCTACAAAATACATATTACATAACATTGTAAAGTGCACACCAGCAGGCTTTGAATGTTATATTAATATACAAATGTACTATATTGACCTTCGTTCTAGCAAAGAACATACTTAAGTGTACGACAATCTTTGACGATATATCAAACTTTAGACATATCGATTTCTTAATAAAACTGATAAATTTTGTCTTTTATATTTTGCTTAAACTAAATAAGTCTTAAACAAATCATATATTTTCATTAGCACCGTATACTACTTCCGTACACAATATACTTTTAAATTAATTTATAAAACAAACAATAAGAGTTCTGAAAGTTTTATAATACCATCACGAATACCATCAATCTTAAATAAATATCAAACCCGGTTAAGTAATTTAAATAATATTAAAATATCGTTTATATACTTACGCTTAAACTAAATGACAAACCCATAATTAGGTTATCATGTTCTTAATCACGTCTTTATTCAAAAAAACCAATTATGTATTCTATAAAGTCAACAATTTATGAATATATTTTCATATAATATTGGGTATTTTATTTTGTATAATACATGTTCTAAATTAAGGACTAAAATTTAATGTGTTCAGTAAATTTTTATTCATATGTTTTTTTTTTGTTTGAAAATTTCAATAAAATTCAATAAAAGATTTAATCAACTCAAAATTACAAACATATCGTATGTCTTAAGGTACATACTTATAGTCAGTTCGTCAGCGCTTACATAACCCATATTTATTTGTATTCAACATTTTCGTTTTTTAAGTGATTTTGAAAGTTCTTAACTTGTTTTGGATCAAATATCAGCCTGATTTTGGAATCGAACCCATGACCGAACATTTGAGTCATAGAATAATGATAAAATAAAATTAAAAATTTTCTTAGTATATAATTAAAATTAATATTTTTGAGTGTCTATGATATGAAAGTCTAGATCTTTGGTTGAAATATCTTCTTCGGCTTATTATATTTAAAATGTTTTTATCTTTTTAGTTTCTCCTTTAAACAGCTGACAATAATTTGTTTACAAAACATTAAATTAAAATATTTTATAAACTTGTATTTAACATCATTCTATACCTTAAAAAAAAAATTTTTTTTTTATTCACGGCTTGTTTCATTTTATATGTATATCCACAAAGATAGGTAAATAAACATAAAAATTATCTTAATTAGGTGAAAAACCGGTTAAAATATGTTAAAATTATGTTTATTAAATTCCAAAATATTTTGAATGCGTAAAATAAAAAAGTTTAATTAATTTTATTTCATTAAAAAAATAATAATAAAATGTATAGACCAAGTTATAGACATAATTAATATACACACATACTTAAACTATTTTAAATATTATTAATTTATGTTTTGTTACCTAATAATTTTACTTAATTTTATATATTTAACGCATGTGAATTGGGCTCATTGAGTCAATAAATCAATTATTTATTAGATAATAAACTACTTTTTGAATACTTTTATTATACTTTTACAAATCATAATTATAAGTATATAAAGAATATTATTAAAGAAACAACAATTTAATGATAAAATAAATGATCAAGTTAATTATGCTAATTATGTTAATTATGTTGAATATCATAAATTAAACGTAATGTTGTGCTAGTAAAGTGTTAAGTACATAAACCCTAAATATCAAATTTTAGGTCTGTACTTTTAAGCCGAATCTTGCAGTTTACTTGTAAGATTCTCAAGGTCAATTATAATAAAAGATAGATGGTTTTTTAATAATATAATATTCATCAAAATCAAAATATGTCTTTGCAATAAATTAAAATAAAATGAAAATAAATTATAGATTTATTTTGTTACTTAGTTAGAAAATCAACAGTCAAAAAATTTTTTTGCTTCAATTACTTTATTTACTTTTCAGAATAATGAGGCAAATTCATTATAACAAAAAAAAAATATCTTTTCTCATTTTCATTATGTTTGCTTTATTTTATTTATCTTTTGAAGAGAAAAAGTTTTTTTTTTTTTTCCTTTTTCAAAAACTCAAATAAAATATTTTCACTAACCTAAAAAAAATTGCCTGTGGTATAGAATTTTCTTTTTCCTTTCCATATAAATTTTTGCAAACTTTTCTAAAATCTTAAAGTTTCAGCATATACAAATCAATTTTATTAAAGTCAAAATTTATTTATTTTTTTTTTAAGATTTAGTTTAAAGGTGTGTTATGTCGGAAATGCGATAAACTATAAAAACTGTGATAAAAGCATAGATAAAAGAGTTCAATAACAAGGTTACTTCTAAAAGAGAAAATAAAAATCGTTTTTCACAGCTTTTATCGCAGCTCTAATATAAAAAGTAAAACCGATATACATTTTCTCTTCCACTCTTATCACACTTCTTATCGTTTAGGTCAGCTTCAACAAAAACTTCACACAAAGCTTCTAGTCATAAGGATTTTAATTCAATACTTCCACTAGAACGTTTTAGTTTAGTTTAATTCATAAATCAAAAAAGAAACAATCACCTACCACCACCATAGTTAATCAATGTCTGATTTGATTTTAACCACTAAAATAACGGTTATTTCTTAAATTAAAAAATAATAAGCATTACTTCAAGTAAGTCTTCCGTCTACATAATTCATCAGAATTATAGAAATAATATTTTTGAAATTTCCCGAACTTTTTTTAGATTTTTTAAATTAACATTTTATACTTAAATACAATAAATTAAATAAAAAATTAGTCAATTGCGTTCTAATTATAAGTTTTTATAATTAGACAAAATAGAAAAGAAAATTTTTTTTTTGTTAAATTTTGTCGGGCGCCACTTTGTATATGATGCCAAAAAAAAACAAAAACAATTTCAAGTAAGCGAAACCATATTGAATGATTGATCATTTTAATACATATATATATTAATGAATTTATATATAGAAACTACTTTTAATTTATTTATCTAAAATTTATTTAATATAAATTTAGTTAATTAATTTTTTGATCAAATTATAATCGTAATAAAATTGATTTAAATTAAATTATCAAAAAATAATAATAATAAAAAAATAAAAAAAAAAAATTTCATGAACAATCTCAGAAGAACTTCTGAATCTTTAAATAAACCTTCAATGTCAACAAGAATTTAAATTTTTAAATAAAATAAATTAATATGAGACAAGATTTTACATTAAAAAAAAACAAGATTTATTAAAGTTTCTCTACTTATATTATTGTTTATTTAATATTATAATCAAAATTAGAATTTATCAGACGAATTAATTTATTAAAATAATATAATATAATTTTTTTGTTTTTTTCTTCTTAATTTCAACCCAATTAATTTGTTTCACTTAATTAATCAATTTTAATTTTTTGCTTAATTATTATTTGGCGTAGATCATAGAAAAAAAATAAAAAATTGCACTCATTAGTCCAAAACTTATGTGTGTACAATAGTTTTCTTGAAGGTTTTAATTGTGTTGATTATTTTCATTCATTTACATAGATAAAACTTAAAATATCACTTTAGCAAACATTTGTTTCAAAAATCTTATTCCTCTTATTCAAAAACGACGAATCTAATCAAAGCTACGAAACAGAATGGCACTTTTCATATAAATGTAATTCTAAAGTTCAATAGTCCGAGTTTTTAGCTTTTGTTCTAATTTGAAATGAGTTTTAATGAGAAAATATTTTATAAAAATGAATTATCAGTTTCGAACTGATCTGCTAGTAATATGAAACCTGAATTTTTCAAATATCTTCCAATGATTCTCAAGGAACCGAAATCAAATACTATATTATTGTTGGGCAGTGTTTAAAATGCATTATGCACGAAATACATTTTATCTTAAGAACTCGTTTAAATTTCGCTTCCCATAAAGCTTAAACAAAAATTCTCATATCCTTTATTAACAAAAATAAAATAAATTAATTTTTCTTAGAAAATCAAAATTTAACCAAAAAGTAAGATCATTCATTTTTAAAGTCTTACAAAAAGAAATAAGAAAAAAAAAGAAAAAAGGGAAAAGATAGATCCTGTAATAATCTTTAAAAACTTGACCTTTTTGGTTTTTTTTTATTTTTTTTTTTTCAAATAAAATATTGAAGAAGATTTCTTTATTTTTTAGAACATTTATAGCCACATTAAATTAAATTTCTATTTTGTTAGAATTTTAATAATAATACGAACAAGAAAAAGAACTTTTTTTTTAACAAAATTTCAGGAAATTAAAACTCTAAAAGTTACCCTCTTTTTCAAATTGTATATGTAAGTATAATATTATTGAAAATTTTTATATAAAATTTATTATAATGAAATATCATTATATGATTAATTTGGTTATTCATCTGGATATTGTTATTATGTAAAAATAAAGAAAATATTTTAAAATTGTAGGAAGAAGCATTTTGTTTTCAAAGCTTGATACTATATACCTACCTTTTTTTTTTTTTTTAAACATTATTAATGAATGAATTTTGAATCTATTAAAGGATAATGAAAAATAATTCTTTTGCTTGGTACTTCCTACTTCCTCTTTTATTCAAATAAATTATTCAAAAATTTGTCCCCTATATATAAAATACATATTTTACTTTTACTTTTACTTTTTATCTAATATTATTATAATTTTTTAATAACAAATATATTATCAGAGTATTATACAGAGAAAAAAAAATTAATTTAAATTATCAACTCTGCAGGAACATTAAAAATATTTCTGTTAACCTTTGTATATTTCACTGAAAACATTTTATTCGAGTCTACTGTTCTAAGCTACAAAAAAGTTTGTTCCGATTAACTTTTTTTTAATCTTATGAACCAGTCAGAAATTTGTATCAAATCTCAGTTAAATTTCGATTTTATAGATCGTTTTGGTAGCAATACTTTGCATATTATAATATCAAAAAAAAAAACAATCTGAGAATTTTAAAATGAATTCTTAGTACTTACCTATGCAAATAATGTCTTTTTTTTAAACAAAATCAAGGTATATATAACACATCCTTAAATTTACTCAGTATCCTTTATAAACTTTTTATTATGTTAGAAAAGAAGAAAAAAAAACATTTGATATTTCACAGTTAATACTATGGGTTTTTTTTAAGGAATTTTTTTTTTATGGGTATTTAGTTTTTAACGCTTCAAGCTGGTAGAAAAAAAGGTTCATTACAATATAATAAGGTATATTTACTTAAGAAATAAATTGTTTCATTTTATAAACAGAAATACAATTTCTTAAAAAATAATGTTAAATGCGTAAATATTTATTCTTAAATAAATATACATGAAAAAAGAAAAACTTTTTTTATATGTATTTCTTAAATTGTTAAATTCAATTTGAAAAAAAAAAAGAAGTTCAGTGTAAAAGTTAGTTACATTTAACTTGATTTATTTCAGGAATGGTGTCTATAAAATAAACACATCAGGCTATATGCATATCTGAATAAATGCAGTTCTGAATTAAATCATATATAATTAGATATAAAATTAAGGGATCAAATTTTAAAGAAAGATTAGATTTTAAGCTTTATTAAATTCATATAGAAATTTAGACTAAGTACCTTTATGTTCATTGGTTTACCAATTCGCAACTATTTATTTTGATTGAAAAACAAATTGTTTGTCGTTTTTAAAAAAAAAAAAATTGCACATTTAATAAAATACCAGAATGACCTCTATTACATTTTTATTTTCCAAAATTAATTAAATGTTATTTGTAACAAATTCAATTTTATACTTCTTTTTAAAAATAAAAATTAATTTGAATAAAAAAGTAGGATAGTAGAAAAAATATTATGGGCTACACCTTTGGGAACAAAAATAAAAAAATATATACATGTAAAAGTATATTTTTGTATATTATAAAGATAAATAAATTAAATGGTGTAAAATTAAAAATTTATGAATTCAAGAAAAAAAAAAAAAAAGGGAAAATAACAATATTGTAGAAGAAAGCTTTTTATTTGCTGATGAAAATTGAAAGGGAAAATAAACCTATTTTTTTTTTTTAAACTTATTTAAAATTCAATGAATTAATATTGGTTGTGTTCCCTTTTTTTCCCAAGAAAAAATATATACTTTTCATTGGATTGTCAAATTTACATAGTGTGTAGCATAACGTTCTATTAAACTTTATTATTTTATACTTACAAAGCCCCAAAAATCATGTTAATTCTACAAGTTCTAAAAATTCTTCGTAAGCACAGTAAAAACGTAGTCAACTGTAAGTGACGAGAATCTTTCTAAAATGAAAAGTTTACAAAACTTTTTTTTCTATTGCAATGTTATTCTACAAAAATAAACATAAATTAAAAAAAATATGTATAATTAAAAAGATAATGAAATTGTTCATCAGATAATTAGATTTTTTTTTTTTTTTTGGAAATCCTATAATTTCCCGAAAGTAATAAATTCGACCAAAATAAAATGTATAATACTTAGTTATGTTATTTATGCGACAAAAAAAAAATTGTTTTTCCTTAACTAATTTATCATTTTTTTTGAAACCAAAAAGGAAATAGAACTTTTTATTTTTATTTATTTTTTATTTAATTTTTTTTTTTTTTTTTTTTTTCTAAAAAATCCAATTTGTGAAGACATCTGGGCTTAAGAAAACCTTTTTTCTTTCAATTAAGCATAAAAAATTGTTTAACAAATCAGAGGAAAAGTCCAATTAAGTCATATAAAAATATTTTCTTCTCCTGCTTTTCATTTTTTATTTAATGTTTTTTTTTTTGTTAAAAAGAGCGTTAACAATAAATATTTTGTCAAATTTTTGTTGTCATTCACATTTTATGTGTACCTTTATCAATGTCGTTGTTATAATACAGTTTGTTTTGTATGCCCCCTAGTTAGTAGTAAGTATCTATAATATACAACTTACTGAAATGCTTTTATTCAGCTTTCATTCATAGTACGACAAATAATGAATTAAACAATTAATCAAAACAAAAGGACCAAAAAATACAAGAATTTTACCAAAGAAAATACGAAGAAAAATAAAAATAAAAGTATATTAAGAAGAAAAACAAAAAACAAAATATCCTAAAATAGGATTAAATATACATATGTAATATGTATTTTGATTTAGGATGTTGTTTTTTTTTTTTTTAAATTATATCCTGTTTTATTATATTAATTTAATGCGCATGTCTTCGGTAAGTTGTATTTACATTCGCAAATTTAGCTCGGTAAATGGTCCATTACATGCATCAATACACATGCAATTAAAGAGGAATATAAATTGTATTTACATTTCCCTGTGATGTAAATTGTATTTACATTGCTCTATATTGTATTTACATTCTTCATTTTGAACTGCGTAATACTATAAACAAATACTATCAATAAAAAATACTATCAATACAGACAAATACCAAAAAAAAAAAAAATTGCAAATGTATACCTCTCACATGCATCATATCAATGTCAAACAAAGCTTAGTTTATAATGCTAAAATCTATATTTTCCCTCTGAGCTAATCTACATTTTCCCTCTGAGCAAACAAAAAAAAAAAAAAAGAACCAATAAAAAAATACGCGGCTATTTTTTTTTTTTCTAAGAAGCGGCCAGTCGATCAGTCGATGAATTTTCTTACCATGTGTTTCAATCTACTATTTTTAAAGGATCTTCGAACCTCTACTACTAAATTTTTAAACGAGTGTGGTTGGATTTTAGTACAAAAATTTAAACCACACTTCAAAAATTGCACTTATTTTTATTCAAAAAAACAAAATGAATAAAAATAGAACAATGGTAACCCTGAAAATATCTTTGTTGTCATTATAAAGTTTGCTGTGAATTGTCAAATGTCAAGTAAGAATTTTTTTTTCTTTTATTAACAAACGAGGAAAATGGCAGCAACAAGGAGATTATTTATTGTAAATATAAATTATAATTATATAATTATTATTTGATTTTATTTTTAATTATAAAAAAAATAATTATAAAATTATTATTATTTTTTTTAATAATTAAAAATAAAATTAAATAAAATTTAAGAAGACCATTAGTTCCTAAAATAATAAAAAAAAATTAGTAATTTTTCTAAAAAAAAATTATTCGATTTTTTTTTTTGCAAAAAAGAAAATGAATAATTTTTTTTGGAAAAATTACTAATTTTTTTTTTAATATTTTAAGAATCTTCCGGTTTGAAATCATTTCGATAAATAAATAAACTTCCGTATTAATTAAATTTTATTTCCTTGCTTCATTTTGAACTTTTTTGTTTATTTTTTTCATTATAAATGTATTGTTTTCAACTCCCTCTCACATGCACATTAAAGCAGTATACAATACATGTTAATCAAATTTGTTATACAGCTCGTTTTGTATACACACAAACATATAGACGCTCGTCAATATTATATCACTCGACCTTCGGTCTCGTGATATAAACATGACTCGTGTCTATGTGTTTGTGTGTATACACAACTCGCAAGAATAACAAATTTTCTTAACATGTATTGTAATCTACTATTTAATAAAATTCTAAAATTTTCCCTTTAGAAATTTTAAATTTATAAATTATATGGTATTTTGATTGTTTGGAACATCAATTGAAAATTGAGTCGATGATTCTAATAAAAATTTCTTTATTTCATAGTTAAATTTTAATTTAATGTAAACTTCAAGGATTCATATAACCCCATTTAAATTTGTCTGTTAAGTTGTGAAAATATTAATGGGTGATTTGTATCTGTTTTTGATTTATTAATCTTTTTTGTTAATTATAATAGTCTTGTATAATAAAGTTTAAAAGTTAAAAAAAAATAATAAAAAATATCAAAATTTTGTTTCTATTTTATAAAAACTTTTTTTTTTTTTAATTTTCTTTTCTTTTCTTTAACTTAATTTACAAGAATTAACAATAGATAGTATATTTGCAAATATTATAATCGCCCATATACCATCATAATTAAAATTGCAAACCCACTTTTTAATCATATTCCAGACTAATTAAAATAATTTTTGCAATTTATTATATTTTTAATAATAAAATTGTAACAATAACAGAACAAAAAGTTAACAGGCATAAAACGAAAAATAATTTTCTTTTTTCTCTCAAAAAAAATTATCGTCTAAAAGGCATTCGAAGAAAACCTCAAAGAAAAAACCAAAAAAAAATTGAGAAATAAAATAAAATCCTTAACAACTTTTTTGACAGGAGATTTTTTTTTTTTTTTTTTTAATACATAGGATCATGTTATTCTTTTACTTGACAGAATTTTATTTTTATGGTTTTTCTTGTAAAACTTGTAAAAAGATATTGTTACAAGACCTAAAAAGGATAAAAGGAAAAAAAAAAAACAAATCTTGTTTTTTTCCTTTTCTTTGTTCTTTTAACTTTTTCTTTTCATTTTGTGTACAAAAAATATATAATATACATATATATACAAGAAAATAAAGTTAAATAAATTATTAAGCCAAAAATGATACATTATTTTCTTCTAAGCTGATTATGAGATATTCATCCCTTAAAACCTTCTATAAAAGAGTACAAAAAAAAAATTATGGTATCATAAGATTTTAAATGATGTGATTTTCATTTTCAATGAAATTATTAACCTTTCAGAAGTCAAAATTTAAATTTATTTAGATTTAAAGGTAAGTTTCTGAACTATGCCAATTAAAATTTTTGATAATTTTCGAATTTAAAATTTGCTTGTGGCATCAATGTATATTCTACGTACTAAAATTAACTACAGATAAAAACGTTGTAAAAGATGTTGTAATATTAGCGCTCTTTTTTTTTTTAATTTTTTGTTCATCATTTTAATATTTTTTCTAAATTTAAAAATTAATTTACCCATTTAAATAGCCTTGATACAAGAATTTTGTCATATAAATAAAATTTATTTAAAGTTAAAATTTTAAAAGAAAATTATTATTCAAAAGTCTATATACATTTTCATCTTTTTATTAACGCGTCGCAGAAATTTTACAGAAATACAATTTTAAATGCAATTTATTGGAGATATTTTTAGAACTTAGTGAATTTAGTGAATTTTTAAGAATTTAGTAAATTCAGATGAATGAAAATGTCAAAAATCTTCGTTGAAAATAAAAAGATCAAGAAACTGTGGGAATATTATAGCATACAATGATGCAATGAATTAAACAATTACTAAGAAACATAAATGAAATTGAAAACTATTTCTCAAAAGTTCTCAAAAGTTTCGTTCTTTTTTTTTTTTTAATAAGAATATTATTTAAATACCAAAAATAATTAGTATATTGAACTTGAGAATCATTAAAACTATATATATACTTAACATTTTGTTAACGAAATTGAGAATACATTTTTTATGGTCGTTTAAAATTATTAATAAATGCCGAAAACAAGAAATTTTCAATATTGAATTAATTTCGCACGTGCTTGACTGGAATTATTGATTTCTTTCAGTGTTTCTAATCAATATAATAAATTCTGCTAAATTAATTCAATAATTTCTTATGTAATTCAAAAGGCGGTTTTTTTTTTTTAATGAATATAAAATTTATCATTATGTATAAGTATGTTAATTTTTAATTTTTTTTTAGTATTTAAGTTAAATAAAATTTTAAAATTTTTAACTTAAGAATTTCTTATTATTTCTATTTAAAATAATACATATTTAGGCCATTATAGGTATCAACTTACCTACTTATTCTTCAAACTAACTCTCATTAATGGGAAATGGATGAAAAAGCGGAAAACAACATTCAAGATTATGCACTTTATTCCATAAACATGAGTCAGAACTGACAGAACAATTTTTTACTTTTATTCTATAGAACTATACTACCAAATAACCGGTTACTTACCATGTTTTATATATAGAAATGCTATTTTTGCGTAATTTCCCAGTAATTTCCCATCGCGAAATAATCTTATCAAGTTTAAGAACTCACTCGAATTAAATTTCAAATAAAATTTTAATTGAAAAGATTTATGACAAATTAATGTTGTACATATAAATCTTCTCTTTTTTATAGTTAAATGAACAAAAAAGAACAGAGCAAAAAAATTACAATGTTTTATTTTTACTTATTTACATCTCAAAAATAAATTTTACATCAATTTCAGTTTTTTGTTATGTACTTGATCGAGAGCAATATAAATACAACATTCACATAATATTTATCTAAATAAAGTTTTAAAACATAATAACAAAAAAAAAAAATTGGAATGAAGAATAGTGAAATATGTAGTAATCGGCTGCAGTGTACATATTAGAATAAATGTCGACAATAATTATTAAATACTTATAAATATTTAACTAGTCAAAGAAAACAAAAAATGCCGCAAATGAATTGATATATAAAAATAAGTTTTTGCTGCTAACAAATTAATCATGCTTTAAAAATTAGCAAATTATTTTACACATAAAGATATCAAAAAAAAATTTTTTTTATTTCACAAATAGCGAAAATTAATAATCGCTAATATTCATAACTGCGAATACTTACATATATATAATAAAATTATAAAACAAGAATTCTGAAATTTAGAAACATTTCACAAAAAAAAAATGTTTTAAATTTTCTGCGATCATTTGGAATTAAAACAGGAAAAATGTATTAGAAGCTTTTGTCAGATAACAGAAACATTTAATATCATTTCAGTTTCACATCTTAATCGGCGGAAAAAAAAGAATTTATATAATGTTCTAAGACACATCTAAGACCCATCTAAAGATCTAACTTTATTTATTCTGTAACTAATAGTCTAAGAGCTCACAAAGTTTTTGGCACGTGATTTTAGCAAGGCTCATTTTTTAATATATTGTTCCATGCTACGGTGCAGGACTCATAAGGGTAGTCTGGCTGTCAGATGATGTTGCGTTTACCCGTAGGAGCAGATCCAAGTAGGTCAAAGAAAAAATGCAAAATTACGTGATAATAGCACGATTTCTTGTTATGTCACTTGTTTGTGCTTATTATATGAAATGTTAATGCACCATTGCCAGACGGCTTCGGAGTTGTTGAGACCGTGCCAGAGCTCGATTTATAACAAAAAAAACATCATTTTCACTTCATTTAGCAAGGTTGAAATTTTCATAAGTTATAAATTGGATCTTATATAGACTACATCCAATTTGCCAGACGGAAATACCTAAATGGATGCCAGACCTATGTAATTTAAAAACAATCTGTTTTTTTTCATGTAATTTTCCATTTTTTTTTACCTACTAGGTTCTGCTGCCACGGGTAAACGCAACGTCGTCTGACAGCCAGACTACCCTTATGAGACCTGCACCGTAGCATGGAACAATATATTAAAAAATGAGCCTTGCTAAAATCACGTGATTTCTTACGTTGCGAGCTCTTGGACTATAAGAAGTAAGAACCTTAAAGTCTAAAAATATATACAAATTTTTAAGGAAATTTTGGTTTTCAAATGGAAACTTTATATGATCTCACATAATCACATATACGATACGTACAATTTTTGATTTTAAATTATCAGTATTCAATTTAAAGGTATATAAATAACTTAATTAATTTTAAAGTGCAAATTTTTTTTTTGAAAAATAATGAGAAACTATTTTATAGTTTTAAATTTAAAAATTTATTATTTCAATAAAAATTAAAATATAATACATAAAAATATGTTTTATAAATTGGCTCTGATAACAAGAAAAAGTTTTTTTTTCCTATATATAATACTCAGTCAGTCAATGAAAAATAAAAAGTTCTTTTTTTTAGGTCAAACTCTTTTAATTGTAGGATAAAAAATATTAATTTTTTAATTAAAAAAACATATTAAATGTAATCAATATGTGTTTTATGTAAAGCTGTCAGTACATTACATTATTATACATTATAAATTGTATATATGTAGTTATATATAATTTTATATATTTATTAAGCCAATTAAAAGTTGAATAAAATTGAAAAATATTCATGTGAAATTAATTTTATATATTTTAATGAAAAGTTTTTCTTAATAATAATACCATTTCAAAATATAAGCATTAAGTTCTATCGTGTGGGCTTTAAAAATAAGTATATTTCGATAAAGGATTGATCAGGGATTGCTGATAAAACACTGTCCTATTAGTTAGTAATAATTTTGAAAATCTACATTCTGTTAGGAATGTATTTATAAATTAACAATTAGAAAATAAATGCAAAATAATTTTTAATTACGAAATATCATAAAGGAAGTGAAAACGACTAATGAATTTTTCTACAAGTACAAAATTATATTACCAAAATTTATTTAATTTTTACTTATCTAGAAAAATTTCGCATGTAAAGGAAATCCTGTTTCATCTATTTTTTACAACTTTCTGAAAAATTAAAAAAAAATTTTTTGTTTGAAATATATAAATTTAACATTAAAAAAATAATAATAATATACATAAAAAGCAAAATTATATTAACATAAAAAAAAATTAATTTTCTGTTCTTTATCAAGAAACAGAAATTCATTTATTTTTGGATTAATCATTAATGTTTAAATGTATAGATTCATACATAGTGGATCAATATTTTTCAATTATTTCATTTTTTTTCTAAAGGACAAATAATATTTTCGGAAAATTGCTATAAATAATCGATATAATATGTATAAATAGAAAGACAAAATCCTAACACCATATTTAAATTGAATTGACATTTTACGGATTAGAAGGACATTTAATTACGAAATAATTTTTATATTTTTATTTCTAAAAATAGATAACTTTATTTTTCTTTTTCAATAAATTAATGACAAATAAATTTCAATTTGTTGCAAAAATACATATAGAATTTTTTAAATTTGTTGAATATTTTCGTAACAAATTCAAGTCATCATTTTGATGATGAATTAATGGCTTTTTTTTAATAATTATACTTTGATGATAGAATGTTTTAATCCAATTCGCCTGAAATAAATAAAAATTATTAGGTAAATTGCTTGCGAAGAAATTTTATATGTACTTTAAGTGTGCAAAAGCGATTGATAGATTTGGCGCGGCAATATACATTTATTTCCTAAAAAAATATAAGTATGTTTTTAGTTTGCTTTTGAGCTTTCGTATTTGTATATTAAATTCTCTCTGGGTTTTTTATATTATTATTATCCTCAAAATCTTATATATGTACGTATTCCAAACTGCGCTGTATACTTGTTCTACAATCTAATTCTATTTGGACGAATTTCAATGATATGCATACTGTCTGCACCAGGAATGAAATGAAGAATTACTCAACAGAAAATGGATAAACTGACCCTGGTAGTTAAAACTTAATGGGATCAATAGAAATTGTAAACCATGTTCGTATGTTAAATTTTGATGATTATAACAATAAATTTTTTTAATGCAAAATACATTTACATATAGATATGTAAATATTCAATTTATTACATGAACTTGTGTCTACATAAAAACCAATGTTTGTTCTTGACTCAAATTTGCAATGTTATTTTGCAAGACAGGTATAATTAATTTGAAATGTAATAAAAAAATATATTAACAATGCAAAGAAAAATAAAACCAATAACAAAACAATTACAATCATTTTTCAATATGAATTTAAACAATAAAAAAATTATTAATTTATAATTTTTATTTATCAAAAATCACCTACTCTCAGCAAGGCTATAACGAGGCGTCAGTTTTAATTTCAATTAAATTAAAATAAATTTATTTTAGAAATAATAAAAATAATAAAAATTAAAAAACAAGTATTTTTATCACAGAAACTATGATAACGACTTTTCTTGTTCCTTTAGATATAATTATCTCTAGCATTCTATTAATTGAAGTGTCAATGTCAAATTATTTTTTTTATTAGTTTTTCAGTCTTTTGGAATATTTATTATTATTATTTGAACCTCTGAACAACATCTATAATTTTATTCAATTATTTAGTTTACAGCCGATTATATCTTAATATTTCTATCTTTTTGGCGCTAAAACAAAATCATTAATTTTGCAGATGATGCACCTACAGTAGACTATACATTTATTTAAATTTATCGTGAGTAAAAAAATGATAACTAATAATCTGTAGAAAACGATGTTATTCCAAAACATAACTATAAAATTAAATCTTAATGATTTATCACATTTATTTCACGGCAAAAAAAAAAAAAAAAAAATTTTTTTTTCTTCACTTAACAGTTGATTGCATCATAATTTTCATTGCAGAAAAAAAAAAGCCTTATTTCTTTTTTTTTTTTTTTCTTAACATGAAATGAGACAAAAACCAAATCACTTTTATATTTAAATTGCATCCCACTTAACCTCAATTTTTCATGAGGATTTATTTATGTTATGATATTATTACACATAATATATTTTTTCTTTTTGTATAATTTAAGTTTTTTTTTTTTGTGGCAAAAAAAAAATTATATTTTATAAAATTTATTACAATTTTATCATCATTGTTTTTCTAGAATATAAATACATCATTTTTCGTACTAAATGATATCATCTTTAAAATAAATATAAAAATAAAAAACACAAATAAAATTAAATTTAGTTTTTTTTTTTTTGTAAAATTTCCAAAATAAAATAATATTTATGTAATTTTTATAAAAAAAAGAATATTCAAGGAAATCTACTTAACATAGTATGAAAATTTGAATATTTCTTCATTTTTGGCCTTATTTCAGAAGTGTTCATGTTTACATTTAAGAAGAAGATAATTGTTACGACAGATACCAAATAGTTTGAATTATACATAGTAAATGTTTTTAATCATTTTTGGTTGTATCTATTAACCACAATCATAGATAAAAAAGCAATTAAAATTATCAGAAATTCTTTCACTTTAATAATTGATCCCCACATCAATAAAATGGACATTGGGATTTAATGAAATAAAAAATAGTATATTTTAAATGTTTGGTAGTTAAAAAATAATATAAAAACTTTTTTTGAAAGTTAATTTTGCACAATATATACATATCTACAATATTAAAAAAAAAAAAAACATTTAACTTTTTTTTATAGAATACCTATATTCCAGATGAAAGTTCTTCGATACACAATAATTGTTATTATCATGCGCTGGATATTAAATTTTCGAAAATCGTGACTTTCATATAACATCTTATATGCATTAAAAACTAAAAAACTAAAAAAAAAAAAAAAAAAATTACCATCCGAAAAAATAAAAATTTTATTTTCACTATTAAAATGTGCAATTCTTAAGAAAAACATTTTCTTTTTATGTTCATATATGACACACAGAGAAATTAAAATATTTGAATATAATTCTTATAAATACATATATAAATGCAGCAAAAATATTAAATTCCACCAGAAAAGGTAATTATGTTAAGCACCGTTTTTGTTTTAAGATTCATAAAAAAAAAAAAAAATTAAATAAAAATGGAAATTAGTTTAGCTATGTTGTACGATGTATAAAAAAAGACAACCAAAAATAACATATTTTAGCAAAATCCATTATAGGACGATGTAATTTTTTATTATTTTTTATATATTTTTTTGTAGCAATAAAGTCAAATGCGGTTTAATGTTAATGTCATTTAACATCAAATAACGTGACAATGGTTTTTATATGCAAACCAAGCAAATTATAATGATAATTCACACAAAAAAAATATACATAGATAAATTAATGTTATATGAAAAAGATTATTCAAACTTAGAAAATTAATTTTAACATAAATTTTCACATAATATATGCTGTATTATAATTTTTTTTATACTTTAAAAAAGTTAAATCTCAAATATTATTTGCTCTATGATACTGAAGAAAAATAATTTACCTTACTCAAGATCTTTTGAATATTAAAAGCTCTGAAGACAGTAGTCGAATAAGCCTTCGATTTAGGCCATAATGTTCTACGTGTATGCAGTCAGTCTGTTGAGCTACACAATGGATAAAAAACTATATTATATGAAGAAAAAATGAAAGAAAAAGTGAAGAAAATTTTAATCTTATTCAACCCACATCCAGAAGAAAATTCTAAATAAAAAATCCTATCAAAGTAAATTTTTATGAAATTAAGTTCTTCCCACTGGAACTTACAACAGAATTATGTTCTTTTTTAAGGAAATTGTTATAACATTTATTAGTTTTCTGATTGTCAAAAAAAAAAAATCATAATTTTATAGATAAGTTAACAAGTTTCCAAATTCAGAAAAACTTGTTCTTTCGTTGCAGTAACAATATATATTAATATTTCATTTTAAAATTTAATTTATTTATTGTAAGTAATAGTTTCATATATGTATATAGTTTTTTATGTTTAGTTTTTTATGCGTGTTTTACACATTTTTCTAACTTATGTTACCATACCATAAAAAAAAATAAATTGTTTAATGCCGAGAACAAAATAATGTTTTATATCAAAAGAATAAAAACAAAAAAGCTGTGACAATTTTTTTATGCCCATATGAAATTCTCTATTACAAGAAAAAAAAAAACAAAAAAAAAAAACTTGTGGTCCATATATGATGCAGAATAAATGGCGCTTAATGGTTTCCGAAGTGATACACTCTCTTTAAAACATTACATATTCAATTAATCATTATGTTAGTAATTTTTTTTTTTTATTAATGAAGTTGTACGACGCAGTAGTGTTACTAAAAAAGGAAGGCCACCACATTTGTGTATATAGTTAAGATGAACAAACGATGTAAAATATATTATGTAATTTTATACAATTTTAGAAAAAAGAAGAAATGTAAGAAAAAAAAGGAAATATTAATTCTATAATAAAAATGGTAATAACAACTTTTTTCGAGGATTAGATAATAAAAAAATAAGGAAAACAAACATATCTGCCCTTCACATGAACAAGATCAATGTTATCAAGAATCAATATTACTTAAATGGTCATGAAGACTGGCATAAAAAAATCAATCAGTATTTAGTATATGAATTAATTTTTTTTCTAATGTCAATTTTTATTTATTATATGTCTGGATACAATATAATGATCGGTTGGACAGGGGGGCTAAATTCTGATTTTTCAGATTTCTCTTGAAATTGTCTTAATCCTCATAAATTCCGACTGCAATCAATTCTAAGGGCGCTATATAATTAAATTCAATTTATAACTATATAAAGTCAGTCATCTAGAAAAACATAATATATACTAGTATTATTTTATGAAATATTCATAACGAAAAAGTAAAACGTATATATATTTAAATTTTCTGCTAGTTAGAAACTTTTAGACACATAAATATTACATGATAATTTTTAATTTCTTATGGCTGTTCAATGATTTACAATTAGCAATAAAATTAAAACTTTAATTATTTCTGAGCCAAGCTTAAATTTAGAATTCAATCATTTATGTTTAAAAGACCAATAAGAAAAATTTATTTATGGTGTCGTATAAAAATAAAATCATAAAATACAAATATTCTACTAATGCCATAAATGTTTAAAATTGTACTTAACTTTTAAATAAAATCATATCGCGCGTCTTCATTCATCCTAAATCATTAATATTTTTTTTTTATAGTGGTTCTTTCAAGTAGATTGATTCTATGTATCGATGGTGTAATTTATATTGGACGTTATTCGTTTCAGGCGAAATAAAGTTATTTATATTGATGCTATTAAATGTGAATATACCGCACTTTTTTTTTACATTTCCAACAAAAAATTTGTGAACCTTTCGAATTTTATATGTTATGTTCATTCGTTATAATAAAATTATAAGTAAGAAATTTTACTATATAAACGCGATACGTTCCATTCATAATTCAACATCGATATTATAAAAATAAATAAATAAAAAATAATAATATTTTCTGCTTGAGATCATCAATATTATTTGAAAATCTAATACTTTCAGACACATCATTAATAAAAAGCAAAATCTATATTTTTCAATACTTATCAAAAGGTTGCAAAAAAAAAAAAAAAAAAAAATTTATCGTTATTACTATATGCATATAATAAAAAAGATGCTTGCCAGCTTCAAGGTATATAAGATACATTATCGAAAACATGTAATATTTAATTTCAACATAAATTTACGATATAGATTTATGTAGTAAGTTGTAAATTTACACAAATCATTAAAAAGACACCGCAATAAAATTAAAAAAATATATATACATAAATTTTATGTATATATTTTAGTAGAAGTTCACTAATACCTGCTATTACTTGTATAGTATTGAAATAAATTTTTGTTTTTAGCATAATACTTCATCATCTTAATATGAAGTATACCTCATTTTCTTCTTAATATAGGGACCTTAAAAAAATATGCCTAATCACTATAACAACTTTGCCGAGCATCGCACGTAAATGGAATAAAGTTGGAAAATTTTGTCTTATCAGATTCCATAATCCTTTTTCTAATAATTTTTTACAAAAAAACTTTAATATTCTAATTTATTCCTAAATCCGAAATGTTTTATATTATACTTTAAAGTATATATACCTACAACAATTCCATATAACTTCTCTGATTTGATAATCGATATAAAAAATTATTTCATTTTCGCATCAGAAGCATAATATATGAGAAAAAAATTTTGATATGTTGAAAATTTTGATTCTTCCTGTATTCTTTGATTTATATATAAAGATAATTAAATTTAAACATATTTTTAAAGATTTCAAAATTTAAAGGAAAATGTATCATAACTTCGATATGGATAACATGACAAACATTGCAAAAAAAAAAAGTTTAAAGATTTTATTTTTATTCATTCTTTTATAAATAATATTTCCTTATCTCTTTTTTTCAAAAAATTTCAGCAAAGACATTTCACACTACATACATATACACACAGTATACACACAAATCAGAGGAATATTGATTGAAAAAAGGTTAAAAGTGTTAAAATAAAAAATAAAATATTTGTTTGCAAAATTTCTAACTTTAAATGTAATGATGACTGATGCTAAAATCAAAAACGAAAATGCGGATAGACTAAAAAATTTTATTTGAATAAGATACTTTTCTTCTTTTTTTTTTACCACAAGAACAGTAAAACATTAAACCTACATCAGAACCTTATAACCGAAATTTTCAAATGACAAAAATACTTCAAGCTAATTATGAAGGAATAATTTAAGCATTTATTTATTTTTATTTTAAAATAAACTTAATTTGATCGATATTATAAATAATTTATTAATTAATACTATAGTAGTAAGGCGGTGAAGTCAGATATTGGCGTTTGATATTACTTCTTTCATTTGCTTAAGATCAGCACACAGGCAAATTCACAGGTAAATTCCACAAGGTGCAAAATAAACAAAAAACTAACATTTCATTCATCCAAATTGTGCACCAAGCAAAATAAATATTAACGTCGCCGTTGCCATTGCAGTTAATTATCCTTAATTACTCCTGTCAACAATTTTTTTTGATTAGGAGTGAATAATAAATATATATACATTTCGTCCAATATTCTTATAATTTGTTTCTTTTTGTGATAATTTTATTAAATAATTTTTTTTTTTCTTTCTGCACACCGTTTGACGCACTCAAGTGTATTTTAAATAAATTTACTTTTAATAAAAAATGATGTTAAAAAAAAAAAAAATCTGACTCCCAAAACCGTAAAATTGTTTAATGTTTTTTTAATGCAAACTTAATTCTTTTCTACTTAAAAAAAAAAAATTCTTGTAGTTCTTCTTCTTATCAAAAAGCGCTGATTCTTAAAGGAATATTAAATGAAAATAAAAGAGGGAAAAAAAAAATGTAATTCAGATAATAATAATAAACAAAAAAACTTTTTGACATAATTTCAGAATAAAATCACTCGTGTGACGAATTTTTTTTTTTTTTTTTGTAATGTATAAGTATAGGCTTATTAGTATCATACTGCAATATTGTTGTATAAAAGAAATGTTTGAAATTTATGAATTTTTAATGTTAAAATGTTCGGTTTTTATGCCCAATGACCACAGACCGAGAACTAAATATCAATGCCAAGCAGTGCCATCCTAACCAATGTGCTAACTGTGCTATAGCACATAGGCGCCAAAATATAAGGGGCGAAAACTAATAACAATAAATAAATAACATTCACAAAAAAAAACCCCAATTTTTCAAAAGTGGAATTTTCACTTGTTTTTAATATTTAATGTTTTTTAATATTTAATTAATTTTTCTATAATTTTTATGATAAGAGCGCCAGGAAATTATTAGCACATAGGTACGAAATACGTTAGGACGGCTCTGATGCCAAGCCAAGTGACATAATTGGTGAACCCTGGTCCAGAAATGAGAAAATTAATGTAAATGGTTCAAAATTCCTATTTATCAAATTGAAAAACAAACTATCTTATAATAGTTATTTTATTATTTAGATCTTGAATCTTAACGGAACCATCGAAATAGAGCTTAAAATATTTCCGATTATAAAATAAAGTTGTTTTTAACTCTTTAAATAGCTCAGTTAAAATGTATGTCATTCATATTCTTATTACTACAAAAATCAGTTCTATTGTTGTAATTGTTGACATTTTGTGGACATTATAGAAACTACTCAAAGTGGTTTTTACAATAATTTTGTAATTGAAAAATAAACAAATAAAAAAAAAAACTTTGATGTTTATTCATTTTAGATAATTTTTTTTTCATTTTTATTAAAGTACTTGAATTATTTCTTTTTTTGTGTATTTTTTTTTTCCCTGATTTATTGAAGCGAATTAAAATAATATTTTTATATCTTTCACTGGAGAATTATGTACCTCCATAGTTATTAAAAATTATATTATTTACATTAATAAAATAAATTAACTTTGTTTTCTTTTTCCAAGTACATTCCACATAAATTAATTCGTGAAATAATTCTTCACAAATTATGTATAGTTTTTTTAATATTTTTATAATACAGTTAGCTATGCTGTGAACATTTTTTATTATAATTTATTTGAGGCTAATTCCATAACAGAAAACGAAAAAAGCTAAAAATTTTTAATCACTATTTTGATTCATTTAATAGTAATTATGAATCTTAAGTAATCAAAGTTGATTAATCTTAAATTTTTTTTTTAACAATTTCGATTATTTTCAAATTTTAAGCTTTTTAAATTTGATGTACTGGCAACCTCTAACTGGTACTAAAAATATGACGTAACTTCTAAGCAACACAAAACGAAAACATACGGTATAATATTAACCGTTATCTATTTTGACATTTTTTAATTAATAAAGTGGTGAATTAATACTTTTTTTTTAACAACATTATCTTTTACTCTAATATCGAAAATTTTATTTCTTTAATCCTTTCAAAGAGTTTAATTTAACAATAGCTTCATGCTGATATTTTGTTTAATTAGTTCTGATAATTAGAAGTTCTGTGTTTTCAGTTGAACGCTGAAAGATTTACAATTAAAAGTAATACACGAAAGTTGATATGCTGTAATACACGAAACTTTATCCGTTGTTTTGATCATTTGTTAATTGAAAAATTGTCCCATCAAAAACATATTTATGGCATATTGTAGGAGAACTGTCTTTTGTTATATAATCAAAAACTCATTTATAAAAAGTTTTAAGACAGAAGAGAAATTTTGTTTTGAAAAAAATATTAGAAATTCGAAGGCTTTTTTTATGCTGTAATACACGAATCATTTGATTGTGTGTTATTTGAAATTTTTTATCAAAGCTAACTTTTTTAACTTCAGTACTTCATTCCACAAAACCTTACTTATTATAATCCATTAAAGGAAATTAAAAAACGATTTGTTTGAACTTTTAATACCAGTTCAAAGCCGTGTATTACCATGTAAATATGCTGTAATACACGATGGAATTAGCCTTGAGAACTTTGAAAATAATGATGATAGAACTTCAAGTTCAAATTATAGTAAATGTTAAAAAATATATACATAGGTGGTATATATATATTTATAATTAAATTGACTATGTTGCATCAATGAAAAGCACTGTACATACTTAAAAAGCAAATAAAACGTCTCTGTTTTTGAACAGACAGAACCATAAAAATTAAATCTGGTGAAGTGAAACGACTTTCATCAGCAAAAACTGAGTCAAAAAAGTAGTACGAATAGCAGACCTTATCAAAATATAAATAAATAATTGAATATAAATTTTAATTAAATTTTCAAAAAAATAAAAATATCATTGAATTAATTTTATTATATAAATATTAAAAAATATATTTTGAAAAGTTTTTTTGTTTTTAATGAATCCTCTTTCTTATTTTATGCTTGAATAATAATTTCCCCTGCTAATTATAATATTATGAAATAATAAATCTCAACTTTTTTGCAGGTATAAATTACTTAATTTGAAAATATTTTATGAATTTTTCTACTGCATTTTTATTTTTTTTTGTTTTTTTCAATGCATGCCTGCATAACTGAAATCAATTTAAAATAAAATTCTTTAAATTTTTTCATCAAATTAAAAATTATTATTATTGAAATTTATATAGAATTTAGTATTTTAATTAAGTATGTACTGAAAAAATATTGAAAACCTTTCAACAGCAAGAATTTTTAAAGATAATTGACTTCAATCTTTACACTTTTTTTGGATCCGTTTATGTCAATAAATTCTCATAGTTACATATGGTTAGATTAAGCTATAATTGAAGTTATTGTTATTTTAATATTTTAACAAACATTTTCTCTACCTTTATTAAACTTTAACTTTTTATTCTCGCTCATTATTATAGAGTTTTAAGTTTTCTATATAAATTTTGCATAAAAAAGAGTTTAATATAGTAGTAACCTATTTATTTTGTTAAAGTCAAACACACCTTTTTTCATTTCTAATTACAGATAATTATAGTCTTTAAAATCTTAAAAATAAATCGGGATGCTTTATTGATGTGGTTAAGTGACTGTTAATGATTTTTTTTTATTTAAATATGGGCCATGAAATTTATTAATTGACAATAATGTTTAATTTTTTAAACTAAAAACATTTACAATTATAATATTTTGTATTTAAATAAACAAAATTTATTAAATCTATAGCTTGAACTTCGATGTCATTGTACATTATATTATGTACAAGTCAAACAGAAATATTCTCGAAATACTTTTTAATTAAATTAATTTATTTCTGTGTCCACCTTTTCATTGATTAATTTCATTCATTTCTATAAACTTTCCATTTCAGTTTTACTTATGCAGTAGTCACAAGTAAAGTATAGAAAAATAAATACATTAAATTCTATATAAATCAATCAACTTAAAGTCAAAACATTCGAAAAAAAACAGAAATATTTTAATAAAATTGTCACTTAATTTTTTTTTTTTTTATTTATTCCATTTTTTTATTTTTTATTTTTTATTTTTCAAATCATAATTCATAATTAAGTTCGCACTAAAAAAAAATAAAAAAAAATATGCATTAATTATATAGACCTAGCCTAGTTTTTTTGTTTTTTTATTTTATTTTACCAATATCAAACATCTCATAAAAAAAATACTAAATAAATAAAATATAGATATACGTTTATACATACAACTATGTACATGTATATCTTATATAACACGAAGTTCTTAATAAAAAATAATAAAAATAATATTGATAACGCACAAAATCTAGATCACGATATCCATTAAAAAGCAAAAATAAATTTTTTTTTTATGTCTAAACCTCAAGTTTTTGCAATAAATAAACTTTAATGCAAATATTGCGTCATCATTTTGAGACATGTATGTAAGGCATATACATAGAAAATAAAATATCTTGAAGGCAGAAAACATTCACCATAAAATATATAATATTATGTATATTATGTATGTTTTTTTTTAACTAAAAAACAATTATAAGCAACTGTGTACAATATTTATCATAATATTAAAAAGTGTTTTGAAACACTCTTAGAATTTGTTGTTATAATAATACTTAATATAATCTGAAAAATATTGGAGAAAAAAAGACAATGTTTTTTGTATATAAGATATATATGTATTTATGCTTGTTGTAACAAAAGTTCATGTTCCTAATTATAATTCTTTCTTATTATAGAAGACAAAAATTATGTTTTAAGAAATAAGAAATAAAACTTGTTTTCATTTAATTTATTAGCGTAAACTATTATAAAAGATAAATATATTTTTGGAAGTGACATTATATAGTATTGATTTTTAGATTTACTGATAAACCTATTCTCGCTTTTTTAACACACTCTATTCTAGAAGTGTTCCTTATATTATGGAAAACGTCAAGTTGCATTGTTGAACGACAAATTTCAGCCAAATAAGAATAAGAAAGAAGATTAAACTTTTAACTATTCAAATGTTATCATGGCTCTACATTTTTATTATCCTTCGACACTTTAAATTTATATAGGTTGTATATTAGTTTTTTTTTAATCGTTTTTAACTTGTCCACTAAAATTATTTGATAGAATTCTTATATTTGAGAAAACTGACCAAACTTGTTTATAAGCTAAAAGTCGATGAAAATAGATTATCATAATCACTTACAAAATCATCATCTCATTTCAATTAATTAATTTTAGTATTTATTATATTTTATTTATAAGTTTTAATTTTTTTCTATACTTAATCATCTTTATAGTAATTTACTGCGTGTAAATGTAAATAGTTATATTATATGATAGTAAATTATAATTTGCATGCCGTGTTATTTGAATATCACCTGCAGATTATTATTATGGTATTTATAATAATTGAAAATTTAAATAAAATAAATAAATTAACCACATCAGGCTAGACCAAACGTCTCTGTTTTTTGATTTAATGGAAACTTTAAATGGGGTTTTTAACCTTATCACATAAACATTATTGTTATGTTACAAAATGACAAACAAGCTGATTTAAATTATGTGATATTTGTTTAATATAATAATTATATAATAATTTAAAAATGTTATAAGTTTTAGACAGAAAAATAGACTATGTTTTGTTTCATATTATGTAGCTATTGGATATTGAATCAGAAAACTATATGTGTAATTCATTCTAATTTATGTAAAATTCTAAAATAGATAGTTTTAAAGAGAATATAAGATTACGCTTTACAACCGTACAGTGCATCTCATTCACAGAAAGCAAAATCTTAACATTTATTCTAAAAATAAAATTCAGATTTTTATGAATCGTTATTTATATAAGAAATAATTTAAATTTGAAATTTTTGTCATAAATAAAACAGAACCCCTCCATTGAAAATATCTATAATACAAATATGTATTTAAAGTCTACTTTGTGCATAAAATAATCAAGAAATTTATCTCTCGAAAACATTATCTCTATTTGTATATTGCAATCAACATAATCCGCAATTATAAAAAAAAATTCTCAACATAAAACACGTAATAATGTTGGAATTTTTTAAATATTATATATTTTTTTTATATCATAGACAGCACCCACTTAACATACATTTTTTTTTTCTCATATAAATAAGAGCTACGAAATCAAAAGGAAAGTCATGCGATAAAATTTGCATCTTTTGAGCGCTTCCTATTCTCATATTTTTACATAAAGTTTTACAAAATTCGAAAGCATAATAAATTCACATTATACATTATTATCGAAAAACATATTATATATAGACGCTTGATCAGGTGCAGCCTGAATTAATAATATGTTCAAGTTCTTCAAAAATTGACTTGTTTATTTATAGTTTGATTACTAATTCCAAACAACTTTTTATTTTCAATCTAAAGCTTGAGAAATCAATAATTATGATATTTTTTTTTTCCCCAATGACATGAAAAATATTTTAATGCGCATGTCTTCGGTAAGTTGTATTTACATTCGCAAATTTAGCTCGGTAAATGGTCCATTACATGCATCAATACACATGCAATTATAGAGCAATGTAAATTGTATTTACATTTCCCTGATATGTAAATTGTATTTACATTGCTCTATATTGTATTTACATTCTTCATTTTGAACTGCGTAATACTATAAACAAAAATAACATCACTCACACTCACAATATTTCAATACAGACAAATACCAAAAAAAAATAAAAATTGCAAATGTATACCTCTCACATGCATCATATCAATGTCAAACAAAGCTTAGTTTATAATGCTAAAATCTAAATTTTCCCTCTGAGTTAATCTATATTTTCCCTCTGAGCAAACAAAAAAAAAAAAAAAAAGAACCAATAAAAAAATACGCGGCTATTTTTTTTTTTCTAAAAAGCGGCCAGTCGATCAGTCGATGAATTTTCTTAACATGTGTTTCAATCTACTATTTTTAAAGGATCTTCGAACCTCTACTACTAAATTTTTAAACGAGTGTGGTTGGATTTTAGTACAAAAATTTAAACCACACTTCAAAAATTGCACTTATTTTTATTCAAAAAAACAAAATGAATAAAAATAGAACAATGGTAACCCTGAAAATATCTTTGTTGTCATTATAAAGTTTGCTGTGATTGTCAAATGTCAAGTAAGAATTTTTTTTTCTTTTATCAACAAACGAGGAAAATGGCAGCAACAAGAACAAGGAGATTATTTATTTTAAATATAAATTATAATTATATAATTATTATTTGATTTTATTTTTAATTATAAAAAAAATAATTATAAAATTATTATTATTTTTTTTAATAATTAAAAATAAAATTTAAGAAGACCATTAGTTCCTAAAATAATAAAAAAAAAATTATAATTTTTCTAAAAAAAAATTATTCGATTTTTTTTTTTTGCAAAAAAGAAAATGAATAATTTTTTTTTGGAAAAATTACTAATTTTTTTTTTTAATATTTTAGGAATCTTCCGGTTTGAAATCATTTCGATAAATAAATAAACTTCTTTATTAAATTTTATTTCCTTGCTTCATTTTGAACTTTTTTGTTTATTTTTTTCATTATAAATGTATTGTTTTCAACTCCCTCTCACATGCACATTAAAGCAGTATACAATACATGTTAATCAAATTTGTTATACAGCTCGTTTTGTATACACACAAACATATAGACACTCGTCAATATTATATCACTCGACCTTCGGTCTCGTGATATAAACATGACTCGTGTCTATGTGTTTGTGTGTATACAAAACTCGCAAGAATAACAAATTTTCTTAACATGTATTGTAATCTACTATTATATAATCTTTTAGTTTTAGTTGATATTAAAGAAAATGTGGAAATTAATTACCGACATAAAATGTAAGAATGTAGAAAAAAAAGTTTATATAAATCTTAAAAATTTGCCATCAAATAACGCATTGCATTATAGGAATTCGTCAAATTTAAAAGAATGGAATTTTATAATGTGATGGTATAATAATCTTCTATAATATTATTTGCCCAAACGGTCGGACTGGTCGATCTTTACATATTTTGCGATGGATTGCCATCTTCATACGAGAAGTTTTAATAAAGGCACTTAATCTTGAACTATATTTAAATATACTTAAAAGCTATGGCTTCAATTATTATAAAAATTTAATTTAACTCTACAGTTTGGTTCGATCTTGATCAACAAAAGTTTGGGCGCATATCTAATATTCTTCTTATTCTTCTAAGTATTTTACATATATTTAGTACAATTTCACAAAAACATATTCTTATCGAAAGATTCTTTAGAAATATTGTGAAAAAAAATTTTTTTTTTTTAATGGCATATAATTTAAAAATAATAATGACCATTAAAAATAAAAAAAAAGCCTTGAAAATAAAAAACAAGAATAAAAATAAAAATAGATAAATAGTTCTACCTTATTGCACCAACATCGCTATTTATCATATATGAAAATTTGAAAATATTTTTCCGATTACCTATTTTTTCTTTTCTGAGAATAAAAAATAATAAAATAAAAAGAAAAATTGAATATAAACACTAACAGTGCTGAAAAATAATGATGAGCAAATGTTCTTGGCAATTTTTTTTAATATGACATAATAATAATAAAAATTAAATTTGTTTATAAATAACAAAATGATAATGATAGCCAATTAAATTAAAAAGAAAAACAAAAAAAAAATAAAAGCATAAATGACAAAATATATTTGAAAAAACAATAAATTTTAAGATAAATTTGGGAACAGAAAAACTGTATTAGCTGTCTAATAATAATATTAATCAATCAGAATTATAATCTATTTCTGAATTGAAAAGATCATACTACTGTCCCGAATATTATACTATGTGTATTGAAATACTAATTTGGTGTTAAGGGCTAAGTTATACTTGAAATAAAATGATATAAATATTCCTTTAATTCTTGAATTAATTCACTATTATCTTCAAAATAAGTTAAACAAAAAAAATATTAGATATGAAAAAACTTTGAAATTTTTTATATAGGGCAAAAATATTTTAAATCATATAAATTTTAAAAGCATTTTCTGCTACTAAAAATTTAATTTGTACAAAACAGAATTTCAGCATGAGAATATGTATAATGTTTTCAAATTTTTTATTTTAGTCCCTTAAGCTATTTTAAGAAATTAAATAATAAGAAGAATTTAGAAAATTAAATATTTGGATTTTAAATTATATTATCTATAGATACAATATACATAATAAATAATAGTTATTAGTATTACAAATACACTTCTTAATGCTTTCATAAAAGCCCCCCTAAAAGTGTTAAGTTAGAGACTTTTATTTATTAATATTTTTTTTTTTTTTTTCATGAAACTATCAGATCCACAGATATTAAATAATAAATCTGTATAAATTAAAGAAGATTAAAGTACTTTTAAGAACAACATTATAAATATCATAAAAATATTTTAACTTCATGCGGTTAAAAAATATGTTATAGTGCTAACTGCTACTAACTGTGTATACCCGCAATCAATGATTAATTTAATAATAAACAGAAACATAGTGTTAAATTGTGTTAATGTCATCATAAACGACTAACCATTAAATTTTCCATATATGTAAAGAAAACTATTAATAATTTTATATTTTAAATATTTTCAGGTAATCTTAAGTTTATTGCTAATGGTATGTTAACAATTTATTTATCATCAGATCTAAGAAACCTCATGCAGTAAAATATTAAAAAAAAATTTACTAACTACTTAAATCTATGTGAAAGAAAAGTATTTGGCGAACTTTATTGAACGTTATTAATTTTTCAAAACATGCAATTTAATTCTTTAGAAAATTAAAAACTAAATGGTAGCACAATATTTTTAGAATATTGCTAAACTTCTGGGAATTCTTAATTTTTTTTAAGAAAAAGGTCAATCGAAATTGGAAGTAAAAAATATGAGAATCGATAAATGTGATATTCAAGCAATTTGAAAAACGAAATTATTTACCCCTCAATTAAAACGTATTTAATAATTAATTATTTTAAACAATTTTCTTTCAAAAATTACTTTTATTAAAATTATTCTGGATTTTTTTTTCCGAAAAAGACTTCAAAACTTTATAATTAAAGAATATCGACAATGGCTAATTCCATCGTGTATTACAGCATATTTACATGGTAATACACGGCTTTGAACTGGTATTAAAAGTTCAAACAAATCGTTTTTTAATTTCCTTTAATGGATTATAATAAGTAAGGTTTTGTGGAATGAAGTACTGAAGTTAAAAAAGTTAGCTTTGATAAAAAATTTCAAATAACACACAATCAAATGATTCGTGTATTACAGCATAAAAAAAGCCTTTGAATTTCTAATATTTTTTTCAAAACAAAATTTCTCTTCTGTCTTAAAACTTTTTATAAATGAGTTTTTGATTATATAACAAAAGACAGTTCTCCTACAATATGCCATAAATATGTTTTTGATGGGACAATTTTTCAATTAACAAATGATCAAAACAACGGATAAAGTTTCGTGTATTACAGCATATCAACTTTCGTGTATTACTTTTAATTGTAAATTTTTCAGCGTTCAACTGAAAACACAGAACTTCTAATTATCAGAACTAATTTAACAAAATATCAGCATGAAGCTATTGTTAAATTAAACTCTTTGAAAGGATTAAAGAAATAAAATTTTCGATATTAGAGTAAAAGATAATGTTGTTGAAAAAAAAGTATTAATTCACCACTTTATTAATTAAAAAATGTCAAAATAGATAACGGTTAATATTATACCGTATGTTTTCGTTTTGTGTTGCTTAGAAGTTACGTCATATTTTTAGTACCAGTTAGAGGTTGCCAGTACATCAAATTTAAAAAGCTTAAAATTTGAAAATAATCGAAATTGTTAAAAAAAAAATTTAAGATTAATCAACTTTGATTACTTAAGATTCATAATTACTATTAAATGAATCAAAATAGTGATTAAAAATTTTTAGCTTTTTTCGTTTTCTGTTATGGAATTAGCCCAATGTATTGATAGTGTCACATTATAATAAAAAATTTATAGAATTTAAACAAATTTTAAATCAAAATATATCTATATATATTTTATATATATGCTATTACTCGCATTTAATAATTCATACTCGAATTTATTTTACACATGTAATGTAGGTATACATTTCATGTTATATAAATTTTTGATTAAAAAAAATTAATTCATTCTGGCTAAAAGAAACTCAAACATTTTTTTAAATATGTATATAAAAAAATTTTTTTTAACGTGTTAATAAAGTTAATTAAATATGAGCTTTCATCTCATAACACGATATCTTTCAGAGTTTAAATAAGCGAAAAACCTTTTTTTCCACGGTAAATTAAATTAAACACAATATTTTGATATAATTAAAATGTATGTTGTATATGAATATTTATATACACTTCACAACATCATATGAAAATATTAACATTATATAGAACACAAAAGGAGGGAAATCAGTATTATGTATTACGTAAATCTTATCTAAAATTTATTTTAATTTAAACATAATTATTGAGAAAATTTAATAAAAAAAAAATTGAGTAATTAAAATCTTTATGTTCATGAAAATTAAATTGATTAAAAGCTTAAATGAAAATGGATCTTACAGAAATCGTCAGTTTGCAATTTGCAATGTGTTGTTTTAATTAATTTTATAAAAGCTAAAGAAACTTAAGATATAAATAAATCTTTAATGTGCAGGTAGACGCAGACTACACATTTTATTTCCTGTTTTGAAGAAAAAAAAATAAATAAAAAAGTTTAATCCCTTGAAGAAGATTATTGTTGAGGTTCTTTAATGTCATATTTTTTAGACGTTAACAATTTAATTCTAAATCTCTTTTTTTATAAATTGTGATACCTATAGAATTCAGCTTTGTTTTTTATAAATTTAATAACACTTTAATAATTTTTATAAAATTTAGTCATCAAAAATAAATATAAATCGAAGAAAATTATAATTCAGAGAAAAATAATATCACATAGAATTTTCTCTGATTTACGTTTTGTGATAGTTTTTTATTTTCAAAATTTTCTTTATCTCAGAATTTTAAATTTCTAAGAACTTGCATTTTCTTTGAATTATGATGGAATCCGAATTTATCACTCTTATATTTACGAACAATTTGAGCGATAATTCTAAGAAAGTTATAATTCGTATAAAAAACACAATTTTTCCGTTTCTTCAGAATATTCATTTTCTCTGGAATTTTCATTGCGTAATATTTTCATTTTCCCATTTTTTTTTCGTTATCTCGAATTATAACATGGAACACAAAATTCTAGGTAAACCTTCAAATATGAAAACTAACATATACACTTGTTAATACTAGCATAATGTTTGTATAATATGTTTCACAATCATATACATAATACGTCCATGACCTAAATAATAAAAAAAGTTAAAAAGGAAGTTCTTTTTTCTTCAGAAAATTTTTATAAATATTAAATAAACACATATTTTAATAAAAAAAACACAAGGAATAAGTTTGTTTAAATGATTATATTAACAAAAAAAAAAAAAAAATAATTTAGGTATAAATTGAAAGAAAATTGTACATGCACATATAACTTTTTACCTGTATTAAACTTAAACCTATAAAATATCATTTTTTATTTCACAAATAACTAGAGTATACGAGATACCTGTACATTTAAGTAAAAAATATAAATTTGTAGAATTAAAAATGTTTTTGACAGTCATGAAAAAGTTTACCATTTTCATTTTTTTTTTTTACGATATGTATTTAATTTTTATTGAGTGTCAAACATAAAAGTTATAGGTATAATATAAATACAATTTTGTTTTTTTTTTTATTTTATATATTTTCACATTCATATCAATCTTTCAGGTGTCTAGACCTTAACTTTTAAGAAGTTATTTTTAAAATTCAATATTGATTACATCAGTAATAAAAAAAGTGGTTAAACTTAAGTACAATTTTTTTTAATGTTTTTCTATTAAAATTTCTGCAAAACTAATTATAAACTTGGTTTAAAAGAATTTTAACTTTTTAATTATAATCAATAATAAATTAATCAAAAAAAATTGTTTTAATCAAGGATTTATCAAGGATTTATAGATTTTATATCACCTTTCCAAAATATTCTAAAATAAAATATAAACATGCACTGTAATGAAACCCTCTTATTTATTGACAAAAAATAACAAAATGTTTCTGTTTAACTGATTCATTTCTAACCATGAAATATAAAATCATTCACTCATAATCTGTTTAACAAGGTTGAATTGATTTTGCAAATTTATTTCAAATCAATCAAATCATCTTTTAGCTAGTTAGTAGTAATGATTTTTTCTTTCGTTCCTTATGTTTTGTGAATGTTTTAATAAATTTTCACAAAAATACTTTTTAATTCAACAATGCGTTGTAATTACTTTTAAATTTTATTTTCTTTGAAACTATAGAATAATACGGAAACACTTTTATTTTTACAAATTTTTAAATTGTTTATTATATTAAAAATCTATGAAATTATAATTTAATTACAAAATTTTTGTATTTAGTAATTTTAAATATAAGTTGATATTAAAGTTTTTCTAATAATAATTAATATATACTTTTCAACTCATTTAAATCATAAATATTAATTTATTAAATTAAAATTATTATTAATTGTGTCTCAAGTTTTTGTATAATTTGTTGTTCATATAACGAAAATCTGATTAAATAACATTTAAACTGGGATGTTCTCATGAAAATAACCTTCAAATTAATAACTTCAATTGCAAAATTTTTCTTTAAAAGTTATACAAAATAAATAATAATTCAATTAAATTTTGTATATTTATTCCATACACATAACATGTAGTACATTGAATACATACTAATGTGAGAATAAAGATTAAAAGAATTATTAAAGTTTATTGAATAGAATTTTCAAATTTAATTTAGAATTGATTGAATTAAAATTTTATTGATTTTATAAACAAAAAGTTTTAACCAATAATTTCCGGAAATTATCGCTAAGCTAGCTGGATGGATATCAAATGTTGCGCAGACGAATCATTTACTTAAAACTAGGAAATAATATTTATTTTATAGACAGATGAGATTAAAATTAAGATTGTAAGCATAGGAAAGGGATAACCCATTAAAAATAAAGTTTTACGACCCATTAAATATTTATTATCGCTTTTATTGCGAGAAATAAAGTTAAAATTGAATCAATAACAATTATTACAGGTACCAAGTATACTATTTCCTTACCCATGAGATAACTTTTTCTTATAAATCTTTAATTTTTTTGTTTTTAATTATATAAAATATAATGAAGTTAACTTAACATACATAATACAATATTAATTTATCAAATATTATGCACATTTAAGTATTTTTTTTTTTTAATAAATTTATTTTAGGGAAAATATCTAAAAATAACCAAAATTGTTGGTACGAACATACACATAAATAAATACTTTAATTAAACAATTTTATTGAACTGTATAATGGTAATAAATTTTAATTACTTTTTTACGTGCTGAGTGTCACTATATATTGGACGTGGTGTCAACACTATAATACTCTGTAATTTAAATAGCAAAAAAAAAAAACTAAATTCAAAAAAAATTCTGCTGAAAATAAATTAAGATTAAATGTATAAAAAAGTTCACCAGCAATGACATTAAATATTATTTATATATTCATATATAGATTTATAATATACTCGCCAGTATGTACTATTTTCGATAAATTTATTTTCATTATTTTGATCTTATTATACAAAACATAAGAAATCAAACATGTCAAGTAGGTGTGTGAAAAGTTAAATAAATTAAATATAGATAACTTTATTAGGAACTTTATTTTCGGTAGTTTTTTTTTTAAATTCATCAAGAATTTTAATCTCCAGTTTAAGCTGATTTTTAATATGCTTTAAACAAGTTTGAATAGCGTTAAAAATAGGTTTAAAAAAAATATATTTATTAGCTCTTTTAAAGTAAATAATGCTGATTTTAATATCTATGAAAATTTGGCAGAAAGAAATCTATCTCATTATGAATCGCGTCGTTTGAAACAACTCTGAAATATTAAAAAGCATTAATTTCTAATTTTCTTTTTAATTTTATTTTAAGTATTCGACTAGAGTGTCAATGTCAAATTTATAGTTAATATTATTTTTTTTAATTAACGATATAATTAAAAAACTTATTAATTTAATATTGTTTTTTTCATTATCAGATCTTATCCTCTTAATGCTCATCTGATTGACTTAATTTTGTAATAAAATCTCAAGTTATATACTTAGTGGGAAACTTGATTATATTAATTATTATAAATAATTTATTAATAATGCCATTAACTAAAAAGGAAATTGATAAGTTTCTATATATCTATGTAAATAATTTTCTTTTGATTTCCAATATTTTATAATATTATTTAAAATCCCTAAAGTACATAAAATATGTATAGTGTATATGTAGTAGATTTGGATGATATCAAAACATACAAATATTTTGCCAGATCTAGTTATTAAATTCAGGCACATTATAATAAAATTAATATTCTTCATGCACTGCCAATAAACACCAAAGCTGGAAACATATTTTTCTATTAGATTAAGATGACAGTTGAATTTAAGTAACGGAAAATAACTAATACTTATTTATCTAAGCGTTAAAAATAAGATATTGCCTTGAAGTATATGGGTTTGGTTGATTTGAAATAAAAATCAAATCTATTGGCGTATCATTCTCAATAGCCCGCATCTGCTTCGCCCTAATACAACAATAATCGTGAGATTGGGTCTGTCATGTTTTTTTTTACAAATTCACTGTTCCTTTCAATTTTGACTAACCCTTATCACGCCAAGTTGAAAGTTTTAGGGTGCATTAGTTTTGCTTATACGTTAATATAACTTGATTTCAACAATTAAGGCAAATAATTTAGAAACCTTATTGTCTTTGTAAAAGTTATTATGAAATTGTTGTCGGGGTTGAAATATTTCTTTGAATATAAATCCACTACTGCCAGTTTAAAAATCATATTGAACAACTCTTATTTTATACAAAAATATCCTTTTTATGGTCAAAATTCCTTGTTGTACAAATGAAATAATTTATAAGGTTTCTATTTGGTTTTTAAAAGTAATGGATCATCCTGATGTATGTACATGTTTTTTGTGGGGTTGAACTAAAAAAGCATAAGTTTCTTTCCCAAATGCATTAAGCAAATTAAACAACTTCTTAAACATAATAAATTTTTTCCAATTGACTTAAAGTTGGTTTTGGATTTTGAATAGAGCTAATTTAAAATTCAAAATTTAATATAAGTTGATAATTTGAAATTGGATATATACCCGTACGAGTATATTATGGATATTACGGATTATTATTATGGATATACTCTTCAAGAATGTTGTTGTTATGATTTATAACAATAATTGAACAATTGAGAGCTCTATAACCATCTATCTCTATAATGTTTTTCTTTATGACGCCATAAAATTTTCGTTTTTTTTTTTTTTTTTTCACGCCGAAAGGGTTAAGAAATTTATCGGGAATTGAAATAAATAGCCTATTAACATTAAAATTTTATTCTCTAAAATATAAAAGCTATTTTTATTTTATGATTTGATCTGTTTATAATTTTAGACAAGATTATTTAATACATTAGGAATGTCTTTAACAAAAAATTCTTTTGATTATTTCTTAAGGGACAGAGCATTTTATATTTTATGTAGATATATGATGAATTACGGCATAAACATATGAAAAAAAAATAATAATTTATTTATTTTTCTAAAATACTTTTGCTTTCAATAAAAAAAATTATTTTTTTCACTAATTCTGTCTCGAGGTCATCAATTTTTATAGGTATTAAAAAAAATGTTTTTTTTTCTTTGGTAATATACCTAAATATAATTCTGGCTTAATTTCTGAGAAAAATAAAAAAATAAAACACTCACATTAAAAAAATAAATCAATTCATTGAATTTTAAAGATTATCTAATTTTATTAATGAAACTACATCCGTAGATGAATGTATAGACAGTATAGGTATAGTTTAAGCTTATACTTGGTATATACTATTATGTTCGTATCCTAACAAATTTTATATACATAACGTTGATCTCATGGGATAGAATCCCGCATCTGTATAATTGTACTTTCGAGATACAAAGTTTGAACAATTTGAACAAAACATGAGAATAGAATATTCAAGAACTCATAGTTTTAATAATAAAGAAGGCAGTCACATCGGGTTTATTTTTATAAAACTTTGTTCAAATGAACTATATGAATGTAATGTCAATGCATTTAGTTCTATAAATTAATGTTTTTAGCTAAGAAATAAAGTGAAGTTTTATTTTCCAATTTTTAGATAACAAAAAATTTTAATGTCTATTTTTTTTTTAATTTTTCTATTATTTCTATTAATTCAAAGATTTTGAGATAAAAATCACTCATTTATATTTTTATCTTCATCTATTTATCTATTTTGTTTTTTTTATAATATTTTCTTAATTTTTTACTTTAATAATAAATGTTTTCAATTAAAATTTATATGTTTGAAAAAAAATTTATATGCATAAATATTTTTTGTATAAGTTTATAAAAAAATATATATATTTTTTATGTCAAAAATTTGCAATCAATGAATTTACCCTTGAACTATTCTCATGAATGAATCAATTTTAGAACAAATTTTAATTCCAATTTTTTAACAAAAAAAAAAAAAGTGAAATTTAGAAATAAATGTTTTAATATCTCATTTTTCTAAATTTGAATATCAGCAGAGTAAACAAAAATGGCATAATAGCATAAAATATTCGACCTTTAACTTGAATATTTAAATTATTATGAAATGAGAATAGTATATTATATGGTTGGAATTTGAAAACCGCAAATTGATTTGCAAATTAAAATTCTTTTCTGTTTTTTTTTTTTTGTAATAAAACTTAAAATAATTAAATACTACAAATAAAAATTTAACAGTTTTAACCTATTTTGACATTTATTTAAAAAAAAATTCATAATCTGAAACTATTTTTCTATATATATTCTTACACCCTTCTTTTAAGAGTTTTATTTCGTTTCTTGAAATTTTTTTTATATATGACGAAAGATAAAAGAGACCTGAAAGAAAGTCATCTTTCACAAAAGCCGATATAAAGACTGCCAGTGCAGCAACCATATTATATATATAATGCATACTTGGCTGCAAGGTTCTCCTGATAAACTAATCTTGTATTTACTTTCCTAATCGTTATTCGATTAAGTTTAGTATAAGTTCAAAGCTTCAATTATTCGAAAATATACATAATTTTATAAAAGAAATTCTAATTTGTACAACAAAAAACTGAATTTCTTCATCCCATCACTTCATAATGTATAATTTAATTGATTTATGCTTTGGCTAAAAAATATTATGAGGACACTTTATAAATGAAGAAAGTATTCTTAACATTGTCAGTGAATGTTAACTTTTTTTTTTATGTGACACAATTTATAAGAAGATGCATAAATATTCAATAAAAAATTCAATTTTCTTCCATTATTCTTTTTTTTTATCAAAAACGAAAAAACTATTTTCATTAAATTCAATTTTAGTAAAATTATTATGTATTGAAAAATAAATAAAAAATTTTTTTTTATTATTATTAAAGAATTGAAATAAGCTTAAAGTTACAATTTAATTTCAGAACATTTTATTAAATTATTGTTCCCTAAATTTAATGAGAATTTAAATGTCATCATAAATCACGCTCTAATAATAAAAAATGATTTATTTAACCCTTTAGCTCATGAGCTATATATTATTAATTTTAAATTAAAAAAAAAAAGTGTATTGTTAATAAATATATAATATATATAATAAATTTTATTTAAAATACATTTGTTTAAAATACATTTGTTTTTTAAATTATTAAATATTGAAATTCTATACATTTATAATACTTAATGCACATTAAATTAAAAATAAAATTTATTTAAAAATTTTTTTTTTTAATTTTATAAAAATAAAGTAATAATCGTTTTATATTGTGTGGGCAACATTTTTATGACATATTTAAAGCGTTATATATAAATTATTGATTGCTTCATATGAATGCTCATAATGTAGTTTATAATAATCATTATTTATTTAAAAATTAAAATTTTAAATATTTTCCATTTAAATTTTTTTTTAAATTACAGAAGCTTATTAATCAAGTTTTTGTAGAAAGTTTAAAATAACGTTTTTGATATAATAATCAGCATCTGTAAGTTCAATTGAGGAGTATGATTATGACTGTTATTTCTTCGCTCATGATGGTTAAAGCTTTCAGTATCGATACTGAGAGTCCTTGTTCGATTTCCGTCTTCCCGTCTATCTATCGAACGCATAATCTCAACCTTAATCTTAAATGAAAATAAGCACAACAGTCTAGTAGCATATAGTAGACGAAGCGAAATAGGAATAGAGTAGAAAAGACGGGCAGAAAGTGAGTTGCTATAAAAATACTTTCAAAAAAGTTCAAATTAATTCTGCGTAAAAATCTTGTGGTACGAAATGAACAATGTATTAAAAGAATAAACATAAAACTTTTTAACCAAAGCTTTGGAGCAAAATTCTCAAATAAGCTTCGGATCATTTTTGTTTTTAATATCTAATATATAAAAATGAAAATTCTCTGTTTCTCTGTTTCTCTGTTTCTCTGTCCTCTATTTAAAAAACTGGATGTTGACAGGCCCCCGACCGTTCCAGGGCTCAATTGGTGGGCTATACAACAAATTTCGAAATTTTAAAATTTTGAAAATAAAGAGCCTAGAGACCCGATTGGTTATATTTTTGATCCGAGGCACCGACGGGGGGCTACCTTAAAAGGCGGTTTTGCAATTAAGGTATTTATTATAGCGTTGGACCCGAATCGACTATTCAGGAGACTGGATGTGTTAAGGCACCGGGGAAGTGGCTATTTAACAAATTTTGAAATTCTGTTTTTTTTTTTAGTGCAAAAAATACAATTTAGGTATATTCCGATAAAATATTATAGCGTTGGACCCGAATCGACTATTTAAAAGAGTGGATGTGTTGAGGCACCGGGGAAGTGGATATTTAACAAATTTTGAAATTCTGTTTTTTTAGTGCACAAAATCTGGATTAAAGTGTTTTGATATAAATATAAGTTCGGAACTACCGTGCGAAGCCGGGTATTTCGACTAGTTTTTTAATAAAAAAAGTTTATTTTTTTGTGGGGCCGTATAATTTTTATTTCGAATTTTGGGAACCAAACATGAAAAAGTTTGAGAAGCATTGCGACTAGGCTATATAAAAATATTCTCTTTAAGTGGTTCTAAAAAGTAAAAATCAGTTATTTATTTGAACTCTTTTTGTTATTATAAAATTTACACAAAATTATAAGTGAGCTCATCATCATTTTTATTTCTTACTCGATATGAAATTCAATATAATACTATTAATACATAAAATTTATTTTACACAATAAATTATTAAATTATAATGTTTTTCATTTACAGAAATGACATTTAAAAAATGTTTTCAAAATTTTTGTCTGCGTATTTTCTCCCCTATGCGAAGAATATAAGTTCCCACAAAAATAAGTAGCATAAAAGTTTATTTTTTTTTTTTATTTACATTTTGTTGATTCAACATAATTTTCTATTTCTAATTTATAATTATTGTATTTATATATGTATAGAATAGGTATAACTTTGTTGATTTATTATTATTAGTTGTTTAATAACCTTGAACTTACAAATTTTTTTTTAATGCTGTAATAAATTTATAAATTGTTAAGAAAATATGATAAAAAAATAAAAAAAAAATCTTAAAAAAACAAAAAGGTGTTATAATTATAATTTTATTAATTCTTCACTGTGTGCTTCTGATATATGTGAAGAAGAAAAAGATTTATTATTTTTATGTTGAAAACTTATATGTTAAGTTTTGAGTTTTTTTTTTTTTTGTGTCATCGAAATTTAAACATTAAATCACAGTCTTCACTCAAAGTTTAAATTTTATTCGTTTAATGAAATTATTATATTTTTTTTTTTAAATTTCACAATTTTTCTGTTAATAAAGTTCTGACTCTATAAAAACGCAAAATAGCAGAGATCTAAAAACAAAAATTAAAATTTAATATTAATTTTTATTCAGTGAAATAAGGCTCGAATAAATAATTCTCAATTAGACGAAAATAACGCACTATAAGCTTTTGTTTCCTTTTAAGTGAGTTATTTTCTCGGGTATCTTATTTTTTGAGTTTGAGTATACTATATAGAAGAATATATTTAGATTGTATATTCAAAGATTCAAAGTGTAGTGCTATGATTTTTTCATTAAAATATAGAAGAGTAAACAGCAGGTTAGATTTTATCAAATTATATTGAACATATTTATCACAGCAATAATTTAGAATTATTCACACAAGATTTAATAGAATTTTATGTGGCCATCTTTAATAATACAGATTATCATGGCATAGTGAATATCAATTAGCAATTATTTTTTTTTTACTTATAATATGAATATTTTCCTCTTTTATATAATTCGATATGCCTACAACAAAAAACAATCATATTAATTATTACATAATCTAATTAAAGAAATAATTTAGTAATAATGTCATCAAACAAAGCAGATATATTTTATTTTTTTCGAAACATAAATTAAAAAAAACTAAATGGAAAACGTGTATCAACATATGTTTAATGTTTAATTTTTTGTTTAAAAGCTAAAAAAAAAAATAAAATGTTTTTTGTAATTGATATACATATGTATGTAGATAACATACAAAATATATTTATGTTGGTATAATATGTTTTCTAAAATTTTTTTCTTTTATATTTTTTCTTTCAGAAAAATCAAATTAAATTAGAAGCTCTAATTTATGGGCGAATTATTGACCAGCATAATGTGAGTGCTATTTTTTTTATTTTTCATATTTCTTTTAATTTTTTTTTATTTATTTTTTTTTTTTTGTAAATTTATTGTATGCTCTTGAATTTTCTTTTTAGCTTTAAAAATTTTCTTTTTAAAATTTAATAAGATTTTTTCTTTGCTTTTCTTTTGAGATGAAAATTAAATTTTTATTATTTGTGGGATTTTTTTTTTTCTTCTTTTAACGAAAACGATTTAAGAGACCTTGAGAGGTGAGATAAAAAAAATATATAGGTATATCTATAAATATTGTATTTTTTTTTAATTGAGGATACTGAAATATCAGACATATAAAAAGCGCGCACATTAAAATCATTCAACAGTTGCGTTTAATGAAATCTGACTAAATTTTTTACCAAAAAATGTATCCAACTGTAATGATAATGAAAAATTTTTATATTGCCAGACTAATTTAAAACACTTATTTGGATTTCAATTTTATTGAATTTTATTTTTTATATAAAACAGAATTGTAGTACAGGAAAATTGTCCAAAATAAACAAAAAAATTACGAAGTGGCTGTAACTTAGTATAGACCTTTGAAAATGTATATATTTCAAGAAACCAAGGAGTCCCTAGCTTAAAAGAGTGTGCTGGAGTGGCCACGCTTGACCCTTTGCGGCACATGTAAATAATATTATTTTGTATTTTTTTTTTTTTTTGTTGTAAATTACTATCAATATAGACAAGTTTGGTAAATTTAGCATCCTAAGATCTTAAATAATAAGGTGCATTACTATAATTTTGTTTCTATTAATAATATTGCTGAAATAAACAGAAAAATGCTGTTTTATTCGAATAAATTTGATTTCTCGAAAAATATATTTTGGTTTTTAAAGTTTTATATTATAATACAATTGCCGAAAAAAAATTTTATGAAATTTTACCGCCCATTATTTGCCGCCCGACGCTCGAGCTTAGAGTGCCTATTTGTAAATCCATCATTGCTCCTAAGTTTTAAACAGTTTAAACATAATTATTTCGTGCTTAGATACATACAAAGTATTTGAAAAACTTGATTGTCAAATACTGGGTCGAGCACACTATTGAATGCTCGGGACTCATCGGATGCTTCAAAAGAATGTGTTTGTGTACGAGTATAGAAAGTTGCAGATACTTCGCAATTTTTTTGTTTATTTGATGATTTTCGATTTAATTTGCCTGTACTATTGATAAAATAGTATAATATGTATATTTATAAAATTTTGGTGTAAGAGGTTACGCATTAAATGAAACTGGCAATTACAATGTTTCAATAAAAATATAAAATGAATTATCTTTTTGTCTATTTTTACACGATTTTATTTAAAACACAAACTCTTTGTGTTTGTCGGTTTGTACGTTTGTCCGTTTGTCATCAAATCAAATCATTAATAAATAAGATGATGGACATAATAGGAGCGATTTGACAATTAATCAGCTGCCCAATCCCATTTTGTGTAATTTAGAAACAAGGCTTGTCAATTTGGACAAATCAGTGAAAAAGTAATATTAATTACATTATATGAATTTTTTATATATTTTTTTTATATTGCACAGCAATATCAACTGGGTTTCACTTAGTGTTTTATTACTGACTGACTCTTTACAATATAATTACATTATTGGCAAAAAATAATTTTAAAATCGATATTAGGATTATTTTTTATTGAATAATACTTATCAACTAAATTAACATATGTTTAAAATAGTCATTATAAAATTCACATTTATTATATATGCAATTATTTAAAAAAAGCATTTGTCATTACTAAATTATTCGTATATATGTACACATTATTTTCCATATTTTATTATCACTTTTAACTTTAACTATAAAATTTAATTTTTTTAATGAATTTTTGTATATATTTATAATATATTGCATAATTTTTTTGATCTGAGTATTTATCGTACTTATTTATTAGTTACCACAAAATATAACATTCAACCTTAAACTTATAATCTAGCAAAACTTCGTATTTAGAAGAGATGAACATAAAACGCTGCACACTAAATTTTCAAATTAAAACTATTTCAAATTTATCATTTTATAATAAGTGCTTTGAAATGTATATATTTTAATAAAAATTAGAAACTTTTGAGCTATAAATTCTAGATCAGGTTAAGAAAAAAATGTTGCACTATTAGGCACATATGTCATTGAAAAATTGAAGTTCACTTTTGGTGGATAAACAAAACCGAAATTGAGATTATTGTCAAATATCAAAATCATGGATTAATTTTGAATACTACAGAAATAAACTTCAAACTTTTGTTTCGGCCGAAAAAATATACCGACAAATTTAACAGAATGGATTTTAGAATACTGGAGTACTGAATAAACACAATGATAAATTTTATATATTTGATGATAATAATATTTGCAATGTTTTTTTGCCAAAAAAAAAAAAAAATAATAAATTAGCACAGAAAGAAATTTTTAATAAAAAATTCAACTAGGTGTGAATTAATCCCACTCGATAGGAAAAACATTTTTTATAAATTTTGTTAAATTTCCGCGTGCTGAATTTTAACACATCAATTTTTGTTGTATACTTGAAAATTATCAAATATAACATAGGAAATTAAAGCGCTTTAATGGTAAACATTAAATTAAAGTGGGTATATGCAGCGCTCAATTAACAATTTGAAATAAATAAATTATATTGATATAGGTATATAAAAAAAAATAAAGTACATTCAATTAAAATCAATTAATAAATCGAAAAATTTATTTGCTTTTTAAAATGAGAAAATTGGCTTAAAAAAGAAGCTGCTAATTATCAGATTTCAGAATTAATTTATCGATCATAGTGCAATTATTGAATTAATAAAGAACAAAATATCAAAAGTCATGTTACGAATGTAAAGATTTAACGACCTTATATTGTGCTACTATCTTCAATTGTAACCAATTGTAGCAAATTTTGCACCTGACTTAAAGATAAGTGAAAATAGCCAAACTTTTATATTAAAAATTTTAATTTTTTTTTATTTATTTAATTTAAATTTATATACTTGACAGAAAATAGTTTCGAGTTTAGTTAAGTTGAAAATTGTTACCCACTTCATAACAGTCATATTAACTTCAAATAATAATTAGTCTGTCATATTAGCTTGATCATCCGTGCAAATTGAGTCAGTTGTTTTTTTATAAATATAAACTTAATTTTAGTTCTTCAAAATTTCTTACAATGAAAATATGATTAAGAATTTTTATAACTATAGTAGAAATAAGATCTGTGACAAAATAATTTTTTTCATTTACATGAAACTCAACTAAACCAGCTTATTTAAATTAATTTCAAATACTGAGTTATAACATTTGATTCTACTGCATTTGATTCTTCTCACATGTCTTAAAATTATTTTTTTTGGAAATAGAAATATTTTTATTGTTGTATGGCGGTAAATTGCGTGACTTAATTATGTTTATCTTCTGCGCTCTTTTTTTTTTTTTCTAAAAACAAAAGAATTTATATATATAATTTTTTTTTTTTTTTGATAATGATTTATTAGCTAAAATTGGTGTTATTATTCTTGTACACGGTAAGCTTATGCTATAAATTTGTTTTTTATTTTTTTTTTTTTGTACATAAAACATAACAAGAAAAAAAAAATAGCATAGAAAAATAATGATGTTGTTTTTCTTGTACTTCTATACAAGTAGATACAATTTGTTAATATCTTTAAAATAATAATAAATAAAATTGAACATGAAATCATTTTTCAATTTGATGAGGATTCGTTTCTACAGAAAATTATCTGTATAATTAGTACCTAACGATTTTGAAATATAAGAATATACATATTTAAATATATATATATTTTTTAATTTTTCTGTTCAAAAACTTAGATTAATTTGTCTTCAGGTTCAATTTTTTTGATTAATTAATTGAGACAAAGAACGAAAAAAAAAATAAGCTTCTTATATTTAAAATAATTGCTAATTTTTTATTTGTAACAACTATTAGTTATATTTGGATAATTTGATTGGTACAGGAATACGCAGTTTGCATATATTAATTAATTAGTTTCAGGAATATAAAATTCTGGAATTCTAATAAGAAATAGGATTTCGAAGGTAGAACTTGAAGTTTTCATCATCTCATTGTGATCTTGATATATAAAAAATTGGAAATTTTTTACAAAAGGCATGAAAACTAAATTGTTTTAACGTTTTAATAGTTTATTTATTTTATGGGCTATCGTATTTATTAATAACGAGAAAGAAAAATTAAAAAGCTTTTAAAATGTTAAAAAAAATTAACTTACTTATGTATGTATGTATAAAAATTTTATCTAGAAACAATTTTCACAAATAGGTAATTCTAATTTATTGACACAAAAAATAAAGACTTTTTTTTTTAAATCTAAATAAAGTAATAAATTCATATTAATTTATTTTTGTAATGCACTTTTATATTGAAAATCTCAACCTTTAAATTTCGACCAATTATAATATTCAAGAATATTTTTTATATATATCTTTCATGAAGCTTGAAGGTATATAAAAATGTGTTTCTATAACATTAAAATTTATTACAAAATTTAATTTTATTTAAAATTAAAATTGTATCTTAGAAGAAAGAAGTTGTAGGATAATAAATTTTCTAAAATATCAAAAAAATAATAGAAAAATTGGTGGAGTCTTGATTGAGAAGATTTAATTTTTGAAAATGTGAAGATGTATACATTTTACTTATATTCCAAAACTCACTGTAAAACAGGATACGTGAACACTATTAATTATATTAACCAAATTTCTTCCGAGTTCCGACCTTCATTTGAGGTGGAAAATTTCAGCTTTTAAGGGAACCAGGTCACAATCTTATTGAACCTAGTACGAGTCTCTTTAATTTTGAATCTGTCAAGCAATAATTATTACATTTTCGTCCAATTAAAAATTTAGTAAATTATAGTTAGAGCCCAAAATTGTTCATCAAAATTATTCAAAATAGAAATTCTTACACCGGCAGTTTAACATTAGATGATACTATATATAATAATAATATTTGTTTTGATATTAATTTTTTAGTGTGTTTCTTGTATTCAGACAATTTTCTTTGGAAATGTAAAAATAATATACATATATATACATTTAGAAAATAATTGCACATATAAATAATATTCAGTATATTCATTTAAAAGGTTAGTGTGTTAATCAAATACAAGATAGATCATCATTAATGGCAAATATTGTACATTTAAAACGCCTCTTCTTAAAATATCATGTGAATAAAAAAATAAATTCGAAAGCACCCAAAGGCTTATTTCATGTGTTTTTTTTTTTTTTTAATTTTTTTCTTTCATTTGAAATCAGAATTTATTTGCTTTCAGATATTGAAAAACAGTGACTGTTTAATGTTATAATATTCACATACGAAACGAATCTATATACCTCTGCATATAGTATATAAAATGAAAATAAAATGTGATTGTTAAATTAGATAAGCCCAAGTGTTTTGGCGTTTTGCTTTTAGTTTTGTTCTTATAATTCATCGAAAGTTTAATTACTTTAAAAATCCAATAACATTTTTAACCCATCAACTATCACCGAATTTATTAGTTTGGAAGTATTGAGAAAACAAATTCAAGCTTTTGCAGTAATTGGGAGAATACTCCCTTATATTAAAGATTCGAATTCGATATTGATTTAAAATATTTGTCTTTTTGAAGATCAAGAATTCTACTGTATCCTTTTAGTTTACAAATAACCATAACATAATGTTAGTTTCTCGTTAATTTGAAGGAAATCTTAGGTATAGAATGTATTTTGAAGACTATTTTCAGTTTTTATTAGATTTTGTAATTACCTAAATTTCAAAGTATTCGCTTAGTCCTTAGTGAATTCGATTTTCAACATAATTTTTAAAATAACATTAGATGAAAAATAATTTTATTATGATAGAATAATTAAATTGACTTAATTTTTTTTTTATTCCCAAACTTAAACTTAAAATTCAACTACTGTTTGCCCAGTCATAATAATTTATGATTAGCACATTTCCATGAATTTTCTATAGTTCACCATTGACTTTTATCTTTAAAAACGTATCTTTTTATTCCTGAAAGGGATTTTTCTCTTTCATAATATTCTAGTCGTCTCTTTGGATAATTTAATAGCAATGAGGAAATAGAATTTTTCATCAAAAGGGATTAACATTCATGAAATATATATAAAATAGTGTCTTGGCCTTTTTTTCTTTTTTTTTTTTGCTCTTATGCCACAAAAACAATATATCTGTACATTTGGACATCCATTTGTACGTATACATACTTTCCTTTTTATGTTAACAACATGGTCATCTTAGATTAAAAAAAAGATAATTGCCATTTGGGAAAAGAAAAACGTACAGAATCAAGAAAAAAAAAAAATTAAAAAGATCACGGTGCAAAAATCTGCCTCCCAGTAGAGCAATAATAATTTTAAGTGATTGTTTGATTTTAATGTCGCTGAACTTCCATGCATTTTTCCAATATTTCTTTAATAGTTTTAATATGTTTACATTATTTTACAATTTACTTTAAAGATGTTACAAACAAAATTCAATTGATATTTTGAAATTTAAAATTTTCACCTTTTTTATATTGAGAATTTTTTTTAAACACTTTTTTAACCAGCATTTGATATCAAGAAGCAGATTTATATGTCGAAGAAGGCAAACAGTAAATTTGACACTTATTTTTGTTTCAACAGTGGAGCTTTCTTACATTTAATAATGACACAATTGAAGTTCTTTTTGGTATTAAATTTATAAAAATTGGTTTTAAAGATGTTAGTCAGTTTGAATTGTCGGTCTGGTTAATGCAACACATTAGTCAAGTTTAGCCGGTAGCTAAATCTATAATACGTGTCGTGTATGTTAACTACTAAAAAATTATTTTTTAAAAAATGATTCAAACTTAACACAATTAAAGTGGGAATTGATGAAAAAAAAACAACATCGTAACTAAACACTAACTTTAATTGATTTTTAATCAAGTTCTATAAATCGCTCTTCTTTAGATATCTAGGGAATAGCTTTTAGTTCGACTTCAATTACAAATAATTTCGATTTTCACAAAATGGCATTTAAAATATTCAATCATAATTATTTTCATTATAATTATTATACCAATGGGACATTATGGAAAAAATATTTCCGAAAGTAAAAGAAATATATATAAAAAATAATTGGATAAATACAATAATATTGTTTTTGTGTTTTAAAAAAATAAAAATAAAATAAAAAATTGAACCAGTTTGTTACATGAACATAACATAAAATATATATATAAATTCCGTATATAAATAAATAACGACATAATTCATTTAGCAATTATTTATAGTATAAAAAAAATATATAGTATTTGATAAGTTGTATAATAAAATTTTCTTTCGATAGGAATCTTTAGAATCAATTTTTAATTGAAATTTATGAGTTTTTTTTATCAAAATTCTCTTCTAATATAAAACAAAATTTAGAAAAAACAAAAAAAAGCAGATCATGGAAAACTTTTAAACTGTGTGACAAATATATAATATATAATATTGGGAAAATTAAATTCTGAAAATCTAACATTTGTTAATGACTCAAACAGATCAAACTTGGTTAGGCGCTATATATCGCGATTTCCATAAAAAAAAAGTACTTTTTTTTTACACCGTACGTAATCCATATTTTGATAGGAAAACTTTTTTATTACTAGATATCAAAAATGTTTGTGTTTCTGCAAAGTAGAAGAAAATTAAGCCCAACCAACCATAGTTTGTTCCGAATCTAGTAAAAATGAAAAAGTTTTCCTAACAAAATATGCATTACGTACGGGTTACAAGCGGCTTACTTTTTTTTATGGAAATCGCGTTATGCAAAAAATAAAAAAACTAATCTATATAGAGTGTATTCTAATCAAACACAAATTTTCTTATGGTATACCATTATAAAATTTAAAAATTAAAATTTAAAATTTTTACATGTTAAACTTATAATAGTAATAAAAATATTTTGAAAAACATCTTTGATTCATATAGCATGTAGTCAGCTTATATTTCAGTTCCGTTTATTTTTATTTTTATATGAATTTATATGTATAGTAAGTAAAGAAGTGCATCGTATTTACCTGTATAATTTGTAATATTCAACTTTTATTTTTATTTTAAAAATGAAAAAGCAAAAAAATTAAGTAAAAAAATATGTATATGGGTATATTATATCCTTTTTAAAGCTCACTATACAAAATAATTTGTAAAAGATTTTAAGATTTTCACGCTATAAAGAAAATTTACCACATAACAAATTATTTATGGAATATTTTGAATTTTTTTTTTTTTTTTTTTAACATGATGTATGTAAATAAATTTATTACACGAAAATAATTAATCAAATTGAGTTAATTTTATATTTTTCCTTCTAAAGCCTGTTAAATCCTTACATTATTTTAATGTGCACAATACATATATACACATAGGTATATAAAAAGGAAAACATTTATTCATTACATTCATTATGTACATTATAAACCTTTTTAGATTGTAAGTAGAAATTTGATAAAAGAATTTTCTAAACGAAATAAATAGTATTTAACACAATATCGGAAAATAGAAATTGATATTGTACTCGTATATATTTTGAAAATAATTAACTATATCATGTCCTTTAAATTCCTTCAAAGAACATTCAGTCTAAATCTAAAGATTGTGAGTATACAAATCGACAACGACTATGTATGGCTGATTGATCAAAGCTTCCAAACCTTGAGGTGAAAGTGAACGAGATTGCGCATATTTTGGCATCACAAGAATCGAAGTTTCAGTATGAGAGTCAAAAAATAACTTTATATATTTAGGTTATAATTTTTTATTTAAAAATCTAAAAAAAACTACATTTTGAAAATTACAAATACTATTATAATATATTATATTTATTATATTATATCATAGTCTTTTTTATCCCGGCAACCGTGAAATGGACAGCAACCAGGATAACCTTTTGATGCGTCTAATTCAGTTACATAAGGTTCTGTATACTTACTCAGACATGTTATTTCGGGATGAGGACAGCTAAAAAAAATGTTAAAATATATGAATTAAAACATAGACAAGCTTTGAAAAATAATTAGTTACATTATTTAATGGTATTTGTAAAAATTTTCACAAATTTTAATAAAAATAACAATACTATGAAATAGATCGACAGCTGTTATTTTTCATACTAAAAAAAATGGTTGAATCTACTAGTCTACATATATTATAATTTTCAGAGTTTAAACTTAAAACGTAGAACGATTTTCACGACATTATATTTTATTTTTAATTTTGACCATTAGATAAATTTTAATAAATAAAATTCATACAGTGGTCGGTCAGTGCAGACATTGAAAAGTCAACAAAATGTCAAGTTCCGTTTGAAAAAAAAAGCACAAAATAAAATACTAAACTTTTTTATTAAGAGTATTAACAGTTAAATATCTTACTAATAATCTGTTTCGCATAATAGTTTGTTACATTCATCTGAAAGAGGTGCTCCATCTCGACGTAAAACGGCACAATCAGAAGATGCTAAAATATATATTTAATAAATAAATAAAATTGTTAAATTTCTGAATGAAAAACAACATACTCAAAGCACTTGCATATGAATAAAAAATCATAAAATAAAATAAAAATCCAAAATAATTCATTTCTAAAAAATATTTTTATAACTAGTCTGACGAATGTCTAAATTAAACTGCAAATACTTTTGAAAATTCATATAACTTATTAAAAGTTGACCTTGAGTTATTTTTTTTCAATATCTCTTTAAAATTTCTCTGACATTAGGGTCAAACTACAACCAAAAAGTAAGATAATGATAAGAGAAAAATTTGGTTTGACTCTATAAAATTTCAATATCAAAAAACAAAAATGTCAAAATAATATTGATAGGAGCCCTCACTGTAGAAAATATGTCTTGGTTTTGCTTTTATTGTAGGGCTTTAATCTCGGCTGAAGTGATTTTTTGATATGTTACAGAATACAGAACTGGCTCAAGGGTGACTGAGCGGGATTTTTTTGTTATTTAGAGTTTTTTTGCTCAAACTGGCTAACAGTATCAGAAGCAATGATTTTCTTTAATCAAAACGTTTTTTTTTAATTAAAAAAAAAATTTTCTTTCTATAAAAAAATTTGCTATAAGTTGAACTTTTGATAAAAAAGCGTGCTAAAAAATAACTTATATACATAGATTTAGGTAATAATTTTTTTATTAAAAATCTAAAAAAAACTACATTTTGAAAATTACAAATACTATTATATTAAACATTATTATATTATGTTATATAATTATATTATATTAGGTTTCTTTATCTCGGCAACCGTGATATGGACAGCATGCAGGAAAACTTCTAGATACGTCTAATTCAATTACATACGGTTCTGTATCCTCACTACATGTTATTTTGCGATGAGGACAGCTAAAAAAAATTAAAAAATATATGAATTAAAACATAGACAAGCTTTGAAAAATAATAAGTTTAGATTTGTAAAAATTTTCATAAGTTTTAATAAAAATAACAATACTTTGAAATGGAAATGAAATGCGAATCGACAGCGCTGTTATTTTTTATAGTAAAAAATGGTATGAACCTATTCGTCTGTATATATTATATTTTTCTGTATTAATATCACGACATTATATTTTATTTTTTATTTGGACCATTAGATAAATTTTAATAAATAAAATTAATACAGTGGTCGGTCAGTCAACAAAATGTGAATTTTCGTTTGTAAAAAAAAAAAACACAAAATAAAATACATACTAAACTTTTTTATTAAGAGTATTAACAGTTAAGTATCTTACTAATAATCCGTTTCGCATAAGAATTTGTTACATTCATCTGAAAGATCTTTTGTTTCTCGAAATAAAACAGCACAGTCCTCAAAGGCTGAAATATATATTTAATAAACAAATAAAGTTATATAATTATTGAATTAAAAACAACATACTCAAAGCACTTGCATACGAATAAATAATCATAAAATAAAATAAAAATCCGAAATAATTCATTTCTAAACAATATTTTTATAACTAGTCTGACGGTAGTCTAAATTAAACTGCAACCACTTTTGAAAATTCATATAACTTATTAAAAGTCTAAATCTATTGACCGAGATATTTTTTTTTTCCAATATTTCTTTGAAATTTCTCTGACATTAGGGTCAAACTACAACCAAAAAGTAAGATAATGATAAGAGAAAAAAAATTTAAATTTAGAGACTTTGTGCTCAAACTGGCTAACGCATTGACTTTGATCAAGACATTTTATTTAATTAAAAAACAATTTTCTTTCTCTAGAAAAATTTTCTATACCCTCCAACTTTTGATAAAAAAGCTGTTTTTATCAAGTTTACAAAATAATATCTCATAAATGATTTTTTTTTTATCAATCAATTTTACTCGTCAATACAAACATGAAAATGAAAATAGCTTTCCAGGAAAATATTGAAACAATTTTTTTTTACAATTAGCGGCACTTTTTATCGAATTGAAAACTAGAGAATTCAGAACTGGAGAATTCCGAAGAAAAAGAAAATGTTTTTAATTAATTTCCTTTTTTTTTTTAAATTCAGGGACAACTTATAAGAATGGGCACTGTATAGCCTCTGCGATCTAAACAGCCTTAATTACGTCTTTTGCGGTAAAAGTACTTTTAAGTGTGTGCAAAAACTATTATGGACTTAGAAGTTATATTACTATAAATAATAGAAAATGCGTTTTTTGCAAAAACATCTCACCCTGAAGATGATAAGTTTAGTTTTGGATAATAATATAATGAACTTTAGCGTTGTATATATTTACCAAAATTTCAGATGATGGTACACTCTGTATATTTATAGTAATTTTTTTTAAAGTTGATTGTTTTTATCTTGATACGTATTATGTACATAAATAATATTATATATATATATCTATATAAAAAAAATTCATGATTAAGGATGAAAAATTTCGTATATCATTATGATTTATTGAATGTGTGACACCAACATTTTACATTTACATTTTATATAAATTATATATTCATATTTTTTTGGATTGGAATATTTTTGTGCTTCTTATTTCTATTCGGTTTACCTTTATGTATTCATGTTGTATATATTTAAGCTTTAAATAACATAATGATTTATTAGCGAATAAATTAACATTATCAATAACAACATATAGTAAATAAGATAATGAATATTTCCCACTAGGCTATGTTGTGTGAACTATCTTCATTAAGTCATCACATCAGCTTTGGTACTGAAAGAATTTCTGTATAGAAACATAATAATATTACAAATATAACTTTTAATAATCATATTGATTTTTACAAGCTTTTAAGTAACTATTGGACTAATGAAACACCAGTCATTTTAATCATCTTTGAATAAATCTATCGGTCTATTTATTCTATATTTATATCTTATAACGCAATAATAGACCTTTTGTTAATATCTCGGTAAAGATAAACACATTTAAAAGTCAAAAAATTTCTACCACTTACCATTTTTCAAACATTTTATTTTATAATGAGTTCATTAAAAAAAAAAAAAAAATTCAATAAAAATCTATGTGAAAATTAAAAGTTTTTCTTTTAATATAAGTACATAAAAGAAAATTTTCATTATCCTTTAAGATTTACTTTTAAGAAAAAAAAAAAAAATATTAAAACCATTTACTCTTGAGATTTTCATTTTTATGAAATTCTTTTTTGTGGTTTTTCAAGAAAACTAGGTTATAATTGAAAAAGGAAATGAAGGAGTTTTATTATTATTATTATTATTATTATTTTTTAATTAAAATCATGGAAATTGTTTCACTGCGGGATATTCATTGTCCGCATAAAATTGGCGATTAATAAAGAGAAATTACCTATTTAAAAAGAAAAAAAGAAACATTTTCCTTTTCGGATGGACTGAACTGTAGAAAGCTCTCAAATAATTTTGTTTTAAGCTTTAATTATCAAATATAAAATACATAATTGCATTAATAATCTTATGTATTTAATAGAAATAAACTTCAATGAAATTAACATATTCCTAACATTCAGGATTACAGTTCCACAGAGCAAATTTGTTGAATTTGAAAAATTTGATCCATATCAAATTTCAAGTATTATTGTCCCAAAGTATTTATTAAGTTTACTTGTCATCTCATTTTTGTTTTGTTTATACAAAACATATTATAGAATGTCAGAAAAAAAAATCGATTTAATAAAGTTTAAATGCGAAAAAAAAAATTTCAATTCTACTAATATTACAAGAAAGCCACAGACAGCCTTGGGTTCACTTATTAAATTTTTTTTTTTACATTAAAAAAACCTCACCTCTATTTTTTTGCGATAATAAAACTTTTTCAAATAATACCGACCAGCATGAAAGTATTTAATGCAAAAAATAAAGTCATAAAAAATATTTGATGGAATAATTATTATGAAAATAATATATTTTAACATCATTTTTATTTTTTTTGTTCATACTAACTATAGTAAAATGTAAAATGTAAGATGAGAATTTTTTTTGTGCCACAAAAAATAAAAATACTTAAATTATTTTTGAAAGAATATATTATACATAGTTTTTATTTTTTGCAATAAATTAAAAATGAACCACGAAAAACAGATTTTTCTCGCAAAAAAAGAAAAAAAAAAGAAAAGAAAATTCTTTTCAATTTTTTTTCTTTATTAAAGAATATGTACATAATGTAGGTAATGTATGTAAACTATGAAGAAAATTATATTTTCATTACTTTTTTAATAAAGATGAAAAGGCAAAGAAATTAAATTAAAATAGACAATCAAAATAATTAATTCTGTTTTCTTATAAATTTTAGGAAAAATTGTTCAATTTTTGATTTTTTTTTTTTTGGAATAAAGTCAAATCTTATCGTCATTTTCATTAATATACTTTAGAATATGATATATAAAAGGTATAACTTCTTCATTTTTTACTGCCCTGAGAGATTTTTTAGTGTCAAAGTGAACTACAACTAATTTACAAAACAATAAGACGTATTTTTTCTTAAATTTAGCAAAAGTTTACCAGTTTTATTTTATAGCTCTTAAGTCTTAGTTTCGTTCAGCTTTATTATACTCTTAAGTCTTTGTTTTTTTTATGTCTCGATACAGAAGGAGCGAAACGAATAAAAAAAGTGTAGAACTTAACCCCAGAATGTATAGAACTTAACCGTAGTCATGCTTGAGGTTTTTGAAAATATAAGACAATAGTAAATTTATTACTACTTATATAAATAAAAGATAAACGAATCGTCGTTCGTCGACAAGAATATTAAATAAAGACATTAATTAAAAAAAAATATTTAAAATATAAGAAACGAAAACCTTAATATTACCGAGTGATAAAACAAAAATTTTAGTTTTGTACATTTTATAAGTTTATGCTATTAAATTTCAAGAAAATTAAGAAAAATGAAAAATTTAAAAAATCCAAAAAAAAAAAAATGTAAACAATGAATCTAAAAGATTTTTGGAAACTGTTTATTATTCTGTTGAAAATTAACATCTTTTTCTTTCTTTTTTTCTTTTAATTTTTCACTTATTTTTTGAATAAATCAAAATGTTTTCTTTTTTTGTTATTTCTTAAAAGGGAAACACTTCTATGTACAATATTATGAATTTTAATTTCTTGTTTTCATATAATTTGATTTAAAAATAATATTCTTATTAAAGCTCTTTAATTTTTTGGTTGCATCAAAATACATATTTAAAATTTTTAGTTTCTGAAAATAAAGTCATATGAAAATATATGTATATGTGTTGTATTTTATCTTCACGAGTGGATAATGTGTGATTCTATAAAGAATACCACACAAACCTTTATTTACCTTCACATATATTTATGAACCGATTTTCATATAGAGTAACTTTTACTCGAATTTCGATTAATGGGTTAAGTAAAACGTCGACATACTCCTACTTTCAAAATTAAGTACAATATCTGAAAAATATTTCGGCAAAATTTGATAGAAAAAATAAGGATATAAAAGCAATCAAATAAAGTCGTCATAATCAGTATAGACTTTAAAATCAAAACATAAAAATTTCAACAACTAGGTCAATGTCAATATAAAAGTAGAATATAATCTCCCACATCCCGTTAAAGGCATAACAAACGTTCATATTTTCTACAGAAGTGTATTGGATTTTTATTATATATATACATTCACATATTATTATATATATATACTATATACATAATTTACGTACTACTTTTGGTCTAATATAATTCTTCACTATTAAGATAATATTTTGGATAAAACGTCACTTAAGCATAAAGTGGTTTGACTTTTTTGTTTTACATCTATTTTTTTCCTCACATATCACATTGATGTAATAAAAGTTATTTAAAATTCAAGAAAGATACATGAATTTATTTTATATCTATAATTTATTTTTTTTTCCTAAGTACTTAACTTGACCAAAAAAAAAAAGATTTCAAGTATTCAGGTAAATGATGTCCTTTTTTATTTTTTTTTTTTGTTAAAAGAATCTTTCTATAATAAATAAAAGAAATTTCAACATCGTTATCCTTACAAAAAACCGTAGTTAAATATGATGAAAAAAAGATAAGATAAATCCTTCATAAACTTCAATTAAATGAATAGTTGTATTTTATGCTGTGGAAGTTAATATTATTAAATTTTCTTCTGAAAATATTTTTCCGTACGTATAATACGAAAGATTGATGAATGGGAAAAAAAATCATTTGTTCTATTGATTTATAGAATTTCTATCAGAATATTTGAAATATTTTTATCGGCCGACTTCAGTACAAAGAAAAATACTTAAATAACTTATTCATTAATATGTTGTCTGCTAAATTGAATTTAAAGACAGGCAAAAGATGTCTCTAAGCATATTTGAGTCTAAAGAAAAAGCTCTGCGAGTATTTCAGGTATTAATAAGAGAAAAAATGAAATAGACAATAACAAAGTCATCGTCATGTGTATATCTTAGATATTAATGTGAGAACTAATATTCAAAAAATTATCATATAAATAAAAAAGTTTCGTATATTGAACTTTAATTATTCGAAGATTTATATTGAATAAGTTTTCAAAATTCCAATTCCATCTGATCTAAATTTGTTTCTTTCGGTGTTCTATACTGTCTATTACTTTTTGTCAAAAGTTAAAATAATTGCATAGTTAATTGAGCTGTAACACACTTGGGGCTATTTTATAATTTCATGTAAAAATATCTACTTCTCTAATTCAATTAAGTATAAAAGACTTCCCAACCAATATAAATACGTACTCAAGTGGCTTGTCTAAGTGTAATAAAATAACAACTTTTCCATCATTAATTAACATTTTTATTTTGAATTCATTTATTTCTGACCACAAATTAACATGCCTCGAAAGCATAAGCATTATGTGGTCAAAAATGCTTACTCTTAATTTTATCATTAAAAAATAATGTTGCAAAAATTGAAATGCAAGAAAAAAAAACCCTAAAACAGATAAACCACAACATTGCATAAAAAAAATAAAAATAAGTATCATTTTCTGCAATAAATTAAAAAAAAAAAAAAGAATATCTTATTTTCTGCGGTTTTCCACTTAAATAAGTTGTTCTGCAATAAGAATGAATCATATTTTTAATAGCTTCCACATATACAGAGTATAGTTAGGAATTAATTTTTCAAAACGAACTAATTCAAACATTTTGTTTCCAAACTATTTTAATCTTAAATATTTTTGGAACTATCTTAATTATGGCTATAATTATATCTGCTGTGAATGACAATTTTGAAGTTAAGTTATTCATATTGACCACAACACTATTTTAAAAAAGTTATTAATAAGTTTTATTTAAAAAAAAAAAAAAAAAAAAACTTTATCAAATAATTTGTCCAATATAGGAAACTATACTGGTAAAGACTTGCTCTTGTCAGCAATTAAAATTCAAACCATATGTACAATATCATATTAGATCAAAAATAATTATTTTCAAATCTATATAATCTTAAATTTTTAATTAAAAAACTCAAAAGTTAATTAAGAAAATATAATTTTGAACTATAAAAATTTTACAATTATGGAATAAACTATATAGATAATATATGTATGTAATGAATGGTCAACCTAATAGAATTAATAATTTTTTTAATAACTTTAATCTATTAACCAATTACATAAATCGTATGGTTTGAAAAGTTATGAAATTACGATAGTTATTTTAACGCATTTGTTTTAAAAGAAAAATTCTACTTCTGCTATTTACATAATACATAATACATATGTATATTATACAATTAAAACGTTCGTGGCTACCAATATTTTTTAATAACTTCAACAGTCATAAGCAAGAATTTTGCAATTTTTTAAAGAAATTGAATAAAAAACCTTATAAAAGTTTTGAAAATAATAAATTAATATAGTTATTAATGCAAATATAATATTATATAAGAAAATTAGCAAAAGAGAGATATAAAACTTGCAGTACTCTTTAAAAAAAATAAATCAATAAACTATTCAAATGAATTCTTATTTTATACAATTATTTATGTATACAAAAATATATGAAATTACAAATTTGGTAAGCGCACACGACATTTCTCAATTTACAAAAAAAAAAAAATTTTGTTTTTTAAATAAAATTTTATATTTTACGATCGCTAAAATAAAGCGGGAAATGAAAAAAAAACCGTGGAAAAACCAACCGTATCTGAAAAAGAATGATTTTTTTATGAATGAAAAATATAAAAAAAAAATACAAATTGAATGTGTTACATTAAATTACAATTATATATTATTTTGAATTCATAATTTATTTAACAACAATTTGAAAATAAATGATTTTTCAATTTATTTATGTGTTTATTTTTTTTTTTTTTTCAGATTCATCAAAATGAAATGAAAAACATGGAAAATTTTCTGAACTAGTTGGAAAAGCAAAAAAATAACAATTAACCAACCTACTATGGAATTGAAAATGTTTTTGTGACTGGAAAACTCAACTCAATAAATCAAGAAAAAAAAATCAATTAATTTTCTTGTGCAAAAAATAAAAAAAAATAAAAATTACAAAATAAAATTCATATAAAATAAGGATCAAGTTTAGTACATAGGCGCTGCACACTTCGGAAAAGAAGAAGAAGAAGAAGTTAAAAAATAACATAAATCAATCAAATATTTTTAAATTTTCTGTTTCAATTTAAAAAAAAAAGATTTTCATAATTTTTAGATTTCAATTTTATTTTTTTTTATTATTAAATTAATATTAATATTAATAGGGGAATTCAAGTCAAAATGCGCTTAGAATTAATATTTATTGTAATTGCCACCTGTAAGTATATTTATTTCGTCTAGATGTAGATAATTTTTAAGAAAAATATTGAAAAAAAAATCTAATGTTAATTATTCTGTTCGAATTGAAGACGAAGTCCAGTTTAAATATTGTAAGAAAATTTACCAGAAGTCTTAAACAATCGTAGTAGCTTCAAATTAAAGCATAGTTCATCGGTTTCAAATTCATGTATTAATTTTATTTAATTCTACGAGTTAGGGTTATTCATATTGTCTGTAATGTAAAATTCTGCTACTCATTAATTACGAAAATTTTTATTACATTTTTTTTTTCAATATTTTCCTTTATATTTTACCTATAAACGAAAATACAATTTAAAGAATTTTTATTCATTATAAATAATTTAAAATTTTCATTCAATATAAGTTTTAGGTGGAACATTCTCAGAAGAAGAACATACAAGAGTCAAAAGACGGATGTATGCTATGTGTCCGCCAAATTTTCGACAAATTGGTACAGAATGTTATTACATATCAAATACAGAAGTTAGTTGGCTAGAAGGTCATTTTCAATGTAAAGATAAAAATAGTAAATTGGCTGAACCCGAAAAATTAGCTGATCGTAGATTAAGAACTTATTTAATGTCACACGATAATGGTAAGTGAATTTTTTTTTTGCAGAAAATAATAATAATTATACAGAAATATTAATATTTATTAATATGGACTTGCATTCTTAAAAAAAAATTCTCATTCAATTTTAGTTTTCACCGAAATATGGATAGGCGGACAGTACGACGGTAAGAGTACGAAATGGATATGGGGTATCAGTGGCAGAGATTTTACATATCAATCATTTAGCCAAAAAGATCCACGGTAATTTTCAAGAAAATATATACCTATTAAAGTTCAATTTTTGGAGAAAACTCAAAAATATTCAAATTTAAAATTGTAATAATCTCTAAATGCTACAATTTCATCATCAAATATTAAAAATTGACTGAATGGGAAGAAAATAAATATTTATATTTAACCCCTTTAAATTCTGAAGTGATATTTGTTTAAGAAAAAATTTATTATTCTCCTCAAATTATATTTCGATTAAATTAATTTACTTTTATTTTCATTCGAATGAAATGGAGAATAGATTTTTAGATCAAATATCATTTCATAGTAAGTTGACAATTTTGAAATTTCAATTATTATTTATTTGTATTTCTTTAATCGATATAAGTTGATTCAACTATTGACGATCTTTCCAATTAAACTTTAGACCATTTTAAGTCAAATAAAAATTAAAACTATGATATATTAATCGAATAAGACTATCATATAAAATTTGAATTATGTTAAAATTTCCACAAAACTTAAAATTTAAAAAACGCATCTTAAGATGAATTAATTAATTATAAAACAAAATAATTGGATATTATTTTTTATTTGCTTTATAATTTTGCGCCTTCTCCGAATTTATTTTTGTATCTTTTTTAATTTGCGCCCGTGTAACCGAAAAGTACAAAATTTTGTTAAAGATCTAATCTCATATTTTATGCGAAAAAAAGTATCTTTGCATACTATTTAAAAGAAAAACATTGTATGCAAAAAAAATTATTTAATGTTTTTTTTTGGCTGAGCTCTGACGAAAAATTACTTGTTGCTTTCCAAGTTAGCTCCCGGCTTTTGAGCTTGCTATCCTTTGAAAACAAAAATCTGGCACCTGCTACAACTATATAGCTTAAATCTAATCCATTTTTTGCCTTAACTTGCTATTCTTTGAAAATCTGACATCTGCTAGCTACAACTATATAGCTTAAATCTAATCCTTTTTCCCTTAGCTTGGTAATCCCTGTTGTTGAACCTGTTATCATTTTGTTTAGTTTTTTTTTAACCAGTTCTTACTTTATTTATTGAATTGAATTTGATTTCAAGTGTTTTTTTATTGCCTTTTATTGTCGCCATAACGAAATTTGAAAATGATCAAGATTCGTCTAATATTAATCAAAGTTATAGTATTTTATTTATACTAAATTTGAAAAAACAAAATGTTTGTAATTTTTTTTTTAATCATAAAAATATCTTCGATGAAATTTAAAATTTGTACCAAAACTTTTTCATTCCAAAAAACAAAAAAATATTAATTAAAAAATCGTTAATTACTAGAAATATCTTTTTGTGTGAAATATTGAGCACAAAAAAAAAATAAATCAAAAAAGCTTTGCTATTATTAGTTCTCTCTAATATGAAAGGCCGTTTTAATTACCCTATACTCCATTACCAAAAAAAAAAATAAAAAATAAAAAGGATTTTAACAAAGGATCAAAAGAAGCAAATTTATGAAATTAATTCAAAATTATTCAGAGAAAGAAAAAAAAAAAAAGGAAATGGGTTTTTAAAATTAAAATATTTTCTAACATCCTTTTAGTCATAATTCTAATTCTACAAGGATTCAGTTTCTGTGTTCATTTTAAAGTTAAGATATTTATATAAATTTACCAAAAAAAAAAAAAAAAAGTCAAAATTTTTCTTTACAACTTATTTTAATAATTTGCATAATTCTTTGCAATATTTAAAAAAATATATACGTTATATATATACTTTTTTTTAGTTCTTTTAAAAGAGTTTATTTTATTTCTTTCTTTTTTTTTGCGGTTTATTGCACAATTTTATTTTTGTAGATTAAATGCATAATAGATAAGGACATTAAATTTATGCAGAACAAGCACACTTAATGGATATTATTTCACTTAGCCATTATTTTTATGTATATTTGTTTCTTACATTGTTAAAAAAAAAAATTATACATTTTTGGATTACGAAAGAATTAAGTTCATCTGTTGATAGTCCATTAAATATGTTAAACGTAGCTTGAGTCACTGAGTCATTGAGGAGATATGGATTGTAAAATTTGAGGTTTAATTAAAAAATATAAAATTAATATTAATCTACCGAAAATTAATAAATTTGTTAACCATCTTATTAGAATCAGATTTTTTCACATATTTAACATATATTTATTTAGTATACCTTAATTATAGTGAATGTTTTTAAGATATTAAATAAAATGCTAGGGGTGGCTAAGACCATAGTTGCATTTGATTTATTATATTTATAAATGGATGAAAATCATTGTTTTGAAATTATTAGTTTAAATTTGATCTAAAAGCAGTTTTTGTTGAAGAAAAGTGAATAATTTGGTGTTTTTATTGGATGAGTTTAGGATTTTTTCTAATGAAGGATTTTTGGATTGAATATATAAAATTAATCCTTTCATATAAGAAATTTTATATGACTAACTAAGCGTTTAATAAAATTTAACAAAAAAAAAAAATGTTCCAACATTCGTTTAACGACAGCACCGCATAACGATGAATTACAACATAGGATTTTAAATAAATTACTACCGTATCTTAAAAAAAAAAAAAAAGAGAAAAAATTTATAGTGTTTTCTTTGCACCTGGAAAATTTTTACCAAAGTAGGTACCTGCTATTTATTTTATATTTTTCAATGTTTTTTCGAAAATATTATATATCTATACCCATATTAAAATAAACCCCAGAGGTCAAATAAATTTGTTTTTTTTTTTTTTTATCATTTATGTATCTGGACTATGTGAAGGCCAAAGTTATTGTTTTTTTTTTCTGAAAATAACAAAATAATTTCCTTTTTATTTTCCATATTTTTGTTTACATTTTCTGGAACGTTTTTTAAGTGGAAGAAGAAATATCAACAAAAAAATGTGTAAAATTTAAGTTAGAAGTGAAATTTTATTTTATTTATTTTTGTATTTTTTTTTTTTTTACCAAAATATAAAAATTTTTACTATCATAAACTTAGTGTATATCCTTTTTTTTATGACAATACAAGATTTTCCTTTTTAGTTTTTGAATTTTTTTTATTTTGCAAAAACGTACCTAAATACAAAAAGATACATAAAAGTTGCGAAAACTTAGAAAATGTCAGTTTCATAATTTTATACTACTTTTATATTTCATATAAATAAATGAATGTCTTAAGTTCTGTATATCGTTAATTTTCATAAATGATATTAAACACACTTTCCTTAATTTGTGCTCTAGATTTTAAATCGCAATGTTATTTTGTAAAGCTAAGGACCTAAACTTTTTTTTATTCTTTATTGAAGCTTAAGAAGGATTAAATGTGTGTTTTTTTGTTTTATAGATTATCCTTAAAAATTTTCATTTATCAATCATTTTTCGATAATCCTTTAGAGGCCAATTTAATAATATATATGTACCTATATAAATTTTCCTTTAAATATACAGGCATATTAATCCAAAATCATATATATTGTTCTTTTTATCCTATTTGGGCCATTAAGAATTTTTATTTTTTTTTTTGCAAAATGTTACATTATTGTTGAATCCATTTTGTCCAAAAATTTACCAACTTTAAATAACATCAAAAAAAATTTTTTTTTTCAGTTTTCTGCCTCTTTTTTTTTTCTGAACAATTATTTATTTTTCCCAACATTAAGAGCTTTATTTATTTTTTTTTCATATACACTTCAAGGATGTTTAACTGATTCAACAACAAAAAAAAAAACACATAATTGACTTTTTTTTTCCTTCAGTCAATGTAAAAATCATGTTTTCTTTTATCCCAAAGCACAATTTTAAAACATTCATTTTTATTATTTTCGCACAATCTGACACACACAAAAAAAGAAAAACAAAAAAAAATAAACAAACAAAACGAACCTGTAAATAGGACCAAATCCCAAAAAAAAAAGAAGAAAAATTTAAAACTTTAACCAAAAATAATGAAACTCGCTATGTTGTGTACAACATCGTACATTAAGCTTTATGCAAGAGATGAGCACAATAAAATGAACTCTTATTTTTATGACTTTTTTGTAATTTTTTTTAGTAAACATAGTTAAGTACATATACTAAAATAAAATATGAAAAATTATTAAAAAAAAAAAAACCTTATCCATTCGATCCACGTTTTCATTTTTGTTATTTCAAGCAATCTCTTTATGAAAAATCTGAAGATAAAGTTTACACAATCAAATTGTATACAATGTATAACTTATACAAACTACCCTGTGTATAAGAAATATGATAATCTTTTGAATAACAATCGGAAAATATGTACCTACTAATAGGCCTATATTATCGAACTCAATTTGATATGATACTTGTTAGAAAATCATATTCCTCATTTAATATGAGTGAAAATAAGAGCTTAGGTAAATATTTAATTATTGAATTTTATGGAAATAGAATTTGAGTATAAGATATTTACGTGAGTTATTTTATATATTCTTTAATTTTCTATATTAATTGCTTAAAAACTGTATACTTATAAAATGACATTAAGATAAAATGTCAAACTATTACACATGTTGTAATGTACATGTTCTGTTCATATGAATATACATAATGTTTATCTATTATTCCCAATAGAAATTATTACAGAAAAAAATATATATTAAAAATGTATAAAATGAGCTAAATTACAATAAGGTTCACTACTTTCAATTCTATTTGAAGAATTTTTAGTAGAAATTTATATATACGTAGGACTTTAGGACACACAAAATAAAAAATAAATTTCAGTTTCCTGTTATTTACAAAAAAAAAAATTTATGTCACGTATCGAAATCTTATAAATTTTCTATTTCATATTCGACACAAGATAGTAAAGATACACGTACTATATATACAAATTATGTATACATTGAATATAATAAAATAAAGGTAACATAAGGTTTACATTTAATAAGACATAAGAAGCCCACACAATCTATGCTGTTGATTACTTATATACCAATATATGTAAAGGAGTTTATTTCCTTTTTTTTATTAAGGAAATAATATTTTGGGAAAAATAATACTTATTTGTTGAGTTCAGAATTAGATATAATTATATAATTTAAGCATAATGTGTGCATTATGTAGAATGTGACATAATGTTAAATAATACGCAAAACTTTTAGAACAACTTACAAATCTGAATATTCTTTAATGCAAAGTTTACTAAAGCCGAATTAATTTTACAAACTATTAAAAAGTTTTAGGTACTGTCTATTAATAATTTACAAAAAATTAAAAATTGCTTTAAAATGACAAATCTTTGGACTATATACAGAATAAAAAATTGCAGTGACATGCGGATCAGTAGGTATATTATGTTGAACATTTATTGCAATGCAATATTGTATTCATCATTTATAAACTTTTGTTTATTTTTGTATAATAAAATAAAAAATTTTTAAATTTCATTCATTTATGAGCATTTTTTGCAGGAGCAGCCAAACTCTACTTTATCATTGTGCTGTGTTTGATCCAAAACTTAAATATAGGTAAGAAATATAATTAATTGTCCACACGAACAAAATTTTTATATAATAAAGATAATATTTAATAAAAAATCCTAAAATAGAATGTATAAAAACAAAAATTTAATATTAATGGAAATTACCAGAAAGTGTTTTTTTAATATATAATTTTTTTTTTGTTATCAACATTAATACAATTAATTTTGAAAATTGAAAAAAAATAAAAATTTAATTAAAAACATATTATTTTTATCAAATTGAATGCAGAAATTACAGAATTTAATTGAAATTATAAAATTTGGTATAATTTTTTTTGATAATTTTTTGTGCAATAATTTTTATTTTGATTTTTTTAATTTATAATTTTTTCTAATAATTTTTTTGTTTCTAAATTTTTTGTTATTCATTAAAAGTATTACAAATTAATATTATCAAAATTTAGAATATCTCTGTAGTTTGTGTACTAACACTTTTTAGTAAACGTAAATAATATAAATGATTATAATAATATGATAAAAATTTTGAAACTAATTTTCAAATTTCAATAAATTGAAAATATTCTTGATCTCCATTAAATCGAATTTAATTTTATGTCAACATTGTTGTTGATGGACATAAGAGTCTTGAACTATTTCATGATTATTTCTAATTTTGTCAAAGCCATATTAAGTTTGTATAATTTTCCCTAATTAAAATTTTCCGAAAGCGAAGATTGCTCAAATCTTGCCAGATGATATCTCACTCTATGTTGATTTTATATGACAAACGGAAAAGAATCTAATATTTGTTTAAAAAGTTTCAATTATTCACAATGTAAATAGGCATAGGAAATTGCATAAATATAACTTAACATTATAACCACGCTTTAATAATATTATTTAATTCTGTAGAATAATATAACTCATATTTGAACAAAAAACAACTATCTTTCTTAGCACGCTAAGCTTATCACATGCATTTTTTTGTTTTAAAAAATATTGCAGAAAGTTTACTAAAATTTTGTTTTCTTCAATTTTTACTTTTATGAACTCTACCAGATGGTCGGCTCGACCCTGCTTAGATAATCACAGATTTGTATGTCAACATAAAATGCCTAAAGTCAGTGACAGACATCGCGCTAAAGTTTACACAAGATGGAATGTTACTTATCCAAATCAAATGGCCAATGAAGTTGAATTAGAAATAGTTGATATGTGGACTAATGGATCAAGGTTTGCACAAAAAAAAAATTTAATTAAAAATTATATGAAATAAGGATAATTATAAATAGAAACACTTAAATAATGTTTATATATTTTGCCATTATGATTTATGTATGAAAGCTAAAAAAGCTTTGCATTTTTATTGATAACACTGTTGTATTGAAAGAAAAAAAAATCCCAAAGGATTTCAGCAGTAAAGCCATTAAATTTACTTTTTTTTAAATTACTTATTTTATTTTCAAATTATTAATAATACTGTACATATTTGAAAAATTAATTATTAGCTCTAGAAAAATTTACAAATATAATGCTGATGATTGGTATTTGGATTGTAAAATTCGTCCACTGTAAGTCAAGCGAAATTTTATATACCTAAATAATGGATAGCAAAACGTAGAAGTTAATCAATGTTGCATTATTGAACACAAAATTAATCAAATTAATTACAAAAGTAAAATTTTTTACTCCAAATTTCGTGATAAATTTTTAATTGGGAAATAAAAAATAAAATAAACAAATTTTTTTTAAAATATAATCAATTAATAATTAAATTTAAACCACAAAATCAGTATAGTCGTAGATGCAAACTAATTGCACTTGAATGATATTTGTCAAATTAACAAATATTTCATATAAAAATATTTCATATAAATATAGGAGAAAATTGTTGACTTCAGTATGATGTCTTCTTGAAATAAATTATTTTAAGAGATACTTGTAGTGTTGTAACTAACATGAACTAATCGAACACAAAATCAATTTTTTGAAATCAATTTGATTGGAATTTTTATCCAATTTTATGGCCATATAAAGGAGAACTCCCTTTTTTAATTAAATAAATTTGAAACGCACCAAAGTTTATTGTTACAATTTAATTCGTATAATATTAAATCAACACTTGAGAGCATGTAACTTTCATGTTATAGTGTTCGTTGAATTTTTTGTGAGAAAATTATATATTTCATTGAATTAAACCTTTCAATTTTAGAACTCATAGACGTGTACGGCCTGTCGATAGCAATGATGTTTTCCGATTACCGATCCATAGGCCAAGACAAGATAGAAGACAACAACAAGAGCAAGGCAAACGGCGACGAAGACCAATCGTTTCTTCTCCATCGCCAAACGATGTAAATCACGGATATTTATCCAATACTATTGATCAACCTTCACATGATCCAGACGATCAAGAACGTGAACGCCAAGAGCGAGAGCGTCAAGAAAGACGAAGAATTCAACAACAACAAAGACGTAGAAATCGAACTTCAACTACTCCTGAGCCAGCTTATAACAATGAAACCATAGAAAATAAAAGAAATCCAGATAAAACCAAGCCTCCGAGACAAAAGAAAGAATTCGATCATGTGTTAGCTGAAAAACGTCGGCAAGAACGTGAGAGAAAACGTAAAATGCGTGAACATAGACAAAAACGCAAGCAACTACGAGAACAGGCTCGTAAAGAACAAGAATTACTAAAACAGAACGAAGAACAAAATCGTTTACAAGAACAAAATCGTTTACAAGAACAAAATCGTTTACAAGAACAAAATCGTTTACAAGAACAACAAAACAGAGAAATACAAGAACTAGAGGATATTAAACGGCAACAACAGGAAGAAATAGATAGAGAACGTCAAGAACGTCGAGCTGAATTAGATCGCCGCAGTCAAAGACAAGACAGAGAAAAACTTCAACATGAACAAAGTGAAAATAGAGAACAACAGCAGGAGCAAACGAATTTTCCAGAACATGAACAACATGGAAGAGATGAAAAACAACGTGAAGAAGAGCAAAAACGTCGGGAAGAAGCCTATAGACAAAGACAACTAGAACATGAAGAAAAAGAGCGAGAACGTAGACAGCAAGAAGACGCGGAAAGGCAAAGAGAAGAAGCGGAAAGGCAAAGAGAAGAAGAACAAAAACGAGAAAAAGAAAATATCGAAAGAGAACAACGTAAAGAAGAACAAAAGCAACGTGAAGAAGCACTTAAAGAACGTGAACAAGCTGATAGGCGAAGAGAAGAAGATGAAAAGAGAAAAGAAGATCAAAGAAGGCAGGAAGAAGCTGAACAGGAGCAAAGAAACCGTGATGAATTAGAACGCCGTCAAAAGGAACAAGAATTTGATGGGAATCACGGTTATCATCCATATCACGATGAGCCCTCAGATCCTGAACTTGGTAATTTAATTTATAATTTTTGTACGAAAGAAAAATTATATATAGATATAACACTTACATATAATATATTTTAAATATAGCTTCACATAGGAGAACAGCTGATGATAGAAGACGAATTGAAGAAGATTCGAAATTAGATCCAAACTCTAATTATGAAGAGCAGCATAAAAAGGAAAATCCTGAACATGAAGAAGTTGAAAAAATACACAAAGAGCGTTTGAAAGAAGAAGAAGAACTGGCACGGATACAAGAAGAACAACGAAAGCGTGCTGAAATACAAAGACTCAGAGAAGAAGGTATACAAATTAAAATCTACCAGTTTAATATTTTCTACTTTACATAGTAAAATTCAAGATTTTTAGTATTTATTATAAGAATTACTTGTAATATAAAATTATGTATCTAAATTTCAGATATTAGACAACGTGAAGCTTTACTTAAACAGCAAGAAGAAGAAGAAAAACGATTGCAGGAGCTTTTAATAAAGCGTGAAGAAGAAGAAAAGCAGCGTAGAGAAGAAGACCAAAGAAATGAACTTGAAAGAAAGCAAAGAAAAGAAGAAGAAAAACGATTAGAAGCAGAAAGACACGAAGAAACTAGACGAACATTAGAAAAGCTAAAGAAGCAAGCTGCAGATGCACAAAAGCTAGCAGAAGAAGAAGGTAAAAAATTAACAATCTAAACAAAATTAAATAAATAAGTAAATAATGGTGATATTTGATACTATATACCTCAAATACTTATATAAAAATAAGATTAACAATAAAGAATAAAAATTAATCATATATTTATTTATTTTTCCCTTTTTTTTTTTTGTTTCAAGCTATCGAAGAAGAAAAACGTGAAAAGAAAAGAAAACTGAAAGAACGTCTAGCAATGTTATCACCAGACGAACGACAAAAGTTTTTCGAAAGATTAAAACAAAAGAAAAATCGAAATCACAACAATGAATCAACCATTCCAGAGTAGATTTGATTTTAACTCCATAATGATGATATGTAATTGATAAAAAAAACATAAATAATATATTTTTTTAATTAAAATTAAAAAAAAAAAAAAAAAAACAAATTATTGAAATAATTAATGCCATGATCCTTTTAATTTATAAATATAATTGTATTTTTAGTTTGTTAATATAAATAATATTTAATTTTTTTTATATTGTGTTTTTTGGAAAATTTACTATAAAATTAAAAAAAAAAAAAAATGTTTAATAAAATATTTAACTTTTCCTAATATTATTAAAATTATTCTAATAATTTTTTTTTTTTAAAACGGATCTAGAAAAAAAATTTCATGTCTATTTTAAATACTTTATCAATAATTCAAGACTAAATTAAGATTTCTTAATAAAAACTGATCATTTGGAAGATATTATTCATATAGTCTAATATGAGAGATGACATAACCACAAAAAAAATAATATTTCTTCAAAAGTCGTCACTATAAATTATAGTTTTTAAGTTATCTTAATAATATATGATTTATTTTAATAAAACTATAAGCATCATTTAATATATATATAAAACAGAGATCTGATTATAAACTCTGATGGAATTAAAAAAAAAAAAAAAACATTTTTGGTCCAATATATAAAAAAAAAAATTATCAAAACAATTAATTTAGAAAACATTTTATCAAATTTGTAATTTTGTATAAATTTAAAGACTAAAAAAAAAATAATTTAAATACTCTCCATTTATTTGCAGTAACTTACATCTTAAATTCACAAAACAAAAATTTTTAAAAATTTTATTACTATGATGATATTGTAAATTATAAATCATATAGTATTTATTAAAAAAAAAAAATACATTGAAAATTAAATTCTTTTCTTTTTTAAAAAAAATAATATCATGCTTATTAGATATAAAAAGAGAAAACAAAATTAGTCACTTAAGTAAGAGCTAGCTTAGTAGATTTACAAAAAAAAAACACTAATATTTATTAAAAATTTCTTTAAAATGGAATGCCTTCTAATATTTTATTGGAGCTATCAAACAGTAATTTTAGTAACGAATTTAAAAGTTTTGTAAAAATAAAGTTGAATATTGATCGAGTTTTCCCACATATATCGAAAATTTCTTCTAAAACTGAAAAAAAGAAATAATTCTTTTCTAATAACCTTATTATTTATAATTTAATTGTAGAGAGTTTTTTTTTTTTTTTCTAAATACTCTATCAACCATCTTTATTATACTATATCCTATTAGATGTAAACGTTTATCCTTAAATTTTTTCAACAAATCTTAAAAAAACATATCACTTAAAATAAAAGTCTTGAGAAATACCTCATTGTGGACCTAAAGTTGATGTTAAAACTATAATTTAATCAGCTTGAATATTCGTCTAGCCACATTTATTTTTATTTTTTTTGTTTTCAACTTATTATTAGGTTCTGGATCAAAATGCTAAAACTTTTAATTTATAAAAATATAATATTTGCATTTCTGTAGAAACTATATAAATGATATATGATTTTTGTTTTTTTCACAAATTAATTTTAAGAAAAATTGTAGAAATTTGTAATTGAAGGAAATAATCGAACTATTTATAAACTTTTAATTAAAAAAAAAGTTTGTAAAAAAACTAATTTCTGTAAATAAAATATTTAAACACGATTATTAAAATAAAAAATCTATGTAATTTGCCAAATTAAAATATATATTTAATATATTGAAAAATTAAAATCTGTTATTATAATTATTTAGAGTAAAATAGGGCGTCTAAAAATTATTTTTTTGGGTGCTATTTCTTTTTTTTTTTTATTCAGCACATAATTAGCTTAACTGAATCGATATTTTTTTTTTTATTATTTAAGCTTATTGGAAATTATTTTAAGGAAATGGTTTTTCATTCATGAAAAAATAAATTTATCAATGATCATTTGTAAATACGATTTAATGGCCAATGTAGTTGAGTTTGACCAAATAAAAAAGGCGCTAGAATAATGCAAATGGCAAGAATGATTTTTTATTTTGTATTTATTATTCAACCTTCCGGTGTTTAAATTTTAGTATTATTCATTAAAAAAAAATTTGGTTATAAATTATTTCCAATATTAATAGAAATTAATTTTGAAATTGAATGAATAACCTTTTCCCAGTGTTCATTTTTGTTACGCTCAAAACTAGAGCTCTAAAATTAACTTTAATGAAAAATTATAACATTTGAATTTTATTTTATTATAAGTCATTATTTTTAATTTAAAATTTTTTTTTTGATTGTAAATAGTTATGGAATGGATTTAACTTAATTTAGCGGAAAAACTTTTACAAGATGCAGAAGCTGTAATACTAAAAGTTTTGTCGTGACAATAACTTAAGTTAAAAATTTAAGTGCTAAATCTAAAATATTTCATTCTAAAAAACCATTTGAAAAATTATAATATATACCTAACTTTTTTTTTCAATCATTAAAGCAATAATAAAAAAAACTTTTTTGATGTATAAAAAAAACACATAAAAATAATTAAAGTATTAACATAAAATATTTTAATTTATGAAAACATTGTACTGTTAAGAAATTTTAAATATAATAATATAAAAAAAATTGTTATTTTTACTTCTTGAGCAGCAACAAATAAAAAATCTAATAAAAATGAAAACTATCAAAATTGAATATTTTCTTTTTTTCTTTATATGCTTTTGGAACTTTGAAAAACCTTAAAGAAGAATATTAGTTGTTTAGGTAAATTAAACTTCAGTATGATAACCTAATCCGTACCCTACAACTTTAAATCATCAAAACATTATTTTAACAATATCTGTATTTGGAAAATAAGACAGTATATTTATTTATTCTTTTATTGAACATTTAACAGTATGTATATTTAAAAGTTATAAAAATCCAAAAATTGTTTGAACTAAGCTCGTATTAGACTAATAGGATAGGAAACTTAACTCTAAAAAGATTTCTTAAAATATAAAAGTTTCAACAAAGACGTATGAACATTGTAATATAATACGATTTAAAAGGTTTGTTTTTATAAATTAGATTTTAAAGAAATTAAATTAGAGAATCTCTTATTTTCACTCGAATAAAATAGAAAATGGATTTTTCAATCAGAGTATATCGATAATAGATTAATTTTGACTGCTGGTGTCTTAATAATGCAACAAAATAACCATATTCGACGTTTTCTTCTGCTTGCTTCGCTTTCCTTCTATAAATTATAAATAAAAGGTATTTTCACTTCAATTTCGAGTGCGAGCGGTAACTATTTAAACAAAATCCACAAAAAAATATTTTTCTTAATGTAATTTAAATCTTTTATTTAATAACAAATTATTAGATGGTTTTATAATAATAATATTATATTTTCTTCAATTAAAGTTTTGCTATTTTTCAATTTTATCATCATGATGTATTACTTCTTCAGTCGTTATAGCTGAATTTTCTTCAAATGTTTTCAAATTCTCAAGTGTACCTAATTTCGGTGCATTGTCCAATTCATCATCATCATCATCACTAAGAGAATCTGATAATTTTTTCTCATTCTTCGGTAGCGATTCTTCATCACATGAAGCTTCCGTATTTTTATCTTTTTCCCGAACATCTTTGTCCAATTCTTTATCATCATCATCATCACTAAGAGAATCTGATAATTTTTTCTCATTCTTCGGTAGCGATTCTTCATCACATGAAGCTTCCGTATTTTTATCTTCTTCCCGAACATCTTTGTTTGTTTGAGTTTTTATTTCATGTAGCCCTGAGTTTTGTTCTGTTTCCAAATACTTATCCCAATTCGTAATTCGCTTTTGTGTCTCTGCTTCAGTTTCATCAACCCTGAACATAATGAATAAAACTAATTTAATATTCTTGGGTGAGTTTTATTTTTAGAAGAAATTACTTATATTTAGTTTTCCCATCCCAAATTTCAGCTGTGAGTCGTCTCTGGCCAAAATATCGTCCGCGCATCATTTGAACAACTAGATCAGCTTCATCAGGATTGGACATAGATACTTGTGCAACTCCATCCGAATGTCTCTGTAAAGAACATCAAATATATAACTAATAATTTTCAGACTATAAGTAACAGACAGTGAGTTTTCGTACAATATTAGGTTTTTTCAGTCAAACACAACAGGCTATTTCAAAAATTATCAAATATTTTGTGTTAAAAGATTCTAATTCTAATTACATATAATATGTATATCTCACATCATATATGATAACTTTTTTAACTGTTCCACATTTGCTACATTCTTCTCTCAAATCGTTCTGATATTCCAAAATTAATGCAACTTCTTTTTCAAAAGTTTCCGGTTCAAATAAATTTTTCAATATCACTGTACGTTCATATTTAGATCGTTCTCCTCGCATTTTTTCGGGTCTCCAGTCAAATAATCTAAAAAAAAATTTTTTTTTAAATGAGAACAAAAATAAAATACATACAACTAAAATAATTTTAATTTCTTTTACTTTTCTTTCATTTTTAATAATTTTTCTTTGTCCTTCTTTTTCTTCTTTGGTTTTAAAGATGGATTATATTCACCACGCATTTCAAATTGTGCTCTTTGAACTTTGATTTTTTTTCCTTGAACAACGTAGCCATCCAGTATTTCAAGAGCCAAGGCAACTGATTCTACCTAAAATGTTATGGAATGTTGAAAAGAAAATAAGAAATGTCTAATTTTTCAGACAAAAATAAATGTACACATAATTTTGTTGAACAGTCTATTAAGACAAAAAAAAATTTAAATTCAACTATTTCATATTTTTTTCCATAGTTATTAAAAAAACAGGACAAACGAAATTCAAGTGGACAAATCTAAAAATTTAGTGCGAATACGTCGTACAATAATGGCAATGCCACTACATCATGACGGTCGACGTATGATTATCTCATCTAATTTTTTCATCAAAATTCACCTTGATATAATCACAAAGACCATCACCTTTAAGCATTTTGTTTTTGTCTTGATACAATTTAACTTTGTACTTTTGGGTTTGAGGATCTTTCATTATCATACCACATTTACTCATAATTTCTATGAATTCTTCTTCTGTAATAGTATCAGGTAAATTTGACACATAAACCTTTGTATTCTGCTCCTGCGGAATATCAAACCATTCTGAAATTCGAATAAAAATTAAATAGATTTGAAATTAAAAAATACTGCTTCATAAAATCAAAACTTACTCGGTGGTTCTGCTTGAGCTTTCCGTTTAGCTCCATGTTCAGGCTTTTCCGCTAAATTTTGATTGTCTGTTACTACCTTTTCGACAACTTTTTCTTCAGTATTAGATGCTTCTGTCGTTGTACTATCCGAAAAACCGTAACTCATTTGATAACGGGCCATAAAATCATCATCAACTTTGGGAAACCAGGCATTTCTTGCAATATCCCAAAAAAAAATCATTCCATCCTTGTCTGTATAAATGTGAGTACCATCTTCATAGCCGTACGTAACTCCCTCAAGACCTTCACTTTTATTTTTTAATAATGCACCGTCTTTTGGAATCCATTTTTCTCCGTTCCATTTGTAAAATTCATTTTCTAAAATCTGATTCTGACTTTTTGGACTATCTGCTTTAGGTTGTTTGTTTGAAAGATCTTCACTTTTGTTATTACCATCCTTAATCTCGGATTTCAATATCCATTGATTAGTTTTAGAGCACCAAATATAATGTTCATTTTCATATGGATTTGGTTTGGAATCATCATCTAAAGTCCAAGTATTTTCTGCCTTCGACCATTTATATTTTAATTTTGAATCAGGATCAGTGTATATGGCCTCACCATCCTTATTATATGTAACATTTTTTGAATATTCGTTATCTATTTTCTCATTTGATGTAGATTTTTCTTTTTCATAACTTTTTGATTTGGGCTCATCTATTTTTGTAACATCTGCATCTGGAACCAAAATTTTTTTACTTAAAACTAAATTTTCATTGGATTCAATTTCATTTTGTGGATTTTTTGAAGAGCTGTCCTTTGAACTTGATTTCGTGCTTAGATCCAAGGTACTTTCATTATCAATTGTAGGTCCGCTCAAATCAATCGGAATATTGTCATCAGAATTTATTGTAGCATTTTCATTTTCAATATCCATCATTGAAAATTATCTGAAAATAAAAACAATAAAAATTAAACTTTTGATAGTATAAAATGTAAGAGTTGATATTAAATAAATGAATAAGTCAGAGGATTTTTTCAGACCGTCCAAAACGTAGCTAAATCGAAAATGAATGCATATCCTAATTATAAATCTAAGATTATAATCATAATTCGAATTTCCAATTGAGACATCAAGTCTATACATATCAGACTATGTTTTGATCATGCAAATTCTTTTCGACAGTGACGGTTTAATCTATTTTTATAATAATTTTTAAATTAAATTCTCTTAGTCTAATTTGCATACCTATTTGATTTTATTTAATATCAAAATCATAAAATCAAAATTCAAATAAAAAATGTTTTTTTTTTTAACCTTTAACCATTTGGTGTTTTCATAGAAAAAATAATAATAAATAAAAATGTTAATATTTTGATTCCTGGAGATTATTATTAAAGGCGCATAAAATAATTCTATTTTTTTCTACTTCTTTACTTTTTATGTGATTTAAAAATTTTCTGTTGGTTTTTTTCTTAAAATCTTATACAATTTTCTTTAATAATAATAATAATAATAATTAAAATGTATACTAAATTAAAGCACGCAATATTATAATTTGATTCATAAGAAAAATAAATGAAAATTCGTAAATAGAAAATGAAATAAATAATTTTCCGGAAACTGTAGTCATTGTTTAGATTCTTATTTATGCTTACTTAAAATGACATTTTTTTTTATGAAAATAACTTAAAAGAAAGTCGAAACATTTCCAAAATGTATAAGAAAAGCAGAGAGTGAAATTAATATCGTTTTCAAAAAATCGGAACAAAATACTCAATCTAAATATGTAAATAGCTTTAAGGTTACTTTTAAAACTTAAGTAGTGGTTTGTAAAACAGTGTGCCTATAACCACTTAAATTGAAAAACATTCAAACTTTCGATCTATTGTGCTCAATACTGTTAATTAATATATTGCATTGAAATAAATGGTTAAGTAATTGGACCTATCTCTAAAAAGTCTAAAATCTAAGTTTGAACTTATTTAACAGAAATTTATGAATATGTAGTCTTCGATGAAATATATTAAACTAAAATACAAACTATGTTCTGAAACAAAAATTTAAATTTTGTAAAAATAAAAGGAAAACTATATTCTTGTAATCGTGTTGCTAGAAAATAATTTTCACAAAAGTTGAATTGTTCTTCAATTCGTTATCTTTAATAATAGATGACATTTCTGAAATTAAAGCTAAAATTATGTCCAAAAATAATAAAGTAAAAAAAAAAAAAAAATGTTTTCTTTTCTATAAAAAAGAAAATTATTATTTTTTAAAATTAATGGAATAAAATGATTTCTTTTTTTTGATAACGAAATAATATAATATTTATTTTTAATGTTCGAACAAATTTTCACTATTATTGATAATGTCTCCAACTTAATGTTAACTACTTACTGTACTTGTGAACTTAGTAACTTTAAGAAAATTATCTTTAATAACAAGCCACTAACTTTATCCTAACAAGAAAATTAACTTATTTTAAATCCTTTCCTTATATTAATAATATTATTATTTAAGGTAGTAGAACTCTTTTGAATAGAAATAAAACGAAAATAAATGAATTAAAGATTAGAAATTAAAAAAAAATTCCTCTGCCGTTCGGGGAAGAAGCTTAAACAATTTCTTCAAGGGACAAGGTTAAATACAAAATAAAAATTTATTTCATTTTTATTTCCTTCTATAGAGAATGTCAATAAATATGTATACAACACTTACGAATTGAATTAATTTTTAATCGAATTTTTCTTTTCCCCAACAATATGATTTTTAGCACGAAATTCATGGAGGACAAAAAAAAAGTTATATACAGACAAAATTCCAATGAATAAGAAAAAAAAAATTTAATAAAATTTTGAAAATGTACACTGAATGGGAAAACCCTAAAATATTCAAGAATATTAAAATAGTGAAAGAAGTAAAGTTGTAACTCAAGTGGACATTAGTTAAGTTTTTTTTTTTAATTTAACTAGAAAAATTGTATTGCGTAAATTATCCCAAATATGTAACAATCACACTAAAAATAATATTGGTAGATATTTTTTTATCGCATCTTGTATCACATAATGTGCTTAATATATTTGTATTATGGAAAATGGTTAAATTTATTGACCTATCTTTATATTGAATTTATAATTTCTATCATAACTTCTTATCTGAATATAGATTAGAAATAAATTAGGAAATCAGGCAATATTGGAACTAGGTCTTTTTAGGCCCAATAATATAAATATAACTAATATAATTTTTTATAAAAGACTGCCAAAAATTAATATTTTTCGTTCGGAGAAAAATGCAACAAAAATGCAAGAAAGTAGCTCCTTTTTCATAGCACGATGTGTATACTATTAAATAAAATTCTTCTCATTATTATTGTGTTCATTAACATTTTATTAAGTAAACAATATCTGTAACAAAATGTTTGATTAAAATCCACGATTATTTTATTCGTAATTGAGACTCTGTTATGTTTATTTAAATGTGATATATATAACTCTCTTGATTGAAAAAAAAAAAAAATTGAAAAAAAATTATCACGTATCACCAGATTTAAAATTATCACAAAATTAAACTAAATGGAATATGTACGTTCAATACATGGTACGAAACGAAACGAATGCTATATTAATTTTTTTTATAGAATTGTCATAATTAATATTAATAATGTATAGGAAATTCTGACAGAAATAGATTATTTACATATTTCTATAGTTAAATTTAATTAATTCATTTCTTGATAATAAAAAATAAATGTTTAGTTCCATTTATGTAGAAATTTTTCATTCAACAAGTAAACTGGTTTCATAAGCCAGATATAACTATACTTGTTTTTAAATTATATTTTCAAAAATAATGTTATGAAAATTAAAAGATTTATTTAACATAACTATTAACATATACTATTGATCAAGCTTCTGTTTCGAGTTTTGATTTATGATTTCGACAATATGAAAGCACTCTGTGATTGTAGTTCGAACATCAAAGGCTCTCATGCGTGCTCTCATGTTATTTTTTCCCACCCAAAAATTACGGAAAACAACAAACAAACTTAAGCTCAACTCAAGAATGTATATTTAAAGATTAAGCTATTAGGTTAATGCTATTAAAAATTATGCTGGTCTTAGTCTGTACATATGAGTAAGCTTTTCTAAATTGTTATTAAAACTATAAGTTTTGAAGACGGGGGAGATCGGCTAACGAATTAATGAAACTAAACTGAAAATAAAATTGAATATGCAATTATTCGATTGATAAAATACTTGAAGATTTAATTTTTTTAATTTATTAAAATTTTTTTGTTTTTTTTTACAGTCTTAATCTTAAATATTATTTGTAATTCTTAATATAAAGCTATTTGGCACCGTTCTTTATGTTAAAAAATCTTTGATTTTTTTTCATCAATTTTTCGGTATATGATCACCTTGTGGTTGGAAACCATTTTCATCAGCTATATAGTTTACGGTGTATGTAACACCATCATCACCAATATAAGAGTATTGTCCAGTAATTGATATTGCTGCATCATCAGAATCTAAATTTTTAACAACTGCAACTGCTTCTTGTGATTGTCCGTCACTATTCGCATATGAAAATTTGAAACCATCAGTACCGATATTATCAAATTCTTGACTAAGAATTTCAACATCAGCTGGAGCTGCGAAAGCAACAGCTAACAATGCAACAAAAACAATAACGAATTTCATTTTTAATTTTTATTTTTTATTTTTTTTAAAACTTTAATGATGTTGTTAATTGATAGATTAACGAATTGATTATGATTAAAATTAATAAAATTACGAAAAATTTATATAAAAAATTTTTCTACAATCTAGAGAATCTTCAAAAATATTTTCTAGAAAAAAATACAACTTAAACAATAACCACTTTTATGAAGACTAATAAATAATATCTAACTATCTGGTTTTACAAATAAATTTTTAATAAATTAACTTTTAAATTTAATAAATTGATTATTTTTTTGTTATTTTTAATAATTAGGAAGACTGTTGAACTTTTGTTTTGTTTTTATTTTGGCAATTAATATGATGTACACATATGAATACTGTTAGCAATATAAAGCAAACCATACCAGAATAGTTATAATATAATAATAAGGAAGTTTTGTTTTTTTTTTTGTTATCATTATCATTTTAATATTATTTATTGATCACAAATTAGTTCATTGTTCCTGAAGTTTGAGAAGCTTTATCATATAAATATTTTAAGAAAAAATTGTAAACATAAAAAAATCTTTAACTAGTTTTGGCGCTTAATATTTGACAAAATAAAAATCATATTTTAATTTTTTATTAACATAATCAGTGTATGTTATGCATACTTCATTAACATAATTATGTGATTTTTTAATATTACCAACTGAATAGATAGATAATTAGGTACATTATGTATAAAATCGAATCGAAAATGGAAAATTTTTTTTAAATATATTATACATATTATAAAACACGAATCTGAAAACTAAGATTTTTGATAGAATATATTTCAAATAAAAGTAGAATCACGAAATAGCATAATCTAATAATTAAAATTTTGTCAATAAAGCCCCAATAAAGCCCCAATTTTTTTGAAAGCGTATGCAACTAGTTTTTTATAATCAAACAATCAATTTCATACATCATACTTATGCCTTGTTCGGATTGAGGAAATTGAACATATTCCAAAGCAGTTCAAAATGAAAATCATATTTTTTTTTTCGTGACATTCTATAATTATTTTTCGTGACATCCTATAATTTAACAATTACATTAATGACATTTTTATTTTAATAACAATTTTTAAATTGATTTTATTGCATTTTCATATCCCATTTTAAAATAAGTAACTTCATTCATTTCATATAAATTCCTAGAATAATATTCTATCTACATATAATTTAAAAATCATTATTCTTTGGTTAATTAATGAGTTTAAAAGCTAATTAAATTGATTTTGCATATAATTGTGTATGCTGCTGAAAAACAAACATAAGCAGGATAGGAAAACATGTTTAGATAACTGGAAAATAATTGTAAAAATATGTATTGGCACTTCCAAATAAAAGTTTCTTCAAAATTAGTTTAATTAGAACTCAGTTTTTTCATAATTATTGAAAGGCGTATTATAAAAATAATTAAATTATATTAAATAACTAGATAACTAATGGAGCCCACAGAACTATATTTCTGGCCTAACATAGTTTGTATTTTAATAAATTAATAAATGTAAATCACATACAGCAAACATGCACTTTTAGATTACATTTTGCAACTATTTATCATACAAAAATCATATACAAGTAGTTTTACCAATTAGGAGAAATCATTGATTTTCTTTTATTTTATACTAATGTTATAACTTCGAAAAAAAAAATCGATTACCCATATATTATTTATTTTACCGAAGGAAATAAGAATGCACTTTCATTTCAACACCTTGACAAAATGTAAACAAACTCGTAAAAATTGTTAGAATTGTAATAATAATGAAATAATAATAGTATCAAAAAGAACCTTGAATATAATGATAGAAAATTTAATAAATGTTATTATTTATGAAATTTGGATATCTGATATGGGATATCATTAAACTGAATATCAACCTTTTCTTAATATTGAAATTTAAAGCTATTTAAAATTCGTATTAATTGCAGTGATTATTATTAATAATAAACTATATTATATATAATCATTCGTGCGTGTGTTTGTAATCTGCGAAATTTTAAGAACTATCAAGCGAAGATTTACAATATAATTTCGAGCTCTTCTGACTTTTTGTTAGGTTTGGACTTGGTAGATTGTGTTGGGGTCCAGTAATTAATAAAATTCTTATTTTGACTGCAATTCAGAATACATGTATGTTTCATCATGAAGGAGTTCCAACAAAAATAAATTTTCTTGTATTAATAATCAACAAAGACAATGCAAGTTTTACACCTGAACAATAAGTAAAAGCAACTGCAAAAATTAAACAAATTGGAGAACATACGCCTCTCCGATAACCTAAACCGAACCAGACAAACTGTTTGGACTGTTTGGAGAAAATACTTATAATAATATCATAGTGCCTTCTAAATACCTTAATTTCCCACAGTCGTATGTCTCTATTCATTCAAAAGTCAACGAGATGCAAAATTACCTAAATATTTTTTTTTTATTCACAATTATCTCAAAACATTCTTTTTGATTTTTTGGTGTTAGTGATAACATAATTTACAACATGCATACTAAACTAAGGCAAGTACAAGTTGTAGAAATTTTTTAAATAATTTTTAAATCAATTAACTACTAAATATTTAATAAACTAAGTCTGCAGGAGCCATGCCAATCATTGATCATGATAATTCGCTTAAAATTTTTATAGTGTCAAAAGAAAATTACTACCTTCAAGAATTTTAAAAATACAATATCTATAATGTTATAATAACAATAATAAAAATAGTAAAAAAAAAAAATATAAATTATTAAAAAAAATGTATAAAATGTTATATGTACGTATTTGCTAAGTATATATAAATTTAATAAAATAAAAAAGGATCTACGAACAATAATATAAAAACGATTTATTAGATAAAGCCAATAATGGTTGGTATATACATACATATTTTAGAAAAAAAAATAAATTAAAAACACGTAAATGTTGGACAAGAACATAAAACCTGAAATTAAATCGGTCATTACAGGACATCGTCCTGGTTCATTGTACTATCGTGCTTCTGCAAAGTGAATGTACTTTTACTGTACACAATTGTTTGTCCAAAAAAGAATCTCTATCTATAAATTTAATAAAATTTATATGAACATATAGCTGGTATAAAAATATAACACCGGATGTTTCAAATACGATATTGAGTTCACATTTGTTTTCTTAATAGAAATTTTCTTCTATTTTTCTTGTTGTGCTTCATTTTATAAGAACCTGTACATTAATGTATATTGAAAATGTTCACTGTTAGAAATTTTCTCAATCCCGTGAAGAATTAATATTTTTTCGATCATGAAAAGTCGTTGAATTCGTTTTCGTAACGTTACCATTACTCTCTCGTATCGTATCATTTTCAATATCTCAACTATTAGTTTTTTTTATGACTTACTTATTTATTTTTTATATTTCGCCTAATATTGCAAGAAAATTAATACAAAAATTGTAAGGGAGGTAATTAAAATTAAGAAATTGTCTTAGTGAAAATAAATTTTAAAATAAATTTTAAAATAAATTTTAAAATAAATTAACAATTTCAACAAACAATTCAAATTGACTGGTTTCAATAAAAAATAGTTAAATATTGATATAAGCTTAAAAATTTCAACTGTGTAATCATTTGCCTACTTAAATTATGGCATAAAAGTACGGCATAAAGAATATCCTTTTACTTGTATAAGGATTAAATAAGTATATATACAGGTACATATATGTTTTAAAAATTCACAACATTGGAATTTGCTTTATTCATTATATACTCAAAAGTTAAATTGAAGTAGTTATCAAGTATATAGGTAGGTACCTAACCTACATATCCACATATAATAGGTCTAATTCGACTAAAGGATAAATGTGTATGTATAAATGTGTTTACAAGAAGCTATATACATATAATTTAAACTAAACTAAAAATGATTTAGAAGTTGCTTCGGCATAAATTATTTTAAGCAATATAAAATAGGTCCCAAATATGACCTAAATAAGAAAAAATAATTCAAAAATCATATATGTATTGTAGTTCTAGAACACATTTTTACAAGTGAAAGTTATATGAAGTCTTCATATGTGTGTATTATATGTACATATAAGTCCAATAAAATAATGAGTTATGTATATCTTCCCATTAAATTTGCCTGTGAGGCGTTAGGATTCATGTGATTTGGCCATTTATTGTCTTGCAATAATTCGTAATAATTTATATAAAAATATTATAAAAATACTCTCAGCATTTTTCATAATGACAGGGAAAAGGACTCTTATTATCTTCAGCAGGTCAAATCAAATTAATGTTATTTCGTGTTTTAAATTATACCTTTTAAACACTAAGGCTTAATTGAGCTTTTTTTATTTTTTTTTTTATTAACTGCGTCTTTGACAGAGTTAAGTACTTTTGAGTTATAAGACTTTAAGGCTTAATTAACATTTTCAAATATTAGAATGAGAAGTCTAAAAATTATATTTTTTTATATCTCTAGAAAGAACATATCTCTCGAAAGTGCTTCTCTAGGCTAGAAATTTCACCAAAACCACTAACATATCAAGACAGGCTTGCCAACCTTCACTATTTTTAAACCCAAACTCACATTTCGCCTTTCCTGAAAAAGATTGTTGCATGAAGGTAAGTCGACCCTCACATGTTATGCATTTTCTTTACTATGAGTTCTAATAATGATATTTACAAGAATCTTAATCGAATTTGAATTTTTATTTTGTATAACAAATTTTTAATTGTCAATTACAAAATATTGTCTTTTTGGCTACACTTTATGTATCATCAACATTGGTATTTAAGGATTTGCATTGAGTATTATGATTAGGGCAAAAAACATTTAATAGTCCTTTATCGCTAAGAATTTTATAATTAACTTCAAAGAAAAAGATATGAAATTAATGTTATGTCAATTACCAATTTTTATTCTTATGTATACTTTACTTTCTGTCTTTAACAGTTCATGAACCTTTTTTGTGGTGAAAATAAACACATATTTCTATGACTTGAAACAAAAAGTTGGTAAATAACAGAAGAATAACTATATATATAGTTTAATAAATCAAAATTGTATTAAAAATAGTTTGTTGAATTTTTTATAGTTATGGGAAGACAAAGTAAATTTTATTTAAATTATAAAAAAAAGTTTGTAAGGACACAGCAAATGTCTTGGTAACTATGTAAAATGAATATAAGGCCTTTGTCTAACAATGCTAATTGAATTTTTTTATTTTTAGCCACAGATTTAATTTTCAGTATGCCGTCATCGTCGTCATCATCGTCGTGAACTTTTTATCAGTTGAATAAAATCAAAGCAATTATTTATTGTAACTTTTTTTGTCTAAAAATAGTTCTAAAAATGACTCCTATTATAATTAATTTATGTTTGTAGGTACTACTTAACTTACAATAAAAAATAAACAATAAAAAAATGTAAATTAAAATAAAAGTTTAAATATAAAATAAAAAATAAAATTATTTCATATGCAAGGATTGTGGGTGAATTAATCTTTTAAAAAGCAACTCTGAATTCTAAGAACCATAATTTTGAATTTCTGTTCGGTAAGATACTATTTTTAGCGCCACAATAAGAACTATGTCATTTGTATATTTTATTTTTAAAAGGTTGAGGCGAAAAAAAATAAATATAACTAGCGAGCACTGTTTAACTGAATTCATGGGAAAAATTAATTTCTTGGAAAATCGTGAAGTATAAGAACAAAAGAAAGTTATAAGAAAAATCCTTAAGAATGAGATAACTCCCGAAGCCCTTGGTAAAGGATTTCATGTCATATCATTTTTGGAAATGGAAAAGATGTTCTGCACGATGGTTGAAAAAGTTCCGAGGGATTTTTTTTAATGTTAAAAACCGAATATGAGGTTCTTTGAATACAAACATTTTTATAAAAACTAGACCATCTCTGGAATTTCAATCAATATTGAACAAATTTTTCAATAACATTTAAAAATCAATACATTATTGAAATCAATTTTCCACTACCTTGATGAAAAACTTTCTAATTTAATGCGAAGAATTAGTAATTAAAAACATATATACAAACTATACCACTAAGAATATTTGATGATTTTGACGTTTTTATTTTTTTTTTATTCCGATAAACGAATAAGTCAACATGAATTATAACAAATAACTTTTTTCGCACAAAAAATATGATTATAAATTATAACAACATAAATTTCTTCGTACTTAAAGAAAATTGTACATACCTAAATATGTATGTACTTATTTTAAATAATTGTATTACTGTGACAAACTGAAAATTAACTCATTAATACAATGTTTCATATAAAATTTATTGCTATGCAGGATATGTAATTTATAATGTGTTTTTTTTTACCAAAGATTTGAAAAAAAATTTACCCTATTATTTTTTTTAAAAAGAGTTATTTTAGTATTAGTATTTAGTTATTAAATTAAATTTCTAATTTGAAGTAAAATAAAATATCACACTTATTTATCCGGCCGAATTGAGAAAGTTTTTTGAATCATTATTTGAGTATTTTAATATTTTTTTTGCAGATGGCTTATAATAAGGTTGAAATACTTGTTGAAAAACACCAAACAAAGACCGGTTTCAGCAATTTATAGGCGGACAAAATACGCTGATCGAATTTGAAGGGCGGTTCAGGTGCAATGATTTGTGGAAAATGGATAACATTTCTAGTTGTCTACTTGACTTTTGACCGTCTACTAAATCGTTCAAATCTGTCTCTAACAATTGTCAATAACTCTTTTTAAGTTGGCTAACTCAAGTAGTTCACCTCGCATATTTCATGCTTGAAAATGTATAAAAAAAACATAATATAATATACTGTCTATTTATTTACGCATATTTATAATTATTGCAGAACGACAACAAAAGTAGTTCTGTTGTTTGAATAGAAACCCCAAAGCTCACGAATTTGTTTTTTCAAAACTGAAGGATAATAGTTAATTCGTTTGTACGAATAATTTATTTACGACCTTATATGGTCTCCTAAATACCCCTTCAAAATCTCTGTAAATAATAAGTTCTCCCTCCAAAAAAAAAAAAAAAAAAAAGGTATTGAAATTATTAATTACTATGCCATCAGAAAGAAAATAATATAGAAGTACACATAATAAATATAAACATAACTTGAATAAACTATTATATATTATATTATACATGTATAATAATTCAATTCTATAAAAAAACCCACATGAATACATTCACAATAAATGTAATAAATATAATCGAATCCTTTTTTTTTTTCTTTACAACATACTTTTTTAATGAATATCGAAAGCGAATTTTGCCCCAGTAGTCGGCTGACCGCATAACTGACCACAAGTATTTTCCTTTTTTTTTTAATTTTTCAAAAAAAAAAAAAACATTATACAAAATAAAGAAAACACATTAAGAGTAATATCCTTTCGTGACTTCATTGCGCGCATTAAACATTAAAATAAATGTACTTATAGGTATAATACCTATAATCAATACACTGTTAATAAGTAATAAATGTGAATACACTTTGGAAGCGGTTAACATTACAATACTTATGACAGTAGAAGGAGAACTTTGGATTTATCCAAATGAGTTATTAAAAAAAAATAATATTAGAGATACTTTTTACTAGCTAGTATTTAACTTTGAAACATTTTCGAAATATATTTACTATCTCAAAGACCAAAAATTTAAAACTTCTATAGAAAATTAATCATAATAAGAAAATCATAATAATTATTATGAATTTTAGTTCCATTCGAATGAAAAGGAGAATAGGATTTTAGTAAGATTTCAAAGGTTAATTTGTTCACAGATAATTCGTAATAACTTTACTAATTGTTATCGATAGAATATATAAAGCCCGAAAAGCATCAAGTTGACTAAATTCTGGACTTAGCAATTAATCAAATCTACCATTTGCTATAATCAGACTCGTATCATTGGACAACATATTTCAAAGTTTATACATTTTTAATTCCAATTTAAAAAGGTTTAGTAAAAATATTTTTAAATCGCAAAATTTGCGTATAAAAAAAACCGTCCCGTAATAATTCAAAGCTAAATAATAATAATCTCACTATCAAATCTCAATATCAAATTTCTAACCTTCAGAAATATTATGTTGGTTGATTCTTCGAAGTAAAAGGAATAAAAATTAATAAATGTAAATATGTTCAAGAAATAATAATAAAAAAAAAAAGAAAAATTAATATTATTAAATTGAAAAATCCATAAATGTTAAATGCGCGGTTGGAAAATTCAATTCGAAGAAAATAATTAATTTTTTTTTTTTGAATATAAATAAATTATTTGAAATATATATATACAGTTAATTGACGTTTCAACAAAGTGGATTAGCAGAAAAAAAAACAATTTAAATTAGATTTAAATTAAAAAATTTTTTGTTATAAATTTAAATCAAATGAAAAATAAAAAATTAAATTAAAATGGATATCCCAGATGCTGGTGCAATTTTTACACTAGGGAAATCTCAACTTGCTGATAATACACAAAGTTATTTTTTTATAAAAAATGATCCTGTAAAACTACTCAATACTGGACCATCACAAAGTGCAGTGATTTGTGGTACGTTTAATAAATTATTTCAGTTACAACAGAAAATCAGTTATGGAAAACATAAATCTTTGTGACACCTATTTAATTAAAATATTGAAATATTGAAAAAAAATCCCTAAAAACCCAAATTCGCCGCCAAATTATTCAATCATTATCACTTTACTGCCATCAATCAAAACTTTAACAAAAAAAAAAAGCAGAAAACTACCCATGAATTCAATTCAAAATATATCCTTCGAAACATTCGTAGCATTAGGAACTTTCTCTAAGGCTCACTACACAAAATACAACTGAAATTTTTTTCTAGAAATCCTCACAGAAATAGTAACTTAAATTTGACTCAAACAAAAACTTACTTTCTTTTCTAAAAAAAAAGAACACAGTAAATAAGTATAATTTAATTTGAAGATAATAATCTAATGTTTATTTACAGAATTAAAAAAATTTACAAAATCAGAATTTTATACACGTACCGTACTATTATTTTCGAATTAAGATAACTAACTATCGATGACTAAGGCAAATTAAAAATAAAATATACCTACTTCTTCATATTTTCATTTTCTTTTTTTCTGAACTATACTTACTAGATACACAAAATTTACATTCATAACTTCCTTTATTTTATTGTTATTCTCTGTTCGAAGTAAAAAATTTGAAAAATGTGAAAAATATATAAAATACTTATTGCTTATTAAGCTAGGCTGACAGACTCAAATGTAGTTACGTAACTAAGAAAATATAGAAATACCTGCACAAATTTCTTTTAGATATAACCATAGATTAAGAATACATAAAGATTGGAAGCTTCATACAACATTTTTTCAGTCTTTTTTGGTATTTTATTGTGAAGGTGTTAGTAAAACTAAATAAAATTCTTTTCATACATTGATAATTATCACGTATTTTATTTTGTTTTACTAACACATTGACTTGAAAATATCAAAAATAATGTTGTATGAAGCTTCCCATCTTTCTGTATTCTTAATCTATGATATAACTTAAAATTAAAATCAACTTTATTTAACGTGTACTTACTAAACCCCTCTACTCTCATTTATGGCAAAAAAAAAAGTAGCTTTCCTTAACCACTACATATTTCAAAGTCGAAATTCCTGAAATTATCTAATTAAGCAGCTAGCTAATACAGAGAGAGAATATTTTCTTGTAATTTGAGTATAAAAAAAAAAATGTGGTCAATATTTTATTTATGTAGGTCAATAAACTAAATTTTTTTTTTTTTTTTTCAAATAACATATATAGTTAGCTTTTCTCGTGGAAATTTGAACACATTTTAGTTTTTCTCAGAATTTTCCTACATATACATAAACTTCTACAGTAGAAAAAGTTCAACTTAAACACACATGTAACTAAATAAGTTCTTAACTTTCACTTTTCTTCACTCGTTTTCTTTAATTATTTTGGTGTTTCTTGCATGCAATTTTAAATTTAATTTAAAAAAATTTCCAGTAATAAAAAAATTTATGATTGTGTTAACAACATGTTAACATAAATGTTTAATGAATTTATCTGCCCGAGTTTTATCTAATGACAGAAGAGAACTTTCAGACAAGGCAGGGCGATTATATGACATGCCGAAGAAATTCGTTAATGCTTCAAATTCGCTTTAAAAAATGGAACAAATCCATACACTTACTTTCAGTTTTTCGATAGTATTTCGTCTGCTGAGAAATGAAACAATGTATAATGAAAAGTATAGTTTCGAGTAATTTGAATTTAAAGATTTTAAAATTAAAAAAAACGTATGCAAAAGTATCAAGTAACGTAAAATTTTCATCTAAAAAACACATTTTAATCAACATTAAGAATATTGCAAAGTAGTTGTACTTATAAAATCGAGTACGAGGAATCGAATGGTGCTATTGTCAAATAATGACGTATAAATGTCATACGTTGTTTCATTTCTCAGCAGACGATTTCACAGAACTTGAAGACATTAGTCACGACTATACAAAAAATTAGTCAGATCAACTATTTTTTTCAATCAACTGGAATGTCATTTTTGACTATGTATAGTAATTTTTACCAGACTATTTCACAGTAGGTAGTTGAAAAAAAATTGATTATTTTCAACTAATATTTTTGATTATATATGCAATGTTTAAGTATGTTTTCCATTACTGAAAAAAAAATTTCATTAAAAAAAAACAAAACAATTATTATTCCTTTTTTCTTTATCCTTTTTGACCTATATATATTTCTTTATTATAATAAAAAAAAAAAAAAAAACATGAAATCAACTTCAAAATTAACAACCAAATAAAATAAATTAAAATTCAGAATCGGGTCGTTTATTTGTTTGGGGTGAAAATCAATTTGGTCAATTGGGAATTGGAAACACAACAAATGAAATTATAACAAAACCAACTTGTGTTAAATCATTAAAACTATTAGGATTAAAAATACGTGATATTAGTTTTGGTATTGGATGGTGTGTAATTATAACTCGTAAGTATATTCAAATTTTACTTAGTTTAACACTTAATAAATGAATAAAAAATAAATGTTGTTTAATTTTTTTTTTTTTTTTTGTAACTTTTAATTACATACATGATTTTAATTAAAGAAAACCCTCTGGTTTTGAGAACAAAAAATTAATGTTATCCAGTTCATGAAGTATGATAGAGACAAATTGTGCGTTTATTATAAAAGCAGTTTTCTGTATAACACTTTTTTTAGAAATAAAATTTTCATTAAAAAGAAAATTTTAACTCAATATTATTAATTGATTTAAAATAAAAAAAAAAAGTTTAACGCAAATATTTACTTTCATTTATCATCGAATTTTATTTTTATTTTATTTATTTTAGATATTATCTGTAAATAAATTTTCATATTTTTCACTTTATTCCATTTTAGAATCAAATGAAATATTTTTTACGGGACGAAATATTTATCCACGTACATCTGAAATATTTAAAGATTTTCAAGAATATCGAATACAAGGTGAAAATTATTATTTAGTGAAAAAACCAATACGTCTAAATGATTTCGATGAAGTTTTACAAAATCAAGATAAAGAAAATAATATTGAAATTTTTGAAAAATGTGTGGCTGGTAATGATCATTTCATTTTACAAACATGTAAGTTTTTCCAAAAAAATTTTAAATAATAAGAAAATAAGGAGTTTAATTAAAGTCACAAAATACAGGGATTTTTAGCCCGTTTTCAATTAAAAATGAAAATTGACTACGTATTTTCATTTTATGTCTATGCGTCCATTCCACGCTAAAATACTTATAACCATGAAACTACTTGGCAGATTTCGATAATTTAAAATTCAGATGCCAAAATATGTGTAATCTTGTTCAATTTCAGTCAATCTGAAAAATGTGATTCTCCGATTAGGGGTATAGGAATATGAAGCTCGCAACCGATTAAGGGTCTAAATAATTTTCATATAAAATTTAAAGAAATTTGAAATTTTTATAAATATATTTCGATGAAAATTGTGTTTAAGGATTCGGGCTGGGGACTGAAAATTGATTTAATTAAAAATTAGAGAGTAAATGTCAATTAAAAGAAACTAAGGAATAAAATTTATTAAACCATAACAGCAAAAAAATGTATGTCAACTTGAAAAGGATATTTTTAATAAAATATTTCATTTCTTGTGACTTAAATTTATTCAAAATAAAAATTCTTTGATATTTATATGACAATGTGATTCCCACATGCACAGGACAAAAACTTTATTGAATAAAACATTGTACAATAGGTATACATTTAGTTAACATGTACGAGCCCTGCATCATAAGACCTCGTACGGATTTTTTTTTTTTGAGTTTGTTCTACTTTTTTCCAGTTTTCTCCAGTTTTGTATTTTTTTCGTTTAAACCAACCTTTTTTAGGAGTTTTTGGTCTTTATAAAAAAAAAATTTTTTTAAGTTAAATTTTGAGAAAAAAATTATTTTCCAAAAGTCTACTTTTTCAACTTTTTTTATGGGCATCGCAGAAATTTTCGAAAGATGCATTTTGAAGGGCATTTGGGAGTAGTTAATTTTAGTTTTTTGGGTTTTGTCGATAAAATAAAGGAGAGAGTCAAAAAACGTCTTTGAAACCAAAAAACAGGTCAAAAACGCGAAAAATAGCAATTTTGGCCTGTTTTTTCGAATTTCAAAGGCGTTTTTTGGCTCTCTCCTTTATTTTATCGACAAAACCCAAAAAGCTAAAATTAACTACTCCCAAATGCCCTTCAAAATGCATCTTTCGAAAATTTCTGCGATGCCCATAAAAAAAGTTGAAAAAGTAGACTTTGGAAAATAATTTTTTTCTCAAAATTTAACTTAAAAAAATTTTTTTTTTATAAAGGCCAAAAACTCCTAAAAAAGGTTGGTTTAAACGAAAAAAATACAAAACTGGAGAAAACTGGAAAAAAGTAGAACAAACTCAAAAAAAAAACCCGTACGAGGTCTTATGATGCAGGGCTCGTACTATAATATTATATCCATATGATTTTGCACTTGCATCGTTTTCAACAAAAAAAAAAACACAAATAGAATAGGTATATAAGAATAGGTATATAAATAAATATAAAAGAATTTCACGAATAGTTTACAGAATTGTCTAAATATTTTTAACTCCAACTGAAACTCATTCCCAAAGACTGATAAGTTTTGTAGTTAAGTACTGAAAATTATGAAATTTCAGCGTTTTAATTTTTTTCTACAAGTAATAGGAAAACGTATTTTCAAAATTTTTCAACAATAATAAAGATTTATGAAAAACTGTTGAATAACCAATAAAAAATATAATTTAAAGTTTTTTTTTAAATAAATTTCGACTTACTTACTTAAAATAATATTTTTCTTCATAATAAAGTAGCGTGAAATTTTCCGTAGATATTCAAATTCAATTAACTACTTAAATGAATTCACTTTAAACGTTTTTCTTGTAAGTTTATTTTAAATATTTTAGGTTATTAAACGTTCAATAACATTTATTTTTTCTAACTACTTAATGGGTCAATTACACAACTGTGATAACTATTATTTTGTAAAAATAAGATATAAATATAAGTAATACTGTAATATTAATGTGTGTCCATGTAGTCAAGTTCCTAATTGTTTAGTAAACAAAACCATGTGAAAACAAACAACTTTATTAAGAATTCAGATTTCGTCTTCTAATCAATACATCAGAGAGACAGAGACGTACCAGAGTCTAATTAATCTGAGTTTTCGTTCACTAGCATTCACTTAATTTCAAAAATAAAATTCTTGAGTTTTGAAAATTCAATTCTACGTATCAAATTCTTTCAATTAATCATATAAATTAGCCATAAGAGATATTGTCTTTCGAATAAAATATTCGATTTTTAATATAATAATTAACACAATTGAGAAAGAAAATTCTTTAATAAGTACTTAAAGGTTGAAAATTTAATTTCTTTAAACCTTTTAAATTTCGTAGTTTTAAAATTTCCGAAAAATAAAAGTACAAACATTTTCTGTGTGTAAGGTATACATTTATGAAGTTCTTTACAATTTCTTGTAAATTTCAAATAAAATATTTTAGTTAAGTAAACTAGTTGAATTTTTTTTTTTAAATTTAAATAAAAAAACATTTAAAAAAGTTTATTTCTACCTTTACTATGGTGGAAACTGATGTATAATATCTATTATGATTTCTGACATTTATATACAGTGGTATGTATTCATACCACCCAAGTGCTGAATATTTAAAAACTTTTTAATTGAAAATAGTAAATAGAAAAATTCTTTTATATTCAGTTCTAAAACCGCAAGAAAGTGAATATAATTTTTGTAAAATTTGTTCTTGCACAAAATACAAAATTTTTCCAAACATAAAAAAGAATTTAATTTAAAACATACAAAATATTTAAAAAATTTTTAAAAACCTTTTTTTTTTAATTTGAATTACAATCCAAATTTTACATTTCTTGTTTATACTTTTCAGCATCTGGACGTTTATTTGGATGGGGTTATAATGATGCCAATCAATTGGGATTAACAGATAGTTCTTATCCAACAGAACCAATTCAATTCAGTTTCGATTATGAGGTCTCTCAATTAACATGTGGTCCAAAATCAACATTAATTTTAAGCAAATCTAATAAATTATATTTATGTGGTCATTTGAATGACACACATTTTGCAACACTAACTGAACTACCATATCCACAGGATGCAACACCATCGCAAATAGCGTTCATTAATATATCAAGAACAAACGAAATATTTCTAATTACAGAATTTGGGGGGATTTATCGAAGCTCAGAGTCGACACGACGGAACTTACATTTTCAGAAATTTTATGATTATGATCACGACGAATATGGACCAGTTGAAAAATTACTAAAAGGAAGTTCATTTTATGCCGCTTTAACAAAATCACATAAATTTTTCACAACATTTTCAGAGAGTGGACATCATTTAAAAACATTTAGGTGAGGTTTCTAAATAGATTTTGGATTTCTATTAGACATGAATGAAATAATCGAGAGAATGAACATGACCATATTCCCTTAATATTATATTTAAATATAGCAATGCCATTTTTTAAATTTCTCACAAAACAAAATCAAATTTTTGGCTGATCGAAAAATTTAATTTGTGTAAAATTATCACAAAAAGAGGGAAAAATGGAAAAGAAATGGAAGATTTAGAGAAGTCAACAGTTCAAAAATATGATAAAAATTAATACAAATCATTAGAAGAAGTGTATGAATGAAAAAAATTGTTCCAAAAAAGTTATATTAACCTTCCGAAATAATTTATAATAATAAACTACTACTATATCTATACATCTTTTACTTTTACTATATGTTTTTGTTAATTTTAGAGAAATATCAAAGTTTAAAAACTTAAAAGTTCTTGATGCTGCTATAGGTGATCGACACATTTTGATATTAGGAGTTCCGAAGGGATCCAGAAGGAAATTAAAAACAACTTCTTCCGATTCTCTAAGCAAAACTTATACGGTTGCTACACCATCATCAATAAGTAATATGCAAAGTGAAGAGTCAGCTACAAATGTCCTAGACGAAAAAGACGAAGATTTTATGGAGAATGAGGTTAATGGCAATAAGTTAGAAGCACTTAAACCAAATACACCAGTAACTGAGGAAACACAGATAGAAAATTTAGAAAGTGTAGCAGAAGAATCAGAAGTTGAGGATAAAGCCGAAAACATCGCAGAAATTAATGGTAATCATATGAAAGAAACTTTTGTAGATGAAAATAATGTCGAAAATATGTCAGAAAAAAAAACAGAATACAAAGAACTAGAATTTCAGATTGACGAAAATAATAAAAAGGATAGCAAAATTGAAGATGAAGTAAATAACACAGTTAAATCGCAAATACATAACAATGACAGCATTAACGATGAAATGACATTAGCAAACAATTCAGAGAACAATCATACAACACAAAATTTATCATCAAGTTATAACGACATAACATTGGATAATAACTCAGAAAGTCAACTTATAACAAAAAGTTCACCATCACTAGTTAATATTAACAGTAATGGTGATATTCATGCAGAAATCGATTATTCCAATAATGGAACTGCGTCTTCACTGAGCGATTATAATGAGAAAATAGGTAACATTATATTTTGTAATTTTTCGAAGTCGCTCCAAAATTTTAGTAAAATCTACAAGCTCAAATTATGATAATCTGAGTCCGACGATTTCTTGTACTAGTACAGATGTTATTACTTCTGATTATTTTTTATACACTATAACGAATCTTTTGCACTTTTCGGAACTCTATGAAATTCATCTTTAAACTCGTATAATGTGAAATTATGTTAAGTAGGGCCGGAAATCCATGATGCACTCTTATTCGCTTTGAGTGTACCTCATATTATGTAACCTTTTTCAAATATATTTTTAATTGTAATTTTTTCATTTTAAGACAATGATAGCATTACGGACTCACCTTCCAATTCAAATAAAACAGCAATCAAAAATGAATTTGCGCCCGATAATATCAACCTTCGAAATTCTGATTCTGATATACATGAAGAACCACCACCTTCAATCGAAGCTGTTCGAGAGGAATTAGTTGAAAAGACAAGTTCTGAATTAACAAATTTAGTACTTCAAAATTCTACTGAGCTTATAAACGACGTGAAAGACACATTAAATCAAAATTCAAATTCCCAATCAAAACCAAAGCTTCCTCCATTGAAGTCATTTTCAAGAAGTTCTCTAATGAATTCCTCCCCATCGGTAAAATTCGACCGGATGTCAGCGAAGTCTAATAAATCTGTAAACTCGATAGAAACTAAAGTACGCCCTAGGACACCATATCCATCCGAGACTCAACAACAAACAATTAAAAAACACCAGTCATCAGGAGATGATGATTTAATTGAACACACCAGTTTGAATTTTGCAGACAGCTTAGAATCCTCACCAGTAAATGAAATATCGAATGTGACAACAGCAGAAAATCATCAAATTGAAGAAATTATTCATAAGTCTTCGCCAAAATCTGATTACACAATTAAACAAAGATTTTCGAACATAAAAAATGATTTTGAAGAAGAATTAGAAATAGAAGTTGAACGAAAATCAGAACTAATTGATAAAGCTGTTGAGGATGAAATTCGTTTTATTAATGATGGGATCGATGTTACTGAGAAAGTTGCAAAATCCATGCACACCAGAACTGCAAGCACTTTACAAAATTTCAATAATGACTTAAGTGTATTAGAAAAAAATGTTAAAAATTTATTAAATGAAGAAAAAGAACCTGAGGACAGTTCAAAAGAGATTAAAACTTTAGCAGTAGCTGTAGAAGACGATGAAAGAACTACAGCATCAGTGAATTCTAATAAAGAAATTAATGACGATGTCGAACGTTATAAGATTGAAGAAAAGAAAGAAATTTTTGAAGAGATCAAAGATGAGATAATCGAAGTTGGTGGTAAAGGTAAGAAAACGGTTAAAAGATTTTTCAATGGAATTAAGAATACTGGAAAAGGAATATCATGCAAAAATCATGGTTCTATCAAGGTTGAAGGTAAGAAATTAAATTAAGCCAGATCTATATTCTCTTACATATCAAAAACTCAGTTCAGTCGTCGAGATTAATTAACCGCACAATCAAATCAAAAACAAGACTTAAAGTGAGGGCTCTTAGTCTACGTAATCTATGACACGAAAAATTTCCTCCTTAACTCTTAACAAAATAATAATTAGAGATGCATTATGAAAAGTTCAATAAATTTACAAAAAAAAAACCATTTACAAAAAAAAAAATATAGATATTTCATTTCCAGATGAACCACCAGAATACACACCGGTCGATCAACATTTGGAGCAAAAAGAACCACATGACAAGACTTCAAGAGTTTGCACGATTTTATAAACACAAAAAGTTTTAACAAACAAAAAAACAAATTCGCTTAAAATGATTGAATGAAAATTATATTTGATTTTTTTGTTAATTACTTACCTTAATTAAATTTATTAAAAAAATAAGTTCAATTCTTAATTTTAATTTGTATAATTATTTTAAAATTAGAATAGAAGTGGAAAAATAAAAATAAAAATACTTAAGAAAAAAAAACTCACCCAACAATCTTTTTTAATCTTTTTAATCAAAAACTCTTGTTTTGTTAGAAAGAAGTTATAGATAATAATACCTATATAGGATTCAATCTGTAAGCCTAGCTAGTGGAAACTTAGCTAAGATCTTAAGAAGCCCAAAATAAAATTTCGACAAAATCGACACTCCACCACTCCGTTTGACGTTTATATTTTAGAATCAACAATAAACGTAGCTAGTCCCGCCGACCAGAGCAGATTATCAACAAAAATGTTTTTAATGTTTTTTAAATTTCCTTTTTTTTTTTTTATTTTTATTGTTTTTAAATTAATAATTTAATTGAAATTGAAAAAATAAAAATAATAAATAAATTTAACAAACTTCAAGTTTTAAGAAACAAACTGCAAACAACAAAAATACAATAATTTACATGACAACTTAAAAATCACAATAAACCAATTCACAATTAAAAATAATTGTTTGATGTTGCCATCCACTCAAACTGAAAAATAAGAGGAAGCAAGCAGCAATGTACCTATCAAGAAACTAATATGAAAATAAGGTATCTATCAAAATTATTAATTATTTTTGTAGAATTCCATATGAAAGTATAAGAAAATTGACTCTACCGTCTCATAGTACTGTCGTGGGTGGCACACCCGGTTGGAACAAAGCTCCTTTTTCATACGTCATATTAACTTATCTAAATGTCCAAACTCCAAATAGCGCCTCCTATTTCAAAAATTTGTATACAAATTGATGAAATTGTATAAAATTGATAGTATAATTGATGGTATAAAATTAATTTTTATTAATAAAAATGGATAGAAAAAATTCTATATCTGCGGAATATAAATGTGCATTTGGTAAAGATACAATTCGGACATGATTTGTTCTTTCAATTGAAATCAGACAGTTTTCAAATGCACAAAATTAGATGCATCGTCGGCGGTGCAGTTAAAAGTTTGCAAGTACTCTAATTTGCCATTAATCATAACAATCAATTTCCGAAATACAGTGTAGTGGATTGTGGATATTATATCTAAATTAAAAAACCATTTTTTTTTTTTAATTTTTGTAGGTATATATTTTTTATTTATATTATTAAATACAGTTTCACATAATATTTTCACTTATTATTTTTTTATATTAATATTCAGCAAACCTTTTATCTTTGAATACATAGTTGTTTATATTATTTTTTATTTATGAAATTTATGTATGTATATATATATTTTCTAATATAGCTCTGCAATTAAAATATTTGCGAAATCGATATACATTTTCTGGATTTTTCAGTTGTAGTTATGATATTGATTGAAAACTATAAAAAAAACTATAAATACAAAAAAATAATGACACTACGAAAATCTTGGGAAATTTCTCCGGGAAAATTTTAAAATAGAGCAGGAAGAGAAACTCAAGGTCCTAAGTTTATTTACAACACATTTTTCTGAATGAAGCTAAGAATACTCAAAATTAATCCTGATTAAGAAAAAATTAAAAAATGTTTTAAATTGCAGCTCCAGCGGAGAAATCATCATCTTCAATAGTGATTTTTGATGGATCTGAGATATATTTGCAGCGTTCTTAATTTTCCTGCCAAAATTAATTATCAATAATAGTTTTAAAAGCAACAAAATAATAAGACATTTTCTTTTAACGATTTCGCATCTCAAGATAAATTCATAAATAAGATCAACTAAGTCATAAAAAATAAATAACATTTTTTTTTGCTATCAATACAATTATAGTTCTCTTTTTATTTTAAAAATAAATAAAATTGATTAAATATTGTTTATAATGTAGACCTTACTTAAAGAAATATTTAAATACTAAAATTTTAATAACAGTATAGCCAAAAGTTTTTTTTTTTTTTTGTTACAAAAACTTTTTTTTTTAACAAAAATGATTTAGTCTATAAATTTTTTATAAATATAAATACATTAAATAAGCCACAGTTTAAAAAAATTGAGTGGTCAATGACTTATATTGAAAATTTATAGATATAATAGAAACCTAGGAAAACAATTTTGTAAAAACTAACGTACAAAAATTTATATTTTATTAATGTTTTACTTTAAAAATACGAAATAAGTGAGCATTCTCATAATTCAAAATCACATCAACCACTCCAATTCAAGAAAAAAAAAAACGAAAATTTGATATATATACAATATATGTCTTAAAGTATTTTGTTTTAACTTAACAATATGAATTATGACATTATTTTATAAATATAATATATGTATTATTTTCTACAATATTATCATCTGTATTTTTTCTTTAATAAATATAGTTTAAGGAATTTTTTTTTTTTTTAAATATTCATTGAAATGACATACATTTTTAAGATTTAATTTAATTTTTTAACTATTCATTCAGCAATTATTTTTTGCACAGAGACCAACATAATAGGATAAAGGTAAAATCCTTTCTTTTTTTTTCTTTTTTTTTCAAAATGTACTATTATATTGTGATATCGAACTTTCGATTTATATATTAAAAAAATTTCTTTCAAAGAAATTTAACAAAATAAATTATCAAAATCAATTCAAAATTCGTCAAAAAAAAAATTATTAATGACTTTTAAATACCAAGGTAAAAAATATACAGCTTTGTACTTATTTGTGTCTATCTTCGGCCCGTGTGCGTGCTCCGATAGTCCTCTGATAATTATAATTATGTGAGTTGAATTATTTGTTCCTTATTTTTCATGTAAATCCAAATTCATTAATTTTTTTTTAAAGGAATCAATAATGAAAGTAAGATCAAATAAAAAAAGGAAAGTTAAACGTTGAAGGGTATTCCCACCCATGTCAAAGAGGTCAAATGGAACAACAAATAATTAAGGGATGTCCAAAAGAGATAAATAATTGTAAAGGTCGTGTGATAACGAAAATAGTTGAATCAACTCACATAATAACACTCCTTTACTGTTTGTATTTGAGGTAGACGAATCAATTTTATAATAATTAAAATTTTGTTATTGGAAAATTATACTTCCATAATACATACACAAATAATCAATTTTATGACATTTTTTGAGTTAGAGTAAAAAAAAAAGTAATTAATATCACATATAGTGAAAATATAATATCGCAAGGTTTTAATAATGTGAAAAATATACTTAAGTAAGAGGGGACCGAAAATATACAAAACAAAATTACATAAATATTTTCCTTTGTTTTTTCTTGCTATTTTAATCATAAAAATAACAATATAAGAGTACATTTTTAAGTTAAAATATACTTATTTTGATAAAAAATTCTTAAACATTACAAATTTTATAATAAATTTAAATATATCTCTGAGCAAAAAAATAATCTTTAGTCAGTCTCATAGTCGGTGCAACATTTACAAAATAAAAATTATTTACACAGAAAAATATTCAATATTTTGTTTTTTTTTTTTTTTTTTTTTTACAATAAATTATAAAATTTTGAAAATATCGTAAAATTTTTTTTTGTCTACAAATTTGTGTGGATAAAATAAAGAAGAATTCAGCAACCATTCCAAAAATAAAAATTAAATTTTTTTTATTTACTTTCCATAGAAATTATCCTAAATAAATTTAAAAAATGAAATTTGTTAAAAACAAATATGTTTAAAAAAAAAAAAATAATTATTAACATAAAACAATTTTTTTTTTAACAAAAATACCTACAGTTTTAAGATAGACAAATAAATTCTAATACGGAGTTTGTCTACAAAATAATGCAATAAAATTTAAATAACAAGTGAAATTAAAAAACAGATGGTAAACTAAATAATTAAAAAAAAAAAAATTATAAACTTTCATGACTTTTCGACCTAAGGAAGAAATTAGTATTTTATTTTTTTTATTTAGACGCTTTAGACTACAAAACTAGTTATCAATGAATAAGTTTTATAAACTTTAAACAGATAATTTCAAGCATTATTTCGTTGATTTATTATCAAAATACTCACATTTTTATATTGAATTCGAGCAGCGGTTGAGCTTTTGCTAATTAAAACTCTAAATGATTATTATAGTTAATATTGATTTGAAAAAAAAACATACACTGGAAAATAAAACTCAGACTTTTTTCTATGTATGAGATATCCTCAAAAAATTCCTTTTTGGGTTTTTTTCAGTTATTTGCTCATATCTACATCAATTCATAAAATTAACTTTTTTGAAATTTAATCACATGTAACTGTAACTCTTTCAAATCTTATCCGATCTGCATAAACAGCTTTCCATTGGAAAGAAGATAGAATTACCTTTCGAACGATATACAAAAAAAAAATAATTAAAAAATGCCAAAAAACGTGTTTTTTTTTGAGGATATCTCGAAAACGATTTTTAAGAAAGTCTATGAGAAACCAGAATGCTATGAAGCCAAATTTTGTAAAATAGTGTTATTTAAATACTTTTTTTTTAATCAAATTTTGAAAATAGTAGAAAAGAGAAATAATAAATATGTTCGTATTGCAGGATAATTAACGATGACATACATAAGTTAATGATTAGTGATTAAATTTTGAATTCTAAATCACAACTCAACCGGGCCGAATAAAACTAAAAGTTATTTTCATTAAAATTTAATTTTTAAACAAGCTTGTTGCTTGAAAAATAATATATTTTTTTTAATATTAATTTTTTAATACAAAATAAATACTGGATTTCGATTTTCATACAATAAACCATTCATAATAAGAAATTTTAATTTTTACCATATATGTATGTAAAAACACCTAATTTTTATGTAAAAAAATTTCCCCTTTCGAATGTTCATCGTATTTAGCAAAACTAAATTCTAAATATAAAACATAACAAAAATTGATATAAAAAACACCAACCAAACGTTTTACAAACTTTACAAAAACATATAACAACAGCTTTACGCGCACAACAATTTATTAACAATGTCCTGCACTCTACTGTTATAATCGATTGAGATCTGTTGTGATAAAGAAAAATACTTTTTACTAATAAAATATAACGCGTATTCTAAAGACTTCCAGCCCAATTGAAAACTTAAGTTTATAACGATCGAAAAAAAAGGATTCTGAAATCATTCATAATAATTTAAGTAAATTCTTAATAGTGAAGGATGGCATTGTGAGAACTTGATGGAAATTTCTCTATTCTTGAATAGTATTAAAAAATACCTTCTGTAGTTAAGCATTAAAAGTTTTTCGTATTAAAAAAACCCCACATTAGTTAGTAATAATAATTTTTTTATACAAATTGCATTTCATTACCCAACAAATACGATTTTAGAGAATCCAATTTTTCCATTATTTAACAGAGTATATCAGAATTCGGGAAGTTTTATTTAAAATGCAAAAAAAATTAAATAATCGAATCCTTTCTGAAACTTGTGTCCGTTATATGTATATAATTTGACATAATTTTCCATTATTTCTTTATCTCATTGTTAACTGTCGCAACTAAGTGCATGTAATTCAGTTGTTATCTTACTCTTACGAAAAAAAAAACAGATTCATTAATCTCTTACTGGGAAGAGTGTTCCATTCAACTCATAAAATTTAAGCTCCAAATTAAGTTAATAATACAAATAAACACATAAATATATATATAAATATAATAGCCCTAATATTTTTTTTAATTGATTGCTTGCTCGGTCATTTGTAAGCATAAAAACTCCAATTGTTCTATATTAATATCATTCAAATTTGTTTTGTTAGAAGAATTTGTTGTAAATTTGTTACCACCATTATTAATAGTTCTATTAGTATTTAATATATTAATTTCATTATTAATTTGTTTTTCATTATTAATAGAACAAGATGTTGAATTATTATCATTATTAATATTAATATTACTACCACTACTAACCGTTATAATTTCAGCTAAGCTTTTTTCACCATTTGATGTTGATTTCTTACTAATGTTGCTAGTATTATTATTATTATTTGTAACATCCTGTCTAAAGCATGATACTGTTAAACTTGAACGTCGATTATTTTTACCAGGAGTTATCGCTGCCTGACTGTCACTAAAGCTTTTATTTGGCTTAAATAACATACAATGGGATTGATTACCTGAAATTAAATTATTTAACGAGTTTCGATGTTGACGATTATATTGTTGTTGTAGTTGTTGTTGGTGCTGCTGTTGTTGTTGTTGGATATAATGTTGGGACTGTTGAAATTGAGGTTGATTTTTATTTGGTGTTGTAAAATTAGGATATGAGGAACTTTTATATTGCTGCTGCTGCACAGCTGTTGTTGAGTTTGTTTTATTAGATGACAATAAATTTGAATTATTAATATTATTACCAAAGGTAGCTAAGTTTGGTGTTGTATTTGGCTGTTGGTACTGTTTTAATGTTTGATAATGAGTAGAATGGAATTTTTCGATGTTGTGTACATTGGTGTTTTGTAAATTGGAGATTGTCGATGAATTATTACCATTATTTAAACTATTATTATTATTAATATTATTATTATTACTGATATTATTATTCAATGATTGCGGATGAGGTTGAAAACGAATTTGAGTACGATCTAAATTAATACCTTTGGTTAATAATATGTTGTCTGTTGTTTTATTACGATTTTTATTGTTCCATCTAAAAAAAAAGAGAAATATCTTCAAGTTTTTGCCGAAATATGATATATTTAATTAACTAATAAACTCAAAACGTTTTTTAAGTTTTATAATCAACAATTATTCAATAAAATAATGTTTTGAAAATAGTGGAATAACAATATAACTAGGAAGTAAAAAGTGAATAATAAATATTTTATTTTTATTAACATTACCTTGGCTTATTCAAGCTACCATTGGTAGTATTTTTAGTATGATGTGGTTTTGGTAAAAATTGCATTTTTATTTTTGATAATTTAAATTTATATTCCTTAAGTTGATTATTATGTGCTAGAAACGGTTCAGTATGCATAGCACGTTCTACCACCCACAATAGTGCGTTGACACATTCTTCATCGTGTTGACTTTGGTTATCCTTAATCTCAACTTTCATAAAAACTGAAATAAAATTAAAAATTAAATTATAAAATACCAAAAACTGAAATAATAATAAATACATTACTTAATTAATTAGCCAGTAAACACAATTTAATTGTATTTATACCATTTTTAATCATAGAAATTCAGGCAAAGGAATTTATTTTCTTATATTCATAACTAACCTATCCTTACTTCGTTCGCCTTCAAACTACAAATCAAAAATTTCCAAATATCGAGGAGTAAATTGGGGGATGGAAATAAGGCCGCAGGAAATAAGGCCGCGACGTTTTTTTGTTGCGGTCTTATTTCATTTTGAAAAATGAAATAAGGCCGCGAAGATTTTTTCGCGGCCTTATTTCGTTTTTCAAAATGAAATAAGGCCGCGAAAAAATCCTCGCGGTCTTATTTCATTTTGAAAAATGAAATAAGACCGCAAAAAATTCCTCGCGGCCTTATTTCGTTTTGAAAAATGAAATAAGGCCGCGACAAAAAAAAACAATTATTCGGAGGGCTAATTTCATTTTTATAAACGAAATAAGGCCGCGTAATCTTGTGAGGTGAGCACGCAAATCCCACTGACCAACCGCCCGCCCGCCGCCCTGCTGCCCCCTGCCCTGTGTGCTCACCTCACAAGATTACGCGGTCTTATTTCGTTTTTCAAAATGAAATAAGGCCGCGAAAAAATCCTCGCGGCCTTATTTCATTTTTCAAAATGAAATTAGCCCTCCGATTAATTTTTTTTTTTGTCGCGGTCTTATTTCATTTTTCAAAACGAAATAAGGCCGCGAGGAATTTTATGCGGTCTTATTTCATTTTTCAAAATGAAATAAGACCGCGAGGATTTTTTCGCGGCCTTATTTCATTTTTCAAAATGAAATAAGACCGCAACAAAAAACCTATCGCGGCCTTATTTCCCGCGGCCTTATTTCACTGCGCCGAGTAAATTAAGTAGATGCATCACTTTGCATTTACGGATAAATTTTAAAAATATTGGAAAAATAAAATTTTACAATAATAAAAAAAAATGTTCACCTAATTCAAGTAGTTGCAAAAATTTCCAGGCGACATTTTCTGGTTGAGATGAATCTACAGGCTTCATTGGACTGAGAACAATATTTGTTAGCTCTTCAATGCACGATTGTACAGTTGATTTACCTGTTAACAATTCTTCCTGCAGCCTTTGTATATTATTATATCTATCTCTTAATTTTTCGATACATAACGCTAATTTATGACTAGCTCCTTTGGTAACTCCTAAATCTTGTAAAAAATTTTCTGAAATTTCCAGCATATTCTCATAAGTCATATTCGTGAAAAGGCCAATATATTTATGTAAGCGTAAACTTTTCAGCCACTGACCAATATTAGACATTCCAGGATTATGAGTTTGGAACTTCAAATAATTGGCATTACCACCTGGTTGTTTTTGCATTAAGTCATCAAGCCGAGTATCAGATCCGGATGATGTTAATGTACCACGAGTATGCTCAATAGATAAAGAAAAACTTCTTGGTTTCTGAGCATATAATGCTAAGTTCTCAGAAGAATTCGAATATTGATCGTTAACAGTTATCACTGAAGAAGTGGAAGATGCTGAAGATTCTGATCCAGATGATAATGCAGAAGTTGTTAATGAATTGGAACGTCTTGTTTTCATTACAATGGCCGCCATTTTACTATCCAAACTCCAACGAGGCGTATTTAAATTTATAGCCGACAACATTGTCTTTGGATTGACGCAGGCTGCTGCGGTCAGTAGTAAACTTTGATTATGAAAATCCTGCTGTTGCTGTTGTTGCTGTTGATGATCACAACACAACATTACTGAATTGAAGCCAACAATTTGGGTATTACATTTATCGCAGCAGTCAATTCCATCGTAATCTAAGATCTCTGTGCCTACAGAACATAAAATAACAATAAGTAAAAAAAAAAAATAAAAACAAAAAATTATTGCAATTACCATTTTTAGAAAATGAAACATGATGATCATCATTAGATGCGCTTAAATTAATGCAACAATCAATGCTATTTGAATTTGATGATGTATCACTGGTGCATATAAGCGGTGCAAATGTACTTTGTTGTGATTGGGTTGAATTCTCCTGAATTAATTTTGATCGTTGTAAATCATCACAAAGGCTATCTGTTATTTCACTAAAATTAATATTCCAATCAGTTAGTGCTGATGAAATAACGCTATCTTGAACACCATTTATTATAACTGCAGGTTGTTGAGATTGGGATTGTTGTTGGGGCTGTGGTTGCTGTTGCTGTTGATGCCTTTGTGAAGGTGGTGCTATAGTTTGCCAAGAGTTTAAGGAAAAATCATTAATAGATTTATCGCCAATTGAACCAGATGAAATTGAACTCAAAGAATTTGAAGTTGCTGTTTCATTATGATTAGATAAAGAGAAAGTTTTAGATTTATGAGATAATTGCTTTTGAATAGGTTTCGGTTGATTACTACTAGTGTCACTGTTTGTCTCAAATGTTGATTGAATATGTTCTTCTAAATGTCGTAGCCAATAGCTCAGAGATCTGAAATACAAAAATTTATAGTATTTAGATATACAAATAAATATTGCAATAAATATTGAGAGAGAGTAAAATTATTATTGCGAGTAAAATTATTATTACAAAGGTCGATAGACATAAGAAAAGCAACTTATTTAATTACAAAAATTTTTTTTTTTAATTATATTATACCTTCGATCCTCATTTGATATGGATGGATGTATTAATAAATATGAGAATATATGTTGAACAATATCTGTTGAAACTAAATCTTTAACTGTGTCTTCAACAGCTAATGGTATTAATGATAAATATTTTTGTTTGGCATCTTCATTACCGGGTTTCAATAATGGTAATAAATCTAAGACATCAATTAAAATATTTTCTCGTTTTTTATAAATTTTTTTAGTAAATATTGATTTTTTAATAGAATTATTTTTATTATTTTTATTATTATTATTATTATTATTATTATTATTATTAATGCTACAATCTGTTGCAGATTCAAATTTATTAGAATCATTGTCAGCTGTTTTTATTGTTGTTAATAAAATATTATTATCTTCATCATCAACAACATCATTATCATCAGCAGTAGGATTAACAGAAGAAATTGATTTGTAGGCGCTAATTAAATTTTCTAAATAATTTGAATTATTTGCATATAAATCACATGGGAGGCTGTTATTTATATTACCACCATTGTCATTATTATTATCGTTGATATTATTATTATTATTTTTAATATTATTTATATCAGTATCATTATTCTTAATATTATTATTATTATTATTATTATTGAAATTAATATTTAGTTGACTATTATTACTGCTACAGCCACTGCTACTATTATTTATACTTAAATTACTGCCACTTGATAAAAATGATAAATTTGAACACGAATTGAAATTTTTCAAATTTTCTTTTAATTTTGTTCCACATTCTTCCTGTTGTTGATAATCTTGATAAAATTGTAATAAATTTGATTCTATTGAATATAATAAAAATTTTAATGATGGATAACGTAAACGTTTCAATAACGCATAAATAACAACAGTACGTTCACAATCATTCCATTTTTCATACAAACTGGTCACTGTACTGACTTGTTCACAAAATGTTGCCGAGCTCATCACATTGGACGATTGACTTTTCATTTTATTAGTTATTAATTTATTTTTGAATATTTTAATATTTATTCTTACTATTTAATTGTTATTTTTAATTTGTTTTTTTTTTTTATATCCAACGAAATAAAATGGTCAAAAATTTCATAAATAGATTTTTGGTTTTAAGAATTTTTTTTTTTTTATTGCAAAATTATTTTCTTTAATAAATTTTTTGTTAGCTAATTTCATTCCAAAAATTGCACTAAAAATATATGAAAAAGAAAACAAATGTTTAAGTTTTTTTGTAATTATTTAAAAAATGAGCCTAAATACCTACCTCTAAAGACCGGTCAGTCTATTAAAATCTTCTTTAAAATTAAAACATTTCTTTTCCCGCCTATTTCATATAATAAAAGGATTGACTATTCACTTGACTAGATTAATTATGATCCTTTAAAGAATTTCCTTAACACCTAGAGCTAAAACAATCATCAACTAGGTGTAATGCCAAATTTAGGCTAAATTTGTTAAATTAAAAATTTTACCTTTTCAACATACCTATCCTTAACATATCATAATTACTTTCAATTGAATAATTGAGGCGGGAAAATTCAAATGTGTAGACATTATATTTCTCTTTTTAAACACAAATAAATGGTGAAGTTTTTTTTTTTTTTTTGTTAATTACTTGGGAACAAATATTTTTATACTAAACACTTCCAATTTAAAATAATGTATTTTGATAAAAATTATTACTTGGTAGGTATGGTAATATATTATTAATAATAGAAAAAACTATCTTTACAAAAAGAAAACTATACCGTTGCCCTTCAAATTTTGAAAACGATATCAACGATTCAATGTTATTCACAATAAAAAAAAAATAATTTGAGCTGATAGGTATCTCGCTGGGCAGCTAGATTAGAGTTAGGACTTATTTTGAGAGAAGCACTGTCAAAAGATAATATGTGTATTGTACGATGCGATGTCTATTTTTTCGCTTAATAATTTTTTTTTTATTTTAAATATAGAAAATATAGAACAATACATATTACTTAATTATTCGATTTCAACAATAATAGTTATTTAATTACTTACCTACTTATGTGACCGTTCAGTAGGTAATTATCGACATTTTTTGCGCTTAATAACAATTTGTTTCTTAATATTCACCTAGGTAGGTATTTAATCTAGAGTTTAGAGTTAAAGAAAACCAAAGCTAGTCAACATCGTTGTCTATTCAAACGAAGCAAATAAGATCTTAAGCGTTTTTATTTCATTTTACCTTATTTATTACTAACTGTATTGCTAGAACAAATAAAAAGAATGAATCCCTAACCCCTCTGATAAAAATATTTGTTTTCCTTGGTGATGATGAAGAATTAAATCATTGCCAAATTTTGATTATTTACAAAATTTTGTGTTTTTTTTTTTTTTTTTTAAAGGCAGTATTGTTTTCTTTTTGAAAATTATCCAAAATTACTTCATGATGAATTCAATAAGTTTTTTAAACAACTACTTAATTTGTTTTTTTTTTTTTGTTTCTATAGATTTCACTTTTTACATTAACATTCCCTAAAATAAGAATAAGTATGAATAGTGTGATACATATATGAATTAAATAATAAGTACGTAGATAATTAATTTCAAAATCATTGTAGAATATACATGTAGTTCTAAGCCCGGTTTTAACGATCTCAGTACACTATGTCCAAATCGACTTGGACGCTCTTTTTGATCGTGTAAACAGGGTGTCACGATCAAAGTTGGGTACAACACTGCTCAACTTACTTTGATCAAAGTAACTTGGACAAAGTGTACTTGGATCGTGAAAACCGGAACTCGAACACCCAGGCCTTCTATTCAAAATGTATACGGAATTTCGGTAGCAATCGAAGTCGACAAGCCTATGAAATTATTTAGGTAAACAAAGAATACTTAGTCTAGTAAAAATAATTTCAGGAATCTACCACCTACTTTAATTTTCCAATTTGTCATCCGTCATCGTATAAAAAAGCAATAAAATTTTTAAGATTTTGGTTTTGCTCCTCTACACTTTTTTTGAAGCAAGTCCGCTACTGTATCGAGAACTTGAAAACCAGTGCCCTATATTTTTCAACCAGTGTCCTTTAAATTTTAAATTTCTCCCAGTCAATTTTTATTAGGTAAACCATTAAACCTAGGTGATAACGCAATATTAAGGAATTAGATCAAACCTACTGGCAATTTTTTTTTTTTTTTTTTTTTTCATTTTAATAATTTTAATTTTATTTTTCATTTTCAATTCTTACCTTTTTGCTTAACTTTTTTATCAACATAAAACACTGAAACCTAATTAAATTTTCAATCAAAGTTTTGGAAAAAAAATTGATTTTTTTTCTAATAAATTATTTATAAAAAAAAAAAAATTATGTCAAAAATATGACAAAGCTAGAGAAAAAAAAAAAAACTACACAACAGAATTTTCTTTTTTAAATTTTTTTAACTTTTTTCATTATTTTACAAAACTATTTTTCTAGATTTTTCTCTTATTATTTTTTTTTTTTAAATTAATTATTAAAAATTAATTATCAAGTTTATTAACAAAAAAAAATATTTATTTGGTATTTTTTCTTTCCTATTTCTTTTTCCCTCCGCGGCAGCATTGCCAGTAATGGTGAAAAAAAATCTCAAACAAAAGATCAAAGTTCATAATTTTGTTTTTAGTAAATTGCCTAAAAGAAATTTTTATCTTCTAAAAATTTAAATCATTCAAAATTTTTAATTTTTATAAGCATTTTTATTATTATTTCTTTATTTTTTTCTATTTATCAGAAAAAAATAAATTACGAAATTTTTGCTATTCAGAAAATTCTACTGCGTGTAGATGATATTTTTCAAGATAAAATAAAATCTTGTCCAGAAGAATGGCAACACTAATTGTTGTTATTGGAAACAATATGAAGTTGTATACAGAAATTTTTATTAAACAAAATAAACTGCAGCGTATTAAAAAAATTTACCAAATATTTAAAATTGGCGGAATAATTAAAATTATTTTATTAAGAGGCCACTATATGCTCTACTTCAACTTTGCTTATGAATCGATTATTAAAAGACAAACTCGTACTTTTTTCAAATTTGGAACTAAAAAAAAACCAAAATCAGCCTCTGATAATTTAAAATTGAGCCAAATATTTTCCTACAGCACAGGACCAAAAACAATTTAAAGTAAAAACGGATACCTTGTTCGCGCCTATATACTTTTTCCGTAAATACCGTATCTGCACTTGGACCTTACAACTGACCTTAGAGCGGAACTGACCTGTAAACTGACCTGTGAACAGACCTCTCCCATACAAAAAAAAGGAAAAAAAAATAACTAACCTTTTCGTAAAAGGCCAGTTTGCAGACAAAAAAAGTTAGTTTGCAGACAAAAAAGGTCAGTTTGCAGACATTATTGTTGCCAACTTTTTTGCTTTTTCCTTGTTTTTTTCAGCCTTTTTTCTATTTTTAAAAGGTTGGCAATACAAATTTAAAAATAAACAAGATAAAAAAGAGTTTGTTTACATATTTTTTTTTTTTTAAGTGTCAAAAAATAGAGTGTGTACGGGTTTCGTTAAGGCGACCTTAGGAACTGACCTTTGCAGACAAGTGCAGATACGGTATAACTCAAATTTTTTTAGTTTCACTTTATAAAGTACGGAAACCTCGCAGGGCTCCGAGGTACTATAAAACTAATTCATTGAAGTTATAATTTTTTTTAAAAGATTTTATTTAAAACACAATCTCTGTGCGTTTGTCCGTCCATGATATTTCAGCCACTTCCCGCGAACGATTTAGCTGAATTTGAAAACATACCCTTATTTCCGGTAACAATACAATATTACATCAACTATAACTCGCCGGTAATGCAGTTTCATCGGTAACTAAAAATTTTTTAAAACTACATTGTCGACAAAATAAAACTAGTGGAATTTTAAACTTAGAATAAAATTATACATGCATACAAAATTTCAGAATAATCGGTTCAAAGGAAGTGAGTCAAAGTTAATTAGTTCACATTGTTTATCTTTTTGTCATCAAATTTTGCTAATGGTTTTGATAATGATATTTCTGGTGACATGAAACGAATATTCTTTCCTTTAATAGCTCCAAGCTTTAATTTTTAGTTACATATAATATACATAGTTACAATATATACATATCAACAAATTTTCTAACATAAAATTATATTATTTTCTTGGATTCGCAAATTATACTGAGTTTTATTTTATACTTTTTAGTAAATATTTAAATAATAAAATCGTGTAACTTAAAATTTTTTTTTATTTTTGTTTTATATATGAAATTTAAATGAGATTATGAAATACTGCTGTTATGAGTACGGAAACAGAATAAATGTACACAATGTATTACACTTGTTGATTTCACAGCTTTTTTTTTATATTTATTTTTTAATATCTGCCAGTGAAAGAAAAATTATTTTTAACTTCACTATTTGTAAAGGTATGTCATTGATTAAGGATGTTAAGCGAAGATTATCAATTTCACACAACTTTTTTTTTATTTTTATTTTAGTAAAATAAAATAAAATACTATTAATACACTGATGATTATCAATAGTTTTAATATTTTCTTTTGTTTTACTAACACCTTCAAATAAAAATACTAAAAAATATTCTCTTTGTGTATTCTTAATCAATGGTTATACATAGTGGTTACACCTAATAAATTTGATTTACAATTATTTTTCACAAAACAAACAAAAACCTTAATTTTTCGGTCCATTAAGTATTTGACTGCAACTGCAAGAATATTTAAAATAAGTAAAATCTATCATCATACAAAATTTCTCATTTAGGTGAACAAAAAGTTTCAATTTTTTCAATTCTTTGGATTTTCTGCAACCTATGTTGTCAATTTATAAAAAGTCGATTGAGTTAAAAGTTTTGCAGACTCAAAGATTTTTTTTTTTTTTTCAATATTTGGTTAAAAATTGGCATTAGACTATTTAAAATTATTGTAATGTTGAAATTGATGTTTTCTTTTAAACGTCTAATCATCTGTTAAATTTTCAGGAATGTGCATATAGAATAAAATAGTTATCCTTGCTTGCTTCAAGTGCAATAAACTTTAATAAAAGTTATTAAGAATATAAAATACATAAATTCGTACACCTTTTAAAAAAAATATAGATCATTTTCTCGATGATCTAAATTTTATTGTAATTGCAATAATATTTATTTATTATACATTTATTTTATTTTGTTTTTTAACTTAAATTTTGATTCATTTTTTTGACCTAAGTAATACTTTTAACACAAATAACGTGCCACTTTGGTTCTGCCCATTCTTTCCTATGTTTTTATCCAAAATCAAATATATGTAAAAATGTATAAGTTAAACTTTTTTACTTTATATTTTTTTTTGAAGTATTCTTGTGAATAGTTTAAAAAAAATATTATTATTTTTATTAATATTGTTAAAGACAACCTTAACAAAATATTGAATTAATTTTATACTTATATTTTATAGTCAAATCCATTGACAAATATGACAAGTGCACTCGCCACCTGGTTAGAACAAACAAATTTGCTAAATATATATATACTTAAAATTAGTATTTGAATTTGTGAGCTTATATAAATAGTAAGCTTTCTAATATTGCTTTGGTGATCAAGATAAAGAAATATTCCACATATTTGTTCTACCCAGACCATTTCTTATTTTTCTTATTTGAAAAATATAATCAGATGAAAGCGTTGTTTTTTGAATAATGAAGAGCTAAAAAAATTAAACTTTTAACCCATATTTTTTGTGATACTGTTATCATTATACAATGGTAACTAAATTTTGTTTAACCTTAGCAATGTCGACTAAACGTCTATAAAGAATAAGTTAAAAGAATACATATCATTTAAAAAAGAAAAAATAAGATACGTAATAATAAAAAATCACATTTCTTTTTTTTATTTATGAAGCTAAATAAACCGCCTTCTTCACTTGTTTTCCCGGCTGATGTTACAAAATCAAGTTGGAAAAAATAAAAAATAATAGCTCTAATAATATCTGTCTACCCTGTAAACATTTTAGTTCGATTTGTGTATCGTTTGAGTAGGTTGAACAGCACTTATTTTTTCTGTAAGCTTTTCGAAGAATATCTAACCTTAGACTTTGACATTAGACGCTAAAAGTTATATTTATAACCAAGCTAGAAAATATAAACAAACATTTTATAGATATCAACTATATTGTTGTACCGTGAAGAAGATGTTATAGACACATTGAAAATTATTTTATAAAATTAAAAAGAAGAAATATTTGCTGAAATTAGACTTATGCAGAATATTTTTCATACAATTCAATAAAATAAAAATTAAAATATTTTAAAAATAACATAAAACAAATTGTATAATATACAATCCTCGATTTATACTTAGAAAGCTATATTTAAGAGATTAAAAAATAATAATAATACATTATATGTATAAAATATTTTTTTTTATATTTCTATCCTACATTTAATGACGGGTGCAATTTTTCAAATCATAATTTGAATTGTTAAAAAAAATTTCAATAAATATTAAATTAAAATAAAATATACCTATAATTGTGAAATGTTTTAAAAACCTTCATAATACATATTTTTTTATTTTCTCATAAAAATATCCTGGAGAAATTTTTTTTTAGTGTAATCTTTGGTTGTTATCTCTAAAATTGTTGTAATATATTTTGTACCTTATACATAGAGGCAAATAAAATACGTATCTATATATAATATGTATAACAAATAAATTAAATTTGATCATGAAGTACATTGTAAAAAAAATTTATTTAAAAAAGATTTTCGTTTAAAAATGCTTAAAAGACGAAATTAATTAAATTAATTTTAAAGTAACATTCGCCATAACTAATTTACAGAAATCAAAATCTGTGTAGTTGACGATTTACACAAGTTATCAATGTCTTCTATATATGTATAATTGTATATATAAAAAATCCATGTCCGTTTTTTAACGATAGTTTTTTTTATAGAAAACGGGCTAAAAAAAAGGAATACTCTAAATTGTATGAATCAACTAAAAGTTAGTCATTTAAAAAATAGTAAACATTTCGTATTAATTTGTCTTGATACATAATTATGTATAAATACAATTTATTAATTGACTTAAATCGATTAAAAATCATTTTTAACCAAAACAAAATAGTTGAAAATAATTTTTTTTAATGATGTACCAATTTAAAGAAATAAATTCATTATTTTGTCTAACATTTTGATTTTGATTTTCCTTATTTTACAAAAAAATAAATTAATAAAATCCACCATCACCGTGATATTAAATTAGAAAATTCAGCTAAAAAAATGACCTAATAATAATCTATGAGAAAATCATATTTTTTCACTTCTTTAGTATTGCAATTTTGGTTGAAACTTTTTTTTATATCCGTAATATTAAAATCTGAATTTAGGGTTTGTTATTTTAATGTAAATTGTGTGTGTCACAAGTAATTTATTTTCTTATTAATATTAAAGATTGCATAAGTAAATAATTTTTAAAATTAAAATGAAAATTGAATGTTTGTTCGTTTTCAAAAACGTTAATAAGCAAGATTCAAAGAATCCCTAAAATAACAAATTTTATTTTTTAAATTTTTTGGTGCTTTCCTAAACAAATAATAACAAAGAATCAACAGTTTTTGATATTACCCAAAAAATAGTCCATTTTGGAGAAAATGTTTCCAAATGTAAAGTGCTGTAAAATAGTAAATACCTATATGAATATGTCGCTTGTAGTAAAAACGATTCATTAAGTAACACTTTAAAGTCCTTGAAAAATGAAAGTGTATAGATGGTTTCTTTTATTACAAAAAATGCTCAAAAAAATAATTACACGCTTTAATTGTTAATCTAAGAAACTAAAAAAAAATACTCTTTTCTCGTAATAAACATTTAATCCTTTCAAGAAAAAAAAAATTTAAGTTAATTATGAAATAAAATTTTTATTTCTCATAATGACATTTAAAAAGAAAAATTCATTAACTTATAAATTTCATTATTTATCTTCCTTTTTCTTCGAAAAAAAAAAAAATCATTACGAGTTTCAGTACCTAATGATTATTATATTATCTACAAGCATATTTAAGTTTCGATTTCGATGAACATAATTGCATTTTGGTTAAAATAATGCATTATGCGTTAAGATCTATCTTTGTTTTTTTTTAAAATCAGAATCTTAAAAAAAAAAAGTATTTTTTGAACTATCATGCATACATATATTGTACAATATGTATACCATGATTATATATATAATATGTGTACGAGTAATATGAATATGTATTGTACACACAAATAATTTTTAATCAATATTTTTAATCTAAAAGCTGTTAATTGCAAAGATGTTTTATATATACATTATGTACATATAGTTTTTGGTTCCATCAATGGTAGAAAATGCATTCTTCTGGAACTTACATAAAATTTCTATGAGTAATTCATTTTTAATTTTTCATTTTCAAAATTGCCGTAGTACAATAATTTTTTTGTTTGTTTATAAATAATATGCCAAAATTTTTAATTGAAAACTATATATGAATAGTTTTAAACTGACCCAGAAAATAATCCAACGTTATAACTTTCATAAAATAAATGTTATAAAACTTATTTTCTAACTTTTTTTAATACATTATCCTCCCTTTTTCTCGTCCACCTTTCAGAATTTATTTATGAAAAAATATATCCAATCTTTAAGCGAAACCCAAGTTTGAGCCTGGATCAAAAATCCAAAGAAAATTTCATATTAGAAAAACTCAAAAACTAACTTTAAATAAATGATAAATGAACATTATCAAGTTGATACATTTGTGATAGGGTTGTTTTTCAATTTTTATTGATTTCCACTGCAAAAAATAGGTTTTCTTTCAATAATAATATCCCGCACAATAGTTTACGATTAAACTTAAATAATTTTTGGACAATTATATATTAATAATAATATAAATAAAACTATATCACTATTATCTTCTACAAACCATAAATATACATACACATACATTAATTTTGCAGACGTTTTATAATAATGTTGAAATATTAAAAAAAAAAAAATATAATATACATTTTTTCCCTTGATTTAATTTATGTTTTATGCTACCATAAATACATATGTATGTTTAAAAACATACGTCTCATACATAAATGTACGTATTTTATATTATGAAAATAAAAAAAAAATATAATTAACAATTTAGCACTGGAATGCGTTATCTTGAAACAATATGAACAACAACACTCAACAGCAATAATAAAAGTAAAAACGAAAACATATTAATGATCCACCCCCGCACTTATTAAAGCTTCAAAAAAAAAAAATTACTATTATTTTAACATCAACTATAAAAGATGCTTGAAGCATATTTAATGAAAAGATGAGAAAAACAATTTCCAACAACAAAATAATAGAATCGGAAAATAAAAATAATTTAAGTTTGTTTTTTTTTTTGCAATAAAAAACGCAATCAATTTATATTTAATTCTTATGTGAATTGATTTTTAATCTTTAAAAAAATGTAGGTATGTGTATTTCCGATTCATAATAAATATTAACAACATGAATTGTAGTTTTTATTTATTTCATTAACCGCATAATTCGATCAGCCAGAGGATTTCATAAGTTTTTAAATTTGTATTAAAAATTCTGAAAAAAAATAAATAAATAAATTAAAAATAAAATAAATATAATTATAAATTTATCATTAAATCATTGTTGCATTTGGTATAAGTAAAAAAATAAAACATTATCATTTTTCTGATCATCGATGACCAAATCAATGTAATGCAGTATCATAAGGTGAATTCATAATAATAGCCACAAATGAATTATGTATAAAATGAATATTGGTTTTTTTTTTCAGTTAGGCTGCAAAGTCTTTAATAGTACGGATATAACTTCTTCAGCTCTGACATAATAACCGATGTTTATATTATTATGACAAAATCCAAATCGTTGTGTTTCCTTAAATATAATTGATTTGTAATAAGGTTATCGTAATTTCTAACCTTAATCCCATATGGAAAGTTTATTGGAAGAACTTATAGGTTAAATTGATCTAAAACTCTAAACTCATTTCAAAAAAAAAGAATGAGTATATTATATCTACTTATTAAAAGAAATTAAAAATATTAAAATATTGAATCAATAACTATAAAATTATATTTAGATTTTTTTAAAATTTTTTTTTTTTTTTTAATTTACATTAAATATATTTGCATCTGATTTAAAAGAAAATTTTAATATACAGTTTTCTTAAAAAAAAAAAAAAATCTTATAATTATTAGTTAATTTTACAAATTTTATTCTATGGCATTAATGGAACAGTTATACATTAAAACATTTTTTTTTTATTATTAATTAAATGATTTCAAAAGAAAGTTTTACTTTACTTAGAACTGTTTTTCATATTTTGCTTTTGGTCTTTTTTCTTTTCATCAAAATTGAAAAAAAAAAAAAAAGATTGAGAAAATTTTTGTTTCATGAAAATGAAAATTATGAATGTTCTAATTTTAATGCTTTTGCTGTTGATAATTGATTTCAATTTATATTTATTTTTTAATTTTTTTTTTTTTTAAAGTTACTTATTAAATAGGTTTTTTTTTTTTTTAATTTGTCCTATTTAATTTATGTGAATTTTAATGAGAAGCTAGGTATTTAATTTTATTTTGATGAAAAGTATATTTCTTTGTTTATATTTTTTTATTTTTATTTAAAATGTTAAATAAAATAAAATTCTATTTGGACATAAATAAAATTATTATATATTTTAATATTCTATAAATTTACATAATTTAGTTACATGCGAAAAAAAAATATAAATGATTATTACATTACAAAAAATAATAGTTAAAGAAAAATAGTATAATGTCATATATAAATATATATATTCCGGAAAGCAATGCAAGTACCTACATAAAAATGCAGTGAAAAAAACCTTTTCCTCAAGTAGCAATTTCAAATTTAGTTTTTGAATTTTTATACATATGCATGAGTTGATAAGTTTTGATTTCGTGTAAGTTAGATGATTGAAAGAAATATATAACTTCAATTTTGTAAAAACTTTAAAATTCACCGGCCGGCAGTGCTTGGAATATTATTTGCTTTATTCATGTTCTACCGACTATATGCTTATATTCTGTTGATTTGAGTAAAGGCACATTTTGACGAATCGATTTTTGTTGACCGATTAAAATGTAATTTGAATCATTTGTGTCATTTGAACACGTTTCAATAAAAATTGATCAACTATCTATCTTCAATTAATAATTTATTAAATGACTAAGTTTGAACGAATCAAATTAAAAAAAAATTGAATCTTAATGGAGCTTTATTATTAATAATAAATATAAATTATTTTTTTTTCAATCAATTAGAAAAAAAATAACGTTTATAAGTTTTAGATATCCTATTTTGTGAATAAATTTTATTTTATTTTTTATTAATTATAACTTTTTTTTTAAATTATATCTTATTATTCTTTATGGATATTTTCAAATTAGTTTATTTTTTTATCAACTTTTTAGCAGTGTGAATGATCGTTTCTTATTCTAAGATAATTACCGGATAACCCACTAATAATTTTTAACCCTCTAAAATATAGAATAAAGCGTCAAGCTTGTCTAGTGAAAACGTCTGTTTTAAATCATAGGATTTTAACTTGAATTTAAAAAAAAAATCATTATTACTTTACGAATAACGTCGTTTCTAACTTTAATTTTTAATATTTTGTGATTTGTCGTAAAATAAAAAAAAACAAATAAATAAATAAAAATTTGCGCTACTGTTAAAATTAACTTTGAAAAATAAATACATATACTTCAAAAATTAAAGCATTAACATTTTGTTAAATTATTGAAGAAAGCAAAATTAATATTAAACTTAATGCTTTAATTTATGTTAATGTATATTTTTATGTAAATAAACGTTTTAATAAATTCATTTCTAAATTTTGAGAAAATAAAAATAATACCAAATTCAGTTTTTCTACCTTGAAAATACATAGATACAATTTTTTTTGTTTACAAAAAGTTTTTAATTCAGTTTTTTTTTAATTATTTCATTTTGACTCCAAAATATTGAATTAACATCATGATATTTTTGATGTCAAAAACCAGTTGCTTCAATTTACCATTCAGGATTAAATTTTATTTTAACACACTAATTTCTAACCCTCAATATTTATTTATTCATATTTTGAATCAATTTTATTTACATTAAGAGTATATAATAGTAAAAAATATAGTAAAATTAATTGCAATATTATTTACTTAATTCAAATTTTTCAAAACTTTTGTGGTATTGTAGTTTTTATAATTTATGCAAAGAAAATATATATTAACTATTATAATTCTCATTTTCTCAAATATTTTTTTTTGTAATGCAATAATAATAAGTTTATCTATCGAAAACAAAATTACTAGAAAAATATAAAATTTAATATTTTTCTTAAAGTTAAATATTACTCTTCTTCTCTTTGTTTTATTATTATTTTTTTTTTATTTTTTCATTTATTTATACACCAGTAGTGAGTTATCATAAATTTTTAATTTTATCAAGTTATGATCACATTTTGGGTTAAATGGAATTATTTTGATTTCGGGGAAAAAGCTTTCAATTTAAAATGCGTAATTTTAAATCAGACAATTTAATAAAATTTGTAGCGACAGCTTTAGATTAATGTTATTTGAAGCAGAGAAATGATTTGGATAACTTTTCAGGCTAGATTTCGATTCAAATCGAAAAAAACACTATCAACTGTTTTTTTTTTATTCTCACATTATCGAATTAAATTTTATTAATTTTAACGAATATTAAATTAACGATAGTTTGTAACATAAGCAAATAATAAGCAAATAATATGCAAGTAATGTGATCATGAATAAAAAATCATCAAAATCAAATTCATTCCAAAAATACAAACTTTTGAATTTACAACAAATCAAAAATAGGAATCTATAAAATGCTACTTAACAAACTTACCAATTTTTTATTTTCCTTAAAAAAGAAAACAATAAGAAAACAGAAAATATATTAAAAAAAAAAAACTTGGAAAATATTCTTTACTTCTATATTATACATTTTTATTGAGAGATATATTTTTTTATTATTATTATATTTTCTTTATGAGTTTTGATATAAAAAAAATGAAAATAATAAAAGAAGAATAATAAATTTAAAGCAAAAATAAAAACTTTAATTTTTCTATTTTGTACCTTTATATAAATTGTATTGTTCTGCGGTTCGCTTCACACCTACTTCAATCGCGATTCTATTTAAAACTTTTTTTTTGATCGGGAAATTTTATTTTATTTACTATTTTGTATAATTTTCCAGGGATAATTAAATTTATAGAAACTATTTTTTATTTTTGTTTCTAAATTTGTTAGTTTTTCTTGTTCTTGAAAGAGATATTATTTAAATAAAGCCTTTGCATTTGAAGGACACAATAATAATAATGAGATAAAAACATAAGAGAATTTTGAAGTAATGACAATTGATTTGTTTTTAAGGAATAATTTGAAATAATTATATTTTAATTTTCTTAAAAAAAAAAAAAATAACAATAATTTATTTGGAAACAATACTTTAAAATCGTGAAAGTGAACTTAATTAAAAAAAAATTAAAATAAAATAAAGTACAATAAAGGATTATAAAAGAAAAGGATTTAAAAAGAAAATTATAAAAATAAAATAAATGACAAAGTAAAATAAATATATACTAATATATATTTTTGTTAAATAAATAATTATTTTAAAATAGAAAGAAAATTTTCAAAAACATATACATTAATTCATAAAAACAAAAGACTTAAGCAACGAACTTTTTAAAATCTTGAGTATGAATAAATTTTGATGATAATTTTAATATTGAAATAAAATTAAATAAATAAGATTAGATGAAGCTCTCTAACTGAAAAAAATAATTTGTTTAAATTTAAAGATTATCTGTTATAGTTTAAAAGCTCCTAATTCTGAATGAATTTATTTTTTTTTATCCTGCTTTTAAACTGTTTCCATAAAAGCGTTTTATCGAGATGTAAATGTACATAATTGCGCCATATACCACGAAAATAAAACTAAACACCATAAAGCAATATAACCAATAAATTCACTTAGGGACATAACAAACTAAAATTAACTCGGTTGTACTAAAAAAGCTACAAACTTCTCAGTGTGACAAAAATTAAAAAGCTCAATATATATTTTTTTTTTTATTATTTTGGTTAATTTCCGGAAAAAATTATATTAATTTTAAATTTAAAATAAAATGAGGAAAATTTTATAATTTTTTTTTCATTTATTAATCTTAATATTACATATGAAATTTATTTAAAATCTAACCAAATTTTCATTGAATAATGTATAGGAGTCATACTATACACACAGTATACCTACATTTTTTTTTTGTTTTTTGTTTTTATAATTCTTGCAACATTTTTTCATTATAATTTATTTTCTGTTGTATTATAAAATGCAATATGAAAATAAAATATACAAAAAAAAAAATTAAATTTTTTCCACATACGGCCGATATCAACATTTAAAAAAAAATTAATTTATAAATAAAATTATTATAATAACAATAATAAAAATCGAAAAAAAAACATATATATTGTGTAGAAAAATTTATTAAAAAAAAAAATAATAAAAAAATTCAAAATAGCCGTGGTCATTGTTTTGTGAAGGTTTTTCCTCCACTTCTTGTAAAATTTTATTTCGTTTTAAATATATGTATAAATGTGTTAAAGTATAGCGAAGAGTGTTAAAGTAACCGTTAAAAAAGCTCTTTAAAAGTATAATTTGGCGCTAAAAATTTGTGCACTTTAGGTACAATGTAAATTTACTTATTTTTTTTTTATGTAATAATAAAATTGATAATTTTAATTTTTTTTTTCCGAGGCGTTATTAAAAAGTTTATAACTAACTATTAGTCATAAAAATATTTTTTTTTGTTCAATGATTTTTTCTTTAATTACCAAGTTTCTTATTGAACCTAATTGATTCCGAAAAGTTCTTAACAAAAAAAAAAACTGCAGATTTGAATTTTGAGAATTTGTAAACCTTTTTGATATATAAATGTTGCAAAAAAAAAGGAAATTGCTTCCGGTTTTTTCTTTAAAGATCCATTTTGAATTCTATTCTAAAAATGTGAATTTTTATCCAATTATATAAAAAAAAATGTATTTGAAATTTTACATTAAAAATTTTTTTTTTACTATAAAAGTCATAATGCTTGCTTCATTATGTTGCATTCAATTTTATTACAGTCATAATAATAATTAATTTTATTTAAGGGAACAAAAAAAAAATTTATATTTATAATCACATCATGATACTTTATTTTTTTTTATTTTTTTATTCTAGTGGAAATAATTATAATTAAAAAATAAAATGTCTTAAGTGGTAAAAAAAAAAAATGAATATCTTTAAAATTATCATCTTCTTCGTTTTTATTAGATTTTCTCTTCAGGAAAACAAAAAAAAAATTACAAAATTTAACTGTAACTTTTGGTTGTTTTTCGTTCATCTCTGTAAACTAACAGTTTTTATAGGTGTTCTTTTTTAACACAAAAAAAAAATAAAAAATAAATAAATAAATTTATATGATTTTTGCGACATAATTTTTATTTAGAATTTTGTTTATCATCAAAACAGTAGAGGAAATATTGAACATTTTTGCAAAATTTTTTTTTTTTTCGATTTTATTTAAAATACAGTCAAATTGAATTTACAATCTTACAGTCAAATTTTGTTACAGTCAAAAGAAATACAATCAAATGTAGTGGTCCAACTATAGTTATCTTTTATCCTAATTTTAAAAATAAATAAATTATTGGAAACGAATCATATTTTTGGCATTTAGAGGAACTCTAAGACAAATATTTATTGTAAATTATTATTTTTAAAATTTTAGTTTGGCTCTGAATTTAGTCCTGTCGTTTAAGAAAATTTCAACATAATTATATCTTCATCGAAAAGTACAAAAAAAAAAGGGCTTAGACGGGTTGAATTTTTTTTCAGATCGTGTAAGATTTCTTTAGTGATTAATTTATTTTAAACTTTTTTTTTTTAGAAATAAAAACTCTAAATTTGTTCGAAAATTTCTAAGTTCTATTAGTGATAAAAAAAAAAATAAGAAAAACATCAGCTATGCACCAAAAGAACAATACAGTAATAAATTAATATTGTCTGCTAATTTTTTTTTTTATTCATTTTACCCAAATAACATAAACAAAAAGAAAGCAGTCAAAAATTAGAAAAAAAAAAACAAAAAAAAAAAAACAGCAGAACTCAAAAGGAAAAACAAACAAAAATAAACAAGAAAATTTTCAATTGAAAAAATTTAAAATAAAAATTATTGTTCAATAAAAATTGTTAACAAGGCAAATAAATTTTTAATTTTTCTTTTTTAAATTAATTATATGGAAATATTAAAATTATTAAAAATAACAATGCAGGTTTAATTAGAAAATAAAAATTCGAAAATAGAAAATCACTGTGCAGAAAAAACAAAGGATCAACAAACATAAGGAACACCGATAGAGTAATAAGGAAACAAAAAAAAAACAAGAACAAAATTAATAAAAAAATAAATAAAAATAAAATGAACCTAATATCAAAGTAAGTAAAAATATTTGATTTTTTTATAAAAATTATTAACCAAATTCTTTCCACCATATAGATTCAAATTAATTCATTTAATTGAGGCTGATATATTATGAGTTACTAAGGCTAAGAATGCCTCAATCAGCTGTAATAACTACAAATAATATTATTTTTTACTTATCTTAATATTGTAATAATGTAAGATTTTCGATGTCCATAGAATAGTAGGGGTAGCCAAATTATGATCCGTTCTGACAGTCCATTCGAGATTAATTGTTCTAAAAAGTTTTAAATGAATTTTGCCAAAAAAAAAAAGAAATATTAATTGAAATTTCTACAGTATTATAAATAATATTTATATTTTGTATGTAGTACATTACATCTTCCTTATTTTTCTTTAATACATATATACATATGTATATAATCACAATTAAAACAAAGTAAAATGTAATTTGTATTATAAATTAATTTTTGGCCCAATTCATATTTCTTAAATAGAGCCCTTTGTTCAAAAACTTTCGCGACCGCTGCGACAGATAACTATAAAATAACACCGAGTTAAACTATATCACTGTATGCTATTTTTTATGACAAAAGAAAAAACAATAAATTTAACTCAATGTTTATTAGATTGAATTTATGTATTGTATATGTATATTAAAAACAACACACACACTTAATTCAAGTGAGACAAATTTGAAAAATGACACAAATTCCAGTCCGAGGTGGGAATCGAACCCACGACCGAACACGCCGTAGGATAATGGCAATACCACTACACCATGACGGCCGACAAATGTACATAATATTTATGTTGTAAAATATTATGGTAAATAGGATGATTATGTTATTATTATATGATCATGGTAAACATTATGGACATTAGATAGTTTTAGCGCCAAGATTTTTTCTGCCAAAGTTATTTTTTTTCCACATACTTAATTGATAATTTCTTTTTAAGAATAATTTTTTCTTTTCTCAAGCCTTTAGCCAAGAATTCTTTATGCGGAAATATTTTCTTTTCTAAAAATCCGGAATAAAAAAAAATAATTTTCAATAGCTTAATCGCAGTTAATGTATGATGCAAAAAAAAAAAAAATTAATAAATTTTCTTTTATATGCGCTTAACATGGAAGTTTTCAATTTTTATCGGGTTTGTAATAAAAAAAAAATAAATTCATAAAAATTTCCATTAAAAATAACATTAGAAAAAATAATTTCTTTGATTTTTTTTTATAAAATCATTCCAAAAGGTTACACAGATATTTGAATATATGCCCCTAGAAAGTTTTTGAAAATTTTAAAATGTTTGCGTTGAATGTAAGGGTTGTTGGATGATTTTCTATGGAATAACGTGAATTATTAAGTAATATAAGATAAGTATAAGATGTCCAATGCGACATCTCATACTTATCTTATATTTTTTTTACTATGGACATACCAACTTGTCAAACAAACGTCTCCACCAACAGGTACCGACAATCAGGAACGATAGAAATCAAATTGGAAAAAAGGCTAAAGCTCAACCGCATTTCAGAAATTTCATATTATAATAATTACTATACCATACCAACCTACATATTATGATATTATATTCAAAATAATAAATTGTGATAGTAAGACAAAGAAAATTTTTTCATAGAATATTACAAAAAAAAAAAAAGTAAAAACTTCTTTCGATGAAAATAAAATTTATTATTTTGAAAGATCATTTATGTTTATTAAGAATTGGCGCTCCATATATTCCAATTGATTTCTTCAAAAAAAAAAAAATGTAAAATTTTACAACTTATTTATCTTATCTATATTAAAAAAATAAATATTATGAAAAATCTAAACAGTTTTTTTGCATTTTTCCTATATGGGAAAGGGAAAAATTGTTGTAAAAATAACGTTTCCCATTTAAATCATTTCGTTTTTAATTTTTGTTTTGGGAAATTCGTTCTGGTGGTTTTTTTAGAGGAAAATAAACCGTTGTTGTAATTAAATTCCATATTTGGATGATGATAATTTATTTACATATATTTCAATTTAATCTAATGGAAATGTTTTATTTTCTCATATCATCATGGGGTTTTCCTACATGCATACATACACTTCAAAAAAAAAAAAGAAGCTTAATTGGTCGTTTTTTTTCTCGTCTAAGGAGTGGTTGTTGAAAGTAGATCAACAAAGTAAAAAATTAGTCAAAAACAACAATGAACGTAATGTAAACCTTATGAATGAAATTTCAACTTGTTTAAATAAATAAAGTTTGTGTATAATTGAAGCTGTGTATCCACAATTGAGGCTTCAACGACTATAACAATCCAGACTACAAATGACTGTAAAAAAATGTGAAACATATCAACGCACAATTAGAACTACAAGCTATTTTAACACTCCTGTTGAAAAATTAGCAATCGTTCTATATTGTTTAACGGCGACAATATATTTCAAGTTCTTGAATTATCAAAATTCAAGAATTAAAATCAAAATATCAGAATTTATATTTATTAAATATTTAGTTCTAAATTGTGATATGTAAATATGTGAATTTAAAAAATAAATTGGCAGAAAAAATTGATAAATTTATTAAGAAATTATTTAATAAAGCTCAAAATTTCGGAATAGTACTTCTCTCGTATCTTAAATTTTATTGAGGATCTATTTATTTAAATATATAGGCTTACTAAATATATTATTGTTCTACTTTATTTAAATATGTCGATATAATGCTCCCATATTTTCATAATATCTTCAATTTGTATGTATTAATTTTTTTTTTGCTAGTACATGAACTAGAAAAATAATGAAGTTTTTATTTTGTCGCTCGAGAAAATAGTTTAACCTTGTGCTGACATTTTGTCATTTGATATGATGTTAATTACTTTAAAATTGACAAAAAAAAATTATTCTTGTAAAATAGTAATTATTTTTTTATTATTTTCAGATTTTTTTTTTTACTAAGTATATAGGTATATTTTTAATGACCAAACTTTCATTTCTTAATTTCGCCGCAATTGAGAGAAAGTATTTAATTTTTTTTTTACACTATCTTTTTATTTAGTAGAAGTCTTCGAAAATCTTGTCAGATGTATTTTTAAACATAATGAATTGTCCAAAAATTCAGATCCAAATTTTTATTCATTTTTTCATTTGAAGAATCTTTCCAATGACTTGTTGTTCTTAAATATAAACTTTTAGCCCGAGTCCCAATTAAGTTACATTTGGTTTTCTAAATTAATTTCATTTTAAAAATTATGAACTATTTTTTATACTATTGCCCATGGTATTGTATGCCATGAAAAACATGCATATCGAAAATTTCGAATTAAATTGTATTTTTATTACATAAAATTGTGTAGTGATGATTTTTATTTTAATTTAATTTCTTCATTCTTTTAGTTTAATTGTGTTTGTTGAATAATTACCATCACATAAACATTAATTAAAATTTTTATTTAATTTTGAAATTTATTTCATAATAGTTATACACAGTGGTGATATTCAGCCGGTACGGGGCGGTACGCTCGTACCGGTTGTTAAAATTTTCAAAATTTTCCGTACCGGTTGTTGTATAATATGCCTTTTCTTTAAGGGTGTTTTATAGTTGTCAAATGGTTGATTTTTTATATATTTCGTGATATTGAAACTATTTTACGGACCACATTAACAAAAAAAATTTTAAATGGGCAAAGCAATGCAAGATTTTGATGATGTACCACATGTTAAATTATGGTTTCGACAATGGGCATCATCTGGCAAGTGACAAACGGGTTAAAGATTCTGTTCCAATTGCCGTGCCAAAACCAAAATTTGATTTTGACATTATTTAATTAAATTTTTTTCTTACACGTAAATAAATATTTTTTATATGTATAAATAAATATTGAATATTTTTTTTAAGCGTACCGGTTGTTAAAAATTTCGAATATCACCACTGTATACACATTGTACAAGTTCTTGGATATTTTCTCTTGATGGAACATCACAAACGAAAGAAATATAAAAACTAATAGTTAATAACAATATTCTGATCTAATTCTAATTACCCTACCTTCTTTACTCAAAGAATAGAAAAACATTTATACATCTGAAATCTTATATTTATTATGAAAACCATTTCGCCTACATATCCGATTAAATGTAAATAAAATTTAATTTTAATTAGATTACAGTTTTAATTAAATAAATTCTTTATTATTCTATAGTTAAGTAGAACAAATAAATTTAAAATAAGAATAAAATAAAAATAAAAAAATTGTCCAAAAAATATATAATTAATAATAACTTCAAACAATTCACAAAAGTATCTTATTTCTGAAAATTACAGAAAAAAAAAACAAAATGAGCACACACAGAGTTAAATTAAATGAGGCTTAAGATCATCTCAAGCAAACGGTCATCATTAATTTTTCATTCTTTTTCAAAAAAAAATAAATAAATACCAAAATAAGTAAATAAAAATACAAATTACTATGGCATGCGTTTTGAATTTTTCATTCATTAATAATTTCTTTTATTTGGAAAACTTATTATTATTAGTATAATTGTAAGTAATTGGCTGTGCTGTTGACATAAAAACAACAATAGAACCATGACAGAATTATTCTTAATAAAAAAAAAAACGAAGTATTTTTTTAAAAAATTCTTATATACATACATAAAGCGGTATACAATATACATATGTATTAATATTTTTTTTGGCAAAATGATTTATGATTAAATTCATAAAAATAAATAATTTCATAATTCTCTTGCCTGTATTTTAATTTCAAATTATAGCTTTTATTATTTTTATTTTTATATAAAATGTCATGCTGATGTATCTCCATTTTTCATAAATATACAGATGGTGTTTAATGTTACTGGCTCTCAAATAAATTCAGCCATTTATCAAAGTAAAATAAGTTTCCAAAATATTTTTTAATTCCCTTATACTCGTTTTACACAAACCTTTTTTCATGCCTTTTTCCATCCTTTTTTCAATCCTTTTTTATCGAAAACGTCACAAACCAAAAAAAAAGTATTTTCTTGCTTTCACTATTATTATAGTATCACAGAATCAGTTTAGAGGCACTGTCAAATTAATATATAAGAGTTACTGAATCCGGAATCAGTGATCGATGATCGTAAATTTAATTATAATGTTTCGGTGTCAAACAGTGCCTCTAAACTGATTCTGTCATACTATAATATTAATAATAATAAAAGGAAATTTATATGCACATTGAATAATAGGTTTAATTCGTCTATGTTTATGCAATTCTTAAATATTGTGCTTACACAGTGCTACAGAGGACAGGCGTCAGCATTTTTATATAACTAGTTTTTTTATAATCAATGATGATGTCATTCGGTCAAATCTAAATATCATCCTCAATCCTTTGTTTAGCAATTTTTAATAGATTCTTCAGGTTTCAAGATGCTATCAATTTTTCATTAATGCTTTTTTAATGTCTTATTGAAATACTTCAAAAATAATAATGTTTCGATTTAATATAAATCTAAGAAATTCTAAGACGAGCAGAAGCAGTTTTATTTTATGTTAAACCGTCTTTTTCTTTTTAGCAATAATAATTATTTACACAATAATAATTATTTCTAGATATTACTAAATTTAAACAAATTTTACCATAGATTTTATTAATAGCTCTGTTAATTTGAAATTTTTCTAACTATTGAATTAACGTATAATTTATTTCTGTCATTATTAAACATCGTTTGTTTAATATTTTATCGTTTTTTTTTTATGATTAATGCTGTCCCAATCGGAAAATAAAAATGTTTCAATATTATTTTATAAATAAATATTTATAATAAAAAAAAAACATAAAACCTTTAGATAGTTCAAGGTGAATTGTAAAGTTTCTCTTTACATACATCACAATTTTATTTACGATCCTAAATGTCTAAAAATTTGTTACGTTTGTTCTAAAGCCATAAATTATTTTTGATTTTATTATTTATACATACTATACATTGTTTAATGTATATATTTATAATGTACAAAACTTATATAAGCACATACTGCTTATATAAATGTACTTAAGTAGAAAAAAAAAATTATTATTGTTTTCCTTATTGTGCAGCTTTTTGCATAAAGTTCTTAGCATTAACATAAAACTGTAATAACAAACAAAAAATATTAAAGGTGTTCGTCAGTTGACCTCGCGTATATCCGCAAATATATTAACTCTTATACAAGTGTTATCTTCTATTTATATGTTTATTTTATTGTTATTTTTTTTCTTTTCTTCATTTCTTTTTTTTTTCAATTCTGATTAATAAATTTTTATTTGTTTAGCAAATAATGTAAAAAAAAAAATTATTTAAATTTCATTTAATAATTTTGAATTTATTGTTTTAACAGAATCAATGTTATTTTAATAAATTTCAAGATCAAAGTAAAATAGAATATTTTTTTGAATACTTTTATTATTATTTTTTTCCTTTTCCCTAAAATATACAGTAACTATAAGATTAATTTTATTGAACTTTATTTTAAAATATGTGGATTTGATAAATTTTTCTAGTTTGAAGGTTCCCTGAAAAAAAGAAACATAAAATATAAACTATGGAAAGTTTATAGCTTGTATATTTCAGTTATGATTCGGAAAATATCCAAAGACTGAGGTCAGACTAATTATAAATTATTAAAATAGTCTAAATATAAATGATTTAAAAGAATAATCAACAATTGACGAATTTTATAAAATTATATAAGCATTTAAAAATCTTCTATAAATTAACATTAATGTCTCTAAAGTTTATTAGAATTCAAATCATACAATATTTTTAAATGAAAAATTGCAATGCATGTATACAAAATTTCAAATATTGATTTTTTTTGGCAATTATTATTTTATTATCAGAACCAAATTGTACTTGACATCAGAGGACAATAATGATGAACCTTTATTAATGATTTTCTTGTTATTTCTCCAAAATCGTGGATTATCTATATTTTTTTTGCATAATCAAAAGGCACAATTTTTTGTTGTCAAATATTATTTTATTAAATAAGTTATTAAAATTAATTATTTAATTAATAATTAAAATAATTTAATTGAATTAATTATATTCTATAAAATTAAAATTCCAGAAACAATTCAATTATCCATTATAGTAAAAAAAAATTACAAAATTAGAAATCGGAACTAATTTAAAATTTATATTTCGACTAAATAGCAATAAAACAATAAAACGAAAGACTTAAGGCAGAAACTTTTTTTTCCCTATTAATTTTTTAAGAGTTCAAAGTTTTAATTTTTTTTTTTGTTTTGTTAAAGATAAAAAAGGCAAATAATTTTCTATTTAAAATTTCTGTAAATTAATTTTAAACCTTAAAATATTAACAATTTATTCTTGCAAATTCAGTTTTTTGTTCTGTTTTTATGTGCGCTATGAACGAACCAAAAAAAATGTTCCAATTTTTTAAATAAATTTTAAACACTTAATTATTCTTAAATGAATTTTCATTGTTTCATAATTTAACACTTAATAAAATAAATTTTTATTATTTCCTATTTATGTTCATGTTTTGTATGTACAATTCTACATATTTCAATAAATACAATTTTTTTTTACATAATAATTTTTTGTAAAAAAAAAAATATATAAAATATTTTTTCATCGGTAATAAAGAAAATCATTTCAAATGCATTTTAAGCATCTATGTCAATTAAATGAAGATGTAGAATACATTAATTCTTTATACTCGTATTAATATTTAAAAAATAATTTATTTAAATATGATTTTTTTGCAAGCTTTTATTGTTTTACTTGTTATTAGAATTATATAAAATAATAAGTGGTTTAATCTTACCGTAAAACTTCATTAGAAATTATACTTTGAATTTAACATTTTTTTTTTTTTCACAAAAGTAAGTAAACAAAATCAATTAATTATAACTGGAATAAAAAGTTTACTGATCCTCTTAATATGTAAATTAAAAAGAAATATTCAAGAATTCTAGTTTTCATTCTCTATAATTAAAGAAAACTGAAAATTATTTTTTACCCATTAAAAACCATTAAGCTTAATAAGTATAAAACTGAAAATTTCTCATCATTAAGCTTTGTCAGGAACAGTAAAGTAATATTAATTTGTTTTCCATTAGGTCAAAACTAAAGAAAAAAAAAATTAAAAATTTATGCTAATTATATGTATGTTAAAAAGATTTCCTTTAAAATTATAGTTAAGTAAAATGTAATATTAAAATATTTTTTTAATTCTTTTTTATCTACTTAATTGTCGTAAAAACTAATCATTTACTAACCAAACTAACCAAACTAAACTAACCAAACAATTGAAAATGTAGAAATTTGAATAACTAACTAATTGAGTAAGCTAAAATATGTTTTAATTTCGAATAATTAATAAAATAGAATATCAATATTAAATTTTCTTTTTGTAAGTATACTTCAATAAATTTTTCAAACTTACAACATTGACGATATTATGTTGCACAAAAAAATGTAGAAAACTTGAAACCTTGTCTTTTGACATTTAAAAAATCACTGTGCCAAAATTTTAATTTTAGAAAAAGTATTAAAGTGACATGAAACTATATAGGATAATTTTATTTAAAAACAAATGGGTATTCTTTTTTTATTTATTTTAACTTTTATAATTATTATTTATCAGTAAAATACTCTGACATAGAAAATTCTCTTTATATATAGAAATTTTATTGAAAAGCGAAAAAAAATTTGAGTTACTTTCACCGAAACAACTTCCTTTCAGAGAATATTATCAAGTAAAGTACTATTTAAAGCTAACATAAACATGTTATTAATATCTAAAAAAAAAAGAAGGCAAAATAAAAAGTCTTTAACGATATAATTATCTAGCAAAGTTACATCATTAGCTTCAAATTTTTTAAAAAAATATTAAATTTATTTCCTCAATCAATATTTTCTTGTTAAAAATAGAAAAAAATTTCCCTAATAACATTAACTAAATTTAGAACAATTTAACTAAAAATGAGGTTAAAATTTATAATACAGCAATTGAAAGTTGAAAATATGTGTACATACATGTAATTGAATAGAAAAATATTTTATTTTGATTAAGAAAATTTGGGATAATTGCGAATGAATCGGTATTAGTATGGAAAATGAAAGTTAATGTTGATAAAAAAAAAAAATTTAAACTAATGCAACATAAAATGATGTATCCACCCTAATCTAATCACTATATACAACATAATCACTATATAGTGGGAATTATTATTTTTGATTGATTGAGAATAATATTGGTGAGGTTTTTACTTGTATGCCTTTTTAAATATATGATGGAAACATTTTAAATATATGGAAACACATCTAAACTCTTTTTAAGAAATTATGTATCAGTGATGGTAAAATATATATAAAACAGATTTGCACAAGAAATTTGTTACAATAAAAAACAAACAATTTTTCTAAATTATATTCAAAATCTTTCCTGAAAAATTAACTTCAATCTATCTTGAAGATGGCATTCAGTAAATTAAAAAAAAAATTTACAAATATTCATTAAATTCTGAACATTAAAAACACAACTTCAATATACAAATTATGTATAATTTACTGAAGTGCTCTGTAAAGGTTGCATTTTGAATAATCCATTTAAATTTTTGAATTAGTTTTTATAAACTTTATTTATTTATTTAATCACTTAAACTACTTTTATATGATATTACAATAAAAAATGTGAAAAAAAAACTACAACAAAAAACATTTTTTAATACTTAAGATTCAGGTTAATACTATGCAATTTATTAATTATATCTATGTTTCCATCTGAACAGAAGAATATTTTTTTTTTATTTTGAAAGAAAATAGTGAAAAAAAAAATTATTTTGAAAATTTTTATGTTTTTATTTAAATGACGTACAAACTATTTAACTACCTAACTAAAATTTAACATAATTTAACAATTGCCTTATACATAAATAAGATAACTTTATTTCTCTTTATTTTATTATTATATTATATTTTATTTAGTTAGCAATAAATTTAATAATGTTGTTATCGGAATAAAGAAGCTGAAGAATTTTTTATTTAATATTATAATTTGCAATATCATGAATCAAGAATGTTCTTTTTTGTTCTATTTAGAGTTCATAGATATTTTGTGTTTGGATCACACCAAACTTGACTACCATATAAAAGTAGGGGCTGGAAAATAGCTTTCAGAAAGCTTAATTTTATTTTTATTTTTGTTTTTCTGTCATTATTGTATAGCGACGCAAATTTCTAAATGAAGGTACATATGTTGGTTTTGAAAACATTTAATATTGGTAATTGTTTTTCATATTTTAAAAATCAGTACTTTTGACATAATTTCCCATATTCCTATTATATAATTTAAATTATATAAACCTCGATATAAACATATAAAGTAGTTCTCAAGCAAATTATTCAAATTTAGTTAATATTATATGTATATATATGTATGTAACTACAACCTCAATAAATTTTATTATTTTTAATAAAATTATTAAATATAAAGAGAAAAAATTTGAAATATTCTTATTCTTAATATGCAGAAATATGTTTAAAAATTATTATAAAATCATAATCAATTTGGTGAACTTTGGCAAATGTTGTTTTTATTATATAATGATTTACTATCATTATTATCAATTTTTCTATCTTCTTCTTTTAAATCAAAAAATTCCGAATATTTAATATTTATACTTAATAGATACAATACAACTGTCCAATTTATTATGTTCATTTTATGTATTATAAATTACCATATATGAAAAAACATTTGAGTTTCTACAGAACTACATGCTTTTTAATGTTGGAGCAGTGATAACGATAAAAGCTTAGCTTATTTTCTTCGCAAGCACGTTCATAAATCAATAAAAGTTTATTGTTTAATTAGAACTACAAAGTCTATATTATTATCTACGATATATTTTAATGAATTTTCAATTTTAATTTCAGAGTTTATAAAAATTTAATACTTAATACTCCTTAAATACTTATAGTTTTATAAAACTCAAAAGTAGCATTAAATAAAACGGGTTTGTCAATTAACATTGGTTAAAACATATATCTGCAAATTAAGGTACGAATAAATTATCATGGCATTGTAAATGTTATAACATCTCATAATTTGGTACACATTTATTTTAATAAATTATGTAATTATAATGCTAGCACAATTATGCATACATTTGTACCATTATGTACACATACAAATATTTCATAATTATGTTTATTATCAGAGAAAAAAAATGAATTAAAATAATAATTGTGCCATGAAAAATTTAACAAAATAGTTAATTTTTTTTTTAAGATTAGTAGATTAATTTTATTACGGAAAAATTCAATATGCTATTACAGGTTAAATAATATCGTTATATTGAATTGGAGTATCCTAAAATTAGACTTTGAATTAAATAATAATTACTAATATTCTTAATGGAAAATTAAGGTATACATTGTACATTCTATCAACTTACTAGACATGTTATCAAATATATTTTCAAATTGAAAATTTTATAGTTTCTCATAAAAAACTGAAAACTACTTATGTGCACTTAGCTTCATCTGTCAAAAAAATAACTAACATGACATATTCTCATCACAATAATATTTAATTAATATAACACATAGATTTTTCTAGATAAACATAAAATATCTTTTTGTAAATAGGTCATATATGTATATACATTGCATCGAAAAAAGAATTAATTGAATCTTGATAGAAAGATATTTTTGTTATCAACACCATTATGTCAAAAATTTGATATATTCACACAACCAATAATAATAATCAGCATAATGTAGGTTTTTATGTTAGATAATATGTTGACTCTTTTTTTTCCATAAAATAATAACATTTTTCTTAATTTTCATTTCCTTCAATTTTATCTTAATATTTATTATAATACAGTTTAGTAGTTAATATTTATACATACATACAAGTTAACCATAGTTTTATTAATCCCTAAACAACTTACTGAAAAATAGACTATTTTACTACACATATTTTACTAGTTTATTTATTTTAGCTTCCATTTAATTTCCCAATGCTAACTTCCTAACTACTTACAATAATTTACATTACATTTTTTAATCAAGGCATCAATATAAAATCGTGATAACTCCAGTTTTTCTTTTGGGAGAAAATATAAATAAAATATCTCATCGTTGCATCAAACGTTGAATTACCGTACCGTTAATAAGGCGAATAAATTAAGTTTTGAAATTCATGTCTTCATTTTCTACAATATATTCTTATTATTTTATGTTAGTTATAGATTTGATTTTAGTTTTAATCTAAGTTACTGAACAATTATTCACTTTATCTGTTGAGATTTACGCTGGTCTAAATTGGTTCTTGGAATTTATTTACATATTTTCAGGAGAGAAAGTTTCGTTCTGTTAATATTTTATGTAACCGAAATCGACATTTTTGAAAATGCTCTAGCTAAATAAAATCAAGTAAATTAGTACACTTCTGAACTGTCAAATAATTGGTTTGATGAATGCTTGTTTAATCTGATAGGTATTCATTACATTCAAATGAAAGTATCATAATTTTTTTTCGCATAAAACTTAAGTTGATGGAGTGTAAATTTTTAGTTATGAAAAAAAATTCTAACATCCCATAAATGTGTGCCCAAAGTTGATTAAGATCATTGAATTTCTCATTTAAAATTACTATGTTCCTTCAAATTTTAAAACAAAAAAAAAAATCATAATATCTACAATATTATTACCATTATAGCACACAATTTAAAAATATAACTTTCTTCTGGTCAATTATATTTTATTACAATTACCATTTTCCGTAAATACTATTTTCTAAATGTTTTAATATTTGACACATAAAGTTCTATTGTGATTAAATATAGGGCTATTATAAAAACGAAAGGCCAAAAAATCTGTGAAATAGAAACTCAATAAGGTCCAAAAATTTATAATAATAAGTTCGAAATTACTTTAAGCTCATTGTTTTAATGGGTTATCCTAGACCAGACGGACCAATATAATTCGTCAAAAGTTATTTCTTTTTTGCCCGCCCTGAAAATGGAACTATTTTTTAATAAATTTTAAAAAATGATTATATTTTTAAATTACAAATTTCCCGAGTTTATTTGCCTAAAATATCCCAGAAAACCGTTTATTCTACAAATGTAATTACTAATGCGAACAAGGTATACTATTAAGGGCCACGCCCAGACGATAGCTGTTGAGCTTTACCTAACTTCTAAAATTGTTTGCTAGAATATTTTATTTCAAATGAAATACGAATTTTTTAATTTTAAAAGATACTTCGTTATGGTATTGAAGTTCTATTAAGAGTTTTATTTTCTTAATTCTGCAAACTATAAATATTTTCATGACATAATGTGAAAAAGAAAACACTAGAATATTATGTGAATTTTATTAAAAACATAATGTTTTTTTTTCTTTTATAAATAACAACAGTACCTATAATAAATTTAATTCAATATTCTTAGAATTTATTTGTGATAAATAACATTTTATGCAGATGGCTGGTGGTGACATAAAATTATTTAATAAAAAATTTGAAATTTTGTTTTCACTATTCTTTTTCTAATTTTATTCACCTGTTCACCAGAAAATCAACACTGTAATCTATAAGTCAAACTCTAAGTCTACGAATTGCGATTTTTGTACCTTTTTTCCTCAATTCGCTCATTCGAAAAAACGAAGTAATTGGAGTCACTTCTACGAGTTAAATATATGCACACTGTTATTGTTTTTGTGAAGATTTTATTTTTTATGGCATCCAGAAAAAAATAATTGGTTCTTTTTTTTTTACTGGATGTCAGAAAATCTTCACAGTGTGTAATGAGTAAAGTGAAACTTTGTATATTGTAAATGTAACTTAATACAATATAGCATTGAATAGTTTATTGTTTAAATATAATTTGCAAGTAAAACTTTTTGTACTCAATGATTTTTAATGTCTTTGAATCACTTTCAGAATAAAAGTTATTTTTATATTTGAAAAACCGTAAAAAAATTTTATATAGTTCAAGGTAGTTTTGTCTTTTTATTTTTCTAAGAGAAAAAATAAAACAAAAAAAAAAAAAAAGAAAATAATAATTATAATTTAGGTGAAAATCTATGTCAAATTTTTACAGTTAATGAATTTGTTCTATGATTCTTATTTCTACATTAAAAAAAAATTTTTTTTTTATTAACCTATACTTTTTTTTGTTTTTGAAATAACTTATAATAAATTTCTTGGAATTAAATTGCCTATCAAATGACAGATATTTTATGGAACATACTGAGAAACAATCCTTTTTTAATTGATATAATTTATCATATAGATAAACTTAACTTTAAATTATAACAAACTATCGAGTACAAAATTCAAAATTTTTAATCATATAATCATAATCATTTTCTGTTAATGTCAATGACTTCATAACATTAATTAAAACATATTCTTTATTATGTATCATTCATATGTATATTTAGAAAATATAAAGAAAAAAAAATATTTATTTTTTTGTATACTTTAGAAGGAGCTGAAAGTTCTGCAAAATCCACAGCGACATTGGAGAATCTATTAAAAGAAAAATAGAACAGTTCTTATTAATTCAAATCTATCTAAACATAAACTTCATCATAAAATCTCAACATAAAATTTTGAACATAACAAATCTAATTTTTTAAAATAATATACTTTTATCGAAAAATTAAAACGAATATAATTTTTAACCTGAATATAGACAGAGGAAGAAATTAAATATATGTAATAAAATAAATTTAGAAAAATTAAAAAAAAAAAAAGAACAAACATCTTTAATAATGTGATTAATCGGATTTAAGATATCATCTTTTTAACAATCGGGTTTGTGGTACTATTATCTGTTGAACCCTTTAGCCTGGCTAGTCACTTGTACTATATTCATTGCAGGCCAAATTAAATTTTATATGTGGTTTTTTGTTTCAAAAAGCTGATAACATTTAAAACATTTTATTGACTAAGAAAAAAATTAGATTTTTCTTTCAAATTTTCTAGATATAATTTATAATTAAAAAATCAATTATTAAATATTATTCAAAGTAACGCCTAATATTTATAATTTCAAAAAAAAAAAAAAAACTCATTCAATAATAAGTACTATTTAAAGTGGAAACAAATTAAACTTCTTTTAATGTATTTAACAGTTTAGTTGAACCTGCATGATACTTGAGTAACAATAATAATTTAAACAAGAAATAATAATTTAAACAAGAAATAATTGTTATTTATGTATTTTCAATCGGTTACTTTTTTTTTTTTTTGCCCTTTAATTTTCTCCCAAAAAACTCCTATGGTTTTCTAATAGAATAAAAAAAATAAATTAGTTATTTCCAAGTTATAGAATAGAAAAAAATTTTTTTTTGTCTAACTAATATTATTTAATGAGATTACTTATATGAGACCAGTTCATAATTCTTAATTTAAAATTAATTTGTTATAATTAGTATAATATACAGTTTCAGTTCACTAAACTTTTAAATTTAATTAAGTCCTTAATAATTGTATAATGTATATTAGTTTTAATAGCATTGTATAATGCTTGCAATGAAATTCAATTATTTTAATATATGTATATTGTCGTTTCATTCAAAATGCACAAACCTAACTTCTTTAATTTAAGTGTAACAATTTTAAAAATTAATTTAACGATTCCTTAAATAAACAAAATCCCAAAAATATGAAGTTCATTCCCAAAACCCCAAATAAAATGCTCAAAAATTTTTATTCTTATGTTATACTATATAGGTCTATTGAAATACAACTACAAAAACAAAAAACTTAGGACTCGAACTTCACTATTTTGAATAGTTTAATAGTAGAAGAATAGAAATATAGTTATGCACCCATTCTTAATTCCCATAATGTCGACGCAATTGATTTCAATTAACAAATTCTCCCAGTTACTTTACTAATTTCCATTTATTTTAAATTTATGAAATCTATTAGACAAAAATTCAGACAAATTAGATGAATTGAAAAAAAATTTATTTTAGATTATCCCTAAAACATGGAAATTATTATTAATAGCTTTCAAAAGAACCAAAAAAAAAAAAATACAATCATTCAAATTAGATAATGATAATAAGGCGGGAGACTATTGATACTTTTATTATAAGAATAATGTTCAATTAAAAAATAATAATTCAAAGAAAAACAAAATAATTATTAGATAATTCCGTTTGTTATAAAGACAACAAGGTTTTTTTTTTTATAAAAGTCAATGTTCTCTTCAACGATCCTCAGGTCATAAGGTTCAATCAAATTAAAAATTTAAAATATTAATAAGCACTTTATTATCGTCGGTTAATTTTAAAAAAGTTATGATATAAAATAATTTTAATATATATAATATAAATAGATTATGTTAACTGGAGGATTTTTATGAATAACGACGTAGAAATCTTACGAAAATCCTATTCTCAAATACTATTTTGATGAAACTCATTGAATGTACATTTCTAATTTCAGCCGTAAGTTTATAATAAACCCCTGCTTGGAAACGATTCATATTATTAAATATTGGATTTTTGTTAGTATTTTTACATTGAATGAAGGCAGTTTTTAGAAGTTTTTTTTGGCAACTGAGTTATAAGATGAAATACTATAACACAGACAGAAATAAATCTAGGCTAAAACTACTATTCATTTTTGGTATCTCCTGATTATTAATGTTATTTAATATTTTGTCGAATTATATGTTGTTATTTATTATTACAATAATATTGTTTGTTTAGTTATCAAAGAAAAATTTGTTCAATTAATTTTTTTCGAATTCAATAAATTTTTTTGTCAATTCATAAGGGAATGTTTTCTACTTCAGAACTAAGAAGAATGATGTCAAATCAGATAAAAATCAAAAAATTGAATTTTAAAACTTCGTTTATTCTTTTTTGGAATCATCAAACGTTTAATTGGAAAGTTGTTTTATGTATAATACCCATCAATGTAAAAATTTAATTTTAACATTTTATTTTTAATTATCATAAATATAAAAGACTTAAGATGCAAACTTCATTTTTTTTAAAATATATCTTCCTTTTTTTTTGCAAAGAAAGAAAATTAATAAAGACATAAATCTGTAAATTATTAAGTTGGTAATGCTTTAATTTCTATTAATTTCTATTTATAAATTACAAAGATCGTATTACCTTTCTGAGCCAATATATTATATATTATACATTTTGAAAGATACGATAATATATCAATCTAGTAATGATCATATAAAGTATTATTTTTCTTTTATTTTAATAATGCTCGTATATCAAGTTTATTAAAATCCATATGTTGCAGCACCATTACTATAGAAATATATTTTAATTCATTTAGATTCGGTGATAATATTAAATGGAATAAAAATAAATATAAACTCTGGAGTAAATAAATGAAATAACGATTCGCATCAAAGTTTTGTTATATAATAATTGTTTTTAATTTGATTTACAGTTAAATATTTATTAAAAAAAATCAATTTCATCATAAAAAACTAAGTAATTAAAAAATTTCAACAAAAAAATAAGCTATTAAAATAGAGCAATTTTTGTTAAATCCCCTTTATTTTAGTTAAACAATTTCTATTTTTGACAAAACATATTGCTCGTTCTAAATATAAACTGAAATTTCCAAGAATATTTCAGGTAGGTATAATCAAAAAGCATGTATATAAAGAGGAATCAGTCCCATACAAAAAAAAGAATTAAAATAGTGAAACAAAAAATCCATATCACAACCCCATGAGCTTTTTTTTTGTATTTTTTGAGAATTCCACTCTCACAAAAGCTTTTAAAACTTTCAAAATTGTATAGAACTGGTGTTATTTTGAAAGTTTTAAAAGCTTTTGTGAGAGTGGAATTCTCAAAAAATACAAAAAAAAAGTTCATGGGGTTGTGATATGGATTTTTTGTTTCACTATTTTAATTCTTTTTTTTGTATGGGACTGATTCCTCTTTATATACATGCTTTTTGGTATAATGCATTGTTAGGAACATACATTATTAGTTTTCTAAAGTTTTCAAATTTCTAGATTTCAATTTTTCAAATTTTAACCGATATCTAAATGCTAGACTTTTAAAAGAAAAAAAAGAAACTTTAAAATAATCGTTGTTACCTTAAAAGTGGCACAATAAGCTTTCTTAATTCTATCATACACTTTATACGGAAAAGAATAACATTTCAAATAATAAAATTCTATATTTCTTCGATTCGGTTACTTATACAGCATCAAAGTTATTTAATTTCTTTAATTAAATTATTTGAAACTTTGTGGTTATATGGTGTATAATTTTTAAGAAATTCTATCACTCTCTTAACAGTGTCAACTAGGTATAATTGAAATAAATTATTCTTTAGCTTGTGTTTATTATACATAGAATGAATATAAAAAATATCAATAATTTTACACTTAGAGCTATAATTTTCCTTCAAATTTCCAGTTCAATAGTTAGATTAAACCGTTTTTATAGTTTTAGGCCTTTGAAGATTTTTACAAGTTTTTTTTTTTGTGGTTTATTGAAAATAAATTCCTAGACTCTTTTTAGAATTCCACTCTAATATAATTTACATTGGAAACGAAACAACTTTTGACTTGATCTGGAAAATTCTCAATTCTCTCTTGAACTTTATTAAAGAAAATAAAACTTATTTTACCTATATAATAATAAATACATAAATATTATGTTTATTTATCTGAATACCATAATAACCATATTATGCTTTTTATCTTTATTTAATTATTTTTATTATTTTAATTTGATTTAAAAGTGAGAACAAAAGGTAATTGATATTATTAAGAATAAAAACCTCAAACAAAAAAATAAATAAATAAATCAATAACGATGCATGCTCATGTTGATGAAGTGTGTTCCTTGTATAGTATTCAATTAAAATATGAATTATAAAGAACGTCCTTGACTGAGAAACCACAATATGTGTCTGCATATGTTACTTTTTTCTGTATGCATTTTATTTTTGTTCTCAAGAAAAAGCAATAAAATAAATAATTCTAGTTTATTAAGTATAATATTTATTAAAAAAAAAACATTAAGAAAATTTAATTTCCGCCATTCAATTAAATTCCAAGAAAGTATATGTAACCAACCACAATAATTGTTGTTCGAATGTAAAACAAAATTATTTCTGCAACTACATTTTTTTGTCAAACTAAATTTAATGTCCAATCTATTTAAGTACAAAATTTTATAAAAAATAATTCACTCTAAAATAATATCGATCTTGTTTCTATATTAAAAGAAAGCATAATATGAAAAAAAAAATTATGTTATAAAAATGTATTATTTTATGAATACAAAATTTATTATCTTGTTCTAGAGAAGACGTGTTGAATATTTTATTAGTGATTATGATTTTAAAGTTCTTGTTTCTCTCTGTTTAATCGTTTTTATTATTGTGTTTTTATAATACAATGTCAAAATTATAAGTTATTATGTTTTTAACCATTCCAACATAAATATGAGGAAAAAAATTCAAAATATATAACTATAACCTAATAAAAAAGATCACGACAATCTTCAGAAGTATGTATGTGTCAGAAGGTTGTTAAATAAAAATTTCCATAGTAAGTGCAGTAACGGTAGAAGGAAATTTATTGTTGAAAAATTTTATTCCCAATAAAGTGTTATTAAAAGCATGTTTGTCTGCATTTCAAATATTGATTTTTTATTGGTGGTAGCCCATATGGTTTAACTATTTTAATTTTTTTTTCATATGGTAATAAAAATTTATTATTATTTTAAAACAAAAAAAACAAAAAAAAAAAACATTCTGCAATTTTATTAACAATAAATATGAAGAAATTCGATATAATAAGATTATAAATTGGAGTAAATTGAAAATAGGGCCTAGGATTACATTCAGTTTAATTCCTAAGTGACGCTGCCAAAATTATTAATTTTCACTGTATAAAGGAAAACTTGATTTTGCAGTCAATGAATAAAAAAATTTATTTTATTTCTTCTAAAACAATAATATCGGGAAATATTATTTTGACATATTTATATACTCATATATATTTATATTTTTTTCATGTCATTTTAATTTGGCGCGAAATTTGCATATAACATAATATATTATAAAGGAAATTTTTTCCGCCTATTTGTTTTCCCTAAAATTATTTTCTGACCTTTTGTTTTCTTGCAGAAAACAACAAATATGGAATTAAATATAGGGAAAGAAAATTTTAATAAATTTTCTTATTTTTTTTTTTAAAATAGAATAATAAGTTTTTAGCATTATTGGTTTTTTTTTTTCTTTTAGAATGTGTGAATCTTCGTTTTATTTCAAAAAAAATAAATAATGCTCAAACATCGTGTGAATTAAACTGAATTAACTTAAGAAAATATTTTTATTGTGGTCTTATGTATTATTCTGACCTAGTCAACAAGAATTGTTCGCTTTTTGGTGGTTAGAAATAAAAAAAAAAAATTTTCCACAAAGAAGGAAACTAAAATTTATAACATTGGAAAAACTAAAAAAAAAGAAAAGGGAAGTCAAATAATATGTTTATTTCTATTTAAACTTTAGTAGAATTATTTTTTGTGGAAGGAGGCACACGTTATGATGCTACGAAATAAATAAATGTTAAAAAAAATATTTTTAAACCCCACAATAGCCGAATCGTTGGAATTGTATAATAATTAAATTAATCAGTCGCGAAACTATTAACAATAGAAAAGTCTTCCCTATATTGGGAGTAAAAAAACGAGACTATCATTTTTTTATTTGGACATTAACTTTTTATTGAGATTTAGGTGCAATGTTGGTTCAATAACTAAATTGCAACGTCTCAAATATTTTTTACATATTAATTTCTAGCTTAGAAAGCTCTTTTATATTTGTACAACCTTTTTTATTAACATTATACCTTTTTATAATATTTCCTTCTTTTTTTTTTTTAAGTTTAAAAATTTTCTATTAACTAAAAATATTACACCCAAGAATAATATAATGTATTTATTTTCTAATTCTAAAAATATTGGTCACCAGAGCAAAGATTATTTTTTCATGATAAAAATAATTATAATTTATAATGTGAAAACAAAACAAAGAATTCACAATAAGGTGAATAGGGAAAAAACATTAATTTGCAAGGTATAAAATTATTAATTCTTTAGATTTTTATTCATTTATGGCAAAGAAAGAAATCGAAAATACTATAATTTAAATTTTTTTTGTTCTAGCAGTCAGATAAAAAAATTAAAGCCCAAAGAATAGTTAAAGTAAGAAGACCCGAACACAAAATGCAGACTTTTCTGTCTTTAAAATTTGATTCAATAAGTGCTTCTATGTCAAAATATTAAAATTTTAGGGGTTCAATCTTTTAGTAACGATAATATCCGGCTGACGCGACCGTATTTTATAGTACTGAAAAAAAAAAGTGAAACAATCATTAAAAAGTTTTAAATTTTATATTCATCTATTTTGGATTTCTTTACTTCCAAAACATATAATTTTCTTAGATTTGGATATGAAATTTAAATGTTAAGTTTAGTAGCAATGATTTTATCAAAAAAAATATGAAAACAATTAAGGTCAGTGGGACAAAAATCATTTTATACGAGTAATAATTTAAAATTTTAATTAACAAATAAAGCAAAAAAAAAATGTTTTTCTTTTTTCTAATTGCAAATTGTCACTTTAAGTGAAATTATTAAAAAACATTTAAGCAAAAATTATTATTGTCGTTAATGTATGTAATTTATAGCGAAAATGCTAATGTTATAGGAAGATAGAAAAAAATTCTATAAAATATATTTGCTTTCTCTGGAATTTGGACAAAAAAGAGCAAACAGTTGAAAGTTCTACAATATTCTTTGGCCGAATGACGTATTGCTTTTTAAATGAATAAATAATATTGCAAAACAATTCGCATTTAGTATTTTGATTAAGATTATATACATTGAATTATTTTACACTTTCAATTATCTTAATGTTCTTTTATATATTTAAGATTAAAATATAAGGAATTTATTGTTATTTTCAGGGCAAAAAAACGGTGTTACATTTATTTAAATAGATATATATATATATATAATAGAAAAAATAAGTTACTCCGTTACATAGACTATGATTAAAATCTTATGTTTTTTTTTCTTCTTACAACAATTTATTTTATAGAATCTAATCTAGAGTAAATTATGTTATAAATAACATATTTTATTTCTGCGATGAACTTTTATTAATATTTTTTTTTTCCTTTTTACATAACATTCACATAAAGCAAAAAAAAAAAGAAAAAAAAAAGTACTCTAGTTGGTAAATTAAAATTAACCTAAGTTCTTCCTGTTAGAAAACTACTACCGTTTTCTATCTTATAGAATATAACAAAACGAACTGTTGTTTTTATGAATATTATGAAAATTAATCTTGAAGTCAGTAGTTCCTTAATTTGTCTGTGCACATATAAAACAATTGCACAAATTATATAAATGTATATACAGCAATAAGAACTTATGTTTAATTCGCAAAAACTCAGGATTTTCGAACAAACTGTTCACCTTAAATCATTAAAATTTCTTCGCGAACATGAATGATTAAGGGTACAGAGAAATAATGTGGTCTTTAGCCTATTAATTTTAAAAGAATAACAAACAGATTATAGTTCCTAACATTTTCTTTTAAAATTATAGCACTAGAAAACAATTAAGACTCAAACGCATAAAGGTTTTCTAGAGTTTTTGGCATTTAACATATATTGTACATACATTATTATATATATATAAAAAAAAATAAAAAATCTTACATTTTTTTATTATCAGTTTAACAAAGTTATTACATATCAAAACATAAAATTCAAAAAGAAACAAAGTTTCTGTCTTAAGTCTTTTGTTTTAAAGGACAACAATATAATATTATAATATTAGACATAATTATTCTTTCTATTAATAATGGTATCCCTTAAAAAAAACCAAATACTTAATACAAAAACATTTCTTCTCAATGTTGCAAAAATCTTCAATAATAAATCTATTCACAAAATCTAGCTAAAAAACATAAAATAAAATATTTTGTTTTATCAAAATATTAAGCTACTTAAAATTCTCCATTGAATTTAAAACAGTTAAATTTAATGGATATTGCAACCAAAAAAAAAAATTTACAATAATAATACCAAAAATGATTAGATACATTTTAACTAAATGCATTTTCTTCTTCAAAAATTTGAATATTTTTTTTTATTATTGTTGTTTTTTATTTTTTTATTTTTATTTTTTTTATATAAAAATTGATGGTTAAGGTGGTATAACTTGCGGCAATAAAATATACAACAGAAAAAACGAGACATCTTTATTTCAATTGCGCGCGCAAATATTTTTAAAACCTTTTTGTTTTTTTTTTTTTTTTTACAGTTTCCCTATATATCTGGAAGAAAAAAAAAATTCAAACTTCCTTCAACTAAAAAACATTATAAAAGCAAAATAAAAATCTGTTTTTTTTTTTTTTTTTTATTTAAATTATGGGCTGAGAATAAAAAAAGAAATAGTTAAATAATATGCATTTTAGAAATAGTGCATGAAATTGACCAAAATGAGAAGTTATATAACAGTTATCAGTAGTAAAATCGTTTTGATATTTTGTGAAAATTAAAAAAGGGTTTAGGGTTTGTAAAACCATTAAGCGCATATAAGCGACATAACAATAATTTTATCAATAGTCTATAGAACTAGTCTACTATGTTAAGGTATAATTTCTTTTATTTATCAACAACTGAACAATTTTACTAATTAAAGTTTGTGATCGCTGATCTTCAATTTGATAAAGGCTAATATATTATCTTTGGAAGAAGTATAAATAAAGCTAGCTAATCTATTAATTCTAACTTAAAATCGACCAATTTGAAAAATAAACCATAATTATTTAACATAAAACTCTTTTGTAATTTTACATTTCTTGTTTCTGTGCGTTTATAGTGTACAAGGGCCAAGCTATTAAAACTCTATGGCCAAAACTGTTTACAGGCAACATTTTTTTTTTTATTTTAAAATAAACATAACATTTAAATTTTGATGAAATGTTTTCGAAACATATAAACTGTCAAAATATGTAAATTAAAAAAAAATAAATAAAAAAACCCTAAGAAGTATAAAAAAGGGAGCAATATAAGAATTCTTAAGATTGAAATCAGAAAAATAAATTGAATATTTTTTAAGTATACAAGATTATTGCAAATATGGTTTTATTTCAAAAATATTCATCTCACGTTTTTGGTAAAAAGATATCAAATTTATTTTGATAGAGATCAGTTATAACATTAAATGTTATATTTTCTATTTATTTTGATTGAGATCATTTTCTGCGAACAGAGTAAAATATATTGAACAATCCAGTGTTGATTATGATAATTTATAATTTTCTTTTTTCTTTTATTATTCACGAAATTGCGGAAGTGCAATATTATTTTTGATTGAATATACATTTTAAAATTAAACATTTTGATTTTAAAATAGGTAAAAGGAAAAATTTCTGTCATAAAAATAATAGTAATAATAATGCTAAATTATTCAAAAAGATTTCTTAATTTAATTTAATTTTGAGCATGTAGTGGCATTGGTTTGCCTGACATTTTACTGAAGTAAATATTTAACAAGCAATTTTAAATTTGATGAATGATTTTGGTACAGAATTTGTAGTAAAGAAATTTATTTATTTCTTACAATATTATTAGCTTCAAAGTTATTAAAAAAAAATGATATTTAACATTGGAAATAAATTTTGTACCCCATCTAGATGTGGTGTTGGTGTACTGGTGTTTTCATATTTTCATAATTACATTCACAGGAAACTTATAACTGCAGAGTTGAGATCTGGATTCTTACTTCGAGTGGGAAATTAAAATAAATGTCCAAGCTTTTCTTTAGAATTAAAGTTCTATTTTATTGTTTTTCTTCGGATAAGGCCATCATAATGGCGTCATCTGTTGAATATATGTACGGGTTAACAAATATTTACTTCCAAGAAATAGTTTTTTCATAGAGTGCAACGAAAAAAAAAAAATGCATGCAATGATAGTAATACACTATTTTATTCATTAAAAAGTATTATTCAACATTATGTAACTTAATTTAATAATTATTTTGTTTTTTTTTTTTTGCAGATTATGTAATTATATTAAAACAATTAAATCAGTAACATCCTTCCGAACAATACAATCAACAAAGATTTCATCGATCAATACCAGGCATCACCGGTATTCAATATTAAAAATAAAAAATTTAATAACAACAAATTCAATGGCTATCATCATTTATTTATTAGTTTCAATACAGGTTTGCATAATTTTTCTTCTTTTTTTTTTTTTGTTATTAATCATTTTTTACTCATTTTAAATTTATAACCACAAAAATATCAAAAAAAAAAAATTTCATTAATAAATTCAAAATTCAAATATTATGCATTTATTATGCGTTTATTTAAAGCATATAGAATAATTTAAGTATACTACACATATGTATAGAACTTCAAAATAAAGGCATGTAGAAATAGCTAGGTGTGGTACAGTCTTTTTTAATTCAAAATATTTATATTGACAAGTTTTGCTTTAACTCAACTTACAGCTTTCAAGTTAATCTGGCAAGTAAAATTTTTGCGTATTATCAAAATAATTCATTAATTTCCATCTCCTAAAAGTTTTATGTTTATAATGTTGTTCTATGGCATCAGAAGTCGGCTTAAGATACGATATACATATTTTACTTTGATGAAATTACAGAAAAAAAAAAAAGAAATATTATTATAAGCTCAAAGCAAGACATTTAACAAACATAACAAAAGATTCTCTTGTAATCATCGTAACATATATATGCTAAACAGTTTTTTTTTTCTTCGATAAAAATCAAAAAAATTTCTACAATTCAGGCAAAAGAAATAAAAAAAAATAAAATTTAAGATGAAAATTACATAATTTTCCATGTTCGTCAATGAAAATTTAAAATTTAGTTTTTTTTTTTTCTTTTTCATTGTTAAAATAATGTTTATTCGTCAGCAAAATTGTAACATTTATTAATCATGAACTGAATTGAAAAAGCTAACAATTGAAAACTAGATAGGGTAGAGAGAGATATTAATCGAATAGAACATACTATTTATAACACTTTGGAAGATTGAATGCATCGGTTCAAATATTTATAATGAATTATCCTATCAAATGTGGTTTTATATTTTGCAATATTATTGTCAAATTAGAAATAATATAAGTTACAGATTTCAACAATAAATATGATAATAAATTTTTGATATCGTGTTGCTCATTTGACAGCAGACACATTACAATACTTGATTTAAACTTAGAACAAATTCTTGTAATATAAAATAGTAATGTTCAATAAAATTCAAATAAAGTTCATAATTATATGTAAATTTATTTTTTTTAATTTGAAGTTTATTATTCCAAAATGTTTTATGTATCAATTATATAGTTGGTCCGTTCTATTTGTAAAATATAATTTACAATTTTTTGCATTCCATGAATAAAAATTCGAAAAAACAGAAAAAAAACATAAACATGAAAAATGTATTTAAAATTAACAATTTTATTGCAAAATTCGTTACAATTTTAGAATTTTTATTTATCAAAAACAATAAAAAAAAAAAATAAATATAAATTAAAGATTATTCGTCGAATAATGATTGTTGTTTCCTGTAATCCGATTTTCTTATATTTGTTGTTATGCTTCTGTTTTTTTTTTTTTTTTTTGGAACGTAACTGCAATGAATAATTCAAATCTTTTTCCAAAATAACTTGTAAAATTCATTCAATTTCAATCTAGGTATTTAATTTTTTTTTATTTAAATTTAGTAAATAATTTCTGTGAAAAATTTCTAAATCGTGTTTTGGATTAAGATTTGTAAATAAGATGTGGTCCGCATAATTTGGTTTATCATGAAATTTAGGATAAATAAAACACAAAAATTAAAAAACCCAATTTAACCATTTGCATATATTTTTTAAAACTTTCTCAGAGCCAGATTGTCAGTTTGAGTTAGATACTTATTTTTGCTTATGTTGAAGTTTGAATTTATTATTTATTAACTGCACAGAAATCTCTAAAATATCAAGCACGGAAGAAGATTTAAATTTATAAATAAAATTTAAAACGTATTAGGTAAATAAGGTAAATATTTTTTTTAATTTTCTTTATTTTCTTAATAGATAATTGGAATTTTATCCGAACCCTTGGATAGTACAACAGAATTAAGTTTAAATAGTAAGTCATCAACAATTGTCAGAACAAATAGTCGAGCCACTAAGGAAACTAAAGAATATTCATCTGTAGCTACTAAAGCTTATGTGCCAGTAACTCAAGTACCAAAGTTAGCAAAAAGAGCTGGAAGTGATTCAAAATTGAAAGTAAGTTTTCAAAATAGTTTTTTTTATGTACTCACTTTTTTTTTTGATATAACAATTCACACTTCTATTTTGACTGTATAGTAGATTTTAAAGATTACATTTTGTTTCTATTCCCTTACCCACAAAAAACACAAAAATAATAATTTTCTATAAAGTTCATTAAAAAAAATTTAATATTGTTTTCTTTAAAATATAAAATTTAATTAATTAATTAATATTAAATTTTTTCTTATATTAAATAAATTTAGTTCAAATTCAACCTTCATGGTTCATATTTAGCTTGAGGTGTAGTTAATGTACATAATATCAACGCATAAAAAACATTACACATATTTATGTTAATTCTAATTAGAACATCCTTTAATCAAAAAAATACCTTCAGGCAAAAATGTTTTATTCTCATTTAATTAAAATTATCTTCTCTATATATATACTTTTATTATTGTTTATAATATTAAAGAAGTTTTAAAACAAGGTCTTTTATTAAATTGTTTATTTTTATGTTAAAATCTTTATTTTTCTTTCTTTTTAAATAAAATGAATCAATGTCAAGAAAACTTGTCAATATAATTCTGACGAATTGCAATTTATTAAATGGAATTAACTTTATCTTCCTTAAAAGTAAAAATTTATGTCATTCTGAGATTTATATTACTAAAACTCTAGAGACTCTAGAGTTTTGAATCGTTAAATCTCCGTGAGATATTGTAAAGGAAATTTAATTAAATCTAGGTATAAATATATTGCAATAAAGAATCAGCAAACTGTAGACTTAAAATATCAGTTTCTGGATGATTTCAAGAAAGTGGAAATTAAACCAGAAACCTAAATACCAATTTACTCAATTATAGACTATTTTGCATTAGAAGTGTAGACAAACATTCGAAAAGAAACCCTTTCTGGATCCATTTTTCAGATTTTGGTTGTGGATATTTTTTTCAGACAACATTTTTCAGCATTTATTTTCACGCATTTGTATTTCAATTATTTTCACACCTTATTGATTTTAAATGTATTTATATTAAAAATAATATTTACTGCAAAATTTATGAAAAAAAATGTTAAAGATATAGTCAAATTATAATTTAATGACAAAAATGTTATAATATTATTTATTTAATCTTATTTTTAGAAAACAAATAATCACAGCAGCAAAGAGACAGGAACTCAATCGAAAAAACAACAACATTCACAACAAAGTCAAGCACAAAATCGATCACGCGAGGCACTCTCCCACGAAGGAAGCGAGCGTGAATCCGTGAGTTATACAATTTTTAAGACTATAAACTTTTTTGTGAATTATACTTATATGCATGTTATGTATGTAATAATAATTAATTCAGAATTGAATAATCATATCGTACTATTATATAAAATTAAAATATATTGTATAAAACAAAAATATGTAGGAAGATACATTACTAAAGTTTTTGTCCATCATATGTCATGATTTCATGAAATTTTCCGGCAAATTTGTTTTTTCGTGCATTGTTTGAAATCGCAAATATTTATTTTTGAATATAAAAAAATTTTGATGTACCATAGATAAATTATATAATTATAGGAAATAATAATTCTCATACGTAAAAAATAACTTTTTTTAAACTTGAATTAAAAGATGAAAACTTTAATTTTCAGATAGAATATTTTTTTTTAACAATTCGTTTTACCTTCTCAAACAATATGAAGAAATTTGATTTTACATTATTCAATTGAGATTTAATGCCAGAATTATAAGTTAAATATCAATTTATTTTAATCATTGTCTGTTGATAATATAAAAATAGAGTATAATAATTATACGGAACTACGTTGTTTATTATTATGTATTGGATTTGTCTTATCGATTTTCTCACTACTACTACTTTCCATCATTGAATTATTGGCATAGATAAAAATTAATATTCGTTAAGTATTCTCCAATTTATTCCGTGGATAATAAAACATCATACGGGGAAGTAACTCTTTGAAATTTTGCTTGTTTCTTTCTTAACTTAATTTATTAAGTTCGTAGCTTCTAATAATATATTTTTTCTTCCCTATTAAGTTTCTGTATTAAGTCTTTTGTTTTTCTAAATTAATTAAATCAATTAAACAAAAATAATTTTCTTTAACATTTTTTTTAAGCTTAATGATTCGTATTTTTAATTAAAAAAAAAATTGTTTCTCTTAATTTTCTGAACAATATTCATTAAACAAAAAACTTAATTTATAAGATAATTTGAAATTATATATTTTTCTAAAAATTTTTATTGTTTTTTGATTTTATTTTTTTTGTTTTGTTTTTATTATATATTTGAACCTGAATATTTTCTTTCCATTAACCTGAAAAATTAGATCAAAATCTGTATTAGTAGGTCGACTATAAATTTAATTTCATATAAATTTTAAATATATTCACCAAATAAATTGCGTAATTTTATAAAAAGACAGAGAAACAGAAATTTTCAAGCAAACTATTTAAAAAAAACTATATATTCTCGAAATCTCGATAGATAATGTCAAAGCATAATACTAATTTATATTCATTGAAACGGTGATGTTATTAATCTTTTCTTATTACGCAATTTAAAGTAATCACAACCGGGAATACGCTGGTCTGCATGTGCACTGCGAATAAGTTAGCAATGAGAATGTGATTATTTGGAGAACAAAATGCCTTTTTTTTCACAACGAAGTCAATCAAAAATTTTTTAATCTTTCTGTCAAAATTTTCCTAAGTTAAAACCATTAATTTTATTATCCACTGCATGATTACTTACTTATTAAGAAAATTCGTGACTGACCAAAATCAACAAAATCAACTTATAAAACTGTTTTTCTCTTTTAGTTTATTTTATTTTATAAATTATTTTTATTTAAATAGGTACTTTAGACTTACAACAAAATCACTGAAAAACATAAAAAGTAAAACATTTTATTGTGATACTTTAATAATTTACAAAAAAGATTTAATGTAAGAAAAACTAATAATTTTGATGGCACTAAACATAAACGTATTACGCTCTGATGATTTTTTCATTGAAAAATTTCTTGCGCACATTTATTTATACATAAAGATAAATATATATTAAAATAATAAATACTTGTTCTCATTTTTCACCTTTTAATTTTTGGGGTCCTATTTGTATATAAATTTTAATTTCACTTACATTTAATGAACTTTATTATTTGATGTATAATGCAATTGGAATCTGAAATAGAAATTTCGAATTTCCGAATTATGACAAATTTCTCAACTAGCAATCAACTTTCAACCTCTAAATGTAGTAGCAAGGATTTATGAATTTAGAGGAGTTTAAAAGTAACCATAGCACAAAATGGACCCAACGCCCCTTATTCTCACAATATAATATATTTTTTTACAATATTTTGTTTTTCATGGTATTTTGAACGTGAAGACAAAAAAATTAATATGTATTTTAAATTCATTGTAAATTCATTTATATGAAGATGTAAGTTGAAAACGAAGAATACTTTTGCTTTCTAAATAGGTTTTCTTTATTATTTTTTTTTTTTTGTTATCACGGCGAAAAATTAATTGTCCATGTGAAAAATTGTAAAAAAATTTAGAAGGTCATTTATTCTTTATAGTAGGTATATTTTAGTAAGTCTTGTTTCGGATAAAATATTCTTGAAAAAAATTCATTATCTAAATTATTTTGTTTACGTACAAAAAATCTTGTCTTTATTAAAGGAACACAGATTAAAACCGCCCTAATTGATTTGCTATAAAGATTCCTTAATTTAATTTATCTTATTATTAGGTTGTTTATTTGTCCGAGCCCACTGGATATGTACCTGTGACATCTTATCGAGGCGGTAAGCGCCCAACACCGTCAAATGTTATACCACCATCAGCTGGTGCGTCCATAGTTGCTAGTGGCAGTGGAGGATACCATACTGGAGGACAAACAATTGAATTAGAAAATTGGAGACCAGATGTATGGGGCACTGAATATCATAAGAAGCCTCGCTACAATAACACTAAAGTTCAACGTAAATATTTTTCAATCACAAAGTGTCAAGAAATCAAAATTATTAGGTCTTTTTTAATATTTTTTTTTATAGATATTGAAGCTGAATGTCAAGATGACTATATGAAAATTAGAATTGGTTTTAATGGATCATTTACTGGATTATTATACTCAGCAGGTTATTTTAAAAATCCGAATAATTTACCGAACTATTTAAAAAAAAATTTAAAAAAATGTGTTTCTTCAATTAAATTTTTTTTTTTTCAGGCTACGCTTATGATCCTGATTGTATGTACATTAATGGTTCCGGCCGGGATTACTATGAGTTCTATATTCAGCTCAACCGTTGTGGCACATTAGGAAAGAATGCACTACACGATGATACTAGAAAAAATCCCACTGTAAGTCTCTCAGTGATTATGTACGGAATATTTATTTAATTTTATTAAATAAATTTTTGCTTCAAATTAAATTACAGAATTTCATGTGGAACACTATCACTGTCCAATATAATCCATTGATTGAAGAGGAATTCGATGAACACTTTAAAGTAACTTGTGAATATGGTTATGATTTTTGGAAAACAGTTACATTTCCATTTTTAGACGTGGAGTAAGTTAAATTATACAAGAAAAACAAAAAAAGGTGCATACTAACAATAAAAATTTTAACAGAGTAGCTACCGGGAATCCAGTTGTTTTTACACTAAGTCCACCAGAATGCTATATGGAAATTCGAAATGGTTATGGAATAGGAGGAACACGTGTAACAGGACCGGTGCGAGTTGGTGACCCTTTAACCTTAATCATTTATATGAGAAGCAAATATGGTGAGTAGAATTGTTATTATTCTTAATTAAATGTGAAATAAAGTTCCAAGAAAAGCAATCATTTCTTGAATGAGGAACTAAGTTATAATATTTTTTTTGTAAATATTATTATGCTTAACTTTTACCAGGATTGATATTCATTTCCAGGTTAAAAATTTGGTTAAGCTATATGCGAAACACTAGACTACTGACTTTACACGCTTAAAGCTATCATTCTACCAATTTTTTCTTAATAAGTAGTTCCAAGCTAATAACCGCAACATTTTCTTTTAGATGGATTTGATATTGTTGTAAATGATTGTTATGCTCATAATGGTGCTCAAAAACGTATTCAGTTGATTGACGAATTTGGTTGTCCTGTCGATGACAAATTAATATCAAGATTTCGGGGAACATGGTCTGATTCTGGAGTTTACGAAACCCAAGTCTACGCTTATATGAAAACTTTCCGTTTTACTGGATCACCGGCTTTATACATTGAGTGTGACGTACGAATGTGCCATGGTCGTTGTCCAGTAAGAATTTCAATAAGAAATTGAAAAATCCTTTTAATATTCAATTTTTTTTATCGATTTCAGAGTCAACCATGTCATTGGAGGAATTTGAAGTCTGTCACCAAACGTTCATTGAGAAGCAATTCAAGTTTATTGGCCGAACAATCTACAGAATTAAATGATGATAGTTCTGGAAAAAACTCACAATCTGAAAATATTAATCTATTTCAATCATTAAGAGTTTTACAAGAAGGAGAAGAAGATGGTTCAGAGCCTACCACATCTTTTACAAATCCCAGAAATTTTGCTAATGAAACTTGTATAAGAACTTCTGTACTTTCTGCTCTTTCTGTGGCATTTTCTTTACTACTTTGCGTATTACTGGCTTCATTGGTGATAGCGTGTTCAAAATTAAGATTTAGGAAGAAAAAAATTCCATCAAATTATAATTCATATGTGACTCATAAGGGGCAAATTGATTGAAAATCACATATTGGAAATTATTCAGTTAAATTAAATATTGGCTTTAAAAATTCTAGAACATAAATTTAAATCATTTTTATCCAATAAAGAAAAATTAAATGATTTATAAATGATACAAATAGAAATAGGTTTCATAATTTTGACCCTTCGAACCAGACTATACATTGCAACTATAATTTAATAATTTGACGTGAATTAAAAACTATATAATAAAATTATTAATAGTATTTAAATTAGCTTAAATGTAAGTTTCAAAATTACTAAATTATGTTATTAATGTAAACAAGGCCATTTTTAGAGCAAATTTAACTTGACAAAATGTGCAATCAATAAAATTCTAAATATAAAATATAATACCCGAAAATTTTCACATAAAACTAAATTAAAAAAGTTTAAATTCCAAGCAGTTTAAATTTCAAATTCATAAAATCAGTATGATTTTATATTTTCTCAAAATATGTGTACAACAAGATAATAAAAGTTTTGGAAATTGTACAAATTTCTATTCTTGGATAATTTTTTAAAATAATTAATTCTTTGAATGAATAATTATAATAAAGTAATTTATTACTTAATAATAAGTGGAATTTTCTATTTATTATCAGAAAAAAAAAATTGTTTGGGCTTTGCAATAGAAATTATACTTTAAAAATATTTTAATTTTAATTAGAAATAAATATTTTTTAATCTTTAAATTATTTAAATTTTATTTTAGTATCAGTATATTATAAGATTAAAAACTTCGCATTTACGATAGTTCTCCTAATTTTTGTACATCCGAGGAGCAAGAGTTTTTATAATTGTATAAACAAAATCGCTGGTCATAATTATATTTGAGATATGACAGGAGCATAGAAAGTTTAATTAACTTGAATTATGATTTCAAACAGATTGAAAATGTTAGTGATTGAATTCATAACTAGATTTATTTAATTTTTTAAACGTAATTATTTATAACTTGAATATAGGTTATATTAATGGAATAAAGTAATGAAATTCCTAATACATTTATAAGGTTCTTTAATGTAGGGATAGATGTATTTGGGTGAAAATTTGGTGATGGGTTTTTAGAGGAGAAACAATTTTTTTTATGCTAATTTATACACAAAATATTTAGAATTCTTGATAATAAATAATCTTAAACTATTATTTATAAGTTTAATGTAAGACTTAAATATTAAAAAGTACTATACATAAACATTTGTAAATACAAAAAATAAATAAATAAATACAATTTATAAATAATAATTAGAATTTCATTATCATGAATAGAAGAGTTATTATTATTACAGAAAATTAACCTATATTAAATATTGTTTCATCTGATTCATCTGATTTTTAGTTGGAGATGTAGGTATACATATATTATTTCCCGCAGTGGTAACTGAATTTATATAAAAACAACACAAACACTTAATTCAAGTGAGACAAATTGAAAAATTGACACAAATTCCAGTCGGAGGTGTGAATCGAACCCACGACCGAGCACGCCGTAGGATAATGGCAATACCACAACACTATCATCTACTAGTGAGACTTTATTTCATTTAGCAACAGAAAAAAAAACGAAATTGTTAAAATATTAAGATCTTCGCAATGTATCATAAATTATTTCATATAGATAGACCATTACATTTGTATTTAAATAAGCAGATATTAATATAATTATTACTTCTTATTTTCAAATATTTAAGTAAGCAATTGAAACCTTTATTTTCTTGTTCATAAATTAACGTTAAAATCGAAACACATTAAAAAAAATAACAAGGAAGCAAAAGTGAAAACTTTCATAAAAAAACTTTAACACACATTTCAATTTCTAGAACCCAATACTTCAAAGAATTAATTAACAGATTTATTTCCAAACAAATAGTAGGTAGATATGTTCTTGTGTTCTTTTGATAAGATCATTGTATAAAAATTTAGATTATATTATATGAATCATAATATAAGATTTCATGGTGCTTGTTTTTTTTAATTCTATGGATGTCCTCCATACATTTGTGATTTTTATTGTAGGTACCTTACGTTTAATTTCCTAAAGTTAATTACATATTATTATATTCATCTTTCCTAAAAGCGATTAATTTCCGGTTTTTCCAATGAATTTCATTATTTCGTTTTTAATATTTTTTATCGCAAAAAAGATATCTTAAAAAAAAAAACAACAATATTTATTTCACAAAGTATTTCCTCAGAATCTTAATAGAATCTTATTTCGTAGAGGAATGTACATAATTGTTTGGTTTTTGTTAATTAAGATCCTGAATAGATTTCATTATTGCTGATGTTTTTAATGACAATGTATATAGACATATTGTATGCTAAGAGATAATTCGGATGCTCGGAAAACTATGACCTGGATAATATCAGCTGTCTTACTTAAATATACGTAGATGTCAACACATAAAGAAATAGAATATAAAAATTTACAATTTATTATTAGACTATTTACTAGAATGTTGGGAGTTAACAAAACGTTAATTTTATTGATCTTCACAAGTGATTTAAAAAAGAAGTGATGTTGTTTGTAATAACTCTTTAATTTTTTTTCCAAAATTTTAATACAAAAAAAATATTATATTACATAAAAAACATTTATCAATAATTTTGTATTAGAACAGGCTTGAGTACGAAAACTGGTGATGCATATCCTTTTTCTTCAGGTAATTTAATGTTTGTTGATTTTTCGAAAATATTCTTATTTCTGTCATCAAGAATTTTTAAGGTAAAACATTTTTCTTTTTGCGTCCCTGAATATTTTTTAATGTTTCGAGTGGTAATTTTGAAAGGATTTTCCTTTTCTTGAATCGTATTTGGCAGTACACTTTTTTCACTTCCTAGTTTTCATTATAAAATGATTTTAAAAACGTATTAATTTGATATTTCAAAATTAAAATGTTTTGTAAATTAATGAATGTTAAAAAAAAATGTTATCTAGCTACTCATTCATATTATTAAAATTTTATTTAATTAAAATCGATTTTAATAAAAACTAGAACTTTAAAAACGTAATTACAGATTGAAAAATTTCAATTTAGTAAACTAATCAATTAAATTTAAATATAACTAAATTTATATTTAAAACATACCTTTATGTTTCGCAAACAATTTTTCACTTGGAATTATTGTATCAATCAAAGCAGAGAAAATTAATAAGCTCAAAAACGATACTGTAAACAATTGAACTGAACTGAAATAATGTAGATAATGATAATGATGATATTTCATTAAAATAATAAAGTCAAAAAATGTAACAAGAAATGTATTTTGAAACCAGGCCTCTCCATCTTATTCGACTTATCAAATCATTCCTCAGTGATAGAATCTTAAATATATGTTTATAGGAAATACTAAATCAGGATCAATTAATGTTAGAGCAGGGGTGCCGCAAGGCTCTATTCTCGGTACAAAATCATAAGAATTTATTTTTTTATGGCTTCTCCCATGAATATGTTAATTCTCATGAACACGTATAGGAAAAACATTATTATATGCTGATGACACCAACACTTATGCGAGCTGTTTAGCCCCGACAATTGCGACTTATAAGGTTTTTTCTCATTAAATAATTTCTCATCACAAATACGGTATTAACATAAAAGCCTTTAAGTCAAAAATAATCTGCTTCAGGAATGCATAAGGAAAAGGGTGTAAAATGGTTATAAAGGAAAGTAAAGATCTAAAAATAATACTGTATGAAGCTGAAATACCATTCAACGAAAACTTGAAATAATTAATACGATAGTATACTCTTAGCTTTTGATGACGATCAATCGCTACGGGTTTCATTCTTTTATAGGAAAGCTGCATAGCCCTTATTATTAAAGAGGTTAACTACATTGTTAACTATATCGTTTTGTTGTATATAATGTAGGTATACTATTTTATTTTTATCTTAGTTTAGTTTTAGTAGTTTCGTTTTCATTTAAACATAAGTTGATTAGAATAATTTAAATTAAGAATCTGTACCTTAACTATACAAATAAATATCTAAGTGTTCAGCACATACTTTTATAGAAAATTGATTCATTTGTCAATTGTCAAAGTAAAATAATCTCAAAATTAATTTATATTTAAATAAACGTAAACCATTTAGGTAAAATTATCTCTAAGTAAAAAAGAAAAATAAAGACAATACATTCTCGTCTGTGTATCTCACACTTTTTATAAATAAGAATTCATAAATGTAAATGTAATCGAGAGGTCTCAGTAAAGAATTTACTTTCCAACCAGGTAAAAAAAATTACATACATACATATGATTTGAAAATATTTTTCTATATATAAAAAAAAATAAAAATTTTTACCGTGATGAATTCATAATAAAATATGCAATTTGAACTAAAATTGTTCCTAAAGTCATCCAAAATTGAATAGCCCAAAATATAATGAATATTACAGCTGAAATCATATCGACCATAAAATTTCCAAAATATTCAAATGAATTAATTGCATATCCCATTTTTGTTTTAGTTGCTTTTGGTACTTCCTGTTGCTGACTAGTCTTTCTTTCAATTTTTACATTACTTCTTCTTTCCATTTGTAATTGTGTTTCATTTGACCCTGAACTATTTGTTTTAGGTTTTCTACGAATACAGGGAATTTTGGGCATCAGATTTAATTAACTTCAAACTTTTATAATGCCAGGGCATTTGATTTACGTATTATTTTGATTGGAGCTCAAAAATATACATAAACCTATTTTTAGAAAATTTATATTATTTACAAAAATTTAAAATACAAATAAAAGAAATATTGTAGTTGTTTATTAATTAAATTTATTTGATATTATCCACCATAATTACTTAAATTTCCGAATTCTAAAGTATTTCTATATAGATAAATTACCTATACCTTGTTTTTTGTTATGAACAAGAAAGATGTTAACTAGGCATGTAACTGATGAATTAATACATTAGAAAATTATGAAATATCGAAAAGGAATTGAGAAGAAGGACTAATGTAAAATTTTTTAAACTACATACTTATTTGTTTTTTATTTTTGAGTTTTAGTTCAAAATCGAAAATGCACATACTTAAACCAAAATCCTAAACTATAAAATGCATTTAGCTATAATACATTAATTTAATTAAAACTTTTATGTCATTCCTTTCTTATACACTTTTATAAAAGTTAATTGAAAATGTTTTTGGTTTCTGGGCTTTTAATGTTATAATTTCATTTATAAGCATTCAAGTCAATTTAGGTTGAGATATTATTTATATTATTATCCTTTAAATTTAAACTTAATAATTTTAGTTATATCCATAAAAGAACATTTTGAAAGAGTCGAAATAAGACTTTGTGAGTTTTGTGCAATGAAATGAAATCTTTATTATTTTTCTGGTTCAACGATTTCGGCTCAAATTTTATTAAATTCAGTGGTGGTTCAGGTCAATGATTTTTATCAAATGATGCAAATGAAACCAATTTTACGGGATATGATAAAGAATGATAATGATGAATGTTCATGAAACTTCTTCAAGTGCTTCTTCGTTAATCTTCTTCTATAATGCTTCAAATAAAAGTTCAACTAAAGCTGTGGTGAATGATGGTTCGAAGGCGTCAAAACGAAAAAGGTCGAGAAAGAAAAATAAAAAGAGCTCTTTTGAAAATCAGGTGATAAGTTTATTGTTTGAAAAAATGTATCTGGTGAGTTTTCATTTACCTACAATAGTTCCTGAAGAAAAATGGATATTTGTAAGTAGATTTGGCCCTGATACTAAAGATGTTGATGTTTTGAATTTTTTTTTCTAATAAATTGAATATTGAAGTAACATCGCTAAAATGCTATAAATTAAAAAAGAAAAATATGAAAAACATTACTGGTCGATTTAGAAGACAAAATGGAACATCTTATTTAAATAAAAAAAAATCATTGGATATTAATATTAATGGATATTTTATTTATTTAAATTTTTTCATTATTAAATTAATTTGTTTATAGCGTTTTCCTCAAAAATCTAATAATAAAAGAAATCATATATATTATATAATAATAAATAAATCACAAATGTTCATTCTTTATAATTCATGAAAGAACATTAGTTAAAAGGAGCTTATATTTTTTAATATTCCTTTAATCGACATCTACTGTTTACATGTATAGTAATTTTTTTTTGTATAATGTATAAATGTATAAATTTTTTTTCCTCACATCTCTTAAGCCAAAACTTCTGGCAACATATGAAACATATTTTATGTTCGCTCATTTAACACTGATATAAAAATTAGGTTTGATGCTGTGACATAAATTTTGAGCAGTTTTTGATCATTTTAGACGTTGATAAATAATACGCCACTTAAGTGCCTGAATATGCATTTTCTTACCGGTACCAGCCCAATTTTAATACGTCATTTTCAGATTTACTGGTTTCATGTTTTTTTATTTAGTAAAAGTTTTTGACGCCTTAAACATGTTTGAAAATTGTAAGAAAATGAAAAAATAGGTAGAAAAAGATGAAATAAGAGATTATTGAAAAATAAAATAAAATTTATTAATAACGAACTGAATTGAATTTTATTTTGTTTGACAAAAATAAAACAAAATTATTTTACAGTAAGTAATGTATTGTATATATAACTTTATATTTCTTAATTTACAAAAAAAAAATGTAAAAATTTCTTACAAAAGTGTAGTATTAAACGAGTAAAAATTATGTAAATGTAATATTTTATACTATTTTAATTTTTAAAATAAAAAATAATGACTATATATAAGCACAATTTAAGTTTATCGAGACCTTAATTCAAAGTTAAAACTTTTAATTTTGAATTTGTCAAAAAAAGTTTTATAATAAAAAAGACAATCCACTTAAATTTTCATAGAACAAAAACTATAAATTTGTGATAATCTTAAAAAGTCAAATTTTAGAAATATAACATAAAAAATAATGAGATTCAAAATATAACTTTTTTTTGACACGATTAATATCATAATTAAGTAACTTAACATAAGATTAAGTAGAGTATTTATTTATGAAAAAGGTTATTCTTAAGCAGGATCCGCTACTCCAAAAGCACTTATAAATACGTTAACAATTGTTACAATAAAAATTCCAATTACAGTAAAATTATTGATTCTATTTGCTATACAAATTTGTTTCTCATCTTTAACATTATAGCGACTATTAATTATTAGACCAACTCCAACTGCAATCTAAATTAAAGACAATAAAAAATTAATTAAGTGAAATATCCAATGGAAGAAAAATGGAAATAGTAGTAGTAGTTTTTATATATTCGTACGATTAATTGCCTCGTGTAGGTCCAGTAGACTGCTTGACTCTTTAAAGTACAGCTAGGCACCTGTCAGCGTGCAAGTACCAAGACGATGGGGATCAAATTTACGTTTTTGCTCATTACATACTGGAGGCATATTTCTACTAGTAACTACACAATTTTTCTGGATTGACTCAGTGAATATACTTGCAGGCGCCAATGTATATGTATACTTCTATCCTGTAAGTATAGGTATACTTCTATCCTGGATCAGACGGAAAACGAATTTCGGTATTTAGTATTTCTACTGTAAGCAAACGCTTAAATATTGCCCCACTCAACTCTTTGATTATTAAATACTTACTTGAAATATGAGACTAATTGATATCAAAGTTAAGCTAACGTAATAATATGGATGTCGCTTATATGATTCGAGTACATATCTTAATTGGTTAGCATTTGCTGATAACAAAGCTAGATCCTAAAAAAAATATTGTTTGTTATATTATTATATTACATTAAATACAATAAACTTTGTCTTTCTAGACTATTTGGGAGGCACTTACCATCATCCCTTGTGCTAAAGTCTTTTTGTGTTGATAAACATTAACATCTGGTATACCATCCTGATTAACATCAACAAAAGAACCCGGTTGAAAACCTGGTGCAAATGGAAATGGACTAGATGGTCGAGTTGGTACATTACTGGGTCCTATTCCATTAGGATTATAATGATCTGTCTCGGTTGGTTTAGCATTTGTATTTACCCGTGGTTTTTGGCTCGGAAAAAAACCATCATCAACCCCTGGATGTGCATCGGGTGTAAATGGAACATCTCCATCATCATCTTCTTCATCAATTTCAGGTTCTGTTATTAAAAAAAAATATAATTTTAATATCTATGTACATAAATACCTAATTTTCATTTCACTCACTTGCAACTGGTGGTTTTCCTCTATTTATATCGGGATCTAATAATGTCTCAGCATCATCACCTGGGTGGGATATATTCCGCCCTAATTTAGGTGACTTAAAAAATAATAATTTATTAATACAATAATCTTATTTGAGTTTTTATCAAATGAGAATTAAAAAAAACTTTTTTATATAATACATTGGATGCAGTAGTCCAGTACTGTTTAAATTGATATCATCGCTCAATTTTAAAATTTTTTTCTTAACATTTTCTGAGTATAGACACTTAATTTTTACATTTTTCTCATTTAAAGGGACTCTGATTTTACAACATTTTTATGTTCAAAAAACTTTTTCAACTTAATTTAATGTACATATATATTGAAACGCGTTGCGTAAATAATGTCATTTTGAATTGTTTGAATTGTTTTGAATGTAAAGTACAGGATAAAATTTATTCAATTACACGTGTAGCCCAAGATACGATTCATAAATTATCACAACTTTTAAAGATGTATTTTACAAAAATAAAAATAAAATTCAAATTTTGATCAAAATTTTTTATTAGGTTAAGGTAGTTATATAATGGATTGAACAAATGAAATAAAGTAAAATTGTGCACATTATTGTAATCGTATTACTTAATAATTATGTTAATTGTTAAAATTTATTTATTTTAATTTGAATTGAATCAATATTAAACATTTTTAGAAATTCCTTTTTTGTTACTATACTTAATATTCTGAGAAATTTGAACAAAGAATTATTAACATCTCTACTGTTGATTTCAAAGTCTCGCAAATATAAATTATAGATATTAGAGTGTTAGAGATTTATCTCACGATTTTCAATGTATATATTTATATACAAAAAGCATTCTAAAAATTATGTTAATAATTTTTTAAACAAATAATAAATTAGTTGCTGCAAACAACAATAATGCAATGAAAGCGATTAATAAAAAGAAATTATAATTAAAATTACTTTCTTATATCAAAAAATACTATTCAGGATTTTATTAATATTTTGGTTTGGATAAACCCTCGATAAACCATATATATTTGTGTTGTTAACATTGAAAAAGTAATTAAATTATTTGGAATTGGAAAAAAAACGTCTTAATCAAAAAAAATACGCCACAAATATTCTTTAAAAGCAAAATTATTAAAATCGGTTCAAAAATGTTGTTTGTAAGGTGTCAGATATATATGAAACATTTAAGAAAATCAAAAATTTAATAACTTACATTCACTCGTGCTCGATTACGACTTCCAAGTGGTGAATTATTTTGTGCTTCTAATTCTATTGAAATCGACTGATGATCCTTTCTTTTATTCGATGCCATGATACTTTTAATTTTCTTTTATCATAAGTAAATTTCAGATTATAACTTTCTATGTAGTATCGATTCTAGTCTTCTAATAATTTTTGTTAAACTTCAATACAGCAACCAATTATTATGATATTAAAATTCAATAATTATTCTCAAAGTTTTGTTTAACGTCACAATATTATAATTCAAATAAAATTTTATAATCTTTTTTTTTCTTTAAAGTTGATTAATCTAAAAAAATAAAATTTAAATCAGAAGAAATAAGAAAAAAATTAATAAATAAATATAGGAACAAATTTACAAAAAAAAAAAATTTATAAAATTATAACAAAAATGGTTAAATTGATTTATAATTTCAATTTATTCCAAACGACATTTATTCTGTTTTAAATTATTCAGAACAAAAATATGTATATATATATATATAAATAAATCCCGGCTAAAACTTGCAGACTTTTTGCTATTTAGCTTTTCTTATTTTTTCAATTTGAACTGGAGTTCTTTTAGTTATGTTGAATAAATATAAACTAAACGGTCAGATTTTGTTGAAAACAAGAAAATTCGAAAAAAGGGATTAAATTCAGTGACGGCTTCAGTTTATGAATAATTTCATTAACACCTTACTGACCCTAAATCACAAAACAAAAAGAATTTTGTATCTTTTGAAATTTAAAGTAACCTAATTAAAATAAAACAAAGATTATTTCTACCAATAATACAGTTTGTTACAAATTAACATTTTATGTTAAATACTAACACCAATCATAAAAAATATAATATAAATATATAATTAATGTATTTTTAAACAATATTATTTAACAACACGAGAAAGTAATCTGTTCAACTTGAAATATTTTTATAAACTGAACTAAACTTAAATATAATTTTTTTTAGGAAAAAATTAAATTAACACAAAAAAAAAACATTAAAATGAGAAAATTAAAAAAACAAAAAAACTTTTATGCGAATTGATTCAAAATTTCATATGAAAATTAATGTGGATAAAAAGTTTATTTATTGAAACAATTAGGTACATATATATACCTTATTATGCTCTCGTGAATAACGTCATTGGTGAAACATGTTTTATTTTTTGATTTTTGAATTGGGGATTTTCTTATTTATTATTAAATGACTCATACTTTGTTAATTTTACGTACTTAATACATAAAGATAGTTACCGGTATTTCAGACTATGACAAATTTATCCTGAAAGTTCAATGTCCCACTATCGTATTATCTGAATAAAATATCGGAAACTTAAACATCTTCTTCAGAACGCCATCGTTGCCTTTTAGATATTATGCTAAATCCGCAAAGATTTTTAGAATCTTTAAGAAACTGTAGATATCATTTTTTAAAGGTCAATTCTAAAGTTCTAATTTAAAGAATTTTGAAGGACGGAAAGAATAGATAAAAGATAATACATCTGGAATGAGTTCAACGTTGTAAGATCTATATGTACTGTTGTACTATTTCTCTCTACAATACTTTTGCTAAATCATATTATGTCACAATTTTACTAATTTTACGTAACATCTTATAGTATTTTTCACCTAATAGCATTTTTCTGTTCATAAATCTATTAAACTAAATTATCAAAAATGCTTCAACATGCATAATTATATTTTCTTGTCTCTTATTAACTTTAACAACTCATATATCTATTCAGTATTTTTTCTCATAAATCTCATATTGCACATTTCATAGTTTATTTAAAACTATATTTATTATGTATGGATTTGAAAAAACTCCATCCCGTGGTGGGAGTCGAATTCACCTTTGTAGAATAACCACAATACGAAGTCGTGAAGCCCGATACATTTTTTTTATAATTATATTATTTTATAATCCAGTAAAAATATATTACAATTATGTTGAAATTCGTAAATTTGACGTACATTATGTATATTATACCGCGAATCCTGGTCCTGAGTGGCTCGAAGTTTTTGGGTTTGAGTTTTGGCATTACCTTTATTTAGATTTATCGGGAGTAAGGAATTTTCTCTAACTTTCTGTGTCAAAAAAAAATTGAATAATTTTTAAAGACGATTTTGGGTTTTTCAAGAATAATTTGAATATTTTTGCAAAAAGTTCAAAAAGGAAACTGGTTCTTTAGACATTTATTTATTTTTATATTTTTAATTAGCTAAATATTTTTTATTACCTCCATATACGAAGTTAAAAAAAAAAAAAAATTAATGCAAAAGAAGTTGACATTTAAGTATCTACTTAAAGCTACTTTTCATCCGAGAACTTTCATTATATTATATTGTTTGTCTGAGAGTATCCAAAAAGCACTCAAACTGAAATCAACAGTAAGGAAATTTACCATATATCAAATTTTAAAGTAATTAGTACCTACCTATAATAATTTTAGCTTTACTTTTATACACAAAACCTATATTAAAGAAAGCTATGTACAAGCGTCAATTATTTCTTAGCATGTCACCAGATAGTATTCTTATGTTAATAAGTTCCTAGTAGTTATCACGTTTTCTTTGTTTTCTTATGTTAAAAGGCACTAATGTTTTTTTAAATGCTTAAATAAATTATGCACAAAATAAGTTTATTGTGGTATTTACAATAAATTGTACATACGCATATATATAAATATAAATTTTTGTTTTGATATGAAGTTTTTTTTTCTTTGAAACAACATAAATAATGCATTTTCACTGAAACAAATATTATGTGTTTGTATTATATGTATAAGTACATAAATATAATAAAGAATAAAAACTATACATTAATATATACATAATACATATTTGTTTATTGCAGAGGTTTCTAATCTTTGTGAAGCAAGAAATAAATGAGATATCAATTCGTTTATTATGATGGCATTACACAAATTGGTATGTTAAAAGAATGTTAATATTACACTATAAGCTGTTAATTTTAAAGAGATATTAGATTAAACAAAACTAATAATTTAGTTAATAAGTGAAAAGATGTATATACACTAGCTTAATAGTTATAGCAACATTTAATTATAAATAATCAATCCTGAGATTTAGAGACTTAAGATTTATTTTTATATGCGAGGGCTATGTTCACTGCTCGAGCAATGACTTGAAATATGAAGATATTAAAGTAATGTTTGAACAGCTTATACAACACTGACTTTATTGGAATAGTAAAAAATTATGAACACGCATTCAGTTAAAATTTATGACCAAGTGGTTATCAGATTTTTTATTTTACCTTTTACCTCAAATAACGTAATTTTGTTTATTTCTAAAAATAAAAATCATTAGATTGATTTGTGGCGCTTTTTTAAGTAAAAGCTAAAATTACACATAAAGAAAAATAAATAAAAAATTAATTTTTTCTACAATAGAAACAGAAGCAAAAAAATGTACAATGCTTGATTTATACAAATCTCACAGTTGGGTTTTTAGTGTAAACATAAATTTGATTGACTAAAAGAAAAAACTTCGCATAACAAAATTTATTTTAATAAAATGTTATTATCTACATAATTATGTATCAATTTATTTTCATGACACTAATAAAATAAGTCAATTGAAAAAGTTTAAAAAAATCAAAATATTTTGGAAGTACTACACATATAAAAGTATGGACCTACTACACATATAAAAGTATGTATAATTCGGATTTGGTACATGATGCCAAAAGAAATTTATTAGAGAAAATAAATTTTAGCTTATTAATTATATTCTTGGTTTAGAATTCCTTTTACTTGCTGTTCGCTTTCATAGGTTAATGATTATATCACCAATTTTTAGTACATACCTATTAAATTAAATATTCATACTAATTCACACGTTTCAAGAATAAAACGACTAACATAAATTCTAACCACCGGAAGATATCTTTAAGACAGAATATTATTTTAAGACGATCTTATTTGATATACATACAAATACGAAATTCTCATTGACACTTCTTTTTAAAAATATATTAATATGCTTAATAAAAGAAAAGACAAACATAAAATATGATCTCATCAAGAATTTCAATGTCAGGTGGACCAAAAAAATATTTTCATATTTCTGCCATTTATAGTTGTTTTTACTTTAACTTAATTTTTTTAAATTTAATGTTTAAAACGAACCACAATCAGTTTTTGTTGGATATTCCGAACTATGTATTTAAGATTTTGGTTTTACTTCAAATATTAAATTTTTTATTTAAGTAGATATGTTTGTATTATTTTACATAAAATAATATTACCGTATTTACGATTTTATGAATATTTTTAACTTAATTTTGATTAAGCTTTTAGTCCCATTTATTGTACTTTATTTAAAACAAATTAATTTTAATTAAAAAAAAATAAATGTAAAAAGTTTTTTATTCATCACAAAACAATTTTATTTAAAAATTAAAAAAAAAACACATAATTTTGAATTTTAATGTCTAGAAATTCTTTGACATTACATGACCAAATAATGTTCCAATACTAAAAACAAAAGTACAAATTAATTAAATTTCAAAATACCTATAATATTTTATATTGAACACTACATTAAAAGCCGGTTTGTAATAATGGAATGTTAAAAATAAAATAATATAAAGGAGAAAAAGAAAATGAATACGAAATTATCTTAAATACATACATAAACGAAGTGAATCAAAATAAAAAATAACGACAGTGAAGTAGAAATGAAAATATAAGGGGATTTCTGCACTGCATTTGTGTAGAATTACGACACAATACATTAATATCGAAGATAGAAGGACAACTTTTATCAACTAAACATCACAAATAGAAACCTAAGGATATTTATAATTTTTGATTATTCAATAAAATAAAGAAATATGTACATATTATGGCTTCCTAACCTTTCACCGGAATAAAAACATCTAATGCAAAACTTGAAATGAGTACGGATTTTAAGATGATTGTCTCTCAAAATTCATATTTATAATAGTGTTAAACCATCGATATAGTTATCAAACTCCGTCTTCCCTCCAGAAAGTTATCTTAAAACTGATCAAAAATTAATTATAATTTCAAAAAGGTTTATAAATCATGATTGCATTTCTTGATAAAACCCCTTTTTTATTTTACTGCCAACTATGCTCTCTGCCAATGATATTAAGAACATTTTTTTGTACATATATAATATCTTAATTTTATAAGTGTGTAGAGAAAAAGCTTTTATTTTATGGATAATTTTATGGTAGGTATCTAAATTGGAACACGTTGTGTGCGAGGAAATTTGAAAAAAAAAGTATATTTTGTAGGTACAAAAAAAAGCACACAAAAATATTCAAACTATAGCTACTTATGCTCATTGGTCTGTCTTATAGATTGCCTTAAATATTTTGATAAAAAAAACCTCTTAATTAATCTTAATTAATCTCTTAATTAACTAATTAAAAATGTACAAATTAAAAAATCAAAACTTAAAGTATATTAAATTTTAACAATAAAGCTAGAATAGTAAAGTTTGAAATAATTTTATTCCAGTTTTCTTAAAATATTTCGTTTGTCCAGATCACCTATCTATCAGGTAAGGTTCAAATAAAAAACTAAAGAATTTCAAAAAGTTAGCCTTAAGGTTTCTTTTAAAACTTAAAACTATAAGAAGATATTTATATGCATCATTTTTTCTCTTGGAAGCAGAAAATTTTAAATTGTTTGCCACACGTTTAAAAAGAACAGAAATAAACAGAGAAAAAAATAATTTTAGCGTGGGCTCTTATTTTGGCGACCGGCATTAGTCAGATACGGAAAATAAATATTACATTTTTGTATTAAATAATATGAAAAAGTATTCCATTTTAAGAAAATTATATGGGGGATTATTATAAAAATACAATGACCCTAAATATTTTCGTTAATCCATAAAATAATTCATTCAACAAGTATTTTAAGAAGTTATTGTTTAAAGTCTAGTCTAGACTTTTTTATCTTTTCAAGGCGAGAATGCCCGTTTAGGTTTTAAAAATGTTTCTTATATGCATTTTTTAAAAAGAAAAATAAAAAATTATAAACTATTTTTTTATTATTTACCATCACAAGGATCACAAGGGTAACTTAAAAAATAGTTTTAATCAATAGTATAAAATTAATGTATTTAGCAGTCAAATATTTTAGCCGAACTCCCAGTTTTAATATATGTTAAAAGGTTTGATTGAAGGGGTCGGAGGGTTCATTGACTCCCTTGCATGTCGCCCTATCGACTCATTTCACTACTTCGCTATACCAGTTTTCGTATTTTATACATTTTATAGACGTACTTGTATGCTTCTATCAAGTAAATCAAGTAAGGAGCCCTTTTATTTAATTTAATCCCAATGACAAACCTAAGCAAACTTTTTTTTTAATCCAAGCCAAAAAATAATCAAACCGGTTTCCTCAATATTTCTACCGCAATCAACCTCTTAAAGCACTTCGCCATCCAGCAGTTAACTAAAATGTAAGTCGGATGAATAAAATAACATTCAAAATTATTTGTTTCACTTTTATGACTATCTTATAATTACGGTTTAATAATAAAAAAATTCAATGATACATACATACATTTTTTTATTTTTTATGAAAAAAATTGGATCAACCAAAATGTTATAAAAAAAAAATAGGTGCTAATTACAAATTTTTCAAAATAAATAAAGGTACAAAAAATAATACTTAAACATAAAAATTTTTTCAATGTTTTTTACCGTGAATGTTATATTACGTATTTTTGGCTTTGTGATTATTATTAACTTTTAGGACAGAAATAAACTACAAATATTACAAATGACTCAAAAATAAGAATAATGGGGTTTTTATTTAAAATTTATTTTCATAGAGTTTCATGAAATACTGAAAAATTAATTTTTTTTTTTTGCAGAATACTTAAGTTTTTAATTTTGCAACTTTTTTTGTAGGGAAGCCAGACTTTCTTCAGGAACACCCTCAAAATTATATTTCGATTTTAATTTTTGTCGAATATATAATCCTTTGATTAATTTTTTCCAATTTCCATAAACTCGCTGCTCATATTTTTCGGTCTCTCTTTTTTCTGCTTCTTCTTGCTCTGCATACCATGCTGCAACAACTTCATCTTGAAATTCTTCACATATAATAAAACCATCATACATTGGATGACAGTTACCTTGATTGAAATCAAAACCTATGACAGCTGGAGCGCAGTCCACATTGAGTTTTTTACAAACCTTTTGCAAACCAGTCACTGCAATATGAAATGATTGTTAAAATGAAATAATATACATGTTAATATTTATTTAACAAAAAATAAATATGTAAGACTCACATCTTAAGTGAACCGTTTTCTTCGGCAACATACACATTTTAAATAATTCAACATTTCCATAAGCATTTCTGGGAACTACACCATTTTCGGCAGTTGGAGGCTCATAATCTGTTGTCTGCCAATAACCAAAAATTTCTAATGGCAAATCTTTAATACATGTATTGGTTAACTATAATTTGTAAAAAAAAAAAACAATTAAAAAATTATTTGAAAATCCTGAATAAAATTACTCACCCGATCCCATTTAGGTCTGGCCTTTACAATTTTATATGGTTTTTCACCAGGCCTAACTACTCTAGCTTCTTTGAGCCAAATGTCACGTGAATGGCAAAGATGCACACAATCTCTTGGATATATTGCCTCTCCGCGAACAAAACCAAGAGTCGGTGCGGTAGATGGATATAATGCTTCAAATTTAAGTAAATGGCGTTTCAATGCATAAAGTGGATGATTCTTAAATCTAAAAGAAAAAAATATCTTTTGTTTTTAACATTTATAAATTATTTGATTTCAGTTTTCGTACTCGTGTATGGTTGTTGGCAGTGGTTTGTCCAAATGAATTTTATCAAGTTCTTTGTCTTCTATAATATCTCGTTTTGTTTTTTTCCCTAAATATTTTTTGATAGCTTCGTCAAGCCATTCTTTTTCTACTCGATTCTTTCGTGTAATCGTATTCCATTCCGAACAGTATCGTGGTGAAACATCTTTCAGAGAAAGATCGTTATTCCAGGCGAATACATAACTGATTGGTGAAGTTGCTTGCTTCTATCAAAAGAATTATTATACATTTAGTTTTTTTTTCTTAATAGGATAGATTTTATTTTTAAGAAATAAAGGCAATACCAACCTTTAAACTGTCAACACAATTGACTTTGGTATGAAACAGATCTATTGTTATCCACCTGTTGTCAGTTTCACAATAAACTTCTATCCATATATCCATTGCGTTTTTCTTCTTATTAATGGGCAATAAAATATTTTCATCATCAGTGCTCAAGACCCTTCTATCAATTTTTTTTACTTTTTCTAACAGCTTATTACTTGTTGTTGCTGTTTTAAAGTTTTTTGGGGGTGGATTAACAAAATCATCATCTGAGTCGATTAATTTCTTTAACTGTTTCTGCGCATCAGTTTTCACTCTTTTTTTTTTTGTTACTACAGAATCATCTGCTCCATCCATCTGAGGAACGGTAAGCTTTCTTTTCAAACTTTGAGAACGAGTGTTATGCTTTGTATTTTCTTGCTTCAGCATAAATAATGGTGATATTCGAAATTTATTTTTATTCCCGTCCTTTTTACTTTTATCATCTGTTTTTATTTTATCATCCTGTTTAGTTTTATCGTCCGTTTTAATTTTATTATTTTTTTTAGTTTTATCATCATTTTTTTTTGGTGACACAGAACAGATCTCTTCTTTTGCTACTATTAAATCTGAACTTACTATTGTCGAAGGTAATGGATATTTGCTGACTTTATGTAAAACTTCGTCAAAAACATCACTTGACCGAAGAACACGAGGTTCTTTTTTTTCAGGAGTTCTAATAACTTTTTCTTCGATTACACGAAAACTGGAAGATGAAACATTTTTTTTTCTAGGCGCAGCTTTTTTTTTATTTGAAACAGGTTTTATTTGTTTTTTTTGCTTTATTGTACATAAATCTGCTTGAGCTGGTCTTAAATTTATTGTTACCAAATTCATAACCATTCGACACTGAATTCCCATCGCTCTCAAAAGAATTATGAAAATTAACACAAAATCTTTCTTGCTCAACGCCTCGCCGTTGTCAATTTGATTTTCTAACGAGTTCAAATAATTTCGATTTCTTTCACCAGTATACATTTCGTAGTTTTTTATTTTAAATTTGGCGCTAAACCATTTTGTTATCGATTCGAAATACGAAACATCTGTTTTACCATTTGGATAAGACTTATCTCCATTTGGAAGTAATTTTAATGCTTGTTTCATAAGTTTTGATGTATTTAATATACGATTTAAATAGTTACCGTGTGCTATTTGACACAACAAACTAGCTTTATGTTTTACTAGCTGATTTTCTTTAATAACTCTATTTAATTTTCTCATCAATGATGCTTCTTCATCGGTAGACTTCTTTTTTTGATACCGCTCTGTTTTCGGATGCTCAACTATAATTTGTAAAACATCATTATTATCTTTACTGATGCCGTTATGCTCTTCGTTCTCTGTAAAAAATAAATTTATAAAAATTCATTACAAATCAATCTGTTCATCAATTTTATCCACTTGAGTAAAAAAAAAAAAAAAAGATTCTACCTTCTACTTGCTCCCAATCAGAATTCGAATCATTATCAATTTTATTATGATTTTTCTTTCGGTTTTTCTTGATCTTCTCATCAGGCTTTTGTGAAGGACCAGCTTCTCCCATTGCCAAAAGTGATGTAATATCAACTCCCGTTGCACAGTTTTCTAAATTTTGATTTTCAAATTTTTTTAATGTATTTTTCACTTCTTCAACTTTTTGATGATAGTCGTAAAAATTTTTGAATGGACTCTCAGCACAATCTTTATCGTTATCATCGTTATCATCCTCATCATCATCCTGATCATCATCATCACAATTATCGATTTCTTCTAAATTATCATCATCTTCCTCTTCACTTTCAGAAATTATCATGCCACCGTTACAATCAAAATTCGGAGGCTCACATGGCACTAGTGGCTTTACCTGCGAGCCGATGTCAAAAAAACTGGACTTTAAATCAAGATCTTTTGGATTAACTAATGCCTCGTCACCGCTTGACGATGATTCATCTGAAACATTTGGTTTTTTTGTTTTTTTGGTCGACGATCGAGCCACTGATGGAGTACTGCGACCCGGAGTAAGTTTTGGTGCACTTATCACCTTGGGTGGAGGTTGATATTTCTTAAACATTTTGCTTCGAAGAGAATTCGGATTGCTGCCTGACTTGCGTTTCAATTTCTTGCTTTGTTTGCTTATGTTCAAAGTTGTTACAGCAGATTGCCTAAAATTAAAAAAAAAAAAAAAATGATTTACTGAAATCTCGAAATGTGGGTAAGTAGGTACAGAGGGGGGATAAGCTAATGGGCTCAACAGATTTCCAACAGTCAGGAAAACTATATGGGTAAGTAAATTATTCGAAAAAACATAATTTTGCCCCTAAAGAATGGCTTCAATAACACCATATATAATAAGGGACTACATTTATCCTGTAAAATGTAGCACATACATAAACCTACAGTGTAGGTATATACAGCATATAGGTAGGTACCTAAATTCGTTTTTCGAAAACACATTTTTAAGGCCGGTGAGTCCAACTTCTAATTAGGTGTTCAAAAAGCCCGAGATATTGAATTTTGAAAAATATCGCAAAATAATAAACGCTTGCATTATAGTGTTTGGTATTTTTTAAAAAATTCAATATCTAAATAATGGTTTGATAATTTTTCTTGGGCTTGTTGAATAAATAATATAAATATTGGATAACGTTGACCGTAGGTTAAGCCGACCAAGATCGAAAACACACCGTTTGCAAGTTATTTGCGATAAAGAACAAAAAATATCTCCTGTATTTTATGGCACAAATATTGTTAGGTAGGTAGGTAGGTATCTACACTCAGCGTTTGTACAATACACATTATTATTCCTATTTCCACAGGTAAAATGCGCGAAGAATTTTTCAACTCACTTTTTATTCTTGGTGCTTTTTGTTCGAACTGTTGAGTTTTTTGCAATTTCCAAAGCTTCAGCTTCAGGATCAACATCATCGTCATCATCATCACTCTCGCTTTCTTTCGCATTTTTATTTGGGACCCATTCTTCTTCACTGGCACTAAAATCAGACTCACTGAAATCGTCTTCATCAGACATAATCAGTTTATTTTTTGTGCTTGTCTCCTCAAATTTATTAAAAAATTTTAAACAAAGAATGAAATAATTAGAAATTATTATGGCGGCAATAAATTTAAAACATTTTTATAACACACAAATTGTAAGTAAAAGACAAAAGTCAAATTTACAGGGTGTTTTGGTTCCTATTTTTTTTTTGTTTCGCAAAAATTGTTGCCACCTGTCACAGTGACACTGCCCACAAGTATTTGATATAAAAATAATTATTTTTAACTATAAAAATCCTTGGCAATATGGTTTACTTTTACAGCTAGAAAAATTATTCATAAATTAAATCAGGTTATGCCTTATACGGCGTTCAAACAGGCCCAAAATTATATAGTTTAAGCTTAAACTAGTGTAGTTTTGGTTTCTACCATACAAAATTTCTGTTACACCAGTTACACCAGTTTAAGTAAGCGAAAGTGAAATCAATTATTTGTAATAAATCATAGCATAATCTACGTAATATGGTCGGGCAAAATAAAATATGTGGTGAAAAACTAAAAAAAAAATTTCTACTCATACAAAAAAATCATAATAAAAAATATAAACAATAACAAAAAAATTTTTAGTTGACAAAATAACACTAGTTTAATTTTATTTTATGTTTGAACGGTTTGCTTAAACTATAAAATTTTATAGTTTAAATTTTGATATTTGAACATGATATTAATTGGAAATTTCTGTTCACACGATGAATTTATGTTTTATTTTGTTACATTTCAAAATAAAAATTAATGAATAAAATTTAATCAAATATAATTTTAAAATTAGGCAAAAAAATATATTTTAATGGGCATGTGGTCGGTATGTTGTATTTATTGGATAGAATTTAGATCGTTAAATGGAATGTTATATGCGTCAATACAAATGCAATCATTTAGATGCATCTGCGTGAATAATGAAATCATTTAGATGCATCTGCGTGAATAATGAAATCATTTAGGGACTGTTCACATATTACGTAACGCTTTTTTTGCCGTTTTTTAACCCCCCCCCCCCCATAGTAACAGATCGTAACAAATTCCGAAGACCCCCCCCTCCCCCCAGAAGAATAACGTAACAAAAGTTAAACACTTTTTAAATTACTTTTTGAACAATTTTTTTATTCGAATAAACAAAACAAAATTCATTATAACTTAAGTTTTTTTTAGCGTGCATTAATATTATATTTAGTGTAATTTTTTTTATAAAAAGGAGGAAATTTGGTTACATAACATTTTTATAAACACCCCTCCCCCCCCCCCGTAACAATCCGTAACAAATTTTCAAACCCCCCCCTCCCCCCTAGGCCGTTACGTAATTTGTGAACAGCCCCTTAGATGCATCTGCGTGAATAATGAAATCATTTCGATGTTCTCACAATATTTCAATACAGACAAATACCAACAAAAAATTTAAAAAAAAATGTGTATCTCAATTTTTATTTTTTTTTTTTCATTGTAAATGTATAGACTGCCTTACACATGCACATTAAAACAGTATTTATTTATTTCATTTCTGCTTAACACAAACAGTTTACAAAAGCTTAAAATTAAAAAAAAATTTACATTACGTTAGCAGTATTATGTTACAAATAAAATTTGATAAATATATTTACATTACATAATAAAAATTTAAAATACTATTCGTAAGAACTAAAATAAGAATTTAAAATTTATTTAATTATTGACTATATTATACAATATGGCTAAATAAAATTGATTTTTGAACATTCTTTGACAAAGAGAAATCGATTGAACTCTTATATTTATTGCCCAAAATCAACATTCGGTTAACTGGCTCAAACATTCCATAATTTGTTCTATGACAAAAAGTTACAAAAAGGTTATTGGAACGTAATCTGGATTCAGTAATAAATTGAATTTTGCCAGAAATTTGATTTGAGATTATATTGTCTTTGATTATTTCAATTAGGAAAGTAATATCAGCAACTTCACGCCTTTTTTCTAAAGAGGTCAAGTCAATCAATTTCAGCCTAAATTGATAGGAAGGGAGAATAAGGGGGTCGGACCATGGTAAATTACGAAGGGCAAATCTGAGAAATTTTTTTTGAATAGATTCAATTCTATCAATATGGACTTGATAGAATGGAGCCCATACTTGGGTTGCATATTCCAAAATTGGTCGAACTAGTGTCGTAAAGAGGGCTTTCAAAATGTAGGGATCAACAAAGTCTTTTGACCATCTTTTAATAAACCCAAGCAACGAGTTAGCTTTATTAGTGATATGAGTATAATGGATTTTAAAAGAAAGTTTTTCATCAAAATAAACACCCAGATCTTTAATTGATTGAACTTTTAATAACTTTTCATTATTGAAAGAGTAACTCGAAGGCACAGGATTTGTTCGGCGAGAATACGAGACCAAATGACATTTGCTAATGTTGAGCTTAAGATTGTTCTCATGACACCATTTATAAAAATTATCAAGGTCTTTCTGTAGTAAGGAACTATCATGGTTGGACGTGATTTTTTTAAAAAATTTCATGTCATCCGCATAAATTTGCACCTCACTATTATTAATGATTGACGTAACGTCATTTACAGAAATAATAAACAGTAAGGGACCCAGATGGCTACCTTGTGGGACGCCTGAGTTGGCCTCAATAGAAGAAGATACAACGCCTCTAAAAGCGACATTGTAGCTTCTACCTATTAAGTACGAGTGAATCCAATTGAGAAAAGGTTCTGGAAAGCCATAGGCTTTCAATTTGAGAAGGATTACACTATGCGGTAAAATGTCAAAAGCCTTACTTAGATCTGTATATACGACATCTGTTTGGAAGCCTTCCTCCATGTTAGCAATGAATTTTGAAGTACATTCAACAAGATTGGTTGAAGTTGACTTGTGTTTCATGAAGCCATGTTGGTTATCTACCAAAAAACTTGTGCAATGAGGGTACACAAAGTCGAAGATCATAAGCTCAAACAACTTTGGGATAGCTGAAAGCTTCGCAATTGGGCGGTAGTTTGCTACATCATTCCTAGCATTGGCCTTGTGAGTCGGTCTAATGAAAGCTACTTTCCAAAAAGAGGGGAAAATACCGGAAGAGATCGAAAGGTTGAAAAGGCGAGACAGGGGATAGGCAAGAACATCAGAACAATTTTTCAAAATGTTCTCCGGTATACCGTCGGGTCCAGGAGTAGTGTTATTACCCTGGCGACTTAGGTAATTATTTACAAGACTTTGGGGAAAGAAAAGGTCAGAGAAGGTTGTTTTAGGGCAGTCATTTAAGTGGGAGAAGTTTGATTCAGAAACGGTAAATGCCACGTCAGAATAAGCTTCAGAAAAAAAATTTCTGAACAATTCAGAAATTGTAGCCGGATCACCACTTGATGAGCTCAAAAATTTCATAAATGAGGGATATTGGTCTGATTTTCTCCTTGAATTAACAAATTTCCAAAAAGATCTTGGATCGGATTTTAATTTGACAGACATGTTTAAAATATAATTGTTATATGATTCATTTGAGAGGAGTCTAAAATTGTCAAAAAGAAGTTTAAAATTATTATAATCGTTGATATTTTTTGTTTTAAGGTACTTACGCCATACCTTATTTTTTTTGTTTCTTAATTTTTTTAGATCGCGAGTAAACCAAGGCGGACTGGAATTCCAATCTCTGTCTTTGTCTAAGGGAACGAAGAGTCTGAAACCTTCTAATAAGATTTCATAAAATTTAAAAACAATTTGCTCAATATTATTGTCATTGAATAATACAGAGAAGTCAATGGTATTTAAATATTGGTTAAGACCAATAAAGTCAGTTTTATAAAAATTAAAAACAAGGGAGCTAGGGGTTAGTGTCTTAGAAGGAGCGTTCATGCCTAAAGAAAAGCCGAGAGGGGGGTGATAAGAATCAATAGGTACCAACGGAGAAGAGGTCTCAATAGGGACAATGTTATCCCAATCAGTGCCGAAAACAAGATCGAGCTGTTTATCTTGATGATTTCTCAAAGAGGAAATTTGCTGAAGATAGCATGCATTTAAGGAATCGATAAATGTAGATATTGGATATGTTAACAAAATTTGTTATACAACTCGTTCTGTATTTACACAAAAACACATAGATACTTGTCAATATTATATAACTCGACCTAACGGTCTCGTGATATAAGTATTGACTCGTGTCAATGGATTTTTGTGTATACAGAACTCGTAATTAATAACAAATTTAGTTATCATATACAATAATCTATTATTATTTTATGCTTTATTTTTATTTTATTACTCAAGTGCGAACACAACCGATCATTTTTCACTTTGAAGACATATTTTATTTGTCCGAAAAAAAACTAAATAAAGAATGCTGTATTTTATCAGGTGAACCTTATAGAAGTCAAATTTAAACACCTAAATTTTTTGTATATGATAAACCTACTTTAACTCAACACTATTTATGAATACATATTTACGGAAACCTTATTTAAAACCGAGATCTGTAAACCATATAAATTTGTTTCACCTATGGCCACCTAATAAAAATAAAAGCTACTTAGCTTTATATAACAAATTTATTATTTTTATTTATACTATGCCATTGCATAGACAGCCGGTTATTTGAAGGAAATTCAATGATTTTAAAATCAGCTGATTTTTATTTTTAAAATTTCTTTGCCGAATTAAAATAATAATAATATAATCATCGAATTTAAAAGTTTATTTAATTTTTTTTTTACCAAATTGGAAAAAAATTTGAAGTAAAAATTAATAAACAAAAAAAAAAATTGATAAAAATTATTTATTTAATATTTTTATTTTATTTTAGGATGAATTAAAATTTGATATTAGAGTATTAGAGAAAATAAAAATACAAAAAAAAATATTGTTTGCCTTTTTTTATTCAAAAAATGAAGAATTTCATAAATTTTGGAAATTCTTTAGAAAAATAAAAAAAAATAAAATGATAAGTAATAGTTTAAAATTAAATGTTTTTCAAATTTCGCGATTATTAAATAAAACTAGATTATTTTCTGCGTTCTGTCAATATCAACAAAAATGTCAACCAAGCCGACATCAACATTATTATCAATCGAATCGAAAGCAAATTCAAGTTTTAAGAAATGAAATGAATGCTGTCTATAGGCTTGTGGAACGTTCAGCTAATATTGATTACGGATCAATTCGAAATTTTCACAGGTCATTTCAAAATTCCGAAAGAAGTAAAGATTCATCAAATTCTACTCCATCATCATCTAATTCACCTCCTCAACAGCCTCCAGGTGCATTTTCTTTTTGTTTTAAATATGATTAAATAGATATAGGTACCAACCTAGGTATAAGTACTTACTTAGTAAAATAAGTTTTTTGTTACCTTCTTAAATACAACTACCTAGTCCTATGTAATTAAGATATGACTTAAAATGTAATTAAAATTAATCTTATTGTCTCTCTACAATAACTCGTAAATATTGTATTCCTTGATTGCTTCCACTAGCATAACTCTATTACTATTATTCTTCATACTGGAAATAATCATTATTTTTTTTTTTTTAGATAAAAAACCAAACAACGATAAAAATAAAAAAAATGATAATGAAGAAGAAAAAGTTATGTCAGTGATAACAAAAGCAGTACTTTGGTTATTAAGTGTTTATATGTTTATTACATTTGCATCGATATTATTTTCTGGAAGTGCTGGACCAGAGACCACAACACGATATGTTTCATGGAATGAATTTGTACATCATATGCTAGCTGTTGGCGAAGTAAAAGAAGTAAGTGAAAACTAAAAAGAATATTAATATAGACGAGTTCACGCCAAACTCTGCTCCATTTCATCCAATAAAATATTTTTTTAGATTATTATTCGCCCAGACATGGATATGGTTACAATTATTTTACATGAAGGTGCAGTAATCAAAGGGCGTAAAGTAACTTCTAATATATTTCATATGGCAATAGCGGATGCAAATAAATTTGAAGAAAAATTACGAGATGTTGAAAAACGTCTTGGACTAAAAGAAGAAATACCTATAACTTACGATCGACAAAGTGATGTCGCTGGAAGGATTTTATTTTTACTTGTTCTTTTTACTGTATTTGCCGTGTTTATGAGTAGAATTCGAGGCTTTAAAAGTCCAATTAGTATGGATAGCATATCCCAATTAGGAAGAGCTAAATTTACCCTCGTTGATCCGTTCGAAGGTGGAAAAGGAGTACTTTTTAAGGATGTTGCCGGTCTGAAAGAAGCCAAACAAGAAGTTACGGAATTTGTTGATTATCTTAAGCAACCAGAAAAATATCAAAAATTGGGAGCTAAAGTTCCAAAAGGAGCGCTATTGGTAATTAAAAAAAAATTGTTAATGGTGATGAAGCTTTTGAAATTTTTATTTACTAAATTTTGAAATTTTAATTTAATTGTGACATCACTGTGATATGTTTCCTTCACTAATTTCGTTTATTTTACATCATAGAATTAAAAACAATTTTTTTTCTATAAAGTTAGGACCACCGGGTTGCGGAAAAACACTTTTAGCAAAAGCGGTGGCAACTGAAGCCCAAGTGCCCTTCTTAAGTATGAATGGTTCAGAATTTATTGAAGTAATTGGTGGATTAGGAGCGGCCAGAGTTCGAGATTTATTTCAAGAAGCAAAAAAAAGGGCACCATGTATAATTTATATTGATGAAATTGATGCAATAGGCCGACAACGTTCCGGAGTTGGAAGCATAAATCAGTCAAGCTCGGGTGAATCCGAACAAACACTTAATCAGCTTCTAGTTGAAATGGACGGTATGGCTTCGAAAGAAGGAGTTCTAATGTTGGCTAGCACAAATCGACCTGATATTTTAGATAAGGCATTGTTACGACCTGGTCGATTTGATAGGCACATTCTAATTGATTTACCCAATTTTGAAGAAAGAAAAGAAATATTTGAAAAACATTTATCTCCTATTGTCTTGGAAAAAGATCCACATCATTATTCAAAACGATTAGCAAGATTAACTCCTGGTTTCTCAGGTGCTGATATTGCTAATGTTTGTAATGAAGCAGCATTACATGCTGCTAGAAGCTCCAAAAAGAAAGTTACATCAGAAAATTTAGAATATGCTGTTGAAAGGTTAGTTGGCGGAACAGAAAAGCGTTCTCATGCTTTAAGTCCGTTAGAGCGCAGAACTATAGCTTACCATGAAGCTGGTCATGCAATTGTAGGTTGGATGTTACAAAGTTCTGATATTTTACTTAAAGTGACTATAGTACCGAGAACAAGTTTGGCACTGGGATTTGCTCAATATACTCCAAAAGAACAGAAATTATTCACCAAAGAGGAACTATTTGATAAAATGTGTATGGCTCTTGGTGGGAGAGCTGCCGAAAATTTAACATTTAATAGAATTACTACTGGTGCCCAAAATGATTTAGAGAAAGTAACAAAAATTGCTTATGCCCAAATAAAAAATTACGGAATGAATGAATTAATAGGTCCAGTTTATATAGAAGAAAACGAAAATACAATTCATAAACCATATTCAAAAATGTTAGAATCTATTATTGATTCAGAGGCAAGAAAAATGATAGCCAAAGCTTACGATGAATCTGAAAAAATTTTAAAAGAAAATAATGATAAATTAGTGAAATTAGCAGAAGCATTACTGGAAAAAGAAACACTTAATTATGATCAAGTAGTAGAACTAATTGGACCACCAAAATACAATCCAAAAGATAGATATCAAGAGCCTGTTGATTTTGAAGATTCTATAAAAAACCTATCATCGTAGAATTTTATTGTAGTGTTAAGTCGAAGATACACTGATAGTAACTGACGCGCTTGAACGATGCAAGATACTTAAACTGTAACATGAAATTATATAGCTGAAGGTCCAGCGTTTACGCATGTCAGTTACTTTAGTGTAACTCCGGATTTAGTATTTTTGTTAATATAATAGCTAAAGTTAATTGATTTGATAAATAAAAATTCAATACTTAGAAACAATAATAAATTCTTCTTGTAATTACTTCTTCCTGTAGACTTTCACATTTAATTTGTGATTTCTCACAAATACCTGTTTTGAAGATGCCGCCGCGCCATAGCAATTTATGAATAAACTACGACATAATAAACATCAAGCCGACTTATTGTGTAAAATAAAACAAATCTCCTATCAAAACTTCATTTACCTACTGAAAAATTGAAAATTAATTATTAAAAACGGATTTAAGCAAATATTGATTCAATGCAGTCGATTTTTAAACCTACGATTAATGATAAGTTTTTATTTTTTGTAAAGCAAGAGAAACACTATATTTAAAGTTTAAACATTAAACAAAAGTATGAAGTTTAAAAAAAAAGCTTAATTTAACATTGCTATGCATTATGCTAGCTGCTGTGCTTATCAAACAAAAAACAAAAAAACTTACAGGACCTGACCATTTTGACTACACAACGATTAAAATTTTATAAGAATATTTTGCCACTATCAAGCTGACTTTGAAAATTGTCAATCAAATCAAAGAAAAAAATATCATAAAAAAATTCAAAATATTTTTTAATTTCGAAAAAAGGGTGTCAAATTTTTATAGAAAATAAAAAAAAATTATAATTATTTTTCATTTTACAAGGAAATTAATTTGTTTTATATTTTTAAAAGAAAAAAAAAAATTAAAATAACTTTCCCAAAGAAAAGCTTGGTAAGTTAATAATGTCAATTTAAAAATAAAAATAAAAAAAATTATTGTGAAAAAAGTTCACCTTCAAGTTTTTTTTTTTTCTTCATTTACGTACATACGTACTTACGATTACGTAGTTTGAAAATAAATATAAATTTTTTTTTTTATAATTTAATTAAAATTCAAATAAATAAAATATTAATGTGATAATTGATAATTATTTAAAATATAAGTTCGGTAGGTAAGGTACCTTACCTGCAGTACAAACCTCATTTTCTTCTTTAATTTTTTGTTTTAAAAAAAAATAAAAAATAAAAACAAAAATATTTCTAAAATTGCACCATTCAAAATCAAAACAATATCTATCAAATAGGCCAATAGGTGTTTTTTTTGTGAAATTTTTCTATTACCTACGTGGATTTTATGTTTTTTTTTTATATTTTTTCAAAAACATTTATTCAAACAAAAAAGAAAAAACACGTACATAATGTTTTAGGAATAAATTTAAAGAAATAAAAAAATTAAATTGGTTTGAATTATCTCAGAGCTTTTTTTTAATTTAAAGGAACAATCTGTCAAAACAAATTTCTGCCTACTTAGCGCAGCTTAGGATAAATAGAAAGAAATAATTGATAACTATTTATTTGAGCTTTATTATCAAATCGTATGTTTTGTTTTCTGTATTTAATTGTTTGATAAGTTATATACCTACCTACCTATAACATAGATGTATATAATACTAACTTAAAAAAAAAATTAAATTTTATTTTGTGAAGTTTTTTCTTTTTTGTGCCTTCATTTAATTTTGTTTTTGTCTTTAAGCCATAAATCGTAATAGTCGCAATCAAAATTTCTGTCTGAATTAAGTACCTGGGTATAAGGCAAAAATCTTTCACTTTAAAAATTAAACTTAAATTAGCAAATTATTTTTTTTTTTCAATTTTCGGGACATGATTTTTTAATTTAAGCATTTTATGGCTGTACACTTACCTATCAAGGTTTTTAATTCCTAAATTCCTAGCATTTTACTATTTTAAGTTACAGACCCTTAAGTTAAGTTTTTTTTTGTAACAATCCACATATCCAATAATAAAAGATCAACACTAACATAATAGTGTTTCTCCCCCCGACAAAGTTTTTGGAATAAATTTTCTGAATAAAAATATTCTGACATACTTACACTTTACATACGTACACTTTATTATGGTAATTCAGAATATTTTTATTCCAAAAACTTTTCGGGAGAAGCACTAGTTAATGTCAAAATAAAAATTGTGTACCTAATTGGTCTCTGACTAAACTTCTTATATCATTCTGTGGGAAGGCATTTTTTTTCAATATCTTAAGAGAATAGGTATTTACCGGTAGATACTTATTTGTTATATTAAAAATAGTTCGAAAAATAAGTACAAAAAGCTAAAGTAAAGAGCTACTAGATAAAAATTGAAAAGAAAAAAAATTGTTTTCCTAATTTTATTAATGTGAATTTATTTATTTATACATTTATTTATTTAGTATAAATTTATTATTCATACAAAATTTAAAATTTTTTTGTGCAAATATTTGAGGCATCATCTCTTTTGTTTTGTTCTAGAACATTTATTACAAAGACTTTCTAAAAGAGTTAAATTTTCAAAGTAATTTATCAATTTTTATTTATTAATATTTGTTGTAGGTTTGGTCAGAGAAGGTCTTTGATAAAAACAAAAATGTATTTTTTCATATCTATAGTTTTAATTAATTTTGTTAATTTTTTTCTGAATTTTTAATCTCTACATAAACTTGATTCAGAAAACCTGATAATTATCTACTTGAAGAGAGTTTTTCAAGATTTCTTTTCTTTTGCTTTCTACACCTTAAATATCATATAAATTTAAGGTGCATTCTATTTAAAATAATGAATACATGATTTTCGTTTCCAATAAATATACGGTTGAGTTCTTATTTTAAATATTCTCATCTGATCTCAGTTGATAAATTAGTGTTTGTATTGTAGTTTTTTTTTTCATTTGCGGTAGGCGGCGAATTCAACGTTTTTTATACAGCAAATATATTTTAATAAAATGCATAAAATCAGGAAATGGAGTAAAAGAGTAAATCCAATAACATGACACGGAATGAGAATTAATTTTGTATATTAATAATTTTTTTTATAGGAGCAGGGATTAGACTAGGCTTTCAGATCATATTTCAAAGTACACCAAACTTCATCAGGAGAACATTATATTATTCTTATGGAACATATGAAAATTATTCTCGGTTTAAGTCATGATTTTGTGAAATTGATAATAAATATTGTAAACTTGTTAAGAAACAATAGGAAAAAACCACATCAAAGTTATTGGGAAAGATCTTGTAAAATTTTCCTATATAGTTAACACAGTAGTACTTTGAAAATAGGTAGATACATACACATTGTTTAGTTTTTTTTTTTTTTTAATTTCAACATCATAATTTATTATTTAGTTTTTTAACAGCTGTGCAATATAAAAAAAAATAAAAAAAAATTTTAAGCTACACTTTTTTATTATTTGAATACGTAGATACTAAAAAGTAGAAAATAAAACCCAATATAATTTCCTAATCCAAGAAAAAAATTTGTTCAGATGCATGTATTTCACTAAAATTTTAAATCAATTTCAAGACAAACTCACAGAGTTTTGTGTTTTAAATAAAATCGTGTAAAAAAAGCTTTATTGAATAAAAATTATCTAAGGTTTAGGTATAATAAATAAGTTTAAAATTTATTTACAAAATACAAATTGTTTTCAAGCAAAAAAAAAATTAGGTGACTAAACTTACAAACTAATACACAAAAAAAAAATGTATGTAGTTTGTCTAACTGAGCTAGTTGGGTTTATGTTTTAATTTATTATTTTTAGGTACAATTTGGTTACAGAACATTATATTGTGTTGTTTGTTTACTACATCTTAACACTTATTTTATTATTGGGTTATTTTCATAAACATTTCGCCTTTATAGTTTATGAACACAGCTTTGCATCTTGTGGCCTAGATTTTTTACAAATACAATAAAAAAAAATCCAGTTTAATATACCTAGGTATTCACAAAAAAAAAATCAAAAATATAAAAAATAACAATTTATCTTGAAAAAAAAAATTTATTAGGAAAATTTATTTAGAATATCATTCATTAATTAATAAAAATTATTTTTAAAATGTGTGTAAAATATCAACTAACCTCCTCATAAAGTATTAATTAAATTAGCATAAATTAGTACACAATATGTTTTACTATCATTATTTGTCTTGGACAAAAGTATAATAATATTACAATAAGAAAAATTTCAAAGTAATATATTTTCAAACAGTTTGCAAAAAAAAAAAAATTAAGTCTTTCAATATATAGGAATATAGTAAAAGATTTCGTTTCAATTAGCCTGTTTTTGAAAAGATTAGAAAGTTTAGAAATCACAAATAATACTGAAAATAATTATTGATGAAAGTTAAAACAAGACTAAAAATTAATGCTTCAAACTTTTTCAGTAAGTACCACTTACTTATTTTTTGTTAATAATTAAACTTAGAAGATTAATTTTATTGTCGTCTCTTTATTTTGAAATCTTATTGCATGTGGTTTTGATAATATTATTTTTACCGCAAAATGATATAGAAATATTTTCTAGACTTTCTTATAATTATCACATATTTTTATCTCCCACTTTTGGTTCCTTTTATATCTCAACTGTTTTCATAATTTAATCTAAATCTTAACTCGTTTCGTAATTCATAATAATTCTAATAATATAATAATCTTAATAGTAGATCAGGCAAATCAAAAAAAAATTACAACATATTAATATTCCCACTCTACAATAATATTCAATGCAATTTATACCATTCTTTAATATTTGTTTTAAGAAAATTGTATAAAAACAAAATTTTAGCATCTGCTTGCATACTTTTTAATATTCATTGAATTTTTGTGGTAATTTTTTTTACTTAACTTTTTTTATTTTACATGGTATGAAAAGAAATATTTAAGCTAAGAAAAATTGAGAAAAAAGAATGTTGACCCAACTTAAAAAAAAAAGAAGAAAAAAACGCGTTACTCCAAGGCTATTTTGTTGCTAAAAGGTCATATATTAATTTACTACAGCTTCGTCTAGAAATAAGAGAGAAAATGTGAGGAAAAAAAAAACAAAACGGAATTCCAATATTATTGTTTCATGCAATAATTTTACATAAATTTTTTAAATGAAAGAGAACTGAATAAGAGATTTTTAATAAAATTTCAACGTCATTGTGGGAGATTTTCAAATTTAAAATAGAAACCCTACTCTACCTGAGGTTAACATTTTCTTTTCCTTTTGAACAGATGTATAAATGTTGAAAAAGATTAATCGTTGTTGATGTTTATTAAACCTTCTTACTTACTTACGTTTGAAACTTTAACAAATTATCCCGCCTTGAAACTTTAACAAATTATTCCGCCTATTATCAAAATCACTTAAGTACTTACTTCTTTGAAAATCATATTCATCCATTCCAACTTTTTGTCTCATTCGTTGTAAGCAAAAAAATAAAACATATCCATTCAACAGATTTCAATAAGCACTAATTTTTCTCTTTTTTTGTTGTGTTTTTTATTTCTTAATGACTTTAAAAAAAAACTTTAATTAAGAAAAATATAAAGATTGAAAAAATTATTTTAGTTTAAGTTAAGTAACGTACTAAAATGGATATTTATCAGATATTGGGTAAATAAATTTAAACAAAAATACATACGGTATAAATAAGTAGAATTCTAAATTAAGAAATGGACTAGAAAGATTAAACCTAGTTTTTTTTTTTTTCTTGAATGATTATGAAGTTAATAAAAATGTTAAAAAAAAATTAAAAATACATGTAACTACAATTTGTTTGTGAAGAATTGATTCTTCATTTTATATTAAATTTTGTGTGTGTTTTTTTTTAAAGCAATTTTAATTGCAAAATAAACAAGTTTTTATTAATGTAGAATTTAGAGACATATTGTTAAAGAAACTGAAAATAAATAAAACTCCAAAATTCTTCTTTCATGTTTTTTTTTTCATGAACCAAATTTAAATTATATGGAAAAATTGCAAAAAAAAAAAAATAACTCGTTCCTTCTTAATTTGGTAAACAACAACAGAAAGAACAGGAAACTAGGTTGCAAAAAATTTACAAATAATAATGTTTTGAAGAAAAAATAAAAATTATTTTTCATATATTAATTGAGGCTTCAGTAAATCATTCTTAACTTGATGTTGGATATAATTCTTTTTCCACTTAATTAGTTGTCTTAATAAAAGCAGTGTAATTTCAAATGATACTTAGAATACTAAGTTATTAGTTCTTCTGTTACTTAAGATTTATATACTAAACATTTTACCCTAATATTAATATTTGGAAGCTTGTTGAATAGTGTAAATTAATAATAATAACATAGTATTCTATCTAATCCAGACATAATTAATTTAAAAATAGTAAAGATAATTTTTATAGCATGAAAAAAAAAATAATAATCTAAAAAAGCGACTTTTAACAGACCCTGTTTTTTTCCGGAACTGTCAAATTATTTCCAACTTTCAAGAATGAACAGTATTTTTAGAAGTGGAAATTTCCATTTCTTTTTCGGAAATATTTTTAGGTACGAACAAGGTATATGAAATACATATTTTATAGTTAAAGGGTTAATGCCAATAGTATATTAATATAAAATAAAAAGTTTTTGTTAATGAGCTTTCGTATAGATTAAAGTACAGAAAACAACTAATTACGAATAATATTTTAAGAATTTATACCTAATTCAAAAATTTTATGACTTGTTCATGAATTATGCATAAAAAATCGATGGCTTAAAACAAAAATAAGATAATTCTATTAATAATTAATTTTCCCGGTTTTTAAACATTGTTTAATTAACTTAACATTTTATAACATATCTGTGGATTTAGGGTTCCCAGATTTGTCCGCAGTAAAAGGAGGACATCCAAACGAAAAAAATATATAAAATATGTACACGCCAAAACGATCAAAATTTAAGATTTTGGACCCGACCCCTTCCGATTTAAATGAAACTTTCAGGGTTTTTTAAGTTTCCGAAAAAAATATACCCAACTTTTTTTTTTTTAGATCAATTCGAGTGTAATCTTCAGTGTAAGGGCGGGTTGAAAAATCCATTTTTAAGCATTTTTCATAAAAACCCATAATATTAAAAATTTACAACTTTTGATAGTAAAAACCGATTTGGACGCTTAGAGATGCAAATAAAAGATATTGAATTTGACTGCAAAAACAACATTATTATAATTTTTCTTCATGTTTTGAGATTTTGAAAAAGTGTGGGAGAGAAAAATTTTTTAGTTGTTTTTTTTTTTAAATGTTTTAACTTAGCTTAGGAGGAAAAATAGAGGATAATAATGGAAAAGGAGGACAAAATGCGAAATAATGAAAAAAAAGGAGGACACTTTTTTTACTATCAAAAAGGAGGACTTTCGCCAAAAAGGAGGACGTCTGGGAACCCTATGTGGATTGGATCTTTTTGTTTAAAACCACAATTAATGTATATTAATATTTTTCGAATAATGTCAATAAGTATAAATAAAAATTATGAGAATAAACAAAACAATGAGACTTTATCAGGCAAACAACGATTTTGTTTCCTTAAAAGTTTTTTAAATAATTTTTTTATTCTTTCATACGATAATAATAAATTCATATTTTTATTATTTTTTTTTTTATATTTCTCATCATATTTATATCTTCACCCATATAAACAACGCGACGAACTTACATTACGTACAACGAATTTATTATCAGTATTATCACGTCGTAATTATATTCTATACATTTTTATGATTAGTGTACTGAAACTTGGGTTTCTCTGTTTGACCTCAACTCCTCTAATTATAAATTTCATTAATAACAAAAAAATTATAATAATCAAGACAAAATAAAAATAATAATTGATTAGCTTTTTGCATAATAAATGATCAAAAATAATTGAAAGTATTTTTACTATAGGTATGTTTTTTTTTAAATAAACAATGTACCTACACTTTTTTCTTGAAAATTTTTTGGTGTTAAAATTAAAACAAAAAATCAAAACACTATTGATTGATTGTTATATGGAAAAAATTATGTTTATGGGTAGAAATTTAGTAAAAAAAAAAAAAAAAAAATTATTTAAATAAAACGCATTTTTTTAATTGAACGCAACTCCAAAGGAAAAAATTATGTTAAACAAATTCAGTATCTACCTACAAAAAAAGGTATAGTTCGATAGATAGAAATTAAAAAAAAAAAACCAAATCTCCTAATTATTTTTTTTTTATCTTCTTCAATATTTAGATGTAGTATCTGTATCTGTAAAAAACTGAAAATTCCCACTAACACAGGACTAGAAATTGAATTCTTGTTTTAATTTTTTTTTTACTTCCTTTTACAACTATTCATTGATCTCGAACTAGCAAATTTATGAATAAATTCATAACAAATATTTAAAATAGAAATTAAAAAAATAAAATTTGTTTCACTCAAAGTAAGATTATATTACCTATATAATTTGTAAAAACTTTTCTTAATTAAAAAAACCAAAATAAACATATATATATATATATTAGCTCTATTTTAACTAAAATATTTTAAAAGTTAAAGTACCTACTATGTAATTACATTTACAAAATTTATTAATTCAATAAACTTGTTTTTTTTTTTGTTTCTTTTTTATTATTTTTATTGTTTTGATTAAAAATTGTTGAAATAAAAAATTTAGAAATAATATAGGTACCTACGACCTATTGTAATTTACATTGTTTTTATTAAATTAAATATAAGTATTTAAATATTTATAATTGTGTTTGCTGAACCCATAATTGAGGCTTTTATTTCTGTATTAAAAAAAAAATCAAACATGAAATTCATTTTGTTTTTTCTTTTTTTATAAATAAATTAAATCAATTTTAATGTACATCTTTATTTATCTTGTTTCCAATAAATCACTATTAAAAACAATAAATTATTTTGATGGAAAATTTCAATAGAACACATTAACAACCCAGTTTTATTTCATTTTTTTTTTAGAAGAAGCAATCAATAAAATGTCATCAACAGAAGCTGAAAATTCTTTTAATGGCCCCGGCCAAATTTTAAGTTCATTAAATCCATTGACATCAAATATTTCACCTAATAATGTTAATATCACAGACGGAGAACAACATAATGAGAACCCAAATTTAGCTCAAAGTGACGAAAAAACAACAAATGAAGAATCACCATCAGGTTCAAATGAAGATGAAGAAAAAAAAGACGAATCAACATTTGAATGTAATATTTGCTTAGATACAGCTAAGGATGCCGTTGTTAGTATGTGTGGACATTTATTTTGCTGGCCATGCTTACATCAGTGGCTAGAATTTAGACCATCACGCAAATTATGCCCAGTTTGTAAGGCTGCAATAAGTAAAGAGAAAGTTATTCCATTGTATGGTCGCAATAGTACTAAACAAGAAGATCCAAGGTAAGTTATAATGAAATTTTGTGTATTTCAGTTATACACTGCTGTTACTTTATTCTGCTTTATTTTTACGAAATTGTAATGATTAAATTGAATTAAGTATTAAATGTATTAAGTATGTCAGTTAGTTTTTTTTCGATTTTAAATTTGAGCTTAAGAAATTAAGATTCGATAAATGGTTCATGTCTTTAACTAAACTACAATTGTTAATATTTGATACGATCAATATTTGTAATTACCACCTATCTTAAAATAAACGATTTTGTAGTAGTACTCAATATTTTTTCAAAAATGATTAAATTTTTAAGTCTTTTTTTCTTTAGTTAACGACATTAATATTTTTATTTATAACATATTGTACATTTTTTCATATTTCAAGAAATAAAATACCACCAAGACCTGCAGGTCAAAGACAAGAACCGGAACAACAGGCTGGAGCATTTCAAGGATTTGGATTTGGTGATGGTGGTTTTCATATGAGTTTTGGTATTGGAGCATTTCCGTTTGGTTATTTTGCATCTTCATTTAATTTTGGTGAGCCTAGACCAGCTAATGGTCCAAGTAAGTATTTTTGCTTTTAAAAATACAATATAAAAAAAAATTTATGAGTAAATTTTATATTATTTTAGATCAACGACAAGCTACACAATATGAAGATGAGCAACAATTATCAAAATTATTTCTTTATTTAGCTGTAATTTGTATTGGATGGCTATTATTTGCTTAGCTTTTTTCATACTATTAGTGTTGAAAAAGTTTATAAAATTATCAGATACACACTTATATATATGAATATTGCAAGAGAAAAAAAAAAAAGTTTTGTTATCTATTATTCAAGCTAATATTTTGAATTAATTTTTTTTTCAATGTAACCTTTTTTTTCAGAGCAAATTTTAAATTCTTGTATTAAAAATTTAAATCTATGTAAAGTTTGTGATAAGTTTTAGGAAATCATAAATTACCTTATTATATTTTGCAATGTTCAATTGAAATGTTAATTGTAGACAACCAAAAAAAAAAAAAAAGAAATTCTTTAATGTGTCGAGAATCAAATAATAATAATTTAGGTTAAAAAAAAGTTTTCAAAATTTTCTATCGGATTATTATATGCGTACTAAAAATTTGAAGCCGAAGTTTATTATTATTTGTGGAAATTTATTATTTACTGGTTATTAGAAATTTAGAAATTTTAAAAATATTTGGTAAAATTTAAAACAAAATTATAGCAATAAATTATTGAGAAAAGATTTAACATGTTTATTTTTACGTTTAGTGTATGGAGTATGAATATTTGAAGTATGTTTATGAGCAATGCATATAAAAACAAATTCTTTTACACGAATAATTTATTTTTAGCAATCATAAATAGAGTTTATTTATGTTCAAGTAGTTCACCTACCAACCATGTTTATTAAAAAAAAATCATTTTTCGAATAACACTTTAAAACCGCAAAAAAAATATAATTAATATTGTTTTGTTATGTTACTAACATAGGTCTTAATCAATTTTGCTTTATTTCAACCTTCTAATTTTAATTATCATCATTAGTAACTTTCTTAATTAAACTTATTTTCGTCATGAAATAAATAACGGAAAAAAAATATTTTATTAAATCTGATTGAATATAGGTAAAAGTAAATAATTTTAAATTTCATTTGCTAAATTTTTCGCCCACTTTTTTTTTTCTTTCTTTTACAATTTTTTTGATTAAAGTGAAAATATTTTAATTTGCTTGCTTTTCCATGCGCAAACCAATATTTATAAAAGGTAAAAGTAATTTTTTAGGTTTTTATTTTTAAATCCGAATATGTACTTGACCTTGAGTATATGTTGAATATACGGAAATTTGATGTTTGCATAATATTTTTAGAGTGGTTTGATATTTAATAATGGATAAAATTTTGAAGTTATTTAAATTCCAAGATTGGAAAATAACATTAACTAAGTTCATACATTAATTTAAAAAAAAAAGAGAACGATTAAAGTTAAAGTTTCTAAAATTTTTAAGGCACTTGAGCTCAAACAGGACAATATATACAGACTAAGGCTTTATAATTCAATTGAATTTTCAGTTTCCAAATAGTTTCTGTAAATAAACATACTGTTTCCAACAGCCAGTTATCCTTGATCGCAGCTATTTTCATAAATTTTAAATTAATACATTTGTGGGATCTAGAATTTAGTATTGAACTTTGTTTATTATCAGTTTATTTTTTTAAACTTATTGGTTATAGAATAGAATAGAATTGAAACAGAGTGCAAAAAAATTTATTAATATTTGTATTTAGATCAATGCCGTGGCGTGATCCATTTATTCTTCCGTCCTATACGGATCGTATTCAATTGCTCGGCATTCAATCACTGAAGGACAGACGAATTATTTGTAACATTGCATCAAATTAAATACATCAAAGTACAGTATATGGTAAAAATCGGCCAATTGAAAGAATGTTATCTGAGGTAAATAAGGTTTCAGATGAGGCGGTGCCCAAACCCCTAAAACTGAAATCAGTTCTTGGGGCTCGGGCCCCGTTTCGGAGTTAAGGCCCCACAAAGTTTTCATACATTTTTGTATGGAAAAATTTTTTTTTGTGCCCGATTTGCCCAATTTTTTGGAAAATGATAAAGGGGGCGTCAGCCGCAAATCCCACTGACCAACCACCAGACCGCCCGCCCGCCGCCCCCCACCCCTCCCTCTCGTTCTGGGATGCCCCCTATACTCTCTACAAAAAAATGGGCCAACTCGAGCAAAAAAAAAAATTTCCCATACGAAATGTATGAAAACTTTGGGGGGCCCTATCTCCGAAACGGGGCCCGAGCCCCAAGAACTGATTTCAGTTTCGGAAGTTTGGGCACCGCCTCTACCCCCCCACCAAGTTTCAGCCCATTCTGAGTGGTTCACGTCATCTGCACTTTAGCCGAATGTTTTTTATGTGAAGGGGTCTCATAAAGCCAATAGGACATAACGTCAATTCGTTTTGTCTAAAAATTGAGTCATAAAGTCAACTGACGTTATGATGATGCTTCGGGAAATGGACACAAAATCAATTGACCTTATGCCCTATTTGGGAAAAAACTTTCATTTTATTTTAAATTTTACTTTATGACCTTCTTCCGAAGAGTCATAACGTCAATTGAGTCATTAAGTCATTAGACCTTCCGTCCTGTTGATGTTATGACACTCTTCCTTCTTTTTATATGTAACTTTGCCAAAGGATTTTGTTTTTTTGTTTTACCTTTACTCACGAGAAATTCAAAAGCTATCTTCCTTGCGCCCCACCAGTGACAATGACATGGGACAACCAAAAAAAATTATGTAATATAACCTCAGTTTCCAATTCCAGTATAAATGTGAGATAAATCGAACCTGAAGTACCTACAAACATTTTAAGATTGAGAATTACTGAGTTTGAAAGGTTTGAGAAGCTCTGGATTGACAACGCGATAATACTTTAGGAATGAAACAAAATAATATTGCAAGAATGAACCGAATAATCGAACTGTCATTTGTCACATTATTATTTTTATTTTTATGAAAAGAAAACAAAACAAATGTCGTGGCAAAATAAAATTAATATTTTTATTTTTCTAATTTTTACAATTTCTGTAATTTTAATAAATTCTGAAGAGAATCAAAGACCATGGTACGAAACATTACCGGCAGTGGCAATGGATTACAAAGTTCACATTGAAGCAGGTAAGTCAGAAAAACAGGGGTTCTCTAGATCATGAACCTGTAATTCGAGATTTCGGCGACATATTTTTTTAGAATTTTTTTTTTTTTTTTTAATTAATTAATAATTATTTTTTAGGCAAAGAAGACTGTTACTTCCAATATGTTCAACCAGGCGCCACGTTCTATGTAGCATTTTCGGTAAAGATTTTATTTTTCAAATGACTGTAGATATTAAGAAGATACCTGTAAACCTTACTAGGTACCACGTTATGTGAAAAAGAAAAAAATTTTTAACTTGTTGCTTGAAATTTCAGTGCTACAAAAAAAAAAAAAAAATGTGAAAGTTGTTTTGCCTACGTCGTTCTGATCTAGAAATCACTCCAAAGGCTTCGGTGCCCACATTGCAATTCTGCAATCATTATTAATTAGAAAAACAAAAATCTGCAATACCTATCATAGAATAAGTACCTGGTTCCAATCATATTGGTGTAAATTCATAAAACTTTTTTATTATGAAAAATAATAGGCTCTGATAGTATTTATAAATAAAAATAAATTGAGCTATTATCTCCTATTATTTTCATAGTAAGAAACTTGTATGAACTTATTAGCCTGCGTAGGTATATAAATATTTGTCTGTGATGATAGTATAACCTAGTTTTGTTCAATAATTTTCAATGATCACGAGTTTTACTAAAAATCATCTGTAATCAGTACGAAACGAATAAAATGAGAATTTTTATTTTTTACCAAAAATTAATTTTCAGGTTGTCCGCGGAGGAGATGGCATGGCAGGTTTCGCTATTGTAAGTGATTTGTAATTTAAAATATTTGTTAGCAATTACCAATTTTTTTTTTTATTTTTGTAGAGAAATCCAGCTGGTGTTATAGTTCATCCTTACAGTGAGTTATTCTTTTTTTTTATTTAAATTATTTATTTATTTGTTTATTCTTTCATTTGCATACAATTTATAGCTAAGCCATTACTAGATATCTCATCATCATTATTATCTGATTTAGAAATACAAGCAGCTGTTTAGCTGGTATAAGTATTTATAGATTTATTCATGTAGTATTATATATTGTTGTCACTTTACGGTCATGAAATCAGTTAAATTTCTCACGTAAAAAAAAAATTGTTTCTATATTTATTCATGGAAATAGTTTTGGTCACGAAGTTTCATATCAGACTCTATGTTAAGAAATTTTCCGTCCTAATAATGTATGCAAAGGCCAAAACCATTAAATTAATAACAATTAGATAAATATTTTTTGCTTTCATTAATTTCTTAAAAATTTAATTTATGTTAATTTCATTATTTTTGTGCTTAGAATGGCAGCCATCAGCTGATTATACGGATCAATCTTCAAGTGGTGGATACTATTCTGTTTGCATAGATAATCAATTTTCTAGATTTGCTGGTAAATTGATAAATATTTATATAACAGTAATTAAATACGATCAATGGGATCAATATTCAAAAGAAATTGAAGCATTACAATTAAATATGCAAAATTTCACAGTAAGTACTATAAACCAGATTTAGGTCTATTTATATGGGTGTAGCAAATTTGAATGTAAATATTTATGAATAAAATAATGTTGATATTTCCTTTCTTAGGCTACAATTGGTCAAGTTGAAAGGAATATAAATGATATGTTAGCATTACAATCGTACAGCAGAAGTCGAGAAGCTAGAGATTTTGCATTACTAATAGATAACAATTCATATGTACAAAAGTTTTCCGTAGCTCAAATTTTAGTTATCATAATAACAGTTTCTGTTCAAGTTGTATTTGTAAGGAAATTATTTGATATTAAGCAAGGATCTTCCAAAAGTAGAATTTAAAAATGTAATTAAATTAGTATTATATTAATTCAAAAAAGGGAACTATTTAAATGCGTTTATCTAGAAATATTGGCAAAATGTTTATGTTAATTTTGTTAACCATACTGTTCTAACTTTATTTTGCAATGAATTTTAAAAATTCAATTGTTTTTTTTTTCGAAAAGTGAAAAACAGATACATTCATCAACATTCCTAATTTTAAGCATTTCATTTTTTCCTTGTTATGTATAATATTTTTACAGTACTTAATATTGAACTTATAACATTGTATCTGTATATTTTTTTACAATAAATATAATTTTTAAATTTTGTTTCGACTTTTATTATTCTAATTTTTAGCAAAGTTCATCGACTTTATTATAGGAAGCATTAATGTGGGTCCTTAATTTAAATAAATGTTCTTATCTTTATTTTGAATATACATTTATTTCTGTAGGTTGTAAAAAAAAGCTCTCCTATACTGATGTTCTTGGTCTCGTAGTTAGATTTATTAGTTTTAAATTAAACTTTTCAATATTTAATATTTTTTTTTATTTAAAATTAATTATTTTACAAAGCAATTTTCTTTTTTAATATTAAAAAAATTAAATGTCTAATAAAGTTCCTCTTGGTCTTTTTGCCGCAGTAGCTTCATCTATTTTCTGTTTATCCGTTTTTCCACCTTTTCGCATCAATTGTTTTTCAATAATTCTAGCATTGTTTGCATACGAATCAGCTATCTCACGCGCTTCTATCTCATCCTCTTCTTCATCAATTGTTGATACTGTGACTGAACTGAATTTACCCATATTTTTGGTATGTCGAGTTACCATAACTTTATGTGGCTGAGCTCCAAAGCCTTGAATATCGGAATCTTTGGTGGCTGATATCAATTTGTCATTTTTACTTTTAACTAACGAATTTTTCAAAATAAAAGTAACATTTGAATCTGATTGTTGATGTCGATAGTAAACAGGCAAATGACAAGATTTACACTAAAAAACAAAAAAAAATTAAAATTGTTGAATTTTCTTGTTCTGTAGAATTTAGAGAAAATAATTTACGTTGAATCTAAATTGTCGTTCTATTCCTTCATCTCGTTTTATGTGAACAGTATCTCCGACTTCCATTGATGATAATTTGTGAGCATGCTGATTGGTGTCAATGACCCTAGCACCATCTCTTTTGCGAAGCGGTAATTTCTCAATTGAACAATCTATTTGAAACGGTTAAGAAATGTAAATTAAATAAGTTATTTTATTATAATACCAATGTATAATCAAACGGTGTTACAAACATCCTTATTAACATGGAATTCGGATAGGATAATTATTATAAGTTGGAATTGGTGAATAATGAATCCAATTCCACCGAAAAATTATTTTAGTACGTAGGTAGGTATCTACTTATCTCCCTAATCTACCTAACTTGGGACGTGCATAACTTAATTAGATCTAGGTTATTTGATAAAATTCCGGTTGGGAGGATGGGTTATTTCCAATTGATATATATCTAACCACCAATTTATCTCACGACCAGTTCAAGATCCTTAAAAAAATTCTACATAACAAAATATTCACCTAGAATTAGTGATAGCTTTCCGCACAAACAATAATAAATATTTAATGGTTTCTCTTCGGAATATTCTTCTTGATCCCGAGAATCGGAACACACAATACTGCGTGACACAACCTTTGGCATTTTTATTCAAATATAATGTTTAATAATTTTTAATTTATTTCCGCTTTAATGAATTCTATTTCTTATTTTCTGCTTTTTATCTCTTGTCTTCGTCGATAATTTTTAATTCATAAATTTATTATTTAATTCGCGAATTTTATTTATGAAAATGAAAAACAAAACAAAAAACAAACGAATCAATACCAACACAAATCAAAGCCAGCAAAAGCGACCTCTGTGTGAATAATTTTAATTTTGAAATGAAACAATTTTGTAGAAAATGAATTCGAAAATTCTGCAGTACCAAAATTAAATGAAAGACATTTTAAAGAATATGAAACTTTATAGAAGATATTGGGGTGGCCAAATTCTATTCGAGACATTTTTTTGAGACATTGTTATAGAATTCGGCTCTTGGTGATAAATGTGTGGGGTGACCATCTGTACTCTGTTCACGACTTTTAAGTATATGTAGGTATACTCTTTTATACTCCAAAAAACGTTAATATCTGATTGTTATAACATCACGTAATACAACACAAGTATAAATCAATCTCATTTCTTCACTTTTTATTTTGATGTCCGATAACTCCCATCAAATAGGAACTTTTATTATGGACAGATTGTCCCTAAATAGTAGCATAAATTGAGTATAATTATACTTAATTAATGGTAGTAGTTTTGACTGATGTTTGTGTACTTTTTATTAAATAAATTATAATAATTAAATATTAAACAGTAAAGTACATAGAAAATTTTATTATTCGATCTTTTATATTTTTAACTAGAAATATTATTATTAAAATATAATAAAAAAACTTATTTACTTATTATTTTTTAACTATTGGTATAATATATTTTATAAAAAAATAATTAATATTAAGAATTTAAATGGACGGAATCAACGGTAGTTAATATCCTGTAAATAGAAAAACTTAGTTTTTAAACAGAAAATCAGGCTTAAATTATTTACTTAGTTTTACAAAATGTGGACGGAAATATCTTTTTCCTTACTAACTACTTGAATATATTTTAAATTTAACAATTTTCTTGTGTAATAGCTGTAGCATTAAATATTGTACAATATCTTTTAAATAGTGTTTTTATTACAAATAATTATCATGGATGTCGTTAATTTTTATGATATTTAAATACAAACTTCTCATCTAAATATTCTAGTTTTTAAATTTGAGTAAATCTGTTAAATATTTTTCTAACATTTAATAAGTTTGGGAAATGAAAAATCAAACTATTATCAGATTTCTTAAAGTATTCGTCATTTAAATTGAATATGACTGCATAATATAATTTTCTACCAAGTTAAAAATAAAATATTAGTTTGTCTCGCACTATGCATCAAATTGAAACTATAATCTGATGACTTAAAAAAAAATTGAGAAAAACAATTATCTGAATCTGTAAATAACAGCTATTACACTAAGACTTAATAAAGCTATTATTAAACTGGTCGAACTTGAAATTGCTGAAGCACCGGCTAAACGACATTTGAATAAATCAAATCGAGTTTCAGTATCGGCAACAATATTTTGGAATTCTGCTTCTATTAATTGTCCGTCATAATAAGTAATTGGATCTTCAAACGGATATTCAAAGCCTTGAAGGCATTCACATTTATATCCTCCAGTTTCGTACCCACGGCCCATTATAGGAACACACTAAAAAGATTAATAAATTATAATTTTTATAAAATAGGTTGAAAATTTAATTTTCAAAACGGAAAAAATTAAACATGAAAAACATACAGTCCGTTTTTTCATTTTTGATGGAAAACGGGCTGAAAATGTGTTTTGTAAAAAAGTATGAACTAAAAACTAAATCGTATGTTCCTTACGTATGACGTTTGTTGGTCACATTTCGCTGTATCTTTAAATGCATTTGGTTCGTAATTATTACCAGGACATTGATTGATGTCTAATTGCATCATATCCATTGATACAACAACAATTCCCCTAAAATGATAAAGAAATTTATTAGAGAAAAAATAATGTTTTCATTTTCTTCACTTACTTGAATTCCAATTTAACTTTTAAACTGTCCCAACCGAAAAATGGTGTTGCATAGGAAACAAGCCACCTTTTGACTTTACCCTTACAATCGAATGCTGGTTGAGTCCAGAAACCATGATCTAAATTAGCTGCGCGATATTTTGTTGGATAATGTTCGAATTTCTGTTCGTATTCACCTGTTTCGTTATGTCGAATTTTAATTTTTAAATGGTAAGTTTCCAAATCGTCAAAATAGGTCGACCAACGTTGTTTCAAAAATCTAAATGGTTTGTTTTCTGTATAAATTTCATCAGATTTATTAAGACGAGCTAAATCTTCAACTTTAAATTTTCTTGTGTTTAAATCTTCTTTGTACGCGAATGGTGCAAAATAAGTTCGATTTGTAAATTTATTCCTTTCCCAGTATGTGGCAGCTGACCATATTCTTGTATTTCCTAAAACTAGAGCCAAAGTCTCACCAATCATTTGATCTTCTGTTAAAGGTTTATCTGCAACTCTAGTTCCTGAATAAATTTCATTCGGATCTGATATCTAAAAAAAAAGTGAAAACAAAAATTAAACTAACAACAGACTCTTATAATTGAAAAAATAATATAAATACCTGCAAGAAGGCACTTATAAAATTAGCAAGCCGTAGTGCCATTTTAGCTTCATTTTCAAATTGCTCTTTAGCACCAAATGCAACGTCACCTCGTAAAATAAGATCTTGAGGATGGAAACTAAAAAAAGAAAAAATATTTCTTACAACTACAGACTGTGGGTTGAATAAATTGCTTAAAGACTTACTTTTTACAAGTTCTATATGTGACTCCATGAATAAATTTAAGAACTGAATCAATATTTATATGTTCAGTGTGTAATGAGTTGGATCCAGTGGAGTAATTGAGATATTCAGGATGTAGGTCTAGATGTTTTTGCCTAATGTAATATGGTGCTCTATCCCATTGTATTGGTTGTTTTTGAATCCCTGGAAAATGTGTCATGATTTTACAATGATATTATTGAATTTGATATACATATTTTGTTTTTCTTTACTTACATCCAACCCTAGCACAATTATAACCACTGTAGTATTCCTCAGCAGAAGCTCTTTCAATTATTTCTCCCAAATAAGGACGTCTAACTACATTAGGTAATCTAAAACCTGGTCTGCAGCGACATTGGTATCCGCCGCGTCGAAAACCCCATCCGTTCAAAGGTTCACATTCAGTTGTCTCCTTTTTACACCTCGCTGTATCCGAAAATTTATTTGGACCTTTATTTCCTTCACCCACAGGACATTGATTTATGTCAATACGTTCAAAATCCATTTCCAATACTGCTATTGCTGTATATCTAAAAAAAAAAGAATTGTAATATGAAATATGATACTTTAAGAAATGGGGTGAAAAACGTTGATTTATTATGAATAAAACTATTTATATAAGAATGTAAATAAATGGCTTCTTCTTTTGGCTTAATGCTTGATTGTTTCAAAGAACGTTTTTCCCTTTTTCAGGTTATACGCGTTGTACATTCTATTTTCTCACGGCAGTTAATATAACTTCCAGCTAAACATTTGTATATTTTAAATTCTACACTTTTTCAGAAACTCATAAAAGCTTTAGATGAATTTTTTACTTGAAATTAAATTTAATAAACCTACTTTGGATATTCAATGTGTCTAAACTGGGTATGCCGTGGATAAATGTCTGCAATTGGTACAACAGCTGATATTAACCATTTATTTGAGCGACCACAATCAAAATAAGGCCTAGTCCATTTGACTGGTCCGGGTATTTCATCGGCACCGGGAGGACCATGAAAAGTAAATGTTTCATTTGTATTATTGGCATATCGAATTTCAACTTGGTATGTTGTTTTCGTGTCATGACGCCTGTCTACATTATCTGGCAACCATGTTTTATACCATTCATTAACCTTATACAAATCCGAAGTATAATCCTTTGAAAATGCATCTTTTGCTGCTGCTCCTAAATCATTAACTTGGAAGGTATTCATTGTTGATGTTTTCAATAAATGAATTGGATCATTGAAATCATCAAAACGGAATGTGCGCGGAGCAAATCTTGGGAATGTTTTATTGAAAAATCCACGATAAGATGATGAATAAGAATTATTTGGTGAAAAATAAATCGCTGAAGCATTAATGTACGGATTAGACGAGACGTCTGCCACAGTTGATAGAACTAAATTGAAACAGATTATAATACGAAATGTAATAAAAATGTCTATGTAAGGTCTTAAAAAATTATAGTTTTAAACTCACAGTAATACATCATTCCTGGATCATAAGTGTCATTTATTGCTGGACGTATAAATCTACTTTGCAAAATATAACTCCAAAAAAAACTGCGACTCATAGCCATGTTGTGTAAGTGAAGTAATGCTGTTCGATTCGGAAAAACTGGATTAATATTAATTTCTTTAATATCCGGTTTATGAGAGACCGTTTCTTCTTGTAGATATAAATCGGCAACATGTTGAATTAAACAATTGTCAGGTGTTACTTTGTCATATTTTATTTTAATTTCATCAAAAGCATCACGGCTTTGCCACTCATATTGAGCTGAAATTAAACAAAAACAAAATTGTTGTCAAATTTTTGGCAAAATTTTATCACTTTGGTTGATTTTTTTTTTTTTTTAATAAATTAACATATAACCTTATCATTATTATTCTATTGATAATAGATTGAAAAACTTGTTTTTTGTTGTCTCAAAAAGTAGTATCTAGGTATGTAAGCTAGATAGTTATTAATAGGTGACCAGACTCACTCTAATTTGAATCTTTGTACTTACTCGTAGAAAATGAGTATTAGATTTTGTGCACTATTTAGAGATTTTTTAGGTATTCAAAAGTATAAACTCTCCGTTTTTTAAACATTTTTTTTAACTCATTTCCTTGCTGCATAAAAAATTAAATTTTACTTTGTTTGTATCCAAAATATAGTAAGTTGTAATATCGACAGATTGACTCGATTGACTTTCCGAACAAAAATCGTTTTTGTTTTCTTCAAGAAATTATTTTCTAATATCTAAATATATAATATAAACGAACGAACATAACATTATTTATATTTCGTTTTATCTAAACTATCATAAACAGAAAATTTAGAAAAAAAAAAAAAATGTATGTGTTAACTTTCGAAAAAGAATTGATGGAAAATAATAAAAAACAATCAACTCCGAACCCAGAATCTGTGGTAAAAAATGTATTATTGTCATAGCCACAAATATTCGTATGTTATTTTAATCATATGTTTTAATATAAAAAATAAAGTATTTAAAATTGTTTCAATTGTTGGAGAAGCATTGGACATTTTATCTCGCCAAATAAAGTAAATATATTAGAAGAATTCCAACTCAAATCTTTATCGCTAAAGAAACCCGAAAAATTATTGGAAAGGATTTCGGAAATAGCTATATTTTTGTGTAAAAAATGAACATATACCTATTTTGACAAATTTTCCCGAAAACAGAGCATTTTAGCGCCGGGTTGATTAAAATAAGCCTCAGAGCGTTAAAAACTATCAAAGAATCTAGCCATCTTATTATACCTACCTAATTATTTTAAAATAAAACTTATAGGAAGAGTTAGGTATACACCGTACCTCCTTTTTTTTTTTGTCACACCAATATGTAAAATTAGATGACTTCTTAAGATTTTATTTATGTAGGAACTGGTTAGATAGTTAACATAACATAAAGTTATTACGATTCATTAAGTTCAAAATCTTAGAAGAAACCAATATAATATTGAATAAATTATATAAACTATTATGATTATTATGTATAGCAATTCATTAATAATTTTTTTTGTTGTGATTGTGTTTGTGGTGACCAAAAATAAAATTTAATTAAACTAAAATACCTATGCTTCTGCTGGAATGATTCATAATAAACATGCCTATATTTTCATTCATTCCAGCCCTCCAAGGCCATTTTGAAGAATTTTTAATTTCTTAAAACTAAGAAAATTAGCAAATATATGAATTTAATTTTCAATTTTTAATTAAAAATTAATTAAAATTACGTTTTATCATAATTTTATCACCCAGAGGTTGTTGAACTCTTTGGGATGGATTACACTTACCTAGCACACGGACAATCAACAGCACCACAAAAATGGTAAAACTTCGAAATAAAATTGTTGTAAACATTTTTTATTCACTTTTGTTTTTTTTTTTTTTTATTAAATTTAAATGTTCATTATTAAAAATAAGTAAAAAAGAAAAAATTGAATAAATTATAAAAAAAAATTAAATAAAAATTAAAAATTAAAATTTCTTGTTAAAAAAAAAAATTAGAAAACGCCCAAAAAAAGTTGTTTACGGTTTAAAGAAATATTAATTTTGTTGACTGCTGTCTTCTTGTTTATTTCTTTTATATCTATTTGACATTTTTTGTTTTTGTTTTGTTTATGTTTTTCTTCGTCGTATTTATGGAATGAAACAAAACCAAAATAATTTATAATTTCGTTTTCTTTTTTTGGAATAGAAACATTTTAGTTAATTTTTTTTGTGAAAGATGTCGCTGGTTCGAAATTAAGAAATTAATAAGAATTTAAATTTATTTTGTTTGTGGGAAGTAACGAAAGTTCGTTTTAATTTTTTTTTTCATCGCTTTGCTTTGCAATTTCTTTATTAATTTAATCCACACAAAAATAATATGCGTAAGCCCCAAGTAAGCCCATTAGAATACGAGTTTTAAAAAATATATATAGCACATACTCAATAACTATTATAATAAGGGAATAAGGGAATATTTTAAATTTGATATGCAGATTATTAAGATCAGACTCAGGAAAATCCGAACCAATTTCACCCGATGAACGAACCCGAAAAGAATTTAGCTCAGTCCATAGCTGGTTCCAACTTATAGATTTATTTATTGAAGTTTTCATCATCAGGAGCTTATTGTCTCTTGTTTTTCCCTCTTTTTTTCCCCTAATTAATTCCTTAAACGTATTTCTTAATCCTTGTGCACTGACAAACTCTCCAGATCTCCAGGATGCCCAAATAGACGTAGAATACTAACTTTTTCCGCACATCATAGTACAACTACAGCAACTCTTCACCTTACTGAAAACATCTAGAAAAATACAGATAATCAAAGGGCTAATATCCTTTTACTATTAGATTTCAGCAAAGCATTCGATACAATTAGTCATACCTTTTTACTACTTAAATTAAAAACTCTCTTTCTTTTTCTTCTAATTCTTGTGATCTCATTTTTTCATATTTGACTGGTAGATGCCAAACAGTTTTTTTTTTCGGAATGAAGCATTTAATAATGTAAGCTTGAGTTCCGGGTTCCACAAGGATCTATACTGGGACGTTTATTATTTACATTATACATTAACGTTCTCCCATCATCATCAACACCGAAATTCTCAGAAATCCATATTTTTGCAGACGATGTTCAACACCTCAAAGCATTTCCAGTTGATAACCCAATACCTTATTTTCAGAAATTGCAAGATGATTTAAATCTTATTCTACTTTTGGCATCTGAAAATTTTCTCAAAATGAATGCTGGTAAAATTCAAGCGATTATAATATATAGTGTTATTTGTAGTTCAATCTGTCCTCATATTCTTATTGATGGAAATATGATAAAAATCTTGATAGAAATCAGGATAGTAAAAAGACACTCAATCAACTATCTTCTTACAAACACATACAATGATCTGCTATCCGGACAGTTTAATCCAGTTTAATCCAGTCTAATTTCTGCTAAGACACAATTTGTAAGTAAGTAGCATTGATATAATTTACTTAATATTTTATTTTTCTATAATTTAATCAACATAATTTACAATAAATGCAAAATAAAATTAATTAATTAATTTTATCAAAAATTTTAGCCTGCAAGTGATGCCAATAATTTTGGATTAAGTCTTCGTGATTTGATGCTTACTCTAGGACGATATCCATTTTTATCTGCTGTATACATTGTCATTGTTCTAATTTCTCCATCATCATAACCATAAGATCCCATTACAACTAACTCTTCTTTCTCAGTTTCAGGATTCATTATTACACCTGTGAATAAATAGTATAAATTTAAGATTAAACCTTAGATGGAATTATAATTATAATAACGTTGATTGAGTTTTCTAAAATTAATTTCAGGAATAACATTTATGAATCCATCTCTAAGTTTGACTTATACTCACCAACTTCTTCTCGTACAGAGCCATCGCTTGTTTCGTAACTAAAATAAAAAATCACTTAATTGGAATCAAGAAATTTTTAAAAACTTGGAATGATTTATTTATTTAAAATTAGAATGAGGAGGCAAAGAAGAACATTACATAAAAGTCATAAATAATGTTCTTGTTATGCTCACTATTCTTCGTCACAACACGATAAATATATTTTTTTTAAACTATCGTTATAACCTTAATTGATGCGATAATTAAGTATCTGAGAAAAAGATAATTTTTTAAAATCAACTTGTAATGTTTTCTTATAATGACACCGAAAATTTGTCCTAAGAATTTTAACGTTGTTATAATATCAAATAAACTTTAATACTGGACTTAGAAATAAATAGTTATCGTACACATAATAAAATCATTTTTAACATACTTAAATTGGTATCCTTCTTTGGTTGCAACATTTTTGTACTCTTTTAATAAAATTTTTGACATCATAATATCTAAAAGTTGTCTTTCCGGCGTTTTCTGTCCGAAAATAATAGCAATTAGTCCACAAGTCATAATTAGACGTAAAAGCTTAAAAGAAAAGGATATTTCATAAAAATTATTTTTAAATAATTATCTTAGAAATATTTACATTTCTTGAATACATCACGCACAATTTAATAAAATAAATATAACCGCCAACTTAACCACCAGATCGCCTTAAACTAAAATCAAGAATATTTAATTATTATTTACTATATAGCGGTTATTATGTGATTATTTGATTTAAAAAAATATTATGTAACAACATTACCAAAATGCTTTTTTGCATTTAAATTGTGTAGTAAATTAAAATTCACTTAAAAATATAGCTTTATAGCTTCATATAAATATAAATATTTTGTAGATTTTAGGTTTAACAATTCTTAAGTAGAAGGGGAATAAAATTCATTCTTATTTAAAAATTTGTTGGGTAGATTTTTTTTTTTTGAAGGAAATCCTTTCACTTATCTTACTTTAAAAGTTATTTAGTAGGGAAATAAAAGGAATTTGAATACACAAACACAACGTGCTCTATTTCTTAACCAATTAATCGTATTTTGTTAACCTTGGTGTCATTTTGAACAAATTACTTTCTTCTGTATAACTTTCCTTTTAAGCCAGTTTTCCAGCAAAAATGGAATAAACTGATTGAATTTACTTTACGCCTGTCAGTCCGTAACAGGAGATTGATAATAGAAACCGAACCAAGAGCTGTTAAAGGATTTCGATAAAAATTGGTGTATTTTTCTTTAGATTTGAGAGAAATTAGAATTATGTTTTAAGAGATTTGAGTGAACTTTTGCAATTCGTTTTCTAAGACACAATTTGACGGTAAGTAGCATTGATATTATTTATTTAATATTTTATTTTTCTATAATTTATTCAACATAATTTACAATAAATCAAAAATAAAATTAATTAAAGTCAAGAGCTGCCAATAATTTTTTATTAAGTTTTCTTGGTGATCTCATATTTGCTTCGTCTTCATGATGATAAGATTCCATTACAACTGACTCTTCATTCTCAGTTTGGCGATTCATTATTACACCTGTGAATAAATAGTATACATTTAAGATTAAAACTTAGATGGAATGATAATTATCATCTCTAAGTGACAAGTACTCACCAACTTCTTCGTCTTCAAAACTATCGCTTGTTGCGCAACTAAAATAAAAAATTACTTACTTGGAATCAAGAAATTTTTAAAAACTTGGAATGAATTATTTATTTAAAATTAGAACGAGGAGGCAAAAAAGAACATTATATAAAAGTCCTAAATAATGTTCTTGCTATGCTCATATTCACTATTTTCAGGCCCGGATTTACATAACTTTCGCCCTGGGCGGTTTTTGAAAATTGCGCTCTTTAATTCATACTAAAAGTTATTTATAATAAATGAAAAAAATACTACTAAAGTTAATGTATATAATTATACGGTATATATATCTTTAGTTTTTAATTTATTAGATTTCTTCGTAATTTTATTGTAACAAATTTTTCGAAAACTTCTTCAAACGATATTTTGTCTAACATTTTATTTTCTATTGCTAAGATCGTAAAATCATTCAATTTTTCATCACATAAGGTGAATCTCAAGTAAGTTTTTATTCTTCTCAGTGCAGAAAAAGACCTTTATGCTGAAAAATTGGATGCTGGAGTTGATAAAAATATTTTTAAAATAAATTCTATATTTGGATAGACAGCCTGCATGTTTTTTTCTTTAATCAATGAATACAAAGCATTTATATTCAAGTTATGCTCTTTTTTAGATTTTAAATATTCTCTAAAACGGATACGAAATTTCACGGAACGAATTTTGCGCCCTTTTGAAATGTTGCGCCCGTGGCGGTTGCCCCATTTGCCAATAGGTAAATCCGGAACTGACTATTGTTCGTCACAACACGATAAACATATTTTTTTTAAAAAAACTATCGTTATTTATAACCTTAATTGATGCGATAATTAAGTATATCTGGGAAAAAGATAAATTTTTTAAAATCATAATTTGTAATGTTTTCTAATAATGTTCTAAGAATTTTATCGTTGTTATAATCTTCTTCTTATAAATAAAAATGAAAATTCTCTGTTTCTCTGTTTCTCTGTCCTCCGTCCTCTGTCCTCAATCACGCCTAAACCGCTAGACCGATTTGGCTGAAATTTTGAACTTAAGTATCATTGGGGCCCGAGATGGTTATAGGGTACTAGAAATTTTGATCCGAGGCCCCGGCGGGGGGGCTACCTTAGAAGCCGGTTTTGAAATTTAGGTATATTCCAATAAAATATAGCGTTGGACCCGAAAAGGCTATTTAAAAAACTGAATGTGAAGAGGCCCCAACCGTTGTCCCAGGGCCAATTCGGGGGCTATACAACAAATTTCGAAATTTTAAAATTTTGAAAATAAGGAGCCTAGATACCCGAGATGGTTATAGGGTACTAGAAATTTTGATCCGAAGCCCCGACGGGGGGCTACCTTAAAAGCCGGTTTTGCAATTTAGGTATATTCCGTTAAAATGTTGTAGCGTTGGACCCGAATCGACTATTTAGAATACTGGATGTGTTAAGGCACCGGGGAAGTATTTAAAAAATTTTGAAATTCTGTTTTTTTTAGTGCACAAAATGCAATTTAGTTATATTCCGATAAAATATTGTAGCGTTGGACCCGAATCGACTATTTAGAAGACTGGATGTGTTAAAGCACCGGGGAAGTGGCTATTTAACAAATTTTGAAATGCTGTTTTTTTAGTGCACAAAATCTAGATTAAAGTGTTTTGATATTAATATAAGTTCGGAACTACCGGACCGGGTATTTCGACTAGTCTAATATATAAAGCAGAAGTTGTCCCTTTGTCTCTTTGTCTCTTTGTCTGTTCCGAATAGGCTCCTAAACCGCTCAACCGATCGTTTTCAAACTTACACCATGTCTTTGTGTTAGGTCGGCGGTCGTTATTAGCTATTTTAAAATTTGATTGGCCTCCTACCCAAGGACCTCCCCCGTAGGCGGACTTCAAAAGTTCGTCCGATTTCATTCAAATTTGGTACGTAAATAGAGGAACTGATTACACACAAATTTCGTTACAAAAAATTTGTTGACCTCCTACCCAGGGGCCTCCCATGGGGGGCGGACTTCAGAAGTTCGTCCAATTTGATTCAAATTTGGTACGTAAGAAGGAGAAATAATTACACACAAATTTCGTTACAAAAAATTTGTTGACCTCCTACCCAGCGACCTCCTACCCGGGGACTTCCTACCCAGAGACCCAGAGACCCAGAGACCTCCCATGGGGACTTCAGAAGTTCGTCCGATTTGATTCAAATTTGGTACGTAAGAAGGGGAAATAATTACACACAAATTTAGTAACAAAAAATGTGTTGACCTCCTACCCAGGGCCCTCCTACCCAGAGACCTCCCCTGGAGCGGACTTCAGAAGTTCGTCCGATTTCATTCAAATTTGGTATGTAAAAAGAGCACTGATTACACACAAATTTCGTAACAAAAAATTGGTTAACCCAGCGATCTTCTACCCAGTGACCTGCTACCCAGGGATCTCCCATGGGGGCGGACTTCAAAAGTTCGTCCGATTTGATTCAAATTCGGTACGTAAGAAGAGGAAATAATATATTGTGTTTACTCCTTAATACTGGAGTTAGAAATAAATAGTTATCGTACACATAATACAATCAGTTTTAACATACTTAAATTTGTATCCTTTTTACCTTTCCGGCGTTTCCTGTCCGAAAATAATAGCAATTAGTCCACAAGTTATAATTAGACGTAAAAGCTTAAAAGAAAAGGATATTTTATGAAAACCTTATAAATAATTATCTTAGAAATATTTACATTTCTTGAATACATCAAGCAAATTTAATTAAAACAAATTAAAAAATAAATATAACCGCCAACCTAACCACCAGATCGGTCTAAACTATAATTAAGAATATTTAATTTTTATTTACTATTTATACTATATTTACTATATAATATATTACTTACTATATTATGTTACTATTAGATTTAAAAAATATTATGCAATAACATTAACAAAATGCATTTTGCATTTAAATTGAGTAGTAAATTCAAATTTACTTAAAAATATAGCTTTATAGCTTCATTAAAATATTTTGTAGATCTTAGGGGTGGAGGCTCTTAAGTCGGACAATTCTTGGTAATTGATGTCACAATTATTGAGCGTTTAGTGCTTAATTTGTGACTATTAGTGCCACAAAAACTAGAATTTGTGCTCGCTTGGTTTTTGAAAAATTTTGATTATCGAATTTCGAACATGGATCAAGGGGTCTCTCTGGCCGGATTCAAATTTCGAAAAAATAATGATTCTATAATTTAGTGCTTTTGTGCCTATTTGTTCTACAAAAATTAGAATTTGTGCTCCTCAAAATTATGTAAAAACAATTTTTTTAGATTAGCCGAAAATTCCTAAATTTGAACCAAAATTTTTTTTCGTCGAATTTTCAAAAAGCCAAAATGCCACCATTTAGTGCTTAATTTGTGTTTGCGTTTACGGTACTTTGTGAAGGGTTTCGCAGAACTAGAAGGGTGGGGTGCGGGGCGGCGGGCGAGCGAACTGGTGGTTGGTCAGTGGGATTTGTGGAGGAAATTCGAATCCGGTCAGGGATACCCAATGAGCTTATATATATAGAAGAGTAAATTATGTATTTTACTATGAAAGCCAATGAAGCTTTTTTATTCTTTTCAAAATACCGTATTTGCCTACTTCAATTGTCAAAAAAGGAACAAAAAAAAAAAGAAGAAAATTCATTTTTGTTCCTTTTTTGACAATTGAAATAGACAAATACGGTACTTTGAAAAAATGAAAAAGCTTCACTTGCAATAATAATATACTCTTCCTTGTATGTCGGCCGTCATGGTGTAGTGGTATTGCCATTATCCTACGGCGTGTTCGGTCGTGGGTTCGATTCCCACCTCGGACTGGAATTTGTGTCATTTTTCAAATTTGTCTCACTTGAATTAAGTGTGTGTGTTGTTTTTAAAAAAAAAAAAAAATATAAGTTCATTGGGGATACCCCTTGACCCATGTTCGAAATTCGAAAATCAAAGTTTCTCAAAAACTAAGCGAGCACAAATTCTAGTTTTTGTGGCACTAATAGTCACAAATTCAGCACTAAATGCTTAATAATTATAACATCACTTACCAAGAATTGTCCGGCTGAAGAGCCCCCACCGATCTTAGGTTAAATAATTCTTAAGTAGAAGGCGAATAAAATCCATTCTTAATTAAACATTTGTTGGGTAGATTTTTTTTTTTTTTGAAGGAAATCCTTTCACTTATCGTACTTTAAAAGTTTTTTAGTAGGGAAATAAAAGGAATTTGAATACACAAAAATAATGCGCTCTATTTCTTAACCAATTAGGTAATCGTATTTTGTTAACCTTGGTGTCATTTTGAACAGATTACTTTCTTCTGTATAACTTTCCTTTTAAGCCAGTTTTCCAGCAAAAATGGAATAAACTGATTGAATTTACTTTACGCCTGTCAGTCTGTAACAGGAGATTGATAATAGAAACCGAACCAAGAGCTGTTACAGGATTTCGATAAAAATCGGTGTATTTTTCTTTAGATTTGAGAGAAATTAGAATTATGTTTTAAGAGATTTGAATGAACTTTTGCAATTCGTTTTCTAAGACACAATTTGACGGTAAGTATAGCATTGATATTATTTATTTAATATTTTATTTTTCAATAATTTAATCAACATAATTTACAATAAATGGAAAATAAAATTAATTAGTTTTATTAAAAATTTTAGCCTGCAAGAGATGCCAATAATTTTTCATTAAGTCTTTTTGATTTCATATCTGGTTCGTGTTCATGATGATAATATTCCATTACAACTAACTCTTCATTCTCAGTTTTGGAATTCACTATTACACCTGTGAATAAATAGTATAAATTTAAGATTAAACCTTAGATGGAATGATAATTATAATAACGTTGATTGAGTTTTCTAAAATAATTTTCAGGAATAACATTTATAATCCATCTCTAAGTTTGACTAATACTCACCAACTTCTTCCTCTTCAAAACTATCGCTTGTTTCGCAACTAAAATAAAAAATTACTTACTTGGAATCAAGAAATTTTTAAAAACTTGGAATGAATTATTTATTTAAAATTAGAACGAGGAGGCAAAAAAGAACATTATATAAAAGTCCTAAATAATGTTCTTGCTATGCTCCTATTCACTATTGTTCGTCACAACACGATAAATATATTTAAAAAAAAAACAATCGTTTTTTATAACCGTAATTGATGCGACAATTAAGTATATCTGAGAAAAAGATAAATTTTTAAAATCAATTTGTAATGTTTTCTTATAATGTCCTAAGAATTTTATCGTTGTTATAATATCAAATAAACTTTAATACTGGAGTTAGAAATAAATAGTTATCGTACACATAGGGTTCCCATATTTGTCCGCAGTAAAAGGAGGACATCCAAACAAAAAAATATATATGTAAAATATATATATGTACACGCCAAAACGGATTAATTTTGCAAATTTTGGACCCTACCCCTTCCGATTTAAATAAAACTTTCAGGGTTTTTTAAGTGTACGAAAAAAATTGACCCATCGCCATCCTTTTTTTAGATCAATTCGAGTGTAATCTTCAGTGTACGGGCGGGTTGAAAAATCCACTTTTAAGAATTTTTCATAAAAACCCATAATATTAAAAATTCATAACTTTTGATACAAAAAACCGATTTGAATGCTTAGAATGCCCGGAGTCGAAAATCACGGAGGTACGAAATCCCGTAATTTCTTTTTTCTCGTTTCTCAAAATCCCCGAAATCATAACCCCGGAGGCTAATATCCCGGAAATCACAATTCCGGATTCTGAAAACCCGGAAGTTAGAATCCCGGAAAGACGAAATCCCGGAAGTCAAAATCCCGAAAACACTAAATCCCGGAACCTGAAATACCGTTTTCGGGCTTTTGTACTCGGGATTTTGGATTTTGGGGTTTAGACCTCAACCCATGGCATTTTCCGAAAATGCTTCAGAAAAAAATTTGAAAAAGTATACTTTTGGAAAATAATTTTTTTCTTCTAAATTTAACTGAAAAAAAAATTTTATGAAGAAAAAACAAGAAATATATAAAAATGTTGAATAAAAAATTTTAAAACAAGGCGTTCGAATATTAATGAAGCAGGGCTCATTTAAATAATAATATAGAGGAACAGAATTGAATTATCAATATCACATTGTTTCAAAGTATCTTCTCAGTCAGTTACTTAATATCAAATTTAACTTACAAAAAATTATATCCGACATTACCCATTGTTATGTTTATTTTTGTGCAGTTGTTTTTTTTTAAATTTTTTAACTTAGCTTAGAAGCAAAAATAGAGGATAATAATGGAAAAGGAGGACAAAATGCGAAATAATGGAAAAAAAGGAGGACACTTTTTTTACTATCAAAAAGGGGGACGTCTGGGAACCCTACGTACACATAATACAATCAGTTTTAACATACTTAAATTTGTATCCTTTTTACCTTTCCGGCGTTTCCTGTCCGAAAATAATAGCAATTAGTCCACAAGTTATAATTAGACGTAAAAGCTTAAAAGAAAAGGATATTTTATGAAAACCTTATAAATAATTATCTTAGAAATATTTACATTTCTTGAATACATCACGCACAATTTAATTAAAACAAATTAAAAAATAAATATAACCGGCAACCTAACCACCAGATCGGCCTAAACTATAATTAAAAATATTTAATTTTTATTTACTATTTATACTATATTTACGATATAATATATTATTTACTATATTATGTGACTATTAGACAGTGGCGGTTCTAAAGGCCGTCGCACGTGGCGGTCGCCAGGGCCAGGAGCCCAATCAGGACAATGAGACTAAAAATTTTCCAAAAATCGTGACTACTATTGTATTCACAATATCATGAAAATATTTACATACGCGTTCGGCGTTAATCAAAAAATGTTACAGAATTTCGTGTAATATATCAATTAATATGTAGAGGTCAATAATCCTACGACAATGGGTCTGCAAGTTCGTATTAAGAAACATAGTCCAAAAGTGCTTTACTTAGTGCTATATACTTAACCATTGATTAAATCTGATAGCAAATTATTCAGCTGAAAGTTGTAATTCTATGTTATTTTTTATTTTCATTATTTTTTGATAATTTAGTTTATAGAAATAATATTTAAATTAAACTGTTTTTTTTTAAGATTTTTATAAATTTTAATTAATATTGCTTTTTTTTTTAAATAGATGTTAAAAATAAATCAAGCGTATTTTGTTTATTTCTATAATTTAAGGGTAGGAGCCCTATTTTTTTTTCACCGCCAAGGCCCAGACACCGTTAAAACCGCCTCTGCTATTAGATTTACAAAATATTATGCAATAACATTAACAAAATGCATTTTGCATTTAAATTGAGTAGTAAATTCAAATTTACTTAAAAATATAACTTTATAGCTTCATTAAAATATTTTGTAGATCTTAGGGGTGGAGGCTCTTCAACCGGACAATTCTTGGTAATTGATGTCACAATTATTGAGCATTTAGTGCTTAATTTGTGACTTTTAGTGCCACAAAAACTAGAATTTGTGCTCTCTTGGTTATTGAAAAATTTTGATTATCGAATTTCGAACATGGGTCAAGGGGTCTCTCTGGCCGGATTCAAATTTCGAAAAAGTAATGATGCTATAATTTAGTGCTTAATTTGTGCCTATTTGTGCTACAAAAATTAGAATTTATGCTCCCCAAAATTATGTAAAAACAATTTTTTTAGATTAGCCGAAAATTCCAAAAATTCCGAAAATACAATAAACGCAAGCACAAATTAAGCACTAAATGGTGGTATTTTCGCTTTTTCTAAATTCGACGAAAAAAAATTCGGTTCAAATTTTGGAATTTTGGCCTAATCTAAAAAATTGTTTTTACATAATTTTGAAGAGCACACATTCTAGTTTTTGTAGCACAAATAGGTACAAATTAAGAACTAAATGATAGCATCATTATTTTTTCGAAATTCGAATCCGGCCAGAGAGACCCCTTGACCCATGTTCGAAATTCGAAAATCAAAGTTTCTCAAAAACTAAGCGAGCACAAATTCTAGTTTTTGTGGCACTAATAGTCACAAATTAAGAACTAAATGCTCAATAATTGTAACATCACTTATCAAGAATTGTCCGGCTGAAGAGCCCCCACCGATCTTAGGTTAAATAATTCTTAAGTAGAAGGGGAATAAAATTCATTCTTATTTAATAATTTATTGGCTAGATTTTTTTGTTTTTTAAAGGAAATCCTTTCACTTATCGTACTTTAAAAGTTATTTAGTAGGGAAATAAAAGGAATTTGAACACACAAAAATAATGCGCCCTATTTCTGAACCAATTAATCGTATTTTGTTAACCTTGGTGTCATTTTTAACAGATTATTTTCTTCTGTATAACATTCCTTTTAAGCCAGTTTTCCAGCAAAATTGGAATGCATTTTGAAAATTTGAATACACAAACACAACGTGCTCTATTCCTTAACCAATTAATCGTATTTTGTTAACCTTGGTGTATGGTGTCATTTTTAACAGATTATTTTCTTCTGTATAACTTTCCTTTTAAGCCAGTTTTCCAGCAAAAATGGAATAAACTGATTTTACTTTAAGTCTGTTAGTTCGTAACAGGAGATTGATAATAGAAACCGAACCAAGAGCTGTTAAAGGATTTCAATAAAAATTTGTGTATTTTTCTTTAAGAGAAATTAGAATTAGAATTGCAAAGGTATTCATTGAATTTAATCAACATAGAATTTTTTTCAATGTAAGTAAGTGATATAATTGATTGTAGATGTCTAATCGCAGTTTTGGAAATAAAAATATAATTTTTATCTGAAGATTTCCAAAATAATAATATGTAATATTATTGAGGGCAAGAATTCTCAAAACTCTAACATTTAATAACTTTTAATTTTTTAAAAAATTACGACGCCACGATTTGCAAAAACATGATGATATTGATTAGAATGTTTCTTTCGCAAGAGCAGTTTCTTATTTTTTCTCAAAATCAATTTATTGGAAATTAACAGGCTTGGTTTCACTAAGTTATTTTGCAGAAAAGAACATTTATGTGCAAATGGGTTCATCCGTTCGGGAGCTACGATGCCACAGACAGACAAACAGCATTTCAAACGCCCCTTTGTTTTTGCGTCGGCGATTAAAAAGAAATCCTAAACTTAAAAATTCCTTTAAACCTTACATTTATTTACTTAGGCTTTAGATTAAAACAAAATTCTGCTAAATCTATTAATTATATACATAATGTAGCAAATTATCCACATACATGCAATAACATTATCTTTTAATTAAATTTTATTCTTTTTTCTTTTTTTCTTCATTGGTTTTGTCTTTGTTTTCTTCGCTACTTGATGAATCGCTAGAGGGCTTATCTTTTCCAGTTTCAGAATTCTTCTTGTCTGTTTTATGATTTTCCTTTGTAGCTTCAGGATTGTCTTTTCCTTTCTCACATTTTTTTTTCTCATCTTCAGGATTTTCTTTGCCCTGTTCTGGATTTTTCAAAGCTTCAGTACTGAAAAAAAGAAATAAAATAGTTCAGTCGAGTTATGCTGTTATGATTCCTAATAATTCAGAGAGTTCGTCGCATAAGTTTTTAGCTCAAATTTTCATTTGTTTCTTCAATTTACAGGAATTAATGGTAGCTGTATTATTGAGTTCTTCAGTTCGATGTTTTTTTATTTATTTTTCATTAAGAGCCCTGGCATCGATATTATTACGAAAATTTAAACAAAGATTGTGTGAATAAAATGAAATTATTTCACAGTTGTTTAGAAAATGAAGAAATTTAAAACTCCACATCGAAGGCCCTGGAGAGTGCTTGAGATTTTTGTGTTTGATTTTTTTACTAAATTTTTCTTTACTTCACAATTTTACATTGATAGGAAATGAGTTAATCAGTTTTCCCATTTGAAATTCGAAAATATTTTCTAAAACTATTTTAATAAAAATTTTCCACATTTCAAAATAATTTAAATTTCAAATAACTAGATTTTGCACTTAGCTCTGCCACTAACATCAACCGTAAAGTTTTTGAAATGTTTTCTTTATGATTTTATTTGATTAAAACATTTGCATAGAAAAGCTGAACTTAATTGAATATTTCGTACAGATTATATGGTATTTTGAATTAAATTAAATACTTACGTTGCATCCACTACTTCGCCTCCGTCTTCTTTTGGTTCATCGATTGGTGCAGCTCGAGATGAATTTATAGCTAGGAATGCTATGCAACATGTTAATAACAGAATCTGAATATAAAAAAAACAAATTTCTTTAAATAGTGAAAAAATATAACTACATTAGTACCTAATATTTGTTAATGCACTTACAATTTTTGACATTTTATGAGGTTTTTTCTTTTTGTAGTTAATGATAAAAGAGATTTCTAGTGACTAAATAATTTTTTTCAAAATCATCAAAATATATAGCTCAATTCAGTTGAGATTTTAATTTAAATGAAGTTTAGATTTCCTAAATTGATACAAAAATAATGATCATATACACTTAATTGATGCGCCATAAAAATCAATGAAATTCCATTAAAGGGATTCTTAATTTATATATTCATTAGATTAGAAATAGTTAGAATAAGATTGTATAAAAAACTTGAGGGAATAAATAATATTTTACATTATCTAATTAATTTTTTGTGTGGTGATACGATAGCCTCTTGTTGTGTGAATTCGAGGAAGCGAAATTTGAAAGGTATATTATAAATATGATGACAGTGGTAAAGTGTTGATTGTGAAAAGAGTGTTAAAAGAAAAGAATAGTGTGAATGAAAATAATGTTCAAAGAATAAGTAAAGCGAAGAAATCAAAATCTTACTTAAACCTATAGATAATATATAGAACTTCACAAAATATTTTATGCAAAGCGTACATCTATGAAAAAGTTTATAAATATTAATACAATGAACGTTGTAATAAAATATTTATGAGAATTCGGATTCTCAGATCTTATACCTTTATTATTAGAAAATCTATTCTATATTCAGTTTATATTACAATTCTATCTATCCAACTATTAGATTTCTCTAAGTATTTATTTTAACCATATTTTAACTGATAAGAAAATTTCCAAGAATAGAAATAGAAAATTTTCGATTTGAACTTAAAAAGTGACCCTAATTTATTTATAGTTTTTAATTATGATAGGTTTAAGAAAAATTATCATAAGATTCAATAAATATAATTAGAAATTCAATATTTACAAATAAATTTGTTTGCACTATTTCACTGTTTGTGGTTTGAATTTTTAATTTTACTAATAGAACTATTAATTTTGAAAATAAAAAACAAATAGAGTGCATAATCCAATAAAAGTACCACCGTTTTTATGGTTCCATCTCTGTATTAAAATATTGTAAAAGTTATTTGACTTTTTATTTTTTTACTTTAAAGATTCATTAAATATTCTAATTCCGTCTAAGGTTACCTTTACGAAAACCGTACAAATTCTATTTTCTATTTCTTTTTTACTCATTAATTTTTACTGACGGTGTGTGTATCAAATAGTCTTTCGAAAACTTAAAAATTGTGTAGCAAAGTCAAACACAGAAATAAGGCCAAAATATCTCTCAATTGGAATTTTGAATTTGTATAATTTCATTTTATTATAAAAATTTGTTTATATTTCTAAAGAAAGTTGCAGTTTACGGAAAAAAAAAGTATTTTAGCGCTTTGTTTCGTCTTAATGCTTAATGTTAAATGCTTAATGACTTAATGTTTCCATCGCGATAATTCTTTTATGAACGCAATCTGTCCAAATGACTCTCAAATTCCCCATTAAATAAATCTATTAACTACACTATTATCAAAGCTATTTCTAAATATTTTCTTCGAAATTTAACTCAAAATAGAAAACCTAGATAAGATTACATTTTCATATACCTATACCAATACCTAATACACAAATTTTACTTTGATAAGCTTTGATAAATATTATAAATGTAGATTATAATCGACTAGGATCTTGCTTGTACACTTTTAAAATTCGATCTTGTTTGTTCGAAAAGTAATTAATATTTAAGTAATTAAAAAAAAGTAATTAATATTGCAATTCAAATGTTTCACTTTCTGTGAAAATTTTTAGTTGATGCCATAAAATTATGAAATTAAACAGAGAGCCACATATAAAGTGATAAAATCAGTTGTTTTTTTTTAAAATCCTCAAGGTCGTTTAGAATAATTTTTGTTAAAAAAAAAATATTTTAATGTTGGAAATGCGTTAAGTGAAGACGACACCATAATAAGATATTTCGTTTTATTATCTTTTATAGGTATATAAATTTATTTTTTATTTTTAACAGTCTAAGTCGTTGCAGTTAAATTTATCTTGAAGTTCTTATAATGTATATAATATTTTTAATAATTATTATTGTAAGTAATATTTTTTTATTACTAGTCGATCACGGCGAACGTTGTTTCGAACTTACCTACTTTTTATATAAAATAAATGTTTTTTTTTTGTTATTACTAATTACAAAATAATGTGATAATGCCCATCATTCGTATTATTACGAACACTTAAAACAAACCAAATCGTTTTTCCATATTTAAAAGTTAGACTTCGATGCCATAAAAATCAGATGTATGACAAAAAAAAAAAGATTATAAAATAACTTATTTAATTATAACGTGATAACGCAACAAATGTATATATATTTGACAGTCGGAGCAAATTGATGCATATGCTTCAAAAACTGTGAAGCATTATGAGTATTTTTTGCCTTTGTTACTATTATTTTCTTTTGTGTGGAGAAAACGAATAATAATGTACTGACGTTACTACAAAGTTTTAGCTTTTAGAAATTTCCTATTTGTATGGCGTATTAACTTCTTAAATGTTAAAAATTCTTTATCAGAAGCATAGTGAGATATACCAAATATTTGTTACGGGTTTTGTCTAATGATATGATGAAATTGCATGTAAAATCATTCATAATCAATTTGTGCCTCTATAATTCTATATTTCTAACCAGTAAAAATTACATCTAGTTTTTATATTCTTTCTGTGTTATACTTATAGAAAATGCAAAAAAAAAAAGATAATTTATTAAAATTTCAATAACATTTATTTTTATCTTATAAAATTACACACTTTGATTTAGAATTATTGAAATCAGGTATAGATCCATCATTCAGTGTTCCAGGATTCACACTTCAACATAGAAAATTTATCATTTCTGAAAATAATATGCATTTCTTATATTAAAATCACGTAGATTTTTGAAGCCATAATGCGGTAAAACAAAAAATGTCCAATAATTTTAATGAAGAAAAAAAAACAAATTTTCATTTTTAAAAATATTATAGTGAATGTTTTGAAGGTATTGCATTTTATCAACGAAATATAGTTAATGCGACATAACATAACTTTTACGTTTTTCAAGATTTTATCATTTCAAACGAGAGTGAATTTTATTTTAATACATGGTTATATGAAAAAAAAAAAATAAAATTTTTTTTATTGCAAATCATGTTAATGCTTCTACTAGCACAATTTAATTTTTCTGATAAAAGACTTCAGTAATAAAAGAAAAAATGCTTAAAAACATTATCTTTTACCAAATTCTGTTAAAAACTTTATATGTATGGCATATTTTTTGTTACTTATACATCGCGGTTTTCTTAAAAACTATGAAGTTAATTATTAATTGAAGACATTAATTTAGCGGCATTTTATGTTATTTTTGAATTTTTTTAATAAAAATAAACATATATATTTTTTTTAATTTTATGAAGGAATTATATTTATGTATGTAAATACAAGAGAAAAATAAATGAATGCAAGATTGATTGAAAATTAATTGCCGAAAACCGTTTATTTAAATATAAATCTCTTAACAGGGGGTTTAATTTCATAAAAAGAGACACATTAGTTTTAATTTATAAATAATAAAGTATTTGGAAACATAAGAAATTCAATTAACAGTAATTAAAAGGTAAGATTTCAACAAAGTTTGATAAATTTTTGCTGCAGTAGAACGAATACATTATGGAATTTAAATAAAATTCTTTTTGCGAATCTACTTTTTACGCCAGCCAAAAAGTGATCTTGGGTGTTTTTTCTAACTAAAATTGAAGCAATGTTAAAAATTGAAAGTGATACAAAGAAACATTAAAATGTTAAGTCTCGGCAGACTTAAATTTCGCACCCGTTTTACAGAGATACATTATATTTATTTACATAAATCAAATATTTCGGAAATAATAATTTAAAAAAAAAATCAAAATTCCTAATAATTCTAGATTAAAAATAAATCTGGATTTTTATTAAGAATTAAAAAAATTTATTTCTATTTAATTTAAAAAAAAATGATTAATTAAGGCGTTATGTTAAGCTAATTATCATAAAATTTCATAATTCTTTCAATCGTATATAAATAAAAACAAAATGTATGCTTAAAAATTAATCAAATAGGTACATTGTTTTTTCAACTTAAGATAAGTTGTTCTTGATCTTGTAGAGATAGTTAAAGAAGAAGAAGCAAAAGAAGAAGAAGAAGAAGCATTCCATTAAAAAAAAACTAGTTTTTCGCATTATAACTTTGATTTTTATGCACATAAATCAAGAGTAAAGCTTTTTTTTTTACGACTTGAATATCTACAAACAAACTTTGTGGATTTTTTAGAAGATAATTATAATATTTAAAGATTCATTTATTTTTAGATAAGATGAAAAATATGAAAAAAAAAAAAAAAAATTAAATAAATATAAGTGTTTTATTATAGCTTGATAATATTGAACTATTGCACCATTATAAGTAGTTTTTTTTTATATTAATTTCTCCATTAATTTTGATTAAATTCAAATTTGAACTTATTTTAACCCCTGTATTATGAACATTGTAGTGTACCTACTCAACATTTATAGAAGCTGATTGAACTTCTTATTCAATATATTTAGGAAATTAATTTTTCAAATTGTAAGTCGTAAATTAATCAGAGCTTGTTTCCTGCGTTAAAATATTGGATCCGCGCAATAACTCATCGGTACTTAACTCATCGGTCGATTTTGGATAAGTTATATCCGTTTTAACTCATCCGAAAATTGGCCGATGATTTATTTTAAAAAGGATTTAAGTCATCCGAAAAAGTTGCCAGATCAGTTTTATTTTTCTGAAAGCACATAACTTATCAGCGATGGATGAGTTATGTGCATTGCAAAGGATATAAATCATCGGCCAATTTTCGGATGAGTTAAAACGGATATAACTTATCCAAAATCGACCGATGAGTTAAGTACCGATGAGTTATTGCACTTCGCCAAAATATTGAGTACCTAATATTAAATTTTTATCTGCCAAAATATTTCATTATGGGATTAAAAAAAAAATTTAAGAAATTTAGGATAAATTCTTTTTTTGCCTAAGGTGAAGTGTGCAGTATTAGTTTTGCTATTTTGATATATAATATTCTACACATTATTCGAAGATTTTATATTTTAAACGAACATGCCAAGTGCCAGTCGAGTTCAACGAATAGTGTAGATAGCTGCGCATAACGTTTTCAAATTTCTTCCATACGCAGCAAAAGGATATTTTTCTATAATGCTTGAACATTATTTTCATTATTTGAAGTTTATTCATGTTTATGAACTGTACATATACAATAAACATATAATAAAGCACAAGTAATCATTTTTTAGCCTAAAAAATGGTGAAGTATCATTTCAGATGTCAAGAAAATAATGTCGTAATATATGAAAAAGCTTGGACAATTTGAAAAATAACACATATTACGAATTAACAAATTCACAATATCTACTGATCTGTGTTTCAAGATGTAGACTTGTTTACCCACATCTCTGTCAAAAAAAAAAAAATTAAAATACAATTTTTTTTAATTTTTCAATGCACGAGCCATCTTCTTGAATTTAATTTTATCCACAATTAGTCAGTTATTTTTATTAATCTATTATTTAAATGAAAATTAAAAGAAAAAAAAATGTATATTCGCATAAATTGAAAAATTAAGTTGTTTATTTTGCAATAGTTAACAAAGTCAAATGTTTGATTTTAGATTTTATCCAAATCGCTTAAAGCTATATCTAAATGCTAATATTCTTGTAAATGTTAGCTTCAATTACAGTGCTATTTTTATTTAAGATCATAAATGAAAATTAAAAGAAGAAATTAATTAAAAAAAAAAAAATTGTCAAGGAGATTAATTTTATTTCTAATGTTTTCAACTAAATAGTTGTTACATAGCATTAATGATTAGAACAAATTTTAATGCCCTTGAGGCATATTGTTTATTTTTGAAATTAATGTTAACTATATTATGAAAACTTTAAGTATTATATTGGCAAAATTTATGTCTGAAAATAGCTGTTATATAAGATTGCTTTTTAATATTACTTTCTGTTGGTTTTTACATTTTCATTAATTTAAAATAAATTTTTTCAAATTTTGTTATAATTTTATCAAAGTTTTTTAAAAAAAATTTTTAAAACACACAACCCACACTTAGATCGAGTGCACAATTTCAGTTAGAGAGGTACAATGTAAAATCCCGACTGTACCTAAGACAACGACAATGTCAATATACCGTGGCGTCCGAACTAAAATAAGTCAAAATAAAGTTTAAATGGTTTTACCTTTTACATCCCTGAAAGAAGTTCAGATTATAACCTTTCGCATAAACTCGCATAAAACTGTTTAATCTTTTTTACCTAATTTAACTCTATTCACTTAATTTGGGGTAATTTTGAGTGCCAATTTTATTTTACCCTTTTTATTATTTTATTATTCTTATTCTTTAAGTAACATGTAGAATTTTATTACATTTTTCTTCTTATATCTTTTTTGAACCAGCTAATAGTAATATACACATTGTGTGGTAAATTGACCCATCCTATCATAAAAATGATTATTTTTATTACATGTCAAATAATATTGTTCATCTTCTTGGTATTAAAATCATTTCATAACACTGAAGATGGGTCTCTTCAATAAAAAAAAACCGCAACCGTTAAAGAAATGCAATTCAAGAAAAGCTTTTTTAAATAAAATTATGCAAAAAAAAAAAAAAATGATTACAGAATGTTTAATGGAAGTTTTATATTCAAATTAAGTTTTATGTTTTTTCCTATTAAAAGGGAACAACATACGTAAACAATGTGTTGTATTTATGTTTTATGAAAGAACATTAATATTATATACATACATGATTTATAAATGTTATGTTTTAATTTGATATTTAAATAACAACCTTTTAATGATCCATTTCCGAAAAAATTTCGAAACAAACTTATATATCAATTATATATCAATAGATTAGAACATATAATTAAAGAGGATGGTTTTTTTTTGCTGAATCTTCGCTGGTTCTGATTAAGGTTTCAGGATCTTAATCATTAGTATCATATTGTTATTTATTTAAATTTTAACACCCTGTAAATAAATATTATTACTGGACATTGTAAAAACAACTTTTTTGTGCAGAATTACCTTTTAAAGGGGGATTCAAAATCAAATTGCATATAATGCAAATTAAAAAAAAAAAACTATTGATTATTTATAGTTTAAATAAAATATTATTTATTCTAAAAATTATTTAAAGAGCAAGGTGTTTAGTTGAAAAAAATTTTTTTAAAAATTAATATAAAAAGAAGATGCATTAGAATTTTGATTGCAGTTTATTTTAAAATTTTCATAACCCAAGGTTTTGCTATCAATACACTTCTAAATTTTTCAAATAAATTAAATAAAAATGAAATTGGTGAGAATAAAAAAAATAATACTAATTTAAACAAAAAAAAACTCCTGGAATATAAAACTAGAAAGCCTGATGTAATATAAAACTAGAAAGACACCTTCACATAATATAAATTTATTTATTTATTTATTTCAAATGCTTAATACAAGCGAATAAAAAATATAATGATATTAAAATAAAATATATATACAATTAATTTAATAAGGGATGTAAAAATATATACAAATCAGTAACATTTACTATTAAATAATGTATCCCTTAGTTTGAATTATTCAAAATAGTATAATAAAATTTACTTTTAAAAGAAGGACTTTCGAAAACGTATAACTGAAGCAGGAATTGGTATCGGTTATAAATCTTGAATAGGGAGTTAAGTGGGCTATATTGACCATAATTGGTTCTGGAAAATTGAATACAAATGACATCAAAACTTCTAAGACTTCTTGAGGGCACATTGAAAAATAAGTTAGACATTAAACAGCTACTTGTCGTTTTTCCTTCGATGACTTTATGGATAAAGCTGAACGACAAATAAGCTCTTCTATTCTCCAGACTTGGGAAATTTAGAAGTTGAAGTCTGTGAGTGTATGGAGGTAGATTCAAATTATCCTGCCAATTGAGGCGCCTTAAAGCGAAACGAAGGAAATTTTTTTGAACCGATTCCAATCTAGAGATATGAGTAGCGTAGAATGGATTCCAGACCTGGCAAGAATATTCCAATATGGGACGAACAAAAGAAGAATATAGAAGCTTCATAACATATGGATCATTGAATTGTTTAGATTGCCTCTTGATAAAACCAAGAACACGCAGTGCCTTACTTGTAACAAAATCGATATGTTTAATAAAATTCAACTTTTCATCCAACAAAACTCCAAGATCAGTGGTCTCTACTTCCCTTGTTAAAGTAGAGGATCCAACACTGTATTGAAAATCAAAAATGTTCTTCTTTCTACAGAATGACATTGAGTGACACTTATTAACGTTTAATTGAAGATTATTTGAGGTACACCAATTACAAAATGATTCGATATCATTTTGCAAGTCAATGCAGTCGGAATAACTAGTTATGGACTTGAGAATTTTTGCGTCATCTGCGTAAATAAGAACTTCAGATGAATTTAATATATTTGGAAGATCATTTATAAATAAAATAAAGAAAATAGGACCAAGATGACTACCTTGTGGAATACCACAATTTACCACCTTCAAGGAAATAACGAAACACTAAACAATCAGAATGAAAATTGTTTTTTTTTATTGGATATATTATTGCATTAAAAAAAACTTAATTAATTGAATAATATATTTGATAATCAAGAGCTAGGTATAACGTATGTCGCTCAACAACAATATAGATGCGATTGTTGGAATATTTATATTTACTCAAAACCTGCATAATTGGTTTTCTTGCGTTAATTATTAATTATTATTGAAATAAAATTTTAAATTAAAATATGAAAAAGAATTTTCTTCAAATTTTGATAATAATTTACTTATGAATTATTTTTTTTTAGGTACTTTTAATATGCTTTCTTGCTTTGGCCTCCTCAGCTCCTTTAGATGATTCCAGTAATGCCCAAGTTCTCAGTTATGAAAATGAAAATATTGGTATTGATGGATACAAATTTTCGTAAGTATGTTTTGACATTTATGTGTGTAGTTCAAAAATCAAGTTAATGTCGATAACTATTCGTTTGAATTTACTCAGCAAATATAGCCGTGTCTCAATTTTGTTCATCAAGCTATAGCATCAAGCCTGCAAAAGTACAAAATAGGAATTGTTTTTTCAACTCCTACACTTAAATTTATTTCCACAACTTAAAAAAAAAAAGCTATATTTTGTCTTGATTAAAAGACTTCAATTATCTTCTTTTTTGTTTCAAATTGATTACATACGTAGTTACACACATATTCATTAATTTTTTTTAAATATAAAGTTTTTAATGATTTAAAATTTTTCTAGATACGAAACCAGCGATGGTGTTAAGCGAACAGAAGAGGGAGTTATTAAAAATGCAGGTACTGAACAAGAAACTCTAGTCGTTACAGGTACAATTTCGTGGGTAGCCGATGGTCAAACATATACGATAACTTTTGTAGCTGATGAAAATGGTTACCAGCCACAAGGAGATCATTTACCGAAATAATTGATATGATGAAATTTTTGTTAATTTTTGTTACTATTATGTTTAATTTTGATGTATATATTGTATAATATTTCTTGTAAATATAATATATAGTAACTTATAGCTAAAATTATACATATGATAAAAAATATTGTTTTTGTTTCTGAAGTTTTATTTCGCAAAATTCATATTTTCCTAAATCTACGTTTAAACTGCATATTAATTGTCAGTTACTTGCTTTATCTTCGAACTTGCAAAATTTCTTCTTATTTGCTCTACGAGTATATTTCTTGTTAGTAATCTGATAATATTTTGCACTAATACATACTTTAGAGTAGACTTATCTGAGCACTTGGGACAGAAAGGGCAAAAAGATAAGAAGAACATCTTATTCTGAAATATGTATGTATTATTCATTCCAACCAACGATTTCAATTTTCCAAATTTGTAAGTTAAAATTTATTTTTGTTTGTAATTATTTTATTTATTTAAATTATAGTAACTTAAAATACATCAAAAGTATTACCAATGGCTAAGTGTCTTATAAAAAAGTAGTGAATATATATACATTATATTTATTATATTTATATATATTATATTTATTGTATTTTAACCATCGAGAATTATTATAGCAAAAGTTCCGAAATAATTCTGTATTAATTAAACTCATGATAAGTTCAATAATTGATTGCTGATTATGTCAAATACAAAGAATTTGAAAACAAATGGAGGACAAGGTGCTGTTAAAGGAAAAAAAATATTTAATTGTTTATTTAAATATCAAATCATAGCTTTTTAATCAAATTTCTACGGAAAATTATTTGTTGGGCATTACAGACTGATTTTTAGCACTGGATACTGGGCTCAATAAACGAAACTCAACCATTTCTGTTATAATATAATGTTTACAAATATACGGCCTATTATTCTTCAATACTAACTATATAATACATATTATTTGATAGACAACGTTGAGGTGTTAGTGTTACAAAATCAAATTTAATTATGTCAAGTTGAAGTGAGCTTATTTAATGATGATTACCTTAGAAAGCACTGCAGGTAGAATATATCATAAATGTATTTCAATTTGTAGCATCCTAATTAATTCAATGAAAATTTTTAATATTAAAATAAATTTATTATTTATTGCCTGAAAAAAGATGAAAATTTAATTAAATCAATATAGAAAGCTAATTATATAAAAAAAAAAGCAAGTTGAAGGCCAATTAAATGTGTGGTTTACAAATATACATATAAAAAAATTGCAATTATTAGTGACAATATGTATTAAGTTTTAGCTCTCTAAGTAAAATTAGTATAACAGCAACAATTGAAATCTTAAATTCTTATTTTTTTATATAAACTTGTTCTTTATTGTAATAGAATATTTACATAATAAAAAAATACAAGAAGTTAAAAAAATTCTTTTTGCCGGACATCATGCGGTAACGTTATTAATTATCTGATGATATAATGCGGTTGTGGGTTCAATTCTCTATTTTTTTTCATTTATTAAATGGAGAGTATACGGATATTCCCTACATATGAAGTTTAAAATTTTATAATAGTTCTGGGTTTATAACTTCTGAAGATAAGTCGATTAAATATATTCTAATTGAATTATAGGAATATAGGAATGGATTTAAAAACTTATTCTTAGTAACATACATATGTATATTTCTTATTCTTAGTACTAAAATATTACCGACAGATCGCAAACAGGTTTTAATTAGAGTGAAAAGTTGTTCGTTCATTGAAATCTGTAGCTGCAGTAAGCTCTAGGTCTAAATTGACATCTTTGATTTTTTGTTTGAATTTAAATTAGGTTTTTGTACTTACTTTTTTTTATCTTAATTCTAAATTTCTCATTAATTCTTCCCCAATTTCAAAGTTCACAAAATTAAATATTTTAACCTTGAAAATCATATATTTAATTAATATGATGATACTAAATGCTACACGTATAATTAACATGTAGAACTTTTACATTATATAAATAATAATCATATGTATATACTTTTTTTATTATTAAATTAATTTAGGAATATAAAATTAACGACAAACGAAATCAACATAACATGTTACATAATCAGCATAATGTTAAACAAAAAAAAACATAATAATCGCTGTTATTGGGGCTTTGAACTCATTAGTGTCTGATTTATTTTTTTTTTATTTTGGTGATTATTATTTTAATTTAACACTATCGGCTTTATTTAATGTAATATATAATATACACTTTTTTTCAAATTGTGATGCTAGGTGAATTATTATCGATCTTTAAGTCAATGCAGGATGTTGGTGTCTTTGTAGCTAAGACTCTTAGACTATTGACGTTTTTTTTATGTTACAGAATTACTGAAATTATTATAACTACCGGTTTTCGACTTCAAGTTAAATAGCATACTTTAAGAAAATTTAAATTTGTAGTTTTATTTTGGGAGATATCATTATTTTTTTTTAATTCAAAAATGCGAAGCACTAGTTAATACTGTGGTTATGTTGGTAAACTGTTTGGGAGATTATGTGAAGAAGAATAAAAAAAGTAAAATTTTATATATCATAATTTATTTTAAACTGAGTCAATAAATTAAAAAATAACTATAAAAAAACTTGAAACTTGAATATCAAAAAGTAACAAATGCAAGTTTTCATGCAGCAGCTCTTGGTAAATGTGCACCTTCAGGTCTGAAACCAAATTCATCAGCAATATAATTCATTGAATATGTTTGACCATCATCACCAACATATGTAATTGTTCCACGTACTGATAACGCTTCATTCTCTGAACCTAAATTTTTTATTTCAGCTTCTTCCTGTCGTGCAATACCATCACTTGTTTCATACCTTAAAAATTTTCAAATATAAATTAAAAACAGTCAATGAACAAAACAACAAATCGCAAGACAACAAATCAACAAAAACTACTGTAATTTGTGTATTATTGTGTACATAAATTTATAATTTATTGATCTTATTTTCGTTAATATATAGGTATATTATGCCCAATATCGAATTTATCATTATATTATAGTAGATTATTGTATATGTATACCAAATTTGTTATTAATTAAGAGTTCTGTATACACAAAAATACATTGACACGAGTCAATAGTTATATCACGAGACCGAAGGTCGAGTGATATAAATTGACAAGTGTCAATGTATTTTTGTGTAAATACAGAACCAGTTGTATAACAAATTTTGTTTACATATCCAATATACTGTTTTAATGCGTAGGGGAGAGGTAGTTGCAAAGAGAGAATATTTTTTCTTCTCATTTTTTCTCTTTTTTTTTTTGTATTTGGCTGTATTGGAATATTGTGAGAGATATTATGTTTGTTTAGGTATTACGTAATATTCAAAACGAAACATCTAAATTATTTCATTATTTACGCTGATGCATCTAAATTTTTTCATTATATACGCTGATGCATCTAAATTTTTTCATTATTTACGCAGATGCATCTAAATGATTGCATGTGTATTGACGCATATAATACTCCATTTAGTGATCTAAATTCTATAGCACTAAATACAACATAACGATCCCCAACGCATTAAAATACATTTCATTCGAATGATACATAATACATAATGCCGTTAAGAATGTAATTTTTTTTTTAAAATTATTATTATGTTTAAAATACCATACATTTATTGTCTAATATTATTGTCTAATATTATAATTGGTTTAATATTATTGTTCTTACCCAAATCTATAACCACCATAACCATTATTTTCATTATCAAATCGTAATATTTGTGCAGTTTGAGAATTGTCAAGCGGCTTTGTCAAACTAACTGTGATAATTGCGAAAATGACTAAAATTGTTAGTGATTTCATGATTCAAAAAATAATAAAAACTTCTGAACGACGAGTATACTTAAAATTTTTGGAACTTAAATGAATTAATTTTGGAAAATAAATGTTGTAATTTTGTAGAATGTAATGAGCTTTTATATTAAAATTATTAAATCAATGGTGAAATTGCACGTAATCGTGAAAGCCCCTCTTTATTATATATAAAGGTATATTTCGCACAAAAAATATCTTCTTTTGACACCAAAGAAATTTTTTTTTGATTTCTTGGAAAGATGGTATCCACCATCTATACAAAATTATATACTAGTTTTTCATTTAAAATAAAAAAAATTTCCAAATAAAAAAAGTTATCATGGAAACAAAAAAACCCAAATTGTATGATTTTACGACAACAAATTACAATTTAATAGCTATTATTTCATTTGCCCTTATCTCATATCATGCAATAATAAAGTTAAAAATATATTTAATGAAAATAAATATTAAGCCTTGCAAATTTTTTTTTTTTTTTGCAATAATTTAAGTTACGCAATCCACTTAAAAACTGATATAAAATAAAAGGGTCAAATGCATTATATTTTAACTAAGGGTTATTCTAATTATTGATTGCTGAAGGAATTATTATTATCTCAATTTTTTTTTTTGTAGCATGCAAATGCAATTCGACATTTAACACGGTGCGAAATAACACATTGTTTCATTTTAACAAAGGCAAATTTCTAATTTGACATTACCAAACTATATTTTTTCAGTCAAAAAATAAATATATTCTTACAATACAATTAGACTTATTTGCGCACCCTGAAAACATGTAGAACTTTTACATTATATAAATAATAATCATATGTATATACTTTTTTTATTATTAAATTAATTTAGGAATATAAAATTAACGACAAACGAAATCAACATAACATGTTACATAATCAGCATAATGTTAAACAAAAAAAAACATATAATTACTGAACTTCTTCTTAAATGTTAGACCTATTTAATAAATTTAACATTTACGTCTTTCGACTTGTCGAGGCAACTCCTCGGAGAAACTCCGAGGATAGCCCCGACAAATAATCCCTACTCTAAGCCCTAAACTTAAAAACTAAAATGATGCCAATTCCATGCCATATTAATTCAATAAGATGCGACGATGCCAATAATTTCATCTAATGCCATCATCATCTTTTGAGTACCAGCTGCACTACTGAGCGAAGAAGATCTTTAGCCCGACAGCAGGCCAACGCCCCATTCACCCAGCCCTTCTCACCTCCAAATGATATTAAAAAATTATACTTGAATGCCTGATAAATAGTTATAAATGTATAATATAATAATAACATTTTAGAGTAACTCTGAAAGTGGGATTGTTGCGCCTACATGCCCGAAACAAAATTCCCCGCTCGACAAGCTGGTACTACGCATCACAGTGCCATCGAAGATCAATAAGCAGGTTTTCGAGACCGTGATTCCTATCCACACACCAATGGATACACCAACATCATGGTGTCCACCGCATGCAATGGATAGAAACCCGGTCGGCTATTGATCTTCACACACTTGTGAATGAACACAAGTGTGCCGATGCATACTGAAACGCTCAGAAAATATTAAGTAATTTAACCTCGCGGTTAAATTACCAATATTAATTATACTAAAAATTTAAAAAACTATTAGAAATAAAAATATTAAGAACTGTCCCAGAAAAAAAACCAACCATTTTCGTTTGAAATAATTTTCGGTTTTATGGGGTTTTTTTTTCTGGGACAATTCATGATTTATCTTACTGCTTAGCAGCATCTTTAAAGGTGTCAAGTTATCCACGGCCCATGAAGCACGTTTCTTATGCAGTATAAAACAGTATAAAATCATTTGTTAATACCTTATTCATGTTGATAATTGTAAGCTACAAAAAAATGTAATTCGGGCCAATAAAAATTTAGTACGGCGTAACATAATAAATTAACACAGAACTGCGTACCGAAAATGTTAATGGTAAGTGGTAAATAATGTAAACATTGTTAAAATTAGGTCCGTACTAGGCTTTACTCTAGGAACATTAAAAAAAATTTCCGAAAAATGTTAAAAATTTTCATAATGAGGATTCTTCTCTTTGTCGCATAACTGAAGAACAAGAAGGACTCATTTAACTGAACCAAAGACTTTATTGTATTATTTTTTTATAGAATTTTTGAGGAATAAATAAATTTTGATAAGAGGATTTCGTTATAATAATAATGACAACAGTATACGACCAATATGCTGATTAGAAAAGATGGTTGGAGGGACTGAGCGTTTGGTAATAGTATTTACAATACATGATTAATGTTGTTACTGTGCTTTGCGCACCTAAGGGTGATATATGTACAACGCTGGAGGTTCTTTTATTTTATCCATAAACGAATCAGTGTAGATAGATCAAAATAATTTTTCCACATAGAGTACAGTGCTAGTGATTTTTATTTCAAATTGAAAATGTAAAAATTTATAAAAAAAATGTTTTTTGATATGGGCACTATGTAAATTACTTGTATAATGTTTTAAAACATTCCCATACACGATTCAAACTATTGCATAAATTGCCTGTTTTTACAAAAAAGATCAAATTTTTTTAAATTTATTCAAATTGCAGTACCACAAATATTAATTTTTAATTTAATGCCTCAAATGTCATGTAAATTTCTTTTTCTGATCCAGTCCAGTACAATTTTCTGAAAAAAATTTTACTGCATTTATGACGACATCTTAACAAATAATTATGTAGGTTGAAGAATCAATTATCATAAAAAAATTCAATAAAAAAGTAAATTAGTTATAGTTGACATAACATCGAATAATCCAGTATTTTCCTTGTGTGCATAATTTCATAAAAAAAAAAGTAAATTTATGGAGTTTTATTGAATTGCATTGCAATCCTTGAACAATGAAGATGTTCCAGCTTCTTTTATATATATCCATTAATTATCTTGCTATTAAAATCTTTGTACAATTGTCAAAATAAACTTAAATGTTTTTTTCCTTCTTATGCTTTTTTCTTCATCTCTTATTGATTGTGGTGAATGATTTTATAACTTCTTTTTTTTTAATAAATTCGTGCTGCCGCAGTTTTTTTTATAAAAAATTCTTTCGTGACAATAATTACATATTAAAATATTATTCATCTGAATTTGTATTCGATTCAGATAAAAAGCATTAATGATTTTTCTTTTTTTTTTGTGTATTGTTAATCTTAACCTTGATTTAGACACAATTGATCGTATGGTGTCTAACTTACAAGACAAATTACATTATATTGTTTAATAAAAACATGAATAATTCCCATCAAAGATCCAAGCATATATTTGATTTTAATTTATTTTCCTGAAGTTAGATAATTGATTTTCGAAAATAATTTAGCTTAACAATGAAGTTTTCGGTGAAAAGAATTTAGTGACAAAAATTAGCATAATTGAAATTCCTATAGAATAATGAATATATCATGTCCTTTTATCTGAATATCTTCTGTATTTACATGATATTTGAGGCTCAAAGCTTGAATATGTATTATATTTTAATCTCTACAAATTTTATGTGCTTTCAAGAAAATTTTTATTTGTGCATTAACATTAACCATAATATTTTGTTTTTTAGAGTCATATCTCCTCAACCGATATCTTATACACGCATCGAACTAAGAACTTAAATAAGATTATAATAATAATTTACACAATTTTATTCTTAATGAACTGAAATAATAGAATTGACTAAAATTATTTTTTTTTTGATTTTATTTTATTTTTTTTATTTTTTTACATAAATTATAATAGGACTTGTATAATAAAATAGAATAAGTAATAATATAAAAAATAATCTCTATCACAATAATCAAAAATAATACTTTGATGTAGGAGGTAGAATAATATAAATATATTTTTATAAAATTCAATGTTTTAATTATTTCGATGGTATATGTAAACCTTCTGGTTGAAAACCATTTTCATCAGCCAAATAGGTATACGAATAAGTTTGACCATCATCAGCGACCCATGTGACTGTACCACGAATTTCCAAAATTGGATTTTCCGAACCGGCATCTTTTAATTGACCTTGTTCTTGTCGTGATGTTCCATCACTTGTTTCATAACTGAATGCATAACCATCAGAACGTCCATTATCATTTTCATATCGAAGAATTTGCACATCTTGTCCCTGTGGTGCTGCGGTAACAGTTTCAATTACTGTAAAAGCAATAATAAATATTATAAATATGGAATTCATTTTTAACTAATGATATATTTTTGTTAAATTTAATAATGCTATTTTAATGATCAACTATACTTGAATAGATTATGGATAAACAGTGCTATTGTCTTTTATATTCATCAAAAAATCTTAACAATATAAGGATTTCATAATTCTTGTAAAATTATTATTAATTACTGTCAAAAAAAACTAAATTACATAATAACAAATACCATATAAAAATATTCATCATATATGAAAACAAGTCGAAATCAATATTATAAAAAATAGTGCAGAACGACAATTCCAAATTAATTAATTTATTTATTTTTTCCCTACTAATTTTTTTACGTACCTACATATATGTATAATATAATAAAGATAACTTAAAAAGGAACGTAGGGCACTTGAACCCATATTAATATATCGCTGTTTAAATCTAAAAGTGATTAATCACTTTTTTGATCAATATTGGTTTTCGATGTTATCATAAATTAGAATACTCATTGAGTGCCTGAGAAGTTCGTTAATGATTATACAGAAAAGTGTCTTTCAGTTTTACAATAAAGTAAGTATCATAGAAAACTGAAAAACATGTTATCGATATCAGTATGCATAAAAATCCTATAATTAATATATTTTACTAGTTTAATTTGGAATAATTGAGTGCACAATTTAATTTTGAAATATTTTATAATGGTTGTGCTAATTTAATTAATCAAACATTTTTTTCGTACAATTTAACAAAAGGTCAGAAAAAAATGTAAAGATAAATTAGCATAACTTAATTCCAGTATTAGTATCTCGTTTTCAAATTTTAAACTAAGCGTTTAATATTTTGAATAAATATTAAAAATTATGTCCATATCATAGTTATTATATTATTATTATTGATTTAGTGATAACATCGTTTATGTTGTCACTCTTTATGTATAATGTAATTAAGTACAAATGTAAATGGAACTTTTATTATAGTGTGGTATACCGTTTTGAGTGATTTTAACTGAGACATGGATTTTTATTATATTTTCTTTTAGTTTCGAATTTTGAATAAATTTTAAAAGACAATATTTTTTTTATTTTAAAACATTTTACATTCAAATTAAGATTGCATATTAATTCAGATTTAAGTTGCAATGCCATTTTGTACTCTATTATGAATTTATTAAAAGTGTAGAGCAATCCAAAAATTAAATATTTTACTAATTTTGATATTCTATTTTTTTTTTGTCTTCTATTCTTAAATGATAAAAATTTTTATCTATATTGAAATCTGAGAGTCAAAATTCTTAATTAATGTAACAAAATACATGAAAGTGAACTATTAGTTGTAAACCACAAAAATGAAAATTGTATAGCGTAGAAGCTATCATATATATGGCTTCTTCCTAAATATAAATGTAAATGTGGCTATTATTTGATTCATCTGCGGTTTATTATTTGTACACATAAGTACTTGGTTTCAAATAAAACTGATAATTATGATGTTTTTCTAGAATTTTTTTCTATAGTTATGTTATATTATTTTGTAGATCTAATAGCTCGATATAAAAATACATAGCTACTGAAACTAATCACATATGAAGATTTGAATATGATACAGGACACTTGCTCACATTTTGATCAAAAAATCATTATACGGTTCAATGAAATATGAGAAAACTTCAGTTAAAGATAGATTGGAATAGATTGGAGTACCCATAAATATTTGAAATATATAATCCTCTGATTGAAAGTTAGAGACTTAGTGCTAATAAAATAACTATTATATTAATATTATTGCAAATATTTTACAAAAGATTAAAAAAAAAAAAATTCAGTGCGAAATAAATAAAAATAATAATCTTGCGTATTTAAAAAATTCCATTGAAAAAATTTCATTATCGTTTAATAATTTATTTTTGTAATTTGCTGAATAAAGTTGATTTGTCGATAATTATTAGATGCACCTAAATTCATTTATCTTTATTTTTTATTTTTTTATTATTAATGCCTAAAATTTTTATTATTTGAGAAAATTTATTTTTATATCTTCGCTGTGCGATAATACCAGAGGTGAGTAATCTTTTTTCGTTGCGTTCCAAGTAATAAAGAAAATTTTTTAGAACATATAATTTGTTCTATATTATAGATTTCTTTTCCCAAAATTCAACATATTTTGTGTGGTTGTGCTCTTTTGTATTCCCAGATATCAATCTCTTAGCATTTATAGACGGTTTACTGTATAATAGATTTTATATGGAGTTTGCGGCATAATTAAAAAAACTCACAGACATTCCTCTGACAATTTCCAATTGATATCAAGCTGCATTTTTATATGAAATTAAAAGAAAAAATAATCAACATCGACGATTAAGTAAAATTGTTCATTAAAAATAGGATATTTATGAGGTTTGTGGTGATGATTTGATCTTCGATACGAATTGTTTGGAAATTTCTGATCTGAAGAATTTATTCAAAACAACTCAATAAATAATTTATAGTTTTTGGGTGCTTAGCTAATATCATAACAATTTCATGCATAATATTTTATTGAATTTTTTAAGCAAAAAAAAAAAACAAAAAAATCTTAAGTGAACTTAAATTCGCACATAGTTAATTTTAAATTCAGCACAAATTTGTTGTTATTAATTACAAATTTAATTTAACAATAATTGTATAATATACTACATAATTCAATATTTGCCGGCATATAGTAGTGGTGTCAAGCATACACTGTTGTGTACATACAATTGAAATCTTATATTATCATTAGATTTTTCATATAAATAGAGTGTAATTTAAAAAAATAATTGATATTATGCATTTATCTCTCAATTGATTAAGATAAAGCTTGTTGTCGGAATTTATATATATATTTAAATTTTTTTTTTGGTTAAATCGTTTCCGTGATTCGAGTTAAAAATAAAAACGAAAAAAATGAAATCTCTTATTATAATCGCTCTTTTAATCGTGTCAGTATTCGCTGCTCCAATTGATGATTCCAGTAACGCGCAAATTTTACGGAACGATTTTGAAAATATCGGCATTGATGGATACAAATTCGCGTAAGAATAATAATTATTGTTATAGAATTTTGCTAGTTGTCAAAAATCAAAAGAAGCTAAAAAATATATAAAATAAAAATATACTAAAAATATTCTGAAGACTGACAATATGAAGTTATTCGATATTAAGTATTATACAAAAAAAAAAATCAAAAAAGTAATAAAATAAAAAATAAAAAAAAATAATATAAATTTAAAATGAAAGATGAAATAATTCACATAGTAAATATCGTCTGCTGAGAAATGAAACAATGTATAATGAAAATTATAGTTTCGAGTAATTTGAGTTTAAAGATTTGAAAATTAAAAAAACGTATGCAAAAATATCAAGTAACGTAAAATTTTCATCTAAAAAACATATTTTAATCAACATTAAGAATATTGCAAAATAGTTGTACTTATAAAATCGGGTACGAGGAATCGAACGGTGCTATTATCTAATAATGACGTATAAATATTATATACGTTGTTTCATTTCTCAGCAGACGAGATAGTCACAGAGTCATATATTTTGTCCAAAATTTGTACAGCTTTCGTGAATTATATTTTTTTTAGCATTTATAGGGTTGAAACAAAAATATTTTCCAGATAAACTTTAATGAAAATAACTCGCTCAAAAGAATTTCCCTGGCTTAATGGACGTATCACACAAATTAACCAGTAATACCATTTGAAAAGCAATTGAATATAAATCAATTTAAAACTTCGAATTTGTGCCTTCAACGAAAGTGTCAAAAATTGGCAATGAATTTGAATTTAAAGATGATTTTTGAAACTTTCTTAATCGTAGCGTCAAAATTCAAAGGTCCAGAACTATCCACATTTAATTGCTTTTCAAATAATTTTACTAAATATATTTGTAATTGTCGTATTGATTAGTGATGCGGCAATAAATATATGCAGTCTTCAATTCGTTTAAACGAGTTATTTTTGTCAAAATTTAACTTCAAAATTTTTTTTTTTACAAAAAACTTATTTTTGTTTGCAGAATTAGATTCAAAAATTATTTTAAAATATATTTTAAAAACCAATTTGGTGCATTTCCGGTCTCTTAATCTTAAAACAAAAAAGTTGGATTGCGGGTTCGACCAAATTAGGAAAATATAAAACTTACGAAATATGTAATTAAAAATATGATGTAAAAAAAAAATATGACTACCTACATCAGTTATATTTTAAAACGAAAACCTAAAAATTTGTTTAATTTTAATAAAATCAGTAATTCATTTTTATCTTTTTCTTATTAACTTTTTCATTCATTAATTTTTTTCTATTTCGATAAGTTTTCCGTCAACATAAACTCATTGCGGATAATTTTAGTACTCTGATGAACGTTAATACTAAGTAATTAAAGAAAGAAAAACACAAATCAATTTATTTTGTAATCATGAAAATGAAGGTATTTGAAACTTTTGCAAAAATTAGGGACCTCTAAAATATTGGTTGTAAATTGATTTGAAAAACTTACTAGCTAGACATAATACATGTTGTAACTCTTAATGTTATAAACAAAAATTTTTAAGATTGGCATTGTATTTTGGAATTAAATTTAAATAATTTATCACACCCAATTAAATATTTGGATATTCGAAAATTAATTAATAATTAAATATTTTAAAAACTAATTCTTCAATCATAATTTTTTTTTAAATTTTAATTATTTGGCATATAGTTTCATTTATTTTTCTAAATTTAACTATAGTTCTTGATTTGACAATTTTCTTTGCTATCATTTCACTTACATAGTATATATCGCCTGCTCAGAAATGAAACAACGTATAATGAAAAGTATAGTTTCGAGTAATTCAAATTTAAAGATTTGAAAATTAAAAAAAACGTATGAAAAAATATCAAGTATCGTACAATTTTCATCTAAAAAACACATTTTAATCAACATTGCGAATATTGCAAAGTAGTTGTACTTATAAAATCGAGTACGAGGAATCGAATGGTGCTATTGTCAAATAATGACGTATAAATGTCATACGTTGTTTCATTTGTCAGCAGACGATATATACTTTTCTTTTCACTATGGAAAAATTATTCACTGTATTCTAGATACGAGACCAGTGATGGAGTTTCACGTTCAGAAGAGGGTCAACTAAAAAATGCTGGTACAGAAAATGAAGCTATTGTTGTTCGAGGAACAGTAACTTGGATAGCAGCTGATGGACAGTCTTACACATTAAATTATATTGCTGATGAAAATGGATTCCAACCAGAAGGTGCACATTTACCGGTAGCTTAAACGATCATAATATAGTCTGAAATCTAATGGAATTTTTTAGGATAATGCAAAATAATTTTAAATAAGCTTGTTATAGATTTTTAAGTTATATATTGTTATACATATACATAATATATTTTTTATAAACTAATTTTTAGTTCGAAAATTTTAACAGTTTTTATAAAACTGCAAAATATTGAAATAAAATTGAATTCGTAAATTAATATTTTCTTCTTGTAAAATCAAAAATCTCAGCCAGCTGTCGTGCCACCTTTAATTCATGTCTTCGCCATAAAAATTTGAATGTACAATTAAAACTTTGTACATCTGTCTGAATAATCAAAATTTCACATAATTTAATTTAAAAAAAAAAAACCTTTTTTGACGTATTTATACTTCGAATATTTGACAAAATTCCACAGTAATACCTGTATTTTAGAAAAATACTTTAAAATGTCCATGAACATGATGTAAATCACGATGTAAAAAAGCAGACTAACTTGCATAATTTTCACTTTAGATTATATTCATCTTCACTGTATAGGGTGTTAGATTGAAAATAGCAGAACAGTAGAAGAAACAGTTTTTATTTTTTTCACGTTAACAGTTGTTGTATGGTAAATGTTGGAAACAAGAACACCATACTAAAATTCGTTTGATCGGGGCTTACTATCTCGCTCAAACATAAAATAAATGATCTTTAGGAACAGTCGCAGTTATTTTTAAATTTTTGTTTGATATAATGAAATATAAAATATATCACATAAATGCAAATATATAAAAATACAGAGAGAAAATATATTTTATTCATTTAAATAGATAGGATGAACGTTGAGTTATTCTTTTTAATAAAATATTTTCTATTTAGTTTCTTAAGTAAAAAAACCCAATTTTTTCGCCTCTTTACTTAGCTCCTGTTTAAATGCATATTGAATTAAACATAATTTGTGGCAATTATTAATTATTTGTTTCAACAACAACATCATGTTATTATGTAAAATAAATCTGATCAAATTCAAGCAAGTTTTCAATAAATAAACACCCTGTCTGGGTAATATGATAATATGTTAAAAGTTTTTGACAACAACGGTTTTTTTTTTAAGGGAAAATATTTTTTAATAAATAAATATTATTTTATGCTCTTGTGTACATACATTATAATATATAATATGTGTGTATGTATATTAAAAAATATATATTTTATGGTGTTTTACTAATTAATCATTTTGACTAAAAATATTGGATATTTAATAAATTGTTATTGGAATGAAGACAATATTTATGCTTTTTTAAATATTTTATAGCGGCTTTAAAAAAAAAAACGAAAAATTGTCAAGAACAACCACAAAATTGTTACATAATTTTTAGTTGTTATTTATTTGTTTTTTTTTTTTTTTTAATTTATGTGAATAAAATAATATTTGTTTTTATGTCTATGTTATATCTTTTAGTTGGTAAAAATCTTCTCAACTAAATAATATATGATTAATTGTTTGTGTTGTATGAAAATTTTGTTTGAAATAGAAAGTGGTTTCATCTTCTTCTAAATAAATAACAACAAAATACCTAAGTAGAATAAAAATTAATTGTTAATCAAATATCACACCTCTAAATTTTAATTTATATGCTGATTTATTATATGTATGTATATTTCCATAATAAAATATTGCCATAATTTATATTAATTAATATTTTAACATTGTAGTTTTAATGTTTTTTTTTTTATGTAAAATAATGCGGATCTAAAAATAGAATATTAATGTTTGGATGTACAGCTTTACTTTATTGATTGAGTATTGTCTACATAATATTAATTTATGATATAATTATATTCTTGCTAGAATGATGAATGAACATGGATTAGTGGTTAGACCATGTTTTTGAAAACAAATTTCCTGAATAAACATAATTTCTTTTTGGAATATTATAGTTGTTATCAAGTTAAATTTTTTATTTTGTGGAAAAGTTTTTTATGTTGAAAGAAAAAAGTTGTTCAACCAAATTATTTATTAATTAATAGAACGTTTTTTGTAGATAGTTCCATAACCTCTAAATCTAATTTCTAAATAAAGAATTGTAGTTAAAGTTACATCCTCGTATAAGATTTAGGGTGCACGTCTTCAACATTTCAATTTAAGATACGTTACTTTTAAAAGAACTTGGTCACAACCAGATACTAAACATATTTTTAGGCTCCTTAGATACTTAGAATTCGCCGTATACAAATATAACAATTTTTATCGAAATCTTGTAAAATCCCATAATTTTGGTTTGAAATCTTGCGTTTTTGGAAACATTCAAATAAATGATCGCGTTTGAAGACAATCACTGATTTTTTAACTTGTTGCGATAAAGCGTTATTAAAAGAATCAAAATAACCTTCTTATTTTCAACTAAATTTTAAAGTATCATTTTATTACTTACATATTGCTATACTATCAATTAATAACTTGAAAAGCAGACAAGAAATATTTAACCATGTCACAAAAATTTTCTTTTTTTTATCTTATAAATTTCCAACTGTTAAAATGGTCACGGTAATTAACATGTTTGTGTAAACTATTTGTTTGCATTGGAGAATCTTGTTATTATTATTCTTTTTATATAATTATATAATACATAATAAATGTGTATTATATTAACGAAATAAAAATATATAAAAATTGAAAGTGAATTCAAGAAAAAATAAGGTGCATTTTCTGGATCACAATGTTTGCCAAAAAACTTAAGTAGATGTAATGTCATGGTGGTATTGCCCTTATCCTACGGCGTGCTCGGTCGGGTTCAATTCCCACCTCGGACTGTAATTTGTGTCAATTTTTCAATTTGTTTACCTGAATTAAGTGTTTATGTTATTTAAACAAAAAAAAATGCAAATAAATTTGAAATATGAAGATTTTTTGAGATACGAAATTTTGAGATCCGAAATTTTGAGATCCGAAATCTTTCGTTTCTTAAAAAACATCTAGATTTTTGAAACCTGAATTTATGATACATAAATGCTCATTACTGTGGTAATCAATTACAAATAAGTTTATTCAAATTTTATAAATTTCTTTAACTTTCATGATCTTAGTTCAAATAACAATCAAATTGATCTATGTTACTAATTTATAACTATATATTTTTCCATAAAATTTTAAGTGCTTTTATAATAAATTTCTGTTTATAGTTGTATAATTATAAATAAAGTATATGGCATGAAAAATGAATAAAAACGGTTTTTAAATTTTATTTTGGTGTTTTTGTGGTTATTATTAGCCTTGAATTAAATTTTTAATGCTTTTTTGCGCTTATATTTTGAAAGAAGAGTTTTCGTTTTTATGTCAACATTTGCAGTTATATTTTTAGTTAAATTGAACTTTTTTTTTATTAAATACGATCGTAATTAAATTGATAAAAATCATAAATTTCAAATTTTATAATAAACATTTTAATTATTAAAAACTTCAATTTTGTTAAGATTTCTTTATTGCCTGCGCTGTCCAGAATCACTTTAAGTTTATTTTCAACTTGATAAAGTAAGACCATCGAATTAATATTTTTTGTGTTTTCTTTATGACTTGAGGCGAATGTTAAAAAAAATTGTTAGATCAATATCAGTAAAAAAAAATTAATTGGTTGTTAATATTATTATACAATTTTGTTTGTTTTTAACTCTAATTCTGACACGTGATTTAAAATTCATCATATAAAACAATAAAGGTCTGTGATCTTTAATATTTTCATGTGGTGATGTTCGCCAAAATTTTTTCAACAAAAAACGTTGTAGAGTAATTATTTTGGATAAAGCACCCACAAAGGGTTTGGCTGAGTAGCTTGTTAAAATTGATTTTACGATTTAAAATACAATTCACAGCGGTTTGAGTTTTTATTAATTGCAGAAATAAATTTAAACAAAAAAAAAAACTAAACCAAAAATTAATTTTCTTTTTTCGGTTAATTAAATTAATAAATTCGATAACCTTTTTTTTTTTTCAAAAATTATCAATGAAATCAAAATTAAGCATACAATTTTTTTGAATGAAAATGAATCATAATTTTTATTATTTTAGTTTTCAAATATACATATGTATGTAGTATTATGAAAAAAAGGTAGGTTCGAAATAACTTGTAACCGTTGCTTCTATTTAATCAACTAAAATAATAGTTTCGAATCGTGATGTAAAGGGAGTTTATTGTTTGAATCAAGAGTTTATACAACTTCATAAATACTCATTTTCTTAAAAAATTTAAACTTATCAGAGCAAGTTCCTTTTTCGTAGCCACTAACTTGAAATTTAAGCAATAATTACAATACATATCTAGGTTATTTAATGTTCTTTTGAAAATTCCGATTTGAAACAGAAACAGCTAAGTATAAAGTAAATTTCGACACAAATTTGAAAGCAAACATGTTTTTATGAGAAACAATAAAGTAACGAGTGCTTAAATTGTGAATAATATTTTTGGTTTAATTAAGCTACAGGCTGAAATTACTATTCGAACAAAATTGAGAGATGGACTATTTGAGACTATATAAATGGTTGTGTTTAATTTTATTCACCTTATTCATATAATATAATTATTGTTGTTATAGGAAAATTAGTTCATATAAATTCCTAACAATTGTAAACAAAACATAATTTTTCATGCATGTTTTTTTAATTTTCAACCTCTTTTCGGAGAAGTAGTTATAAAAAAACCATAAATTAGAAATTTATTTATGTGAAGAAAATTACAAACCTTCCCACTTTTCAATATAATATACATATATATATATTTTTAATATTTAACTTAAACAAATTTAAAAATTGAAATTTATATATTTATGTTAAAAATTCCACCCAGTTTTTATATATTTTGAATTTGGGCCAGGGTTAGTAATAGCATCGCAGTAATCTTTTGATGATAATTAAATGTAAAATAAAAAAAAGTGCATGAATATTTTAACATAAAATTAAAGATTCATTGACATTTATTTACATTTGCATAAAAAATTTAAGAAAAAAAAAAATATAATTTTATAACTATAATTTAATTTGTCACTTTGTGTATAGTGCAAAAATAATTATAATTATCGAATAAAATTAATACTTAACTTTTTTAATTAAGTTATAATAAATAAAATTAAAAATTATTTCAGTGAGTACAGTAGTTGGGATTAAAAAAACTAAGGTTTATGAAAAATAAATGTCAATTGGAAATTCGACTTTCCTATAAAAATATATAAAACAAGGTCATTTCAGATCCAGTATTTTTTTAACCCAAAAAACCCAAAACACTCAAAAGACCCATTTTTGTATACTAGACGATCTGACCCGTAATCCCAGAAATTCGAAAAATTATTCCTGAGACACTGAACAATGTGAACTACTTTCTTACCATTTAAAAAATCGATTTCACACATAGAAAATTATAAAATAATTTAATTCTAAAATTAATTAATTCATAATTTCGCTTTAGATTATGTCATCATTCATATTATATGCATATTACGTATATTCAATGAATGCGGAAGATTCTATTTTAGATAGTAAAGTTAAGAAGCTAAACAAAATTATTCTTTCATAAATATAACCATTTCTGACTGTAATAGTTAATCTCATTTCAACACAATTAGTAACAATACAAAAAAAATAATTAATATTTATAATTTTTTTGATTATTTTTGCTATTAATAGTACAATTTGAAAGACAAAAATTTTTCTTTCAAATGCAAATTTTGTGATCTGATTCTTATATGAATTAAATATTTTAACAACTATTAAAAAAGATTAGCATAACTTATTCTTAATATTCTATTATAACAAAAAAAAAAAAACAAGATTTTTAAATTTCTTATTCAGGTAAATTTTTTATTAAATTCAAAAAATAGATATATTCTCTTTTATTGATTTTATTCAAATTTGCACAAATATTTTGCCATAACTAAAATTAAATAATATAACTCCTTTTGCTTTTCTTTTTTTTTTTTTTTAAATATAAATAATAAAATACATTGATAAATCGTATCATAAAAATTATTTTTGTTTGTAATTTATGGTTTACAGTGCATAGTTTAAGAAAAACCTCAAAGACATTGCGATGTCTTCTTGATAAAGTAGGCTGTCCTTAAATCAATCATTTTCTCTTTTTTTTTTTTTTTTCATTTTCACTTAATTATTTGTAAGAAATTTGTATAATTTTCATGAAATAAATAAATAAATAAATAAAAATAATAATAATAATAATAATATTATAGAAAGTTGTGATATGTTTAGGAAATAATTATTCATTTATTTTTCATTCAATTTACATTGAATTGAAGCTAAAGGTATGATTTATATATTTACTTTGTTTATTTTTTACTGAACTTTATAAATCCAATCTTCCATTATAACCCCAGAATATTTTCTATTCACAGAACTAAAAAAAACCCAAACACAATTTGTTACTTTTAACTAAAATAATTAAATAGTTTGTTTTGACTTTGAATAATAATAAAATTTCTTGTATATACATCGAAAAAAAATGGACTTGTCTAGACAACTTAATAAATTTTCTTATAATTAATAATGTCATATCTCAAAAGCATGATCAAACTAAGAAAAAAAAAAAAAAAAAAAGATAAAAAAAAAATTATGTTATTAAATAAATAAAAATAAAATGAAAATTATATAAAATTAATTAGCAAAATTAAAAAAAAAAAAAAAAAAAAATTTTTTTTATTTCTTCACTTTATTTGGTGGTTTGAAGCACAAATATTAAAACTTCTTTGCTACATATTTTTTAAATATATATATTTTTTGTTTTCAAAATATACCTTATAAAATATAAAATATTTAATATACAAAGTATAAAAGCTTTTTTATTTGATTAAAATTACATTAGTACTACTTAAAAATTCAAATAGAATAGTTTCTTCTTTTTTTTTGTTTTTGTATTTGAATTTAAAGGACCCAACATTAATTTATTGTTTTTTTTGCTTAGTATTTAAGTTATTTATTTTTCGCAAACAAAAAAAAAAAAAACAAAATAGAAGTAATGAAAATATTTGTAATATTTATTATAAGTTTATTAGTTGTTGTCGCGACTGCAAAACCAATTGATGACTCTAGTAATGCACAAATTATTAAAAATGTTTTCGACAACATCGGTGTTGATGGATACAAATTTTCGTAAGTAATTTTTTTTGTTTTTTTCTTTTGTTTTTTGTTCGCTTGAGTAGCTTATAATCTTGAACACTTAGTTTAGTATTTTTTTTTACTTTGTTATTTTTTGTACATTTTAAAGTCCCATTAAGTCAACTGTGCCTTAACTTTCATTTCCTCAATATGATTTTTAAATAATGCTTCTTTCTCGTTGATATCAATTATCATATATTTAAATTGAATTTTTTTGACTGTTCAGTGGAAATTGAGTTACTTAATATCATTTCGTGATCATTCATTGTTTTTGGATAATTTTTAAAATGGTTTCATACATATTTTCGTGATATTTTAGATTTGAAACCAGTGATGGAATATCCAGAGAAGAAGAAGCTAAATTAAAAAATGTTGGTACTGAAGATGAAGCTATATCAGTACAAGGTACAGTATCTTGGGTTGGACAAGATGGCCAACGATACACATTAAATTATCTGGCTGATGAAAATGGTTTCCAACCGGAAGGAGAACATTTACCTAAAATAGTTTAAAATAAATATTTATTTTTAATTTAAATATGAAATATTCTAGTCGATTTTTTTAAGTTATTAGTTTTTAATTGTGTTTTCTTTAATTATTCAAAGAAAATTTTGAAATATTATATATGGAGTATTTAATAAATATAATAATATGTTAAAGATCCTCCAAAATATGAGTTCTTATAGTCATATAAATAGTTATATACCTATACATTTTGTTGATAAATTTGATTATATACATACACAGAAAAAAAAAATCGAATTTCATATAAAAATAAAAAAATAATCTTTGTTTTCGCATTGATAAATAATAATAATAATATGAATAATTTTGTAAAAAATATTGTTTATTTTGTGAATAATAATTAAAAAAAAAATTGTAAAATTATATAAAAAATTGTGTTCTATTCGTTATTTAAAAAGTTAACAGAATTTATTGAAATTTACTGGGAGAAGACACTTGTATCCTTAAACTATACTCAGGACCCCCTTGTTAGTTCAAATAGTTTCAAATATTCGCTCAAAAAAAACTCCATACTTTTCACAAAATAACTTACGAAGTCTTCGGCCTATAATTTAAAAGTTCATTGCGGCCAATTAAAAAAAAATATGTAAGGTTTTTTCAAGATAAAATAAAACCGGTAACGATGCATATCAAACATATTTCTATAAGATTTCAAAACGTATTTTGAATTATTTTGATATGTTAAAAAAAAAACCAAAACATAAAATCTTTAAAAAAAAGACATAATTTAATTTAATTAATGCCATAAATTTGAAAAAAAACTAGATCCTTAATTTTACTAAAAATTTTAGCCTTGAAATTAATGTTTAGCATATCTTGATAAGATGAAATTATATTTGCTTAAAAAATTAATATAATTTTCATTGTTAGTTTGTTTGTTTAGTTTTAGCTCATACTGTTAACATTGTCGTATTCATATAAAAAACATATAATTCCTTGATTTCAAGGACTTTTGAATTTTTGAGTATTTTATTAAAAATAAGATAATTCAAAATTATTTAATAAATTTTGTTAAAAATATAGTAAGATTTTTAAGAAAAACTGAATATATTTTAATCGTCCAATTTTCATAAAAAACCTAGTATTTTTTTTTTTAGATTATTATTGTTTTAAACTTGTTATATTTTTTATTGATTTTATATATTTTTTTAATATAAACTTGAAATTTTTGCGCAAAATTTAATTCAGTTCTGTTCTTAATTTGGATAACAAACGTTGCCTGAAATACGAAATTCTTAATTTAATTGAATTTTCGAATCTCATTAAAATAAAAAAAAAAAAAACATTGTTGCCATGAAATTATTTTTAATAATTTTCACTTTATTGACAATTTTCAAATTGTATAATGCGGCTGATGAGGAAATAGTTCTTTATGAAAACGGTGCGGATGAAAGAAGTTATGATTTCAAGTAATAAAATTATGATGGTTAAGAAAATTTTTGGTATTTCAAAAATATTGGTTTCACATTTTTTTTTGTTGGTATTTTGACGTTTGTACAAATTTTTAGAAATGTCACAATTTAACCAGAGATAGGTCTACATTCAAAATTAATATACCATTAGACATACCTACAACAAATATGAATTATTTTCAAGTTTTTTTTTTAACTGGAATTCCCTGATTTCAAGTGACAATTTCAAATTTCAACAATATACGAATATTTTTAAAATACCAAAATATTTGAAAAAAAAAAATCACTTAAAATTTTTTAAACCATAATTTCATTAATATACATTATAAATATTTAAAGATTTGAAACAAGTGATGGCATTGCCAGAATTGAGAAAGGTGAACTGAAATCAGGTTCTGCTGGTGAAGATATTTTAACAGTTGAAGGAACTTACGTGTATCTGGATAATGAGGGGACAGAGCATAAAGTTTCATATAAGGCTGATGAAAATGGTTATCGTGTGCTGCCGTAATTTCAATAACAACGAAATAATTTAAATTATAAGTTTTTGGTTATTGAAGTTAGTTATGTTTAATTCTAGGACTATTTCTAAAGTCAAGATAATTTGTTAAGAAAATTTAAAGTGTATAAAAAAAATCGATTATTATCTTACAAACAGTGAAAATTATCGCTGTTATAAAGTTGTTATCAAATAAGTTTTCTAAAAATTAATTTTTGATTACTTAAAATACAATTTCGGTACAAAAAATTATAAATATGCACTCTAGATTCTCGTATAATCGTCTTCATTTACTCTCGGGAATTTTTTCAGTGGATTTATTATAAAAATGTTAGTTTTATTGTCATTATAATGTATAATAATAAAAAATAATATTAAGACTAATTTATTTTCTCTATAATTGCACACTTTGTTTAGAAATTTGTAATCAGGTGTTCGTGTATGGTGTTGCATATATATTATATGATAGTTCTAGATAAAGTTGTTAAATCTTCCAGAGATTAAAATATAGTTTTTTAAACTGTTAAACTACAAACAGAAAATATATTGAATAATCTCAAAATTTCGAATAATTCTTGATTTTTTAGATAAAGTTGTTAAATCTTTCAGAGATTAAAATGTAGTTTTTTAAGCTGATAAACTACAAACAGAAAATTTATTGAATAATCTCGAAATTTCGAAAGAGTTTAAAAATTTCTTATTTCAGGATTTTTTTTTGCAATATATTCTATTAAATTTTTAATAGTACGTTTTACTAAATATCTTAAATTAAAAATTTTAAAATTCACCAAGAATTGGAAAATATCTAAATTTATAGAATAGAAAGAATATTAAATTGAAAATCTACTCTCCCGCTATATAAAAATATTCCCATGCGTTTTGTTATTATAATTTAATGTCAAAAGTATTCAATAGATATTTATATAAACAGCTCCAATTAAAAAAAGTTGTTCTGATTTTAATTGAAAAATCTTAATTTCTTTTTCTATTTCTATTTCGAAATAAAATTTCTAATTATTTTTTATTGAATTAAAAATTATTTTATTCTAATATTTGCATAATATTTTCTGTAATGTTGTTTTATTGAATTTCGTTAAAAAATTTTCCATCAAAACAAAATTATTCAATATATGCATGCTTTCTCTGCTAAAATTCAAAAAATATTAAGAAAAATTAAATAAAATAAAAAAAAAAAACAAAATTATAATTATTTATTAATTCATATATTCGAGTAATATTTTTATTATAATATTCAGTTTTGTTTTAATCCCTAACAAAACAAAAAAAAAAAAACCAGCTATACAACTTTATCTTTAGAAAAATGAAGAAGATAAAAAAAATAAAAATAAACACCCAATGCTATGGTCAAGGTCTATATAACAATAAATAAAAAAAAATTATTTTTAAATTTATATCATTTTAATTTGATTAAAAAATATGAAAGATAGGCACGTGCATTAATGTTAAAATATTATAGTATATATATATGTAATTGTATGTAGTAGATACTACTAAATACTTGCAAAATAAGTAACGGTTAATTTTCAAGGATTTTAAAGGTATATGATGAATTTTGACAGCTTGAGATTATTTTTAAAATATAGAATTTTTATTTTTTATCATTTTTTGTGACTTGAAAAACTTTTCCATTTTAAACTTGACATAATGATGTGGTCCAAATTATGGTGATTGTATAGAATAACACGCAATGCGATATAAAATTTGTTAATAATATTCAATTTAAATTCGATCTACATTTCTACCAAATTTTAATAAGTTCAAACAATTATCCAGTACGAACTTTTGCATCATTTACGAAATTTTTTAAATACATTTATATTTATATTTTTATCTTGTTTACTTGGTTCAGCGAATTTCTTAAATTTTTTTTTTCCTAATCTGTATTTAAAATATATGTGTTTATAAATATTATTACATTTAAATTATCTTATATAGTTAATTTTGATTGATCAAAAAAAGAAGATATTATTTTTCTTTAATGAAAATGTAAATTTCTCTCCCTACCGGAAATAAATTCCTTTTGTTTTTCGTAAAATACTTCCGATTTACATAGATTTTTTTTTTTTGGTTCATGGCAAATTAAATATTTTATTTTCCACATATTTCATAATTTTTGTAAAAAAATAAAAAAAAAATATTAATTTCTATTATTTTTTTTCTTAAATTCAATATTTTAGTTAGAAGAAACAAAAAAAAAAAATTAAAAAATCAAAAATATTTTAAGGTTTCATTCTGACCCCGTTACCCATTGATCTTATTTAATTCAAATTTTATACAATTTTATTTTTTCCTAAAATATAAAATTTAAATAAATTAGAAAAAATTATGCATCGGTATATTTAAGAATACCCACATATTATAATATTTCAAGATTTGAAGTTTAAATAAAATTCGCTAAAATAGTATCTTAACTGTTTGGCTTCACTCAGAAAAACAACGTAAAAATAATTTCTTTTCAGAGGTAAAAATTCAAGCAAAATATTTGTTTTCCATTATTTCAAGTAATTAGAGCAAAAATAGTATTTATTTTTAAGTAAAGACAATATGCATCGAATTTTCTCGTTTACATTGAAATATCATTGATATTGATCATTGATATAAATACAAAAATGTTGACTGTTGAAAAATAAATTGCAGATCAAGTTATTTTTATCTATCAAATTTTTTTTACCAATTTTCATAAAACTATGTAATCAAAATTATAAAAAAATTAACGTTTTCAGACTATACGTGTTTTTTCTCTTTTTACTTAAATAAATTACACTGGCCTACAAAAAAAAATTTTTGTATTGGTGCAGCTCTGTTCGCATCTGTAGTCGGTAAAGTAGTTAGTATGAACTACATTGCTGCTACTAGATGTCAGCTAACAGCTCTGGTTTACCTACAATTCTTATTTCAAATTTTTTACGGTTTTATTCAAAATCAGTCCATGTAATAACTACTTTTATGACATTAATCGTATAAATTTATGATGGCAAGTAAGTCAAAAAAAAAAATATTTTTTTATAACTTTTTGAACATAAGTATAATTGTATAATTAAGATAACTTAACACTTTATATGTATTAATAATAGTTGAATCTTTTCAATTTATCATGTGTATTGAAATCGTCAAAATAATTTTTTATATAATTTGGCTATAAATAGATTGAAGCCCAAAATGAGAGTCCAGAAATGTTGAATTGAAGGTATAGCTAAGGGGATGAATTTTTGATTTTAACCCTTTATATAAAGCCTTAATTTTAATGAAATTATGAGTACGATATTTAATGTTAAATAATAAATGTTTTTCTAAATAATAAAAATAAATAAAAATAATATTAATTACTTTTTTTTTCTTTTGGTTTAATAATTTCAACAATTTTTTAATTTAATTTCATCCTAATAACTATGACTGTACAAAAGAATTTGCTACTATTAAGTTATTTTTTTTAAAATTATATTTTAAATTCTAGAACAATTTTAGTGATATGTTCTTAGGCAACTGGTAAATGAGAACCTTGGGGTTGGAAACCATTTTCATCAGCAACATAGTTAACTGTGTATGTTACACCATCATCACCAACATATGAGAATTGTCCAGTAACTGAGATAGCTTCATTATCAGTTCCAACATTTTTCAATTGACCGGCTTCTTCGTGTTTTTTGCCATCACTGGTTTCAACAGCGAATTTGTAGCTTTCTGGTAAGACTTCACTGTCTGATCGGAGGATTTCAACATCAGCTGGAGCAGCGAATGCAAAAGCGAATAAAGCAACGAATACAATAGCGAATTTCATTTTTATGTTCTAATTTTTTTATTTTTTTTTTGCAGATGCTTTAAGTTATCACAAAAACTTTTTAATGTGATCTTGAATTGAAGAATAGCGATATTTATAGCGAAAATTTATAAAAAAAAAATAAATACTTTTCTTGATATGTTATTTTTTGTTTTTTTTTATTTATTTATTTCTTCTTTGTCTATTTCTTTTTATTTTTTCTTCTAATGTTAAAACTTCTGTTATTGTTTCTACATAAGTTTTATTTTTTAATCATCTGATAATTAATCAATGTTACTAAGGTACTGCTAATTTTAATTCTTTTATTAAGAAAAAATAAAAAAAAAATAAAAATCTTTTTTTAAAACCATTAAAAAACATAATATATATAATATTCATATAAAAATATAATCCAGTTTTTTGATTTTAATTAAATTCAGAATCAAGAAAATCCATAAAAATTTTATATATTTTTTTTATTTTTGTATCTTCCAGTTATTAAACTTAAAAATTGAATAACAAACATTAAAAAAAACATAAATTTTCGGTTAGTTTTTTTTTTCTTTCGCGCTAGATCATAAATTGTTATAGTTGCATAATAATATTTTTTTTTTTATGTTTAAAGAATATTCAATAAAGTCATTAAATACAAAATGTTAATATTTTTTATTATCATAACCCTCTAAACAAAGTAAAGCGAAAAATGTTTAATAAATTTTACGCTTTTAAGGTACATAGAGATTACAAGTTTGAATTTTGTTATGCTTTTATGTTGATATTCATGTTGATAGTAAATTTTTATAATAATAATTATATTTAAAAATAAATTTTGTTTCGGCCAAATTATACTGTGTGGCCAAATAGAGCAGACATTTTGCTTAGAGGGAAATTAAATAAAATTAAAAATATCAGAACACTACAATCTGTCTTTTTTAAATTAACTAATATCTATTTTTAGAAAGAATATAATCTTTTTTTAGAATACATTTTATTATAATACGCAAATATTGTTATACCTTTTTGAATCCTTTATTGGATTTTGACAGAGTCTCAAAATAATTTATTATTATTTGAATGGTATGAAATTCCTAATAGCAATCAAAGCTTGGGAAAATAAGGCTAAGGAATACTAAGAAAAGAAACTATTAACAGAAAGTTATCCAACAATTTTCAAACACAATTTTTACTTAAATTATACTAAAATAATTTTGGCTTAAAAATTATAACAATATTCTCAGTGATTTTATAATTACATAATTTTCATGATATATTACTTTAATTTTATTTATTTATTTATTTATTTTTTTTATTTTGAATTTTATATTTTCAACAAAAAAAAAAATAGCAAATTTAATTTTTTGCGGATATTATTATCCTTAAAAAAAATTGAATTTGCTAAAAATAATTTAATAATTTGATTTATTTTGAATAAATTATTATGGGTTTTGTATATACAAGTTTTATTAGGACAAAAATAAAAGAAAACTTTAAGTACAACTATCTTAAAAGTTCTTAAATTAAATTAAACAATTATTCTGAGGCCACAAGGCATAACAAGATAGATCGAATTTATGTACTTTGAAGGAGGGCAGTTTGAAGTTTCGAATCCTTCACTGAAATCGGATAATGAAGATAAATAAAACCTAGTACCATGTTCATATTTCAGAGAAATCAATAAAATAAGCACTTCTATTTTCATCATATTAAGCCAGCCTATATAATACTAAGTAAACTTAAGTTTTTATTCTAAATTCAAAGTATCTAAAAAAAATGAGTTCACTTTGGAATAAACACTTACCTATATATATTATAAGAAATTTTTTTTTGTTGCTAAAAAATAATTAGATCTAAGCCAAAATCATTAAATAGTATAAATGGTATATAGCCTTTAATATTTTTTAGCTGTACAAACTAAAACAGTTTGGAATAATAAAATTATAACAGCATAAATTGACTTAAGCTGTTATGCCTTGTGGCCACAATATGTATATAATCAGAATAAAAGATCAGTAAAGTATAGAAGTGGCAAAATAAAATTAATTTCAACATAATTTTAAATTTATTTGTGAAAGTGTTTCAGAAGTTTATTTAAAAATAACAAGAGAGTTTGACACATTATAGTTAATTAATAGTAGATATAGTTATAGAACTTGTTTGTTTGTAAATTTATGCATTAATAGTGTTAAAATTGATGTTTCTAAAATATTATTTTTATAAAAAAAACTATGTCATATCATATAAATTTATTTTTTGTTAATAAAGTAGTGCAACAACAATTATTGATATTATGTTAAATGAATAAACTTTAATAGATGATAAAATGCAAATTTTAATCAATAAAAAAAAATCCATATTTTTCGCTATAAATATCGCAAATTTACAGTTATTTGTATCATTCAATAATTTTTTAAACAACTAAAAACAGCTTCCAAAACATTCCTAAATATGAAATTCGTTATTGTATTCGCTGCATTTATTGCCGTAGCTTTCGCCGCCGCTGGTGGTGATGTTCAAGTTGTTCGGTCCGACAGTGAAGTTTTACCAGAAAGTTATAAATTCGCATGGGAAACTAGCGATGGATCTAAACATGAAGAAGCTGGTCAATTGAAAAATGCTGGAACTGATAATGAAGGTATCTCAGCTACAGGCCAATTCTCATATGTTGGTGATGATGGTGTTACATACACAGTTAACTATGTTGCTGATGAAAATGGTTTCCAACCACAAGGTGCTCATTTACCAGTTGCATAAAAACATGGATTATATAATTAGGAATAAATTTTTATAAAAGAAAAATTAAACCAAATTTATTGTAAATACCAGTCATAAGTATAGTAAATAAATATATGTATTTTAAATTTATACATAGAATTTGACAGTTTTGATATTATTCAGCAATTTGACATAATTTATTGATCTTGGTTCAGTTAGAACCATAAAATTTATAAAAGCTTTCTTTACTTGTAGTTTTTTGATAATTATTTAATTTTTATTTCCTTTTCATAACTTTACAAACTATAAGCTACAAGGGATACGTAATTTTTTAATAAATAAATTTTATTGATGTGAGATTTAATATTAAATTCAGAAACATAAACCTAGCACCACAATTTCACATGAAAATTTGTTTCGATCACATTCGTACACTCTGATTTCAGTGGTGGCTGATTAAAGAACGAACTAGCCAAACAGACTTCGTTGAAAAATTATTTTTTTAAACTATATGAAAGTATATAATTCAATTATAATTTAATTTTATAACAGAGTTCAAAAATTTTTCATAACAAGCAGAAAAATATTATATTGAATACATTGAAAAAACATAATGGATTCACTGCACCGAGAATTATTTTGAAAAAATCTAAAAAATTATAGTAAATACAAATGAACTTTAATTCATTAATTTTTCTGTTTGTTATTTTACTATGAATAGATCAAAATTTTTGAACTCCCATAATATTTATATAATTTATTTATTTATAAAATTTGCATTATATAGAATTTCCATTAAAAGATAATTTTTCAACAAACTTTGTTTGGCTAGTTTGTCCGTGAGGACGATTATTAAGTTCAAATTATATATTTATTACTTACCTTCTATACTTAATATTATCTTATTATTATTTTATTATTCCGAAATGGAATCATTTATTTTTCCCGTACTTTCTTTCGAATAGTACCCTTTACACACTTCTAGTTAATTGAGAATTAATATACACAATATTTTGCAAAACTTGTTCACACTGTAGCAAGGACATATTTTCTACTTGATTTGACAGCAAAACAAAGCTAACAATTTTTAATTTGTTTTGTAATTTTTCATTAAATTTATTTTAAACTAGTTAAGTAAAAAATAGAAGTGAAAAGAAAAAGAATTATTTTTTAAACAAATATGTAATTCTAAATTAATAACTAAATTTAATAAGAAAACTCTTTGAAAAATTTTTTCTTTATATAATTTTTATATGTATATCACAAAAAAATAAACAAAAAGACAACACTTAGAGAATAAGTATCTAATTAAGATAAAAAAGGACGTCTTATAATAGAGGTGCTAAGTTATGTAATTTTTATTATTCCAATTATTTATTCATAGAGCCTAAAGATACGGATTTTAAGTAAGTCGTTGTATTTTGAGGATACACTTAAATAAATTGAAAAATTAATATTTTGAATTTAGTAAAAATATGAAAAGTAAAACAAATGGATTTTGTGGTAAAACAGGTCCAGGTGTATAGAAGACTGGTCAGAATAGATAGTCCACTTTACCTTTCTTCTTTTATTGTTTAACGTTGGTGTTGTTTAATATATTTTATGAAATAAAACGTGTGAAGGAGTTCAGTAACTGAAAAAGGAAAAGTTAGTGAGAAATAACAAAATTGTAGAAATATTTCATGGCGCTTAATATAACAAATGTTATTTTTTATTCTAAATATTACGACCGTATAAATAATATAAGTTAGAACTATTCTCATGATCAGTACCTACAAGTTAAAATGAAAATTATTTTAATGAATATTATTTCTAAAATGCCCCTAAAAGATTATAACAGCTCTTAAGTCGTTGGATATTATTATTCTTATACCAAATTAGTACTGAAAAACTTAGAGTGTTTCAATATGCAAAAAGAGAAAGGATATACTCATAGTTATTTCTAATGCAACAAGTGCTACTACTATAAGAGGTGAGAGGTTTTTCTCTTCAAATACATTCAACTCCTCTTTGGTTTTCTCGAATTAAACAAAACGCAAAAATATTTTTTGATTTTTTTTTTAAAAAGGATCGTAAACATTCATGGCTTCTTCAATCTCTTAAATCATCTCATCTTGTGTTGTTGGTCAATAATAATAATTTTATTTAAGCATTGAATTTTTTTTATTTCATTTTTGAATTTTACAACAACTTATAAACTATGACTGTAATTAACAACAACAATTGCTCTATTTATTCACTTAATTTTTAGAAGAAAAAAAATTTTTTTTAGTGATGTTCTTGGGCAACTGGTAAATGAGAACCTTGTGGTTGGAAACCATTTTCATCAGCAACATAGTTAACTGTGTATGTAACACCATCATCACCAACATAAGCGAATTGTCCGGTTACTGCAATGCCTTGTTCAGTTCCAATTGTTTTTAAGTGACCAGCTTCTTCGTGTTTCTTTCCATCACTGGTTTCAATGACGAATTTGTAGCTTTCTGGTAAAACTTCACTTTCTGAACGAAGAACTTCAACTTCAGCTGGAGCAGCGAATGCAACGGCGAATAAAGCAGCAAATACAATAACGAATTTCATTTTTAGTTTTGATGATTTGTTTGTTTTTAGTGAAGGCGAAAGCTTTCAAATGCGACACTGAAACAAAAAATTTTCGGTATTTATAGTAAAAAATTTTACTTTTACTTTTAATTTATTTTTATAAAAGTAATAAAATTGTTATAAAAAGGATTATATTAAGTTTGGGCATTATAATTATAAAGTCACTGGGTAACGGATATTTCTGTTTTATTTTTAATCTTTAATCCAGTTTTTTAGTTATGGAGATTTTTTCTTTTTTATTTTTAATATAATTTCAGTAATTGAATATTTTTGGAGCAATAGTTAAATATATAGACATGTTTTGTAAGAAATATTGAAATGTCAAAATCTTTTAATGAAGCTAATCAGATTGAATGTTGAACGGGCTTTACTTTATTCCTAATAAAAATTAAAAAAGGAAAATTGTCAGATTTACATTTATATCTTAAATTCACATTATGTCTGAAATTCATTCAAAAAGATGATTAATTTTGCAAAATATTGCCACAGTGTTCATTTTTTGTAAGTTAAAGTCCCGAAAATTTATAAAAGGGTGGGTCTATTTGATGTGAAAACAGCGTTCATGCAACTTATTAATTTTTTTTTCATCTTTCACACCGAACCTTGTTACTGTTGTTGCTTGAATTTAAATTAAATCAGTTTGGCTCTCAGTCTTCAAAAAAAAGACAAAATTGCGTGATATTTTAAATTTGAATTTTAATTACTGTCTGCTGTCTAACAAAATCTATTCTAGATATGAACTCAACTAGTTGTTATTTAGTTTTTAATGAGTTAAGAAACAACAGTTTATCTAACCGAATATATTTAATCTTAATTTTGGTTTTAAGAAGTTGTTGAAGTCTTGAGAAAAAAAATTATATTTCGTGGAGTTCATATAATCAAAGGAAACAATGTGTTCAAGTAAAGAAAAAAGAATATGAATACAATTACGATATCAGTTGTCGCTATTGCGTCAAATTTTTAGATTAAAAAACTAAACCAAGTTGATCCACTTTGAAAAAAATTCTAAAAATATCTGTTTTTGTACTGACTTCAGATAAAGGTGACAAACATCGAAAGCGAATAAATTGCAACAATATAAAAATATGGGATGAAGTGATTTATCAAGAATTTTTCAATCAAAAAAACCGAAAAATAATTTTTAATTTATTTTTTATTCTTGAATTTGATTTAAATCGATAGTTCTTAGTTGAAAAAAAGTAACGAATAGCTAGACAACCTTATTCCATTTGCGGCTCCTAATTGGACGCCAAATAGATTGGCAACAAACTATGAGGACGACCCTTTTTGTCTCTGCGAGTACCCACATTAGCAGCATCTTTTATGACGAGAGCGCTCTACCCAGAGCCGTATTAACGTATTTCGTACCTATGTGCTAATAATTTCCTGGCTTTCATATCATAGAAAAATTAATTAAAGACTTATATGTCATATATTAAAAAATAAATAAAAAAATATTGTTATAATAAATAACAAAATATTGTTATAATTTTGCGCCCCTTATATTTTGGCGCCTATGTGCTATAGCACAGTTAGCACATTGGTTAGGATGGCACTGGCTCTACCATTAATGTTATCTAGACTATAGTGTCCAAAGTAAATCACAAACCAGCAGATGGTAACTGGTACGCTATTTTCCCTACTTGCTGTCGGATGGGGTTGGGCTTTCATCAAATCCGGCTAAGATCGTTTCATATTTACGTACCCTAACCAAAAACAGATTATTACAAATACGATTTCTAAATCTTATCGGGTTAAAACCCAATCCAAATGTCCCTGTGTGGCTGTGCACTAGTTAACTATTAAATAATAAAAATGAAAATACTCAAAACAAAAGAGAGGACAATATGATGGACCGATGAACACACGACTAAGATCTCATGCCTTACCCACCCTACAACTACTGCCATTCGATTAGTTTGGCAACCACTTTGTTGTTCCGTGCTCTTGTATCTTTGTGAAATTTTATGCTTGTATCTTATTTTCAATTAAATTCAATATTTTTTTATTAAACATAATTAATGATATATTATAATGACAACATAATTTATAGAGAGATAGTGCAGTATAGCAAAAATCGATGGTATTATATCCTGTATGTATATAGAAAAAAGTAAAACCTCCATATTTTTGAGAATAATTAAGTTTGAAAGGATGCATGTGTCATGTGCTTAGGTAAATTTATTTCTTATTAATATTTTAACGAAATTTATCTAAAAAAAAACCATTTTGTCGTAAATGACCACTTATATTATTAATGTCTCGTTTCACAAGTTGTTATTTGTCTAGGAAAATAATTGCTGTCAAGCATGGATTCTGATTTTGCAAGAAATGAAAATATCAATTATGTACATAGTGAAGAAATATAGAGCTGTAAAATCAGCATATTCAAACTGACAAAACATCGATCGTTTAATTTAAAAAATTAGAATTAAACAAAGAATACCTATAATAGAAAGAACAATTGAAACCTGTAAAAAATGTGAATTCTAATGAAAATGGATTTGATTGAATACATTCAGAAATCAAATTATTTTTTTAATTAAAGATACAAACATTGAAAATTTGAAATTTATTTATTATTGTCGCCAAAGGAGCTGATTGAATATATTGTTAAAATGTCTAAATTCGATTTGGATATTTGTATGACGATTTCTCTTAAGACTTAAAATTCGAAATATTTTCAAAAGTATTAAGGTTTAAAATTCTTATATTATTGATTTATTGTTTAATTATCTGTAATAAAAACCATTATCTTCGACACTAAAACCTCTATAATAAAATATAAGTAAGAAACTTCGCATCTAATACGTGCGTTTGACGCTAAGATTCCTGTGCAGAAGTCCTTATTCTTCGCAGATATTTCTTGGTTATATGTATACTTATATAATATATGTTTACCGTATTTCTTACCGTATTTGTTATGATTTCATGTTCGACTCACATTAGAGTTAAATACTTAGAAATAACTAATTGATATAATTGACTTAATTAAAACACAATTCGTTTCATTAATTTTTTTTATTTTAATTAAAAAAAAATCTTTTCTATTAACTCTAGGAATGGCAGTTTGATTGTTTTAAATTTTACAGCATACAATAGACTTATGATTCAGGGGCAACGGGTAAATGAGAACCATGTGGTTGGAAACCGTTTTCATCAGCAATATAATTTACAGTGTATGTAACACCATCGTCACCAACATATGAGAATGAACCAGTTGCTGAAACAGCTTCATTTTCATTTCCAACATTTTTTACTTGTCCAGATTCTTCATGTTTTGATCCATCACTGGTTTCCCATGCGAATTTATAACTTTCTGGTAAAACTTCACTATCAGATCGAACTACTTCAGTATCAGCAAAAGCGATGGCGAATAGAGCAACGAATACAATAATGAATTTCATTTTAATTGGTTTTTTTTTGTGATTTTACTCAAAATGTCTTACTTGAATAGTAAACGAGTCTGTTATGGTTCATTAGTTTTAAGAAGTAGACAATTTATACTCAAAATTTTCTGAACGAACTAGTACAAATTTGAAACGCATTCCAGTTTAATAAAATAATTTTTATTTGATTTTATTGCATTTAGATCAGATATTTAAATACATTAATATAATGCAAAAATTATAAATTCATATTATTAATTTTATTTTTTTAATTACTGCAAAAATAAAATAAAAGAAAAAAATATTTTTGCACAAAATAGATAAATATTAATTTTTGGAACAAAAACATAACTTCAAAATTCTGTTAAAAAAATTATTATTTACGGTCATTCCAAAGTAAAAGTAACGAATCGAGCAATCAAAATTCCATTTATTGTGTTAAAAAAAACTGTAAAAATGCGAACTAAAAAATTAGCAACGAATAGAGAAACATATCATTTGACACATAAATTTGATAAGATAATTACTGAGAGTCTTAGATCCTTTGCTGATGGAGAGGTTCTAACTACCAAACGCGAAATTTTTGAAGCTGGTGAAATTTTGGTAGAGATGAAAGTTTACCTAATTTCGAATATTTCGGCATTCAAAAGATATAAATCGATTTCGCAGTTCATTAATAATAAGAATTTTAGTGGTAGATGGGCGTAAATCTTTAACTTTTTGTTATCGACCCTTTCTTTAGAAATGGCAAACGTACACATGAACTTGAAATTTGTGTGCCATTAGACACCAGTTAGCAAATGGAACATTCTCCAAATCGAAGATATTAACCATACAGTGAATATTTATTAAGAAATTATTAAAATTCATGTCTGTCATCAATTGATTACAATTTTAAAGAAATAGAAATAATTTATAATGGACAAAATTAGAGTAGCCAGTAATATATTAATTAATTTCCATAATAGTGTTTTAATATTGATTTTCATAAAAATTCTATCAAAAAATTATTATAATAAAACATTATTTTGCAGATTATGCTATCAAAGGAAGATAAAACATTTAGTAGTTTCATAATAAATATATAAATTTTATGATGTTTAAATAAAGTCATAATCAAGTTTTTATTATAATTTTGAATTAAAAAAAATATAATTTTGTCTCCTGTTTAGTGTTTATTGTTTTTGGTTTTTGATAATAAAATCAGAATTCATGAATAAAATATAAATTTAGAATGTATTTTTAGCATAAATGAACATCTTTAGATCCCTAATAAATAAAAATCCACAAAAATAAGATGCCAGTTTTATTCTTTGTTATAATTTTTAAATTTATAAACTTATGCATATACATATTTTATACTAATTGTTTTTATTATCAAATTTAACATTATAATGTAGAAGATTTCTTATATATATATATATATATATATATATATATATAACCCTTTACAGGTTTATATAATTTTATTCATATACAAAGTTATTTATTTTATTAAAAATCGCTACTCGTTTATTGGTAACATGTTTCCTAGATATTTTTTGATAACTAAACAGAAAAAAAAATATTCTAACTTATTCTCACTTGAAAAGGTAGCAATATTACGGATAAGCCAAAAACGATTACCAAATTAAATCTGCATTTCAATACAAATAGTTATTTTAAGTCTACATTCAATACAAATAGTTATTTTAAGTCTACATTCGAACACTTCATAAAAAATCTTTATGTACTCTATGTATTCGTATTTTTATAACTTTTTATAATTATTACAACATCAAATACTAAATAAAAATAAGTTCGTATGCCGGGAAATTACTAGTAATAATATAAATTTAGATTTTAATTGCTAATATTTAGTTAATTATTTGATTCAATTCAAACACATTAAGTCCAGTTAAGTTGCTTAGCGAAGATCAAAAATTAAAATAAATTAATTTGTAAAAAAAATTATTCGAAGTGATAGGGAATGGTTAGTTTTAATAAATAATTTCATTTAATTGCAAATCGCTAATAATTTAATTAGATTTAACTCTAGCAATAAAAAATATGCAGTAAAATATATATTTGCGTTAGATTTTATAAATAAATATTCATTTATATACTTCATGCATTCCGTCTGTCACAATAGTGTTATCTAAAATTTCTATCAATTTATTTTCAACAATAATCTTCTCTATCTAAATTTCGCCTGTCTGTTGGAAACGATATGGCAAAATAACTGCCTGATAACTTGATATGTATACTACGTATGCTTAGAATTAAATTTTTATAAAATATATATATAGAAAAAACTTTAAATGCACCGGAATATCATAATAAACGGGATCAAAGAATAAAATACAATAAATTATTAATAAAATTTCTTCTATACATACAACATACTTTTATATAAATAAAAAATTTTGCTTCAAGATACTTCCAATAAAATGATTAATATTCTCAATTTCGTTCAATGTGATTAAATGATTAATATCCTAAATTTCTTTCAGGCTCCCAAAGGACACCGAATTTAGAAAAATTAAGCCATCTATAACTTTCAAGAACCAACTTATTTTTCGTGTACTATAATCGGTTTAAAGTACTTAAAAGCTTCTTCGAAATTTATATACGTCTAGGTATATTATTTCTATGTTTTTATTTAAATATTATACATTGGTCCCCGAAAGTTATTGCATAAAACGAAAAACTTTTTTTACATTGAAAAGGAAAAAGTTTTAAAAATGTATCATAGTTTAAGTAGAGGAACAACCATATATTTCTAGATTGTGCTCCAGCTGCTTTCATGGGAAACTAAATTTAAATTATACGTTTTTATTGTTAAAACTTTGGCTTTTTTTTGTACCGTTTCTATCAAATATGTCTTTCGGTCTTCCCTAAAATACTTCAAATAATTGAACTATTACCCCGTTTTCGTCCAGAACCTATAGAAGAGTATTCATGAATAATTTAATAGTTATTTAGTCAAGTCATTTAGTTACGGAAGATTATTCCTAGTTCATGATTTTATTGATTCAAGCTTTTTAACTCTTTTCTTTGGAAAAACATGAACCTTATGGATCATTCGATAATCAATTTAACTTTTCAAATATGATTTAAAAATTTTAGCAAAAATTTCCAAAATCTTTGAGGTATTTTATTTGCAATTTTTTTTTTTTTTTTGATTCAATTAACTTATTAGAATTTTTTTACTTTTTTCCATTATATTTACTTTTATGGTGTTTAATTCAAATTCAAGCTATCCAGTGTTCAAATTTGAATTGATGGATTGATTAACTATATGAATTGGTACTAATCTTACATTTTGCACTCTTGGGAAATAAGAAAGCCAAATGCAAGCCCTCTTTCACTTGGCGCCACCAATATAATAAATTTAATTTTAGAAATAAAAATAAAAACTTTTTAATTAAATTTTTTTTTCATAATTTTTTTCTTTAATTATTTTTTATTAATTCATAAATAATTACTTCAACTATGCATGTTAATTATTATATGTGCGGTGAAATCTTAAAACTGATTCTATATAAGCTTATGCTTCTTGGGCAACTGGTAAATGTGCACCTTGTGGTTGGAAACCATTTTCATCAGCAATATAATTTACAGTGTATGTAACACCATCATCACCAACATATGAGAATTGGCCGGTAGCTGAGAGTGCTTCATTTTCACTTCCAACATTTTTCAATTGACCAGCTTCTTCATGTTTAGATCCATCACTAGTTTCCCATGCGAATTTATAGCTTTCTGGTAAAACTTCACTGTCGGAGCGAACGACTGAAACATCACCGGAGCTGTGTGGTGGAGCGGCGATAACGACAGCGAATAAAGCAGCGAATACAATAACGAATTTCATTTTTATATGTTTTTGATTGTTTTTTTTTTTTGTTGAAATTAATATGTTATCACTATGATTATTGATTTGATTATGATTTGAAATATTGCTTGATTCGCTGCATTTATACAATAAAATTTTTTTGTAAAAATTGTGTTCCAGTTTTTCACTTTTAACTTTGAATTTTTAATTTAATTAATTTTTAGCAAAGACGTTTTTTTAATTTTATTGCCCATCGTAAAAAATGAATTAAAACATATACCTATACATTTATTAAGATTAGATTAATAAATTTAAATAATATACTGTATTTTGGAAAAAAAAAAAAAAAAAAAATTCTTTTGTCATCGAACTAGATTTTTGTTTAAAAATATAAATTCATGAATATTTTCATTTCACATTTAATATATTCTGAAAATTTGGTCTAATTAAATCACTAATTGTGTGCTAAGAGTTATGAATAAGGAAATTTAAATGAGCACACTTATAAAGTCTTTTGTTATGTAATTTTTGAATACTTGACATTATTAGGCAGTCGTGTGCCACTATAGCCGGCAAAAAAAAAACCGGCATAAAATAGATATATTTTATTATACTTGTCTGTTTTTATTCTACTCAATTGATAAGATATAAAATAAGTCATTATCATGATTATGAAGATTATTTGCTTTTGTGCAGAAAAAGTTGATTTATTTTATTCTGTAACTTTTTTTCACAGCCACAGTTTTATTTTTATAATTTTTTAAAGCTAGTTAATGATCAGCTGATCGGAAATAACTTTCAAACTTTATGAAAAATAATTTGTACATTTGTACAATTTTTTCGGTATTGTAAACAAAAGATCTAAGACAGAAACTTCATTATAAAAAAAAAATTATTTGAAAAAAATTTGATGAAAGCTGCAATCTGTTAATTCTTTTGGTTATCTCTAAAAACAGAATACTGCAATATTCTCTGATGTATGGAAAACTTTTAGGAACAAATGAGCTAGAACCTAAAAAGCTACATGAACCACAATCCAAAAAATAATTATATTTTTTTAGTTTCAAGTTTAATTTAAAAGTTCATCTACGACCTCAATAATCACGAATTTGTGTCTAATAAACTGCGACCTCATAATTTTTTTTTTTAAATTATCCTTAATCAAAAAAATGAATTATAATCTAAAAAAAAATTATATTGGCCCTAGAAATAATTAAGTAGGGCCTAAATAAAAACAAATTAACGAAGGACTAAAAAAATTGAATAAAAAAAAAATTAGAAATTACAATTATCTTTTTTGCAAAAAAGTTTATGAGAACGAAACCAAAAGCCTTTTGGCGCCTCTGGAATTTATAACTAAAAAACTGTTTATATTTGTCTGAATAAATCTAAACAAAACGAACTAGTCTAAACAAGAAAAAATGTATCCAAGATGAAATGAACTAGAATCTAAACCAAAATTGGACAATTTTTATCTTTTACTATACATTTCGCTTTTATAGATTCTGTTCTAGTTCATTTAATTTAAGTCATTGTTAATTTTTTTTAACTCTTAGTTGATTTAAGTTTTTAATCAATTTCTTTTTTTTAAGTTCTTATTTATTTTTGTTTATAGGTTCTAGTTCATTGAGCCCTAATTCATGGAGCCCAATCATAATCTTTGACATTCACCTTTCGAAAACATATTCTGTTGTTCGATATAATATTTTACTATGTGAATTTATATCTAGTTTAAATATGTACGTATTTTAGTTGTGTCAATGTTCAAGAATTTTTTCCCATTGAAAGGAGACATTATATTAGTAAAGAAAAACTAAAGTTTTAATTTTATTTGAACTTGTTTTTTGTTTAATTAACAAGTTTACGTATAGGTATTATTTAAGCTACAATTATATAATCTATTGATAAAAAACCGTATTTATAACTACCTAACTACATTTTTTTTAATCCAATAAATCTTATTTATTATGAAAATTCGTTGAACTAATATGAGACAAACTTTTTTGACACCAGAATGGGGTTCATTGCTGATAAAAGAAGACCTTGAAAATAAACATCTATAAATATATCAATGCGCTTATTTTAACAAGAAAATAAATATATTTAAAATTTACTTTTTTGTTTCCGGAATAATTTTGAGGATGATTATGCCCATTTTTGCTTTTTTATAAATGTCACGTAACGATATTTTATTTATAGTTAGTACTTAGCTAACAAAAATCCTTAAAGACGTTATTCGAGCCTGCAAACTTGAATATTCAAAAACATGATTTTTTTTTTAAACATTTAATTATATTTTTTTTTGAACAATTTTATTTATTTTTTTTATTTTATTTAATGAGGTATATGAGCTCCTTGTGGTTGGAAACCATTTTCATCAGCAACATAATTAACGGTGTATGTAACACCATCATCACCAACATATGAGAATTGACCAGTAACTGCAATTCCTTGATTTTCACCAATTGTTTTTAATTGACCAGATTCTTCATGTTTCTTGCCATCACTGGTTTCAATTGAAAACTTATAGCTTTCGGGTAAAACTTCACTTTCCGAACGAAGAATTTCAACTTCGGCGGGAGCTGAAAATACAACAGCGAATAAAGTAACGAATACAATAACAAATTTCATTTTTTCTTTAAAAAAAAGCGTTTGTTAATTTAATTAAAGTTATATTGAGAACTTCTTAGTTAAATATGATATCAACATTGGATAGAACATCTAAATTTATACCCCAACAAAAAAATATATTTTTCCAAACTTTATCATAATTATACAATTGGAATGACGTTTAATTATTATTTATTAACACTTCATTATAATACAAATATCTTTTACATTGTTTTTTTTTCTATTTTTAAAATTAAATTTAACCAAAAACAAAATCTCATCTTTTTGTTTTTGTTTATATTGATGAAGAATCTTTCATTACCACAAAGCTTATAATAGAAGGCGAATTAAGAATAAATTGGGAATGCCAAACCAATTAGCATAATCATATATTTTATGTTTTTGAAGTTATAATATTGAAAACAAAAAAAGAGATGACATGACTCAATAGTTCAAAAATATGTACAACGACGACGACGACGGCTAAATAATTGGTTTTACGTTGTACATCATCTCAAGAACAAAAAAAAAATAGCATAATACTTAAAATATAATAATCTCAAAGTGTTTGGATAAGATTTCTTTGATTTGTTTCTGAGTGTTTCGAAATAGCTTCCGTAGATGACTAAAACATTAAAATAATTTAGTATTCTCAATTTGTTCAATTACATTTAAAAGATAAAAGCTTTTGTAATTTAAAAATCTGAATCTGAAAATTAAATCCCCAAAATTTTAAAACTTAATTTTAAGTTTGCCTTTTCTCGTACTTACTTTTTCCAGTGCAGTTGTAGAAACTTAGCTTTCAATGAAATCTCTATTTTCATTCTAGGGATTCGAAAGCTTTATCGCTGTTTATCAAACATTGATCTCTGAAACTTGTGACTTTTTTTTTCGGCTTTAATTAAATGGAAAAATAAATTTTTCGAATGTAGGTATATTTTATGGTTAATTTTTTGACTAGATAAATTCATGTTATTCAATCATTAAACTACGAAGATTAAAAACTGTTTCCTGATACTTGTATAAAAAATATATAACAAGTTTTCATTTTAAATATTCTGATTTATGTTATACATGTATGATCATAATTCAACTTTATATATAATATGTGGTATATTTTTAGAACAAAGGTGATTGAACAGAGTTGACATGAATATGCATTTTTCAAAATTTCCTACGAGTGACGGCTACATTTTTAGTTAATTTTATTTAAAAATTATAATTTATAAATCTGTTAAAAATAGTTTTAAAAAAAACATGATGATGCTCTTAGATATTTTTCAAAGTGGTATAAAATTAATTAAAACGGAACTACAAAAAGAATTAAAATTTAAAAAAATAAAATAAAAATTGGCATCTTATAGAGCTTAATTTTGATTTCAAAATATATTTAAAATCTTTTTAAAATATTTTTAAAAAACTAAGATTCCCATAATTATAGTTTTACAAAACTATAATTTTAATTTTAAGTTTATAAAGTTTTTGATTGCATTTTACAAATCAAAAAAAGTTAACGAATTTCCGGATAAAGGGATCATATATGGGATCATTAAACACACCAGAAAAGTAAAAATATCTTGTGCCGTCAATAATCTTAATTAAGGTGCTTCAGTAGAATTTTATTATTTTATTATAATTATTCTCAAGGTTTTTTTTAATAAATCTTTGAGAAGAGCTTGGAAATAAGAATTTTTTTTCATATAAAAGCAAATTTATTTTGAATTTTGGTCATTTGTTTATTTGCTAATCATCCGGATGGTCTTAATAATTTACAATCATCAATTCAGGATTATGAATAAATTTATAACAAAAAATATTATTTTAATTTGAGAAGAACTATATAATGAACTTCTTGTTTATTTTTTCCTTAATAATTAGTTCGTGTTATAATATTATTTTTAAAATTTTACTTATAACTATTCGAATTTGAAGAGAAATAGTTGGCTTGTTTAGCAATTATAAGCGAACTTGATTTTATCAACTCTGAAATTTTATAGCCCTGATTGCGTTTTTATTCAAATGATGCTTTCGTTTAGAATTTTCTATGCAGATTTAGCATTTCAAGTTTGTAAAATACTTGTTTTAAATAGAAGTTGCAACTGGAACTACTTGAATTTTCAGTTCTACTAAAACCAATCTAATTATATATCTTAACGTATAGTGTATTTTTTTAATTTGACGGATTATTGACTTATAAAATTTTTAATATGATTGTTCTGTCATATTAAATTCTAACTTTTTCCTTTCGTCTCCACAAGTTGTTTAATACCAAATACTCACCCATAACTGACTGTAATAAGAATGTTTCTATAATGAATCTGTGCTTATAATAATTGCCTTTTAAATTTTTCTTTTCAGAATAAACTTTTTTAAATGTTATATATTAAATAGATAATGAAAGAATACTGGGTTTCTATAATTAAATGTATCGGAAAAAAAAAAAATTCTTATCAATAACCAAAGTTCAAGGTATGTTATGGTTATCATTAGTGAATTGATCTAAAACAGTATTAATAAATAATAAATAATAAATAAAAATTTTCTTCTTTTTTTTTTTTATAAAAAATAACTCTTTATTTTTGAAACAAAAATGTTTCAAAGCAGCACACACATTTACTCAAAATTCACACAGTTCCTAAAGTTTTTTTATATGTATTTATTTAGTGATGTTCATCGGCAACTGGTAAATGAGCACCTTGTGGTTGGAAACCATTTTCATCAGCAACATAGTTAACTGTGTATGTTACACCATCATCACCAACATATGAGAATTGTCCAGTAACTGAGATAGCTTCATTTTCAGTTCCAACATTTTTCAATTGACCGGCTTCTTCGTGTTTTTTGCCATCACTGGTTTCAACAGCGAATTTGTAGCTTTCTGGTAAAACTTCACTGTCTGATCGGAGGATTTCAACTTCAGCTGGAGCAGCGAATGCAATAGCGAATAAAGCAACGAATACAATAGCGAATTTCATTATGAATTATGTTTTTGTTTTTTTTTTTAAGTTGTTACTTGGATTAAGTTTGACTAGAATCTGATATAAATGTTATCTAAAACAAATCCATTTATAGTCCAAAAATTATTACTTTTTTTTTTAACTAAATACTAAAATCAAGTTTTTTGGCGCGCTGAATTATTTAGAAAGTGAAATTTTTAGCATTATAAAAGTTCTTTTGTGCGGCTTCAAAACTAAGCATAAAAATAGTTTAATCAAAAATTATCATAAAAAAGGTAAAAAGAAAGGAAAAAAAAAAAAACAAATGTTTGGATGTTTAAAAATGATGTAATTTTTTTTTTTAATTCCAAAAATATAAATATGAAAAATAAAAAAATAAAACAAAATAAAAAAATTAACATAATTTTATTTGTTTTATTTTTTATAAAATTTGGACAAAGTTTTAGTTAAACAAGAAAAACAAGTAATTTTCATTTCAGAATTAGAATATTTTAAAAAAAGAAATAATAAAATAATATAAACCATTATTATTTCTTTTATCAAACAATTTTGTTTTATATAAAAAATAAAAAAAAAATTCTTGTATATAATCTCTTTTTTGGAACCTAAAATTGTAAATTATTTTTGGTCACTAAATTATTAAGCACAGTGCAATCTCGGGTTTAAGGATGACCATCTGTACTCTTTTAATGGGTATAATACTCTTTTTGAGACTCATTTACTCTTCTTTTTTTTTTTGCAAAAGAGTATAAAAGAGTTGGTATATACTCTTTTTCACATGAGCAAACTAAATATAAACGTAATATATCTAATTTTTATATCATAGAGTATATTATAGCATTTTAACAGCGGACGGAGGACGTCTATGGAGCCCGTTTTATAAAAATAAATAAAACATATAAAAATAAATATAAATTTTAAAATATTATATTTCGCGATTTCCATAAAAAAAGTACTTTTTTTGTACACCGTACGTAATCCATATTTTGATAAGAAAACTTTTTTATTTTTTACCAGATTTCAAAAATGTTAGTGTTTCTGCAAAGTAGAGGAAAATTAAGCCCAACCATAGTTTAAGTTTGTTCCGAATCCAGTAAAAATAAAAAAGTTTTCCTAACAAAATATAAATTACGTACGGGTTACAAACGGCTTACTTTTTTTGTGGAAATCGCGATTTATTTTTATATGTCTACGATCGATCTCTTTTCATATACCAATTTTAATTGAAATCTGATTCCTGATCTAAATATTTTTTAATTTCCCTCAATATAAATCTACTCATATTCCAATTTTCATGGAAATACATTTTCAGTACCCATTCCGAATTCGACAATCGACATCTATCTACTTGTACACTAATTTTCATCAGTATACATTTCATATGAAAATAATTTCGATCCTCGGATAGTTATAAACTTCTATTTTCGGAGTTCGGATTCGGACAATCTTACAAATGACAGTGAGGTTACGTATTTGTTGGCATCAACATATGAACAGACAGAAAATGAAAACATAGAGACCATTTTTCATTTTAATTGGGACAATTTTATATATTATTAGATATACTATAATAAATTTTATAAATTTTATTTAAATAAAAGTGAAAATTATTATTTTTTATATTTTTTTAATGGACTAGTTTTCAATTAATTAATTCAGTGAGAAGAAAAACCTTGACTTCTGTTTATAAACTCATCTTCCTCTTCTTTCAGACAGTTACTATGTAACTGTTTGCTGATAAAGAGAAAACTTTAACTATATTTGATAACATAGAAATTTAGATATAAGTGATAGAAAATTTAGAAAATGTTTTGCATAAAATGGTGCGCATTTTAATGATTGTCTATTGTTGTTGGGTAGAATTGTTTGTTTGCTAAGCTTTAAAAAATAACTAAAAATAAATTCTTAATTTAAATTTTATTTTGTATATTAATTCCAAGCTTTACTATATAGTTTAAGAAAAAAACTTTATTGGGAATATATGATGAAATAGTGATGGTTGTTAGCCTAGTTAATACGATGAAAATTAGTAAAGTATGATATAATATGAGATACATATATTCGGAAAACCAATTTCCTAAAACTAACCGGATAGCTTATGTCACTCAAAAACTATATCTGTAAATTTTTATTCAGATTTCTAGTTTACAAGTCTTCTATCGGTTCAAAATTCAAATTAGTTTATGAAAAAAAATTAATAATTAGTTATATGTAACTTGGGGGTTAGACGAGACTAAAAACTAATTGAGCCGTTTATTTTGAAAATGTTTTTTGAATGTATGTGTGAAAAATTGTATAAAAAAAAAAAAATTTGAAATAGTTATAACGGGAGTGTCACGAAATCCCAAGAAAAAAAATCCCAACGTTACAAAATCCCAAAAAAAAAAAAAATCCCAAAATCGAAAATCCCAAGAAAAAAAATCCCAAATTAAAAATCCCAAAAAAACAAAATCCCAAATTCAAAATCCCAAAAAATTTAAATCCCAAATTCAAAATCCCAAAAAACTAAAATCTCAAAAAATTCATTCCAAATTTTTTAAGAAAAATCGAAATAATTTTTGAAAATAAAAAATAAACAAATTCTTTTTATTTGTAACTAAATTTTTTAAAATTTCAACATTTTTTTAATTGTTAGTTAATGAGATGAATATTGTGAGCTATTCTTTTCAAATATTCTAATTTCTGTATGGAAATTCGTCTTTTAATAACTCGTTTAATGTTTTTGTATTTTTTAATATTTTTTTTGTTCTTTGGAAATCGTTCACCAGCATTAATTTTTTCTATGTTTGATTTTGAAACAATGAATTCCTTTCCTAAATGAGATATAATATTGTAAAGTCCACTATTATGCTTCCCAACAATAACTTTTAAACGACGGTGCCACGCCTCTACGCTGTTTTGATTAATTTTTCAATGCGTTGCTTAGAATAATAATCTAATTTGACAAATTTTTCTAAGCAAGGCATTAAAATACTAATCTAATTTGATTAATTTTTCAATGCGTTGCTTAGAATAATAATCTAATTTGACAAATTTTTCTAAGCAAGGAATTAAAATAGAATCCCAAAAATGAAAATCCCAAAATTTAAAATCCCAATAAAATAAATCTCATTGTTAAAAATAAAATTTTATTTATTAAAAAATGCGCGCGCATTTTTTAATAAATAAAATTTTATTTTTAACAATGAGATTTATTTTATTGGGATTTTAAATTTTGGGATTTTCATTTTTGGGATTCTAATTTTTGGGATTTTCATTTTTGGGATTTTAATTTTTGGATTTTAGTTTTTGGGATTTTTTTTTTTGGGATTTTTTTATTTGGGATTTTAATTTTGGGATTTTCGATTTGGGATTTTCAAAATTGAGATTACGTACCCAACCCGTTATAACTAATAGTTTTAACTAAAAAAAATTCTAAATCTAAACTATTACTTGTCAAATGAAATACTTTTTATTTTAAATGTAAATAAAAACTAAAAAGTGAACTAAAATAATAAAATAGTTTGTAAATAGTTTTAACTATAGTTAAGCCAGTGAAGAATAATCACATCACAAAGATAAATAAAAAACTCATACAATTGTAAATAGTTAAGACTAGTTTTTACTCTCGTCTAACCACTGCGTAAACTATTTTTGATTATGGTTTGGCTTGAAAGCATAAGTTTAATTTTTGACGTGACAGGAATAAACAATTTAAGGATTTTGTTCTTATAAGAAAATATATCAACTACAATATTTTTATAACTCTTTCACTAAGCGAAAATCCAGAAAATTAAATCACAATCATGAACATGGTTAGAAAAAACTTATGACTGGGTATCGGACAAATTTTATTCTTAGTTTTACAGAATTTTATTAACGAGTTTTTCACATAAATTATTATCATTACATAATTAGAATTTGTTGTTTAAAGGTTATTACACTCTTTAATCTATGGAAAAATATTTATTATTTAGAAAATTTGAATTTATTTGTAATAAAGTGAAACCAGTTACAATGAAGAAATTTAGTTTAGAAGAGTAACTAGCGTAATTTTCCAAAATTTTTGGAAACATATAAATTGCGTAAGAAAATTACAATTTTAGCACAAATAAATGAAATTTATTTGAATTAAGACTTCAAAATTACTTATTTTTGTGAAAAATATAAAAAAAAAAATTAAAAAATGAAATTCATTATCGCATTGGTTGCTTTATTTGCCGTCGCTTTGGCCGCTGAAGTTACAATTGTCCGTAATGATTTAGATAATATTGGAACAGATGGTTATAAATTCGCTGTCGAAACTAGTGATGGCAAGAAACATGAAGAAGCTGGTCAATTGAAAAATGCTGGCACTGATAATGAAGCTATCTCAGTTACCGGCCAATTCTCGTACGTTGGTGAGGATGGTGTTACATACACTGTTAATTATGTTGCTGATGAAAATGGTTTCCAACCACAAGGTGCTCATATACCTGTTGCATAGAATAACATAAAATATATTTTTTTTAAATGAATCTGTTTTATGATTCAAAAGATAAAATTAGGCAATAAAAATATAAATTTATTATTAAAATTATAATTTTGTCTTTTTTTATTAACATATTGTTGAAAACAAGTAGAATTTTAGATACATCATAAGTTGATATATTTGCTAATTTATTTGTGAAAAATATTATAATTGGCGCCTGGGTTTATTCTGTTATTAGTTGAGAAACTTTCAAATTTCTGTATCCATTAAAATTTAGTTTAGTCCTATAATTCAACTGGTAGTTTGGCGTTGGTCTTCATAGAAGCAATCTTTCTTCTTAATATTCTTTAGATTAACAATTTTATTAATTTTAACAATTTTGTTAAATTTCATGATTTTAATTAGATACGTTTGACAGTTGCTTCCAAGAAAATAGATGATTTTCAGACTCAATTTCGTAGCCTAATATAATATGAACAATTTTAAAATAGTAAAAGTTTTTCTTTTTATTTTAATTATCATTTCATATGGATATCATATAGGATTCAGTCAATATAAATTAAAAAATGAAATATGAAATGTTAAAACACAACCCCTAGAGTTTGACGGTACGGATTATCCGTATCCGATATCCGCGAATATCGAGACACATATTCGTATTCGGTATCCGACCATAAATACTCCCGATTATCGAATAGTAAAAAATAGAATAAAATTTTCTTAGAATAAGACAAAATTCTAAGGAGGCTGAGAAAAAAAAATTTTCCTTACAAAAGAAAATTCTAAATTTTTTTTTCTATATAAAACCATCATTAACCGAAGCTGAAAGGACGTTCTCTGTTTCGTCCCACTTTCGTGATAAACTACGTACCCGGTTATCGGATTATTCCTTAAATTGTAAAGTTTCCTAAAATACATAAATCATAAAAAATTATTAAAATTGTTGAAGAGTTATATTTTATTATCTATTTTATTTAAATATTAAAATATCCGTATCAGCGGTTAAACGCGGTTTTCGCAGAATGAAAACCGGTATTCGCGGATACTGAATTACCAGATATTTTGCAAACTCTACACAACCCCATGAGCTTATATTTATTTTTTTGAGAATTTGGCTCTGACAAAAGCTTTTAAAACTTTAAAAATAACAATAAATCTACTATATATACAAAAGCTGTTAAAATTTTAAAAATAACAACAGGGTCTATATAATTTTTAAAGTTTTAAAAAGTATTGTCAGATCGAAATTCTGAAAAAAAAAAAAAATATATAAGCTCATGGGGTTGTGATTTAAGATTATATGTTTCATTTTTTAATTTATATTTTTTGTATGGGACTACTGAATTCGCTATGACATACATACTTTTTAATGATATTTATTTCATATCTATTACAAAACTTATATAGGTGGCCAACATTTTTCTAAACTTTCCCGTCGAAGCCTTATATTTTTTTACCTAATTCTGATTGGGGCAGACTTCACTTGAACTAAAAATAAATAAAACCAATAGACGTTGATAAGATGTAATACCTCGAGAACGAGTTTGTACATGGGTCATTTTATTACATTCTCGATCTCAATTCAAAACCAATTTACACCAAATTTACGTCAAGTTTACGTTAAGCTTACGTCAAGTTTATGTTCTAATTTAATTTAATATATAATTATGTATTTATTGGTTTTTTTTTTTCAAATTAAGTTAATGAGCTTGAAGAAAAAAGATTTAAATAGTTAAATAGTTGTTAACTTTTTTTTTTTGGTTTTTTTTTGAATAATAATGTGTGAAAAATGTAAATTAGTTAAAACTATACCAAAAATTACATAAAAAAAGATGATCAGTCAATAAAAAATTTACATTTTAAACTATTTGATATCATTACTTTCATTTTTTTGTGGTTGTTGTAGTTGATGTTGTTGTTATCATTGTTGAATTTATGATTTTTATATATATATGAATTCCCCCAAAAAAACATAAAAAAAATAAAAAATAAATAAATTTTGTAAATTTTTTTTTTTAACTTGTCTGTTATCTGTTTTATTATTAATATTTTTTTTCCATAATTTTCAAATAAATTTTAATTTGCTATTTTTGGTTTTTCATTGCCTCGAAAAAAAATTTTTTTTTTGTTACATGCCAGCAAAAAATGTGTATAAAATCTGTTGAATCGAATGAAGTTTTTACCAAAAGTTAAGTAAATCTACATTGATTAACACCTTCAATAAACAAAAAAAAAACCAAATTTAATTAAAATGAAATTCGTTATTTGTTTAGTTGCATTCGTTGCTGTTGCATTAGCTGCTCCAGCTGAGGTTGAAATCTTACGCAATGATTTAGATAATATTGGCGTTGATGGCTATCGATTTGCCGTCGAAACTAGTGATGGAAAGAAACATGAAGAAGCTGGTCAAGTTAAAAATGCTGGTAGTGAAAATGAAGCCATTTCAGTTACTGGACAATTCTCATATGTTGGTGATGATGGTGTTACATACACCGTAAATTACATTGCTGATGAAAATGGTTTCCAACCACAAGGCGCACATTTACCAGTAGCATAAGTAGGATTAAAATAAATATATAATTTTTTTTTAAATATATTCATCGTTTATGATGAATTTAAAATATGATTAACAAAATTTAAAAAATAATTAATTCAAATTGAATCAGTTTTTTGATTCGGATTTCTGTATATATCTTTTTGTAGCAAACAATTTTTTTTTTGTTATGTAATTGTAGTTAGATTGAAGTTCAAAATAATTGTCATTTTAAAATAATAAAGAAAAAATTACTATATAAAAACAATGATATTTTTTTAATATTGAAATATTGCGAACGGCATATTATAGTACTAAATGAAAATAAATTAACATCATTTGTTGTGCCGCCGACATGTTTCCAAAGGTAATAAAAATATATCTTAATTCAACTTAGATCAAAAGTATAAGTAAGCAAGCTGTAATGTTGAAAACAATTTAGTTTCTTTAATTTAATAAAAATCTTAATTAAGTAATTTTTACTTGCGGACCTGATCATCCGTTTGAGACGTTAAGGAATTATTGAGTTCATCTTAGTAGTACCATTTGCATTATTATAATATCAATAAATTTAAACTAAAGTCTATGTAATACTCTAGCGATTTTTTTAAGCCAAATGTTCAATTAACTTATTTTGTTGGATAAAAAGGAAGGTTTATCAATTTGATAGTCATTTTTATCGGGCTCAAAAAGGAAATAATAGAATTTATATTATTTTAATAAAAAAGTTGTTCATTCTCCGCTCAAAAGAATGGGCCGTCTAAAATTTAGGCTTTTTATTATTGGACTTGACAGCATCATTATAATCTTATATTGTTATTTTAAAATGAAGTTATTATAAAAGCTTATGAAAACAAAAGGGCTCACGTTTATTTCACATGTAGGAGTTAAATTAAATTCAAGTTTAAGAAAATAAAATAAAATATTTTATTTATATGTTAATTACTAATTTTGGAATAAAGAAGATGAGTTTTATTGATTTTTATATATGATAAGGTGCGCCAGTTATAAAATTTATAATTTTTTTTTTTCATCATAACGCAGATCTTTAAAAGAAGATATATATGTATTTTTTTTTTGGAAATGGTCAAGGTTAATTTAATTCATTTTATTATAATTTTTATCAGTTTATGTTTTTCTGGTTGTGACACTTTTTAAATTCTAAATTTATTTTTAATTAAATTTAAAAATATTTGTATAATGTATAATATTATTGTGTAAGTATTTAGTATAGATTTGTAATGATGTGACTTTCGATAACTTTATGTTACCAACATTGATATCCTTGGTATATTTAGCGTCCGTCAGCTGTAAACTTTTGCAATTTGATAAAAATGTTGATCCATTTTTCATTTATATTTTTAGGATAAATAACAAATGGCCAATATTCAATAAATTTTCTATATATTGTACATTGCCTACTTTTAGACACTGTAGAAAATGGATCAAATAACTTCAATAAATTAATCAAATTTTTTGAGAAATCTAAGATAAAAATTTCTCTGCCGAAACAAAGAATTTTAATGACTCCAAATTAAAAAAAAAAAACAATTCCCGTCAAATACAACATCAAACTTTTCTTTTATATCAACTCAATTGAAAAATATATAAGGATCTAGAATACCACAAGGCATTCTTTTTATTGAATACTCCAGGACAGGCATTTCTTCAATATCGAAATATTTATAGTTTTTTTTCCAAATTTTATAAAATGAGTTGCTTAGAATGACTTTTTTTTATCAAAACCAAAAGATTTTATCAAATTGAGAAATGTAAATATAACTAACGTAAATGTAATCGAAGGTTTTTTGTGAATAGTTTTGGTTTTTATTTCAATTTCAAGTTCAATCTCAATTTTAATCTTCTAAAAGTGGTTTTGAAGATTTCATATTAATGCCCGTATTGACGAAGCTTAATAAGTTAAATGGTGATTTAATTGTTGTTCACGAACGTTTTTTTCTCATTTAATCACAATTATCTTTAAGTATGGAGAAATCGGGCAATTAGAATCACGATTAAATTTATTTGTCCAAATTTTTTTTGAAAATTAATAAAATTACTTATATTTTTTTCAAAAATTTTCTGACATAAATTCTTCGTAAACTTAAAAAAAAGTTATTGAAGGACATAATCAAGGATTAGTTAATTAATTGGAGAAATTTTTGGTGAATACATATATAACTAAATTAAATCAATTCCATTTAATTACCTTACGTAATTTCAACTGTTTAATTGAAATTGAGTAATTTTTTCGTGATTACTGACATAAATATCGTAAAAAAAAAAAATGAAAATTTCTTAAAAATTTTAAAAACTGTATATATTAAAAACTATATTATTTTATAACTTCAAAGACTTTTATTTACAATCTTACAACTTCAAAGGGCTTTTCTAAGAAGCTTTAAAATTTCTATAATATTATTCGGTGTGTACGTGCAGAGGTAATTTTACAGAAACTTTACTTTATGAAGCAAAAGGTACTCACAAGTTACTTAAATACTGCATTAAAGGACATTTTAGTCAAATTCATTTTTTTTTTAATTTTTCTAATTACATTCCTATTTTAGTATAAAAAAAAATACTGAAAATATTTATATTTAAAACAAATTAATTTATTTTTATTTACTCCAATAATTTGTTTTTTCTTTTTTTTTTCATTTTTGTAATTATTTTTGCCTATAATACATTTTTACAAATATTGAACACAATTTTTGGTTTATTGCTTTATCATTTTAAATTTCAATTATTGTAAAAATTTACGCTACTGGCAAATGAGCACCTTGTGGTTGGAAACCATTTTCATCAGCAACATAGTTAACGGTGTATGTTACACCATCATCACCAACATATGAGAATTGTCCAGTAACTGAGATAGCTTCATTTTCACTTCCAACATTTTTCAATTGACCAGCTTCTTCATGTTTCTTGCCATCACTAGTTTCAACAGCGAATTTGTAGCTTTCAGGTAAGACTTCGCTATCTTGACGAAGAACTTCAACGTCGGCTGGAGCAGCGAATGCAATGGCGAATAAGGCAACGAATACAATTGCGAATTTCATGTTAGCTGGTTGATTTTTTTTTATGTTGTGTTATCACAATAAATGCTCAAAGTGAATTACTAAATATTCAAAATTAGACTATCGTTTTTATAGCGATTTTGCAACAAAATAAAAATACAAATTGAGAATTATAATTTTGCAAATGTTATGTCACCAAATATGAATATTTCCTTAAAACATCTATTAAATATATATAACAAAAGCAGTTAACTTGACAAGTTTTATGTTTTGGGTATTCTCACAAAAATGTTTGTATTTAAATTTTAATAAGCGGCTCGCACGAAAATGCTTTTATCACTTTGTACTCACAGTCATTTGCGAACATGAAATTTATTGTTTAAATTATGAACTTTTTTCTTCTGCTTTTAGAGTTTTTGGAAATATATAGAGCTGGCATAAAATTTAAAATGGATTACTCACCATTAAATTAAAATTATGATGAAAAGGGTCAATAAAACAAATTCTAGACAATGCAATGTAACGAATTTTATACGAAGGAATATCAAGAAAGATTCAAAATTAAAGCTTTCCGAGCACTTCTAATAATAGATAAATTTTCAGATTCCAAAAACAACTTTTATTCATAATTTTTAAAAAAATATAGAACAGTACTAGAAGAAGGGATTTCGTTTTCAGCATTAAGATTTAAGATACTTTCATTTTAAAGCCAGATTATCGCAATCAGAAGCTGAACATATTTTTTAGGTCCCTTGAATATCATTATACCAATAGCTTTTAGTTAAATAGATTTCAAAATTTAATTTGAATTGAACGCAGAGGCGTCAATTTTATTTATGAAAAAGTATCTTATCACTTAATCAACTTGAATTTTTTATAAATTTTCATAATATGACGAAAAATATAACAAGAAAGACGAGAAATTTATATTTCTTTTTAAGAATAAAAGTTTATGATCATTTTAATATTCATTAATATTAATTAATTTCTAAAAATATTCATGTTAAGTGGTACAAAAAATTCCTAGCGGTATGCCAAAATACCAAAAAATGTATAGTATAAATACTTGTTAACCTTTATTTTTCTTCTTATTTTTATAGAAAAAGGGATTCTAGTCAGACAAAGATATAATGAGAGAAACACAAATTTGTTTAAAATTTTTATTTTATTTAATTCTAACTATAAGGTTAATTTTTAAGACTTCAACCTGAGGGTTTTTTTTTGTACTTATAATAAATAAGTCGTGTAAATTTGAAGTTTCATTCTGTTAGGCCTTACATATGTAATTATTTTTTTAAAAATTGATTAGTTTTTTTTTGAATAAGTTTGTAGTTAAATATAGATATTCCCCTGTCGGTATTCCGCATCTCTTAGCTAAAGACATATTGTACATAAAATTATATTATGTTAATTTATTCTTAACTTTCACTTTTAAATTTTTTTTTTAACTGAGAATCAGAGGAAACCAGTAATTTGTATACATCTAAAATGCAATAAAGCTTTAATGAGTGGATATTATTTTGAATTTTTATGCGGCCAATACATATGGCAGGAACTCATGATGTTCTGACCTAGAGGAATTTAAATTAAGAATTAATTTTATTGGAAACTTTGTTTGATAGAATATTTAAGGTTTATCCGTAAGCTCAATAATTCACCGCGAGTATATGGTAAATGGTATAGCATTTTTTTTATCCGCAAATGTTATATGTTTAAATATAAGTACACTTTTATTATTATTTATATGGTAAATGGTATAGCATTTTTATTTATATGGTAAATGGTATAGCATTTTTTTTATCCGCAAATGTTATATGTTTAAATATAAGTACACTTTTATTATTATTTATTATTCTTAAGAGAGTTATACTTAGTACATAACATATATTAAATATAATTTAGAAATTATAACTTTATTTAAATTATACAATTTAAACTGGTTTTTTGGAACCATTAAATTTGACACTTAATTAAATATAAAAATCACAAAACTAACTGGCAATGAAATAGGTGTAAATTTTATAAATAAAATATAATACATCTGTATGTTGTTCTGACTTTAGTACGTTTATTAGTTTTTTTTTTTCAAACTTAAAATTTCTAGTAAATTTAAATTTAAAAGAAAAACTGTTCCAACTTAAACTATTGTTTTTAATATGTATTTTTTTAATTATGTGCTTCTACACTTTACAATGCATGATTCTGTGTTTTATTTAAAAATCGATGTTAAGAAACTTGAATCTATAATCCTGGAAATTTTTTCGCTATTAATTTTTAGGAATCAGATAATACATACGAAAATACAAAGAAGTTTGATTCGTTCATAAGATTGAATTCTATAAGATCGAATTTAAAAAATCTTCCAACCTATGTTCTAACATTTTTTGGGTTACTATATAAATATCTAGCATTAAATTAATGTATCTGTTCTAGAAAAGAATTTCATTTCAGAAGCATATTTCTAGGCGAATTAAATAAATATTATTGAATATAAGCGTGACTATACATTATCAATTCTTTGCTTTTTGGTTACGTACAATAGATAGTATATAAAGGAAATCCATGCCGGGAGGTGATGCATATTAAATTAAAAAATACAAAATGTCATAGTTCTTCCTTTCTAGAGTCCGATAATTCCAAAAATTGCTTATTACAAAAATATTGCAACAATGGGTAAAAAAAATATATGGCTGATTGATGATAAATTTGTGGGACAAAAGACTATATCGGAAGAACTGCTCCTTCATGAAACTTTTCATATTCGTCTTCATATTCATATTCATCTAGTAATTGAATTTTTGTCAAAAAAGTAATAAAAGTAACTTGATTAATGAATGGGGTCTGATTTTACCATTCTATTTAGCTGAAATCGCAATTAAGATAATAACGATTATTTTATGCTCATTAAACCTAAAAAAACACATTTTTTTTTCAAAAAAAAACTCTTTCCATTTTTTTATAAATAACATTTATTTTAGAAAAATTATGTACACATCATAATATTATTCTTTGACTAGCTTTGTAACTCTGTTTTTGTATTTATAGATATTTAACATGTGGTTGGTATCCTCCTATACCTGAAGTGTAAGTAACTTCAATAGTTTTTCCAAGTTTTGGATCGGTGAATCTGTATGAGCCTTGAACTTCGTAATCTTCATGATCACTGCCGACAGCTTCTAAATGTCCAGTTTCTTCATGTTTTGTACCGTCACTGGTTTCAAATGAGAATTTATGATTTTCTGGTTGAACATCAAGATCATAGTTAATAATGTCTTGTGGTGCTGCGATAGCCAAACCAAATAATGCGGCAAAAATAATAACAAATTTCATGTTTATGCAGTTTTTAATGTTCTTTCACTGAATATTGATTCGGAACTTAAATTTTGTTATAATGACATTCTATTTTATAGCCACATTTCGTTGTTTTTAATTTCTGTGATCATTATTATATAATTGTATAATTAAATAATAGTTTTTATTTTAAGAATTAGGAATCATAGTTTTTTTTTTAACTGTAGAAGGGGCTCATATCAATGAAAAGTTTTATTTTCTTACTTTTTCGTTCAAAAGTATCTGATAACGTATCAGTGTGAAAATTTTATTATTTTGATAAAAATTGAAACAATGCAAGTTCCTCTCGATGTTTACCGCATGATTTGATTTCATCGTGCAAATATCTAACTTTTCGTCGCGAACAAAAAATTTGTATTACTGAATCACTTCACCTTCAAATAATTTATCTATGTATGACATATACTAAAAGTACATAATTTTTAATTTTGCAAAATTGTGCCAGACAGTCAAAACCTTCAAAAGTTTTAATCGATCATAAATAATAGAAAAGCAATAACAATTAAGAAGTAGAAGTTGCCGAAAAATTGAATATATTATCGATAATATTAGAAATAAACAAACATTTTATGATTATGTTATTTAAGAAATTAATTATAAATTTAAAACAAGCAATGATGATATATTATCAATATGATCTGAGTTCTTATTGAAGGAGCCATCAATTTTTATGACTTTTATAAGAGAGAGTTAAAAAAGTGGGACATATAACCTAGAGACGAAAAAAAAAATACCGAAAAAAAAAATCTGTGGAGACAAAACAAGGTTCGCCGGGCCAGCTAATTACATATCAATCAATTTTTAGCGTTTAATTCTCATTTCTTGTTGATGGGAAATAAATACAATAAAATAACTTCATATATAATATATTCTACTTATTATATAATTAATTGACGCAAATGATACCATCTTGCAAAATTCATTTCATAAAATCAAATTTATGATTATTAAATACATTAAATTTTTGAACAAAACACTTTTACTGCAGCATTGTTATTTTCGAAAGAACAGGTTCAATAAAAATCATAAATTAAACATAGAATTTTGCAAACACCAGAAGCAAAAAAAAAGAAAACTTCACAAAATTAAAAAAAAAAAACTTAGAAGATAATCAGAAATTTTAAATCTAATGTCGAAAACTTTCAATAATTTCCTATAAAACATCATTTATCTATGATTGATTTTTCTAAAATGTAAATGTAACTTGTTATTGATATTCAAATATGATTTTTGCATAATTTTACCCCCTGTTGTGTGTTGACCAACAAAAAAAAAAATTGAAAAAATATATACACATTTTTTTTTAACATAAAAATCTTTCATTTTTCTTCACCCACTAAGCATATAATATGTTTGTCAAATTTGTGAAATATTTAGGTTTAAAAGGTTTTTGTATGACAATTTAAAATTATGTTTTTATACTCTTATCAGTATAAATTATTTTGTATAGTGTATATAGATGCTTTTAGACCCAAAAGAAACAAAATTAGGACATTTTTCTTCTCGGATTGAGCTTTTTGATTTAGCTTCTAATTGTTATATAAATTTAGAAATGGCAATTGTTAAATATACAATGAAGTTGTTGAAAGAAAGTTAGACGGCTCTATATTCTATCAATAACTTTTTATTTGTTTATTGGAAAATTTATTTAAATATTATGAGAAAATTCTTATTTACTATTATAGCTACAGCAGTATACATTAAAGATTAGAATAAGATTGAATAAACCGAAAAGAAATAAATGTGAATTTGGAATCAACAATTATTCTAATCATAGATCTATTTATTATATATATACATAAATACACATTAAAATTGTAGTTTCATTACTTTCATACAAATAACTACATAAAGAGTAGATACTGCTTCGAAATACATAAAAGTTTCAAAGTCAATGAGTAAATTTGAAACTTCAATTTTTGAGGTTTCATTAAAAATTAACCAAAAATTATGTCTCTACTATTTTAATTTCTTTGACATTTACTGTTTATTAGTACTTTTAAGCTATTTGTAAAAGTTAAAGGTAAATGCGGTACTTTTTCTTTAGGAAGCTTTAAAGTTTTAAAACGTTTCAACAAATTTTGCAAATATACTCGTAGTTGACAAAGCATTTTAGCAAAATTTTGCTTGATGGAATGACAGGAAGTGGGGGCGGGGAGAGGCCGCTAAAAACTTTTTGTAGAATTCAGTGGTTGGTCAAAATTTTTTGTGAATTAATAAAGTTAAATTTTTTTTTGTGAAATAAAAAAATTTAAATACAAAAATTAAGATTAATCGATTTTCCTTACATCTCAAATTTAATTTGGTGCCACCGTGATATAAATGATTCAATTGGATGTGATGCAACTGAATAGTCCACAAATACAAAATTAGCAATAAAAACCGAGGGCTCCCATATAAAAATTTGTTCTTATGTGTTGTGTTTTTTAAATGTTAATTTAAGGATTGGGTTCACAAATTTTTTTTTCCAGATAGATGATTTTAACTTACCTTGCCCTCTACATCTATACTACCAAATAAAACCTATTAAGCAAGCAACTTAAAAATTAATTATTTAAAGTACTTTATTTTTCAATTTTTAAAAATATTTTTTGCTTATTTCAATGTTTATTATATAATTAAAGGATTTGTGCACTTTTTACTAGTTGTTTACTAGGATAGAGAAAATTCTCTAACATCATGTTTTTTTGAAACATTATTTTATTTTAATAAAAAAAAAAATTAAAGAAATTTTTTACTAATTATAAATATCATATAATATCAAACAATTTTTTTTCTATAATTTCAATTTTTTATTTATTTATTTATTTTTTTTTTAATTTTCAACAACATAAATTTAAAACTTAAATAATTTTTTCCAAACAAAAAAAAAAGTTTATCAGTTAGTTTACAACCAACGTACTTTAGGTTGGAAACCACCAGCACCAGATGTATATGTTACTTCAATTGTTTTTCCAAGGACGGGATCGGTAAATCTATAGGAGCCAACAACTTCATATGATTCACCTTCGGCGTGTCCAGTTTCTTCATGTTTTGAACCATTGCTTGTTTCATAATCGAACTTATGACTGTCTGGCTTAACTTCTAATTCATATTTAACAATTTCAACATCAGCTGGAGCTGGAGCTGCTGCTGCAAATGCAATGAATGCGATTAAAACAATAATAAACTTCATTTTTAATTTGTCTTTGAAATTTTTTTTTTTAATAATTTTTTTGTTCTAAGGACTTTTTTATGTTTTCAACACAAAATTAGAGATCAGACTTAGAATTGAAATGAAAAAATTTTAAATTTATACTTGAGCATAAGTTAAAGGTCTAATGGCAGAGTAAGTTAATTAAATATTAATATTTTTTTTTTATTTTTTTTTTATCGGAAAAATATAAGTAAAAATTTATTTTAATTTATATTAAAAAAAAAAACAAACTTATCATAAGAACAAGAATGAAATTGCCGAAAAACAGAATAAATTATCGATAATTAGAGAAATCCATAATTTTTTAACATACATATATATTTTATATATTTTTAAAGTAATTAATTAACTAAAATATAAATAATATTTTAATAAGATGATAAATTTGCCACTTTTTAATTATTTATATAAATAAAGATAAGAGATAAAATAAATTAGATTTTTCAAACATTATGTACTAACTGCAAGATTAAATAATTTATGAGCTAAGAACGGGTTACGCGGGATATAAAATCTGACAAAAAAAAAATCAAAATATGAAAATAGTTATGTTTGGCTTTGCCATAAATATTTGCCTTATTGTTGTGTGCGAAATGTAAACAGTAATTAATTTTTTTTTTCTTAACATACATAATTCATATTCATAATTTTTAATTATACCTACATATATTATTTTTTGAATTACCATAAATGTATATAAATAATTTTAACATAAATGTAGAAAGGTTTTATAATAATTTTTCTAAAATATCGGATTTATAGCTCAATGACAGCAAAAGTAAAAAAAAACAATTTTTTGTTATTTTTGAAAGCTTAAATCTTAAAATAAGAAAGTTAAGTTGGAGAAAAAAAAAACAACAAGATGACTTTATTGATAAAATTATTTTAAATTAGAGTGTTAATTATTTTGTTTAAATCAACATTTATTTTTTTTGATTGCTAAAACGAATATTTTTGATTCATGTCTAGATCAAACAATAAGATACTATGTATATGAAAAAATTAAAAAAAAAGAAGATGTTATCATTTCTTTATAACTTCATCTGGTTTTGACATTTGAAAAATTAAATTGTGTTAAAAATTAATTGCAGACTTCAGATAAAATAGAAGACAACTTCATTTTGTTTTCCAAGACCTTTTACAAAAATAAAAATAAAAGTATTTAACAAATCTAAAACGATGAAATGGTTAAAAATATAGCTGTCGATTTTATACATTGTAATTATTCGTACTTTGAACGTATTTGAAATATTTTATCAGTATAGTTATAGTTTTAAGAATTTCATATTTTGCTCATTGTTCATGGTCTGCAAAAAATAACTTATGGACCTTTTGAAAAAAATAATATTGAAAAGACTCTCATTCTTCTTATACTTACTGAAATCTTTTGCCTTAGACTTATATCGTAAAATTGTGGTGTGCTATTTTGATTTGGAATAAGTCTACTTTTCTTTATATGATGTTTATATGATATTTTCATTTATTCACTTATTATATTTTGAAAGTGGATGCAACGTTCGATAGTTGAATAGAGTTCTGATTTGGGATTGAAAAAAACTAAAACTAGGCTTAGATTTTTTCTTAAAAAAGCCCCTCATATTCTAACATTATTATGTTCAGTATATAACGTTGATAAAATGAAACTTTCAAATCAAGTAACTAATCTTAAGGTGTATAAATAAGATATAAATAAAACAGTTAATATTTGTATGCAGTTCGTGTGTAAAATATGTGCAAAATAATCGAATCACCGCTCAACTAATTATTGATTATTGTAATAAAACATAGGATTCAAATTGATTCGCTTTTGAAAAAAAATTTTGTTAACGATAACAATATTTTTTTAAATATTTGAATTAAAAGAATAAAATTTGTATACAATTAACTGGTGAAATGAATTAAAATAGTTTTCGGCAGTAATAACTAAAAATATAAGTCCCTGTTTATATTAAAGAGTAAAGAATAACTCAAGACGAATAGTGCAATTTTCAAATTTACGGAAATGGGTACTGCAAAAGGAGATGTTCTATGTAAAGTTATAAATCATGTTTATATAAATAAATTGTACAAATTATTCCAGGTTGTATAACTACATAATACATTCAAGAAGGGTCAAAGAGAGAAACAAATAAGTCTTTGCTGAGGCATCTCAATCCATTTGGTGTTGCCAAAGAATTAATGACGTGAACGACAAAAAAAAAATTACGTTATTCCAATATTCTACGATTCCAAAGTTTTATTATTCAATTCATTTGTATGCTAAGATAACAGGTTATAAATTATCGCCGTTTTTTCCGAAACATAATTGATTTTTATTTGAAAATATTGGCAACTTCTGAGACTTCATAAAAAATCAAAATTTATTAAATTACCTTTGATAATTAATATCATCAAAATTTAGAACTAAACTAAATTAAAAAACACACAGAATTTTTTTTGTTTGAAGTTATTTTTTATTTACAAAGTCTTAAAAAAAATATAGTCCTCTTATTATTTCTATCTTAGACATATTTGACATGTGGTTGGAAACCGCCTTCGCCTGATGTGTATGTCACTTCAATTGTTTTGCCAGCTGGATCTGTAAATCTGTATGATCCTTGAACTTCGTATGCCTCATTTTCTGCACCAACATTGTTCAAGTGTCCTGATTCTTCATGTTTTGTTCCATCACTAGTTTCATAATTAAATTTATGATTTTCGGGTTGCACATCCAGATCAAAATTAACAATCTCTACTTCAGCTGGTGCAGCGATTGCGAGAGCGAAGAGGGCAGCTAATACAATAACGAATTTCATTTTTTATTTTTTTTTAATTAATCTTTTCAACTTATCACAACAAATTTTCTGAATGGTTTGATATTTGATTTTCAAAACATCTTTATTTATAAATATTTGGAATTTTCTTCGGAGGATATCATCTAAAATGATTATCTAATTCTTCATGTTGTTTTTGTTATTATTTTTTTTTCCATCCAAGAACTAGAATTAAGAATTTTAGATAAAAAATGAAACAAAACATAATAATTAACGAAAAAAAGCAAAAGTTAATAATTATTAGTCATTAATTTTCTATTATTAAATAATCAATAAATTAATGTAGAACCTCTTAATATAGGATTGAATAAACTTAACACTTTCTTTATCGCATCAATCATCAATCTATAAAAGCCGACATTAGTAAAGACTTGTTTGCACATTTAGGTCTCTAAGCAAATTAAATCTAAATCACATAAGTTTATTTTATAATCCTTCGTATTTTTTTTACCCTTATGCAAAATTTTACATGAGTCTACAGATAATTGGAAAAATAAATTACTCTTCGTTGCTAAAATTATTTTCAAAATTGTTAAGCCATCTTTGAGAGCACTTACTTTAAACCCCAAATCTAAAAAAAAAATAATTTTCTATTCTTTTTCATCCTTTTGTTTTGATAATATTTACAAAAAGATTAATATCAAAATATAAGTTAATAGACAAAAATAGATATCTGCAGCTGATTATAACAGGTTCCTTTGAACAGAAGTTTTTTAACAAAAAAAAAAAGTTGTTTATAAGAAATTTTTGAATATCAGCCCTACATCATTTACCATACACATACAGTGTATTTTTACAATTTTTTATATATCTAGCAAATAATAAACTAAAATACTTTTTGAAATTGTTTTCGGAATATGGAGGAATTTCAGAGTTAAAACAGAGTAAAAAAAGACTAAACAAAAAAGGTAATTTGGAAAAATATATGGGGTCGGTTTTAAATCTTTTGAGTTCAAGGTACAACAACACTGCATTAATTTTATATTACCTAATACAGAAATAGAGTGTACGTTTTTTTGTTATAATGTACAGCGTTTAAAAAAATACATCTACGTGCACCCTGTAAACAATTTGCGATTTATTAATTATTTAACGGTAATGTGTTAATAAAAATATTAGTTGTTTATGAAAGTAAACTTAAATTTTTGGAAAGAATATTTTTATGATCATAATTTTTGTATTATTTATGAATAATTTTGTGTTTTGAGTATTTTGAATGTCATACTGGTTGCCAAAGCAAATTAGTTTAGATATCCTGAGATAAAAAATTGATTAACATTTTTATTCAAATTTTAATAATTATCGACAGAAATAGAATTTTGAAATAAACTAAGTTACATAACAAATATATTCATAAATATTTTTTTAGCTAAGCTCTGAAATAAAAGAGAAAGTGATCTGATTTGACCTATAAATTAGGGTATATTCTGTAACATCATTTCATAACAAATCAATGTTAGAATGAATTCTATAAATATTTATGTATCTATTAGTATCAGAACTCAAAATCTCATTGGTATGAGCATGCCTAATTATGTACTGGGCAATGTGATGTGAGAGTGTTTGAGTGCACCACATTAACCTAGTCTAACCCCTCTTCGTTAATGGAACTATTCCGTTTACTCTGCGGCCATATACATATTTAAGTTTCTGAACTCTGTTTGTTTGAAGTATTAAGATTTTGTTTGTGAATTTATAATTTTTGGTATTGTAATAATTTATTGATTTTAAAAAATTTCTTTATTTTTCTTTGTTAATTTTATTAGTGCCAGAAAATATGCTAAAAAAATTAATAATAAAATACATATTAATAATAAAAACAAAAGACTTAAGACAGAAACCTAGTTATTCTCATCGTATATTTCGAACGTTAAACTTTTTTTTTTAACTTTCGAAAAGTTTAATATTTTATTAGTTAGATTTTAAAATAAACTTAATTATTAAATTAATAACAGATTGAAATTATATATGGGCATTTCATAAAATAAGTGAAATTGTACTTATAATAACACAATTTTTTTTAGCTGGAAGAAATTTTTTTTATATAAATTGATCATTTCTATTCTTGAAATTGTTAATTTATAAAAAAATAATTAACGTTGATTATTTTGTGCCAAAAAAAGAAGCATACTGAAATATAGTTGGAGAATTTAGATAATTTACTAAAATCATTCTGCCCCACGAACTATATTTGGAACGAGTCCACCTGAATAATGTGAGAAAAAAGTGAAAGTATTTATTTAAATAATTAAAAAACCATCTTACTAAATTGAATAAATTTCAGTCAGAAATAATATTTATTTCATAATTATCATATAGATAAGTGACGTATAATTTGCACTTAAATATAAATAAAGCAATAATTAACCAGCTGTGTTACTGAATTTTTATTAGTTTACTGGTGTCAACTATAAATTCAAATTTAATACTCTGCTGGTGCTTTTAGTAAAAGTATGTAAAATTATTAATTAAGAATTTATTTTTGTGATTCAATAAGAAGATATCAATAAATAAATATATTGTAAGCGTTTATTATTCTTAATTGATGTTTAATTTATTACAAGAACTTTATGCGATGTTAAATGAAATATAAACTCGAAAGAAACTTTATTATAACATCTTAGCACTGAACACTAAGCTCAGACCCTGTTAAACCTTGGAGTTCCAATATTTGATCATCATGATTGATGATATATTTCTTAATTTTCAATATGCACATCTAAAAAGTAACAAACGAAGCAGAAAGTGGCTTAAGTTTTTATTTATCAAAACCTGTCTTACATTGTTAATGAATTGAAACAGAATATCACGAAATAATGGATCCTGTTAATTTCGTTTATCGCATTTTTCATAAATATAGTAAATAAAGATATAATTTTCCTAATCTTAAAAGCGTCCATTTATTAAGACATCTAAAGAAGTTTATTATTTTATTAGAATATTAATACATGTTTGTAAAACTAGTAATAAATATATATTATGATGTTCAATTTAAAAATAAATATTATTATGTTAAATTTATCATTTTATGTTTATAATAGATTTTATTGATATTTCGATTATAAACAAAAATATAAGTCATAAAAATAAATTACATATCTTTGATAAGCTCTAACGACATAATTCTTTAAAAAATCATTTATTCTTATTGTTCAAGAACTGTTCATAGAAAACAATGTAAATTCTTTACAAATGTCAAATTTTTACTAAGCAACAATAAACAATTTTTTATGGTTTCTGCAATAAGGCTTCAGTCGTTTCGTCTTAAATAAGTTCCTAACTCTACAAATGCTAAACTTGATGGTTCCTAAAAAAAAAAGTACTATTTATGGAAATTTATGTGCATCTTCAGCGTTTTCTTCTTTAGATTTCATAGTCGTTGGACAAGTCCATTTTGCCGAGAAGAAGTTAGCCTGGCCAGCACTAATAACTAAATTTTTACAAGTAAAAGTCACTAATAAGATATCATTATTGAAAATTTTCTTATTTTGGTTTTGGTTACATATCTTGTTAAAAAAAATTATTACTTATATCTTATACATAATTTATAATTAAGGGAAAAAGGTATTAATTAAAATTTTGGTTTTGTACACATTCAAATAATAAATATTTATTAACGAATCCATAATTTTAATAAATTTGCGAGGGTAGAAAAAATTAACTTAAGTTTTTGTTTTATTTATAAATTATTTAATTATTTAATCAACGTTTTTAAAAATTACACAGAATAAAAATATATTTTTAAAAGTTGTAAAATGTATTTTATTATTTTATTGCCAGTGGTTCATGGTTATTTACCTAAAATTGCTATGATTAACTTGTTCTATGTATTAATAAAATTATGTTAATAATTTTTACATAATAATTTAACAAAGGGTCAAAATTCTTTTTTTCTTTAACCAATTTTTACCTTGTTGGCCTAAATATTTAAATAAAAAAAGAAATAAATTGAATTTATATGATTTGTAGATTAAAATTCTACTATATATAAAAAATAAATCAAGATAAATCATAACCTACCATAACCAGTGAATTTGACGATTTAATTCAACAAATTTTTTCAACAAATTATGTTAAAATTATCACGATGGCTAGTTATTTGTCAGTTTTGAATTGATTGGAAACCAATATATGTAAACCCTGAAGGATATATGTAGTTGGTTTTTGTCGACATTCGAAATTACATATATATAATATTCTACAGTACCCTTTTTGTAGAGTTTAAGTATTCAGCACGATAAGCAAGTAACTCCCAAAAATAGTTATTTTAATTTTATTGTTGATTTTTTTTAATTTATTGTTTTTAAGTAATAAATACTTTATGCTAATTTAATAAAAAAACTATAAAAATTTTTAGTGTTTAAATGATTGATATCTTAAAAATGTTGAATTTAAATTATGCTTAGAAAAATCCACATGCCATTTTTTTTCTATCTTATGAAAATACTTAAATGATTAGAGTAGTTAATATTTTGGTGAAGATGAAGCATAAAAATAAGAATAAGTTACCAGTATATTTATACTTTATTTTGGTTAAGAAATCTGATTAATCAAAAAAAATTAAATGACTTGAGACGTTGAAGATGCAAACGTTAATCTTAAGATATAATTCGAAAATAGTCAACTTAAGACGAAGCTAAGTGAAATAATTTATATATTTTCGTTTAAAATATTTTTTAGTTAATACTAATATAATTTACACTTTAGAATTTAAAAGTTGAGGCTCGAATTGTCTTCGCTTCAACAAATATAGACAAAATAAGTTCTGTTTTTTCGGTTAATACGAATACATATACGTATAATATTTCAAAACCTACAAAGTTTCTAATCTGATAATGTCTCCTCTGACTTTGAAAAAAAAATTGGCCTTAAATATTCTCGTTTGAATCAATGGGTTAACGACACTGTAATAAGCACCTAAATTCTTTTAGAAGAATTTTCTTCAACATTTAATCACTTTTTTTTTAATTTCAATTTTAAAAGTTTTTAACTACTATTTAAATTTTGCTCAACAATCTAAAAAAAATTCTTGTACCACAAGTTTAAAATTTAGTATTTCTTCTTTCTTCATAAATTAACAATTTTTTTTTATTGTTTTTTAATATTTTATGCGAGCATTAACGACATTTGACCGTACATTATTATTATTATTTTATTTATATAATTTAGAAGAAAATAAAAGTTTTCGACCTGTTGGTTGTAGGTTTTCCACAAAAAATATTTATTGCAAAACCAAAAAGATAAATCATCACTCCTTAAAAAAATTATTTACATAAATTTGAAATTGAAATCATGTTTTTTTTATGCTTAACACATATAATAATTTTTTTGTTATGGTAATTTTCGTCTATTTGGTAAGCTTTGAACATTTGGTATCAATAAATTCTTGAAAATTTATTGACTTTTTTTTCGATATTTTATTTTTGTAAGTCTGCCAATTATTAAGATTTCAAAAGAAATTTTATTTTATTTTAATAAAGTTGTTATGTAATTTATGTTCCGAATTTGTACAGCATCATTCGAACTATGATTTGAAAGACTTATTTTAATTAAATAACTGAATACCTAGAGCCTGATAATGTTTTATGATAACAATTCTTAATGTCATATCTGACAATTACTTTTCACTGAATTAATTTTTTAGGGGCTCCATTTAACACACTAAACATTATAGGGCAAAAATATGTTGCGATCACTTTTTATTTAAAGATAATAATCTCTGATTAATGTAACAGTGCGAGATCATGATAATTTTCAAATTACTTTAAAGCGTTAATATCGTTTTCTTAATTACCAATTTTATTTTATCATTTTTATTGTGATGAAAAAAGCTTTCATATTATTATTAATTTTTTGTTTCAAACAAAACTCTTCGATATATCACAGTTCTTTTTCTTAATAAAAATCATCTTAAAGGTTTTTGGTAACATTTGAAGAAAACTGGCTAAACTTGTTGTTTGTGATATTAGTAATATACTTTATAATATTTTATTTATACTATTTGAGTGTATTATCCAGCAGCTCAAAACAACAGAAATCCTAAAATCGTGGAATAAAAATCGTAGAATTTTGGAAGGACAATTTAAATTTGCAAGCCTTCAAATTTTTTTAGAACAGTTGTACGCAGCCAAAAGTAGTTCTCGAATTCTGGAATTTCTGAGTGACTAATTTTTATTTCAGTTGTAATAGAAACTGGGTAATAGTTAAACTTCACTCCAAAACGAATCTTATATATTCATATTATTAAAGTTTTTCCTAAAATGCTTAATTTCTAATTTTTGTATTTTATACTGATATTGTACCAAGCGAAGCTTAAAATGTTAAAAAAAAAAAATTCACATACGTTTTTCCTTTTGAAAATTTTTTTATGTTTTTGAATGCTGTTTATGTCTATTAATTTTTTTTTTTAATAATTTTTATTATAGGTTTTATTTTTATGTTTTTTTTTATCAATGAAAAATATTTATTTTTCGTTTATATTGGAATTTTATTCGATTATTAGTTAGATTTCATTCTTGTTCAACTGTTATTCTTGTCGACAACGCTGCCGCGGTTAATTTAATAATTAATTAGAAAAGTAATTTGATATTAAAAATTATATCAATTACATTTAGATTGGAGCACTACTATAAATTTTTGTTTAAAAATATTCGGTATATTTGATATTCGGATAAAAAAAATAATTTTTGGTGAATTAAAAATAATGCAATATTAAAAAATTATCATTGCTGGCTTAGAAATATTTTAAGCCCTGATATTAACTAATAAGTTAGCTTAGTAATTTTAAAGGATATCAATTAAAAAAATCAAAAAGGATTAAAGAAATTTAAAAGGAATATGAAACTTCTACTCCAAGTAAGTTTATATAATTCTCATTAATATATATATTTTTTATAAAAGTCTAGTGTTGTGTTCAAATATGAAGAAAATATTAAAATTTTTGAACCCTAAAATTTAGTGAAACTTAGAAGCCCTAAATTTTGACGATAATTGTTGCAATGGTCGTTTGAGAGAGTAGAACAATATGAAGCAATTCTGTAAATCTGACTAAGGCTTTCAATAACATTTTTCGTACTGCTCTTACGCGGTTGTTTACTCAAGCTAGTATATTTTCCTCGGTAATATTTTAGTTTCATTTCTGTCTTTGACTGCTCTTTAATGTGTATGTATCTCACACTATCAGAAAGCTTTTAGTATACATACTGTGAATTCTGATGTCATATCGAAACTCCTGAATTATACTGAATGCATAAGAAGTAATGGTAATGAGATATTAAAATATGTAAAATTGTACGGAATCAAGTAGTCTCAACCTTAACGTTGGCAACGCCAGCGTGTACCTAAAACTCTAAATGGGAGCCTACAGAACCCAGCATATTGTGTTGATCAAGTCCAGTATAATCAGCATCATTATAATCATTTTTCCCATTTATAATTTATGGACCTTGCGACAGTTTGAAATAAATTATGCACTGATTAAAATTTATTCACAAATTTAAACGCATAGATATATCAACTACCTAATTCATTCTTTAACATATTATTCTTAATTATAATAATTAATTTATTGAAACAATGAACTCTAGCTGTCAATTTCATCAAGTATTTTTTTACGAAATGAAAATATACTTGTATTTAAATTTCAAATTCTTGAATTATTAAATTGAACATGGAAGTTAGTATGTCAAAATATGTCATAAAAAACATTCTACAACTTTAATTACATTATAAAAATAATCTATGTATATCTATGTATTATGTATAAAGTGGTTAAATTACTAATTAAAGCAAGTATTAAACATAAACAAGCCATCATGTATCGAAAATTTTACACTAAACTTTTAATTATGCAAATTGTAATTAATATTATTTATGTATTTAAAATATATAAAACATAATATTTTTCATACATAAAATTAATAAAAGTTACCAAGTTTTTAGTGAAAAGAAATATTTCAACTTTTATTGTCACACAACATTTTTTGTTATTGGTTCTTGAAGTAGCTTCTTGCCATCTGATCTTTTAGTCTGACAAGTACCCATTTATTAAATTTTAAAATATCTCTACTATTTTAAAGGAAAATATGATACATATATGTATACCTTTTTTTTTTAAAACATAATAGTTGTTTATTTTATTTCCGTTTTCTAAAATGCTTTCAACTTTCATATATAAAACAAAAAAAAAAACCATGGAAAATATTAAGCTTATAAACGGTATAGAAAAAGAAGAGAAGATTAAATATTTCTTAATATTAATGACATCAAATTAATCATCAACTGAAACAAAAGTTTTTATTAATTAAACACAAATTATTCTAGAGGCGTAACCTGAAACTTTCTTCTTTTTTATTATATTATCTTCATCCAACGGCATGTTAAGTCATCGATACGGTTCTCAACTCGGATTCTTTAACTTGTTCAACTTGAACTAAAATTATGTTGTTATTAATATTCAAATATCGAATTAATTTACTAATTTTTAATAATGTGATTAAAATTTTTCAAAATTGTTTGAATTCGAACCGAATATATTTTCTGTAATTATAAAATACCGCATAGGTGAACAAAATCCTAAAGTTCTTGATTTTATTCTCAAACAAGACCCACAGCTCAATTAAAAAATATATTTCGATATTATAATAATCACATATACTTGAAGTTGAATTATTGCATTATAGATGAAAGACAACATTTTTTTTGCGGGAAAATTTTTAATAAACATTTTCCAAAGAAGATATCAATAAATAATTTAAATTTTTATGCACATGTATGTATGTATCTAATGTATGTACTTATAAATATTTAATAATTGATTTTTTTTTATCTTATTACTATATGAGAAGCGTGATTGTTGTAATCATGCAAACGATGTGTAAATATGGTTAGTTAGTCGGCATATAATATGTTGTACTTTTGTTTTTTGTACTTCAATGACATAAAACTACTTTTAATTTTGCATTTTAAATTAAAATAATGTAATTTTTTAATTTTTAATGTTTAATCTATAAGATTAGTAAATACTTAAATCTTAGTGGGCACCTAATAGTAATAAAAAAGAAAAATGTTATTTTATAAAAAAAGAAGCTTCATAAATTGCTAATTTATTTCTTCTTTAATTAAATATTCAAAAGAATAAATTATTTTAAGTTCGATGTTTATATTAATAAATAATATTTATAAATTTGTTTTTTCTAAGAGCTCATCCCGAAAAAGATCTTCTTATGAATAAATTTTATTATTTTTTTTTTTCATAAAGCGGGAATTATTTTTACAATTTTTTTTTTTTATTTTAATGTCATAGTAAAATCATTTGAATACCTCAATCATTTCATTTTTGGTTAATAAAAAAAAACGATAATAACAAAATGATAAAGAAGAAGAATTATGACTAGAGGAATGCATTTAAAATGTTTAAAAAAATATTTTATTATAAAAATTTAATAAAAAAAAGTTGTTTACATAAGATCAAAAAAATAATGTAAACAATAAGGTGTTGTTATTTACAAAATTATTATTTAATAAAAAATAAAAATAAATGTTGCTTGTCACTTTCACGGCCTAACACAATGTAAATAATATTATTTTAAAAAATACAATTTTATTTCATGAAAAAACATTACAAATAAATTTTTGTAAGGAAATTGTTTGATTTAAAATAATTGTTGGAAATTCTTTCTTAAATTAAAAGACAGTTTAATATATTTGTTATGAAAGTTTTTAATTAGATATTTTTATATGAATTTTGAAAGATAAAGAAAAATTCATTCCTGAGGCTTAGACCAGCGTGTCAAATTGTTATTTCTTATTAAATTTTCTGTTCATTAATAGTTTTTTTTTTATAAAATGAAACAAAGACAAACTAATTTACATAATTTAGATTAAAATCGCTATTGAAATTAGTTCCATGTTCCTTTAACAGAGATGGTGAAAGTTTGTTAAATTTTTCTGCAATTTTTCAAATTTTATTTATCCCACACTGTATTAAACTTTTATTAGCAGACATTCATGTAATCTGAACGGAATTATTTATATTCACACAAGAAACTCACTAAATCTATTACTTCTTAATTGACTACTTTTAGTCAACGTTCCCTCTAATTTTTTTAATACCTGAGCGGAAAAAGTGCGACGCGAGCGGTAAATTTTCAGAACAGGATTTAGTGAGCGGAAAATATGCATAAAAATTAATAAACATTTTATTTTAGATAATTAATTTATTATATGTAATTCATTTTTTCATGCAAGTTCTTATATATTGAATTAGTAATTAATACATATTTATATTTCTTATTTTTATTGTTTTTATTCAAATTACATTTCATAATGTACATAATATACTTATCACTTATCATCTTATAATTTTCTTTTAAAATTTAATTATTTGAATTTATAAAAGGAAATCTTTAACGACGGAATGTCTTCTACAGCATTTTTGCACGTCTGTCTTTTTCTCTAGCCCAATATTGATAAATGTCGTCTAAATCAATAATTTTTTCAGACAATAGATTTGATTTTATTCGTATCGAACATTCCAAATGATAAATTTCAATTTTTTTTCTAGATTTAGTTTTTATAGAATTCATTAAACTGAATCCACGCATAATAACAAAAATATTAAAAATTTGTATGAGAGACTCTTGTTTATGTTTTTTTTTTCTCCAAATTTTTTTTTTTGAATTTTTATTAGTAGAAAAGGTTACAAGTTCTCCCATTCGATTGATTTATCTGGTTTTATGAACTTTAAATATGAATATAAATTATTTTGTAGCAATATTTTTATAAATTTGAAGAAATCTTTTGTGCGCGGATAATAAAAATCAGTGCGCGGTAGATTTTAAACTGCTGCGCGGCCGCGCAGGCGCGCAGCTTAGAGGGAACGTTGCTTTTAGTTGAAAATTACTCAAACTTAGGACTCATCAGAATCACAATTTTTATTGACAATTCTTAAGCGAATTGCTCAGTTAAATTTTGTTAAACTGAATGAAATTCATATTTTGATATTGTGAGATTAATTTTGTTTGAAATTGCCTATTCGTCATACTTTTATTACGTTTTGATAAATTTTCTGTTTTCTTCTAATCTTAATTGTTTTTTAAGAAGAACTGTATAAGACATTTAGAATTTAACACTAAGTCGAGTTTGGTTTGAATCTTGGCTTGAATGATTATTCCGTTCAAATAATTTGAAACTATTAATCGCTTTTTTGAAGTCCCAAAATTTCAATTTATAGAATATAATACATTTATTATGCTGTTTAGCATGAATTTTAAACCACTGAATGGTACGTCTTCAGTCGCAGAACAGAATAATATGAGGTAATAAAGCTCATTAAATTCGAATATAGTATTCGAAGTGGAAATTATAATAAAAACATTTCTCATATTTTTAAAACAACGTCTTCTTATTAAACTTCTTCGCCCATCCTGCTTGCAGATATTATTCAGTTCCTTTTATGCGCGAAATCTGAACAAATAATTACTCAAACAAAACTACTTAGCTTACAACATTAAATTAAGAAACTATAGTAATTGAATGATTATTAATATAATATTATACATCAAATTAATCATTTTTTTTCCGACAAACTTCATTATCGTATGGGTATCATTGAAAATCATCAACTGCATTAACACAAATTGGTAATTAATTGAAAATATTTGTAAAAAAAAAACTCTCAAAACCAATTAATCATAGTGGCGCCTAATTACCAACATTTTTAGGTTAATTATAAAATTAATTTTTATTAGAAAAACAATTTTATTAGTTAAAATTTATATGTGCATACATATATGTATTGTTAAAAACAAAAATTTTTCTCAACATTTTTAAAAGGTCAATGGTCATTTCATCACATCAACAAAATTAATTTAAAAAAAAAAAATAAATGCAGAAAAACAAAATTTTTTTATAGCGAATACATTTTTAAAAATGCCTATATCGAATATGCCCTTTGGTGTTATTTAATTAATATGTTAAAATTAATTTTGTGTAAGTATATAGATGCGAAAATTAGAGAGAAAAAAATTAAAGCATCGAATTTTTATTTTTTTTTTGAGATTCCGAGTGTTGCCTTTACAGCCTGAGTTTGATTAAAAAAATAATTGCTTATATCGTTTGTCATGAAGTGGGTTAAGGTGTTCTCATTTATATATTTTTATTATTATTATTATTATTATTTTAAGATATTGATGATATTCTTTTATTTAGTAAGAAATTATTAAAATTTTTTTTTAACAATTAGCTATTGTTATTTTAAAATAGATTTAAATACATATTAAAATTATAAATTTAGATTTTGAGAACTGGGTGCGTATAGTAGATATGATTTGGGTTAATAATTAATAATGATTAATATTATTTATATTCTAATTTTGTCATATTTGATTGAAATATTTGATACATAATGAAGAAAAATTTTATGATATTGAAATTACGTCTTTGCGAAAAATTTGTCTGTGTCGAAGTCCAAAAATAGGATAAAATTGCGTTGTTCCTTCGACGCAGTGGCAAAATTTTTTACAGTTTCCTTAAATTTTATAGTGTTTGCATTAAAAAAGCCTCTTAATACAACTTTTGGTGTTAAATAAAAAAAAAATTCAGACGTGTCCCAGTGATGCCATTTGAAAGGCAATTGAATTTAGTAGCATTTTGATTTTTGTCACTGCCATAAAGGTAAGATAGTCTGCTAAATGATTCAAATACCTCATATTTTTATACAAATTTTATATGTAGGTTTTCAATGTTTGAAATATTCAAAATCATAATTTGAATAAAGTTTTTCAAATTTATTCCATTTACAAAATTGAACCATTAAAATGATTTTTATTTTAGATTTTTGCAGACAAACTGTCTGCTATAATTTACATTCTATATAATATACTATGATTTTGCTTAGTCAAGTAACAAAAAAAAAACAAACAAATTCCAAATATTTTTAAACATAATTAGCGCCACATTAGTGGCTATTAAATTTGAATTAAAATAGAATTCACATATTTTTTATTCTTTTTAAATTCAAATATTTTTTGTTTCTTAATTAGATTAAACCAATAAATTTGATTCAAATACATATTTATTTCTTATTTATTCAAAATTTTAAATACATTTATTTTCATCTAATAAAATGATTATCATTTTATTAAGATATTTCATTTATATTAAGGGAATGTTATTATGATTATGAATAAAATATTTTCTGCATAAAAATATTTATTGCGCATATAATTTGAACAATTTTTTTGAATAAAATATTATGTACTTTTCAAAATGAACAATCAAAGAAATTTATTTCAGAAAAAGTGTCTTCGTTAAGTTTTTTGGCGATAGCTAATAGTTCTAAAATTGTTAGATGATTTCTGTTGAACACTATAGGTTTAGGCCTACACTAGCAATCCCATGTTTATTAACTATTTTTTATTTATAAGATCAGAGTTAATGCAAAAAAAAAAATATTGAACGTAATAGTATATATTTTAGTCAATGAGATGTTTTGTATTTTATAACTTAAGAATAAAGTTTGATTCTATGGTGATAGTTTATTAAGTTCTTGAATTTTCATTCGTTATCGAAAAAAAACAATAATTATAGTTTTGTTATTATAGTAAATATTTATTTATCTTAACTAGCATACAATAACTAAGATGGTTCATATGAATTGATTTTATGTTTTAAAAATATTGTAGATATAACAAAATTTAATAATAAAATATGAAGTCCTCACTAATATCTGCTCAGTAAATACAAAAGATTATTATAATATAAAATAAAAATATTTTTTCCATATTAATTTATTTTATTTTTTATTTTTAAAAGAATATAATTACATAATCCTATATACGGAGATTCTTAATATCGACAGAACTTTTTAAAACCAATAATGCTTTTCATAAATTAATTTTATACATTATTTAATATTGTATAAAAAATGGTTTGTTGTATAATGTTAATAAAAATTTTTTAACAAACCATCAATAAAATTCAAGGATAATGTTAAAATATGAGTTATGTTCCTTCCAAATGTTGATTTTATTTTTATTATTAGAAAAAACCCTCTATTTCATTAAATTAATAATAATTAAAGAAGTTCATTGAATTTATTTTATTTTTATTTCTTAAAATCACAATTTCCCTCTTATTAATGTTCTTAGGGAAAACTTCATTTTTAATGAACAATGGTGTTATAAAAATAATCTGTATGTAATACGAATAATATAATTTCTATGACTATTTTAATAAGTTAATCTTTTATTTATATAATTTTTTATTGCTCATGGTTTTATTAACTTGAATAATATATTTTTATTATAATTTTCTACACGGACGATGAAATTGTTTTTTTTCTTAAAAGTTGTTTCATTTATACATACACATAACTAATAAAATTGATAAAAACCAGTCTTTAATAATAATTCATTTTTAAAACATAATGCTGCTAAAAACTCATAGATTTGTCAAAGTTACACTATACTTAGAAGCAACATATAAATATGGATTTATATAAATAAAATACAACTTTTAAAAATAATATAAAAAATTCTTAAAAAAATGTTTTTATAAAATTTTCTCATACTGTCATTGTCAATAAAATATTTTTAAATTTAGCATAAAATATTATGCAACAATTAAAATAAAATTGATCATCATTTCCATAAATAGTAAAAAAAAAAAACATATATTTATCTAAATTTAAATTTATTTAGATACATGTATATATCAATATTTTTAAATTGTAATTATTTAATATAAAATGCCCGCTTAATTGGTAATTTAATTTTAATTTTGACAGAAAATATATAAAATAATTCAATTTTGAAATGTTATTTTTGTCGCATAATAACTTCAATAAGTGCGGTGCCCCCAATAATATTAATAAAATGTTATTTTATTAGCATATTTATATTATTTTTTACGCACGATGTCTTAAGTAGAGGTGTGTTTTTGTTTCCTACTTTTTTTTATTAATTTATATGCGTGAAAAATAGTTTGTTGTGATATTTAACATTATATTTTACGTATAAACAAACAATATTTGATAAACGAATTTCCATTTTTATTAAAATTATTTCCAAAATTACGAAACTTATTTATTCTTTGATATTGAACCATTTCTTATTTACGGGAAATAATCAATGTTCCTGGAAGTTTACAGAACTTAGCCTCTCTCATATTTTTTATCAAATATTTTTCAATTTGGATTTCGCTTAAGTTTTATATGTTGTCCCATTTAAAGGCAAAATATATATTGGCACAAAAAATTGTTTTTGCGACGAGAGAAAGAATTAAAAATATAAGAATTGTCTTGGTGCACAAAAGTTCCAGAAATTATAACATTCAATTTTTTTCGTTAATTAAATCATATATCTACTATCAATTTCTTAATCTTAGCTAGTATACTATAGAAAATATTCTATAATAAATAATCCATTGAAGAATGCGTAAAATCTTGAAATTTATCTTGATTAATGTGATTGAAAATAGTTTATTTGAATTAGGTAAGCTTAAGACATATTTTAATACTAATTTGAAATTTATATCAGACAAAAGAAAACTGGAAGATTTTCTAAAAAGTAAATCATGATAAATGAATTTATTTTATCTCTCTCTTTATCAGTCCATAAATCTGTATTTTAAAAATATAAACATAATAGTTATTTTATTCAAATTAATAATATTAAAATTTTTTTTTATTATACTTATAAGAATTGTTAAATTTTAGTATCATACTTACATTGAATTGTCAATAATTGTATCTTCTGAATTTATTAAAATTATATTACAGAAAAACATGAGTTTAATAAGTTCATAATTATTTGTTCCTGAAAAATTTAGTGGATGGAGCCAGAATCACAAATCCTATGTTATGTTTGTGTTCTCCTTTAACTAAAACAAAACACATTCAAATAGATGTGACACTTTGTTCTAGTTTTAGACTCATTAAAAGTAGACAACATCGCAGATGTACGAAATAAATTTGTTAGCCAGACGAATTAAAACATAACAAATCTTTAATTAAATTTTCTTTCAAGTGGTGATGACTATACGGAAAAATTATGGCAGTAGTTAAATATACTTATTCTTGTATTCAAACATTTCATTTAACGGTTATGTAATATAGACGTTGTTGATAATGATTAATAAAATGCATACTTTTTAACAATTTATGCAATAAACTTCACCTACAAAGTGTAATTTTATCTTAGGTATATAAAAAGTGTCTGTCCTAAACGCATCATCTATCAACATTAAAATTAATTCTGTTGGCGGTATATTTTAGAAAAAAAACTATCTTAAACTCATCATTTAATTGCACACAAATCATAAATGAAAAAATTTATTAAAAATTTAAAAAATTATGACACACGAATAATGTGCGAATAATATGTATAAGTTAATTTTACACAAAAAAAAATACATATTCATAACAGTTCAATGGTTTCTTAATTATTAATTTAATCAATTTTTTTTTTCAGGTGTTAATTGGTTTATATTTTTTGATTAATTTCATTCATTGCAAATCAAAATATTATGATGGACCAGACAGACCTTACAAATTTGGTTATTCAATTGAAGGAAATCAGCACCGACAGGAGAGTAAAGGTGAATAATTTGTTTTCAGGCATTTTCTTTTTTGTTTCATTTGGTTTGATCAATGATGTCTAGGATAAATAAAAATAGAAACGTTTTGTTTGGATTTATTAATTTAATACCTCTTATTGGTTTTAATTAAACTAAAGACAATTATTGAAATAAAAATTAATCTAGTTATCAATTTTTCTAATGTATTTAACTTGTATTTTGCTCTTGAATTTATATTAAGAAATATTTTTGTTGAGAAATATAATTGATGTTATATAGAACTGCAACTAGCTTATGCATTATTATCACTAATATACTTAAAAATTTATATATAGAGCTATATGCTATAAAACTTTGCTGAAAGCAATGCGTTTATTACAACGAATTACCGATGGAATATGACTAAAGTTTTTTTTAGTTAGAATAAACGAATTATAAAAGCGATTTATAAATCTCAGAAAACTAAATTAAAACCCAGCATAAGGTTCAAAAAATATTTACAAAATCATATTGAAAATACATATTTAAAGTATGTCGGATTACTTTCTTCTGAGTAAATTGTAATCATTTTTCTTGCACTTAAAAATTCGTAAACTTAATTTTTACTTATGTTTAGACGCTAATGGTATTATTATGGGAGAGTTTGGTTTTATAACAGCAGATGGTGTTTATCATGTTACTGGTTATGGCACAGATGAAAATGGAAATTTTAAAATTCTTTACACTAAAAACATTAAAATAGGACTACGTAAGACCGAAAAAAAAAATTTATAAAATTTCTTTGTTAATTTCATTTTCCTTTTAGCTGGTGAACCAGGCTCTCAACCGGCACCCAAAAGTTTGGATAATAGTAATCCAGTTTCAGCATCACCACCTCGTGCATCTTCTCAGCCGCAAAAAAAATTGGCAGTAAAGTCGAAACCAGCCTCTAATACAGCTTCCTGCTCAAACTGTCTTATTCCAAAAAAAGAGCCAGAAAAATCTCAACAAAAGGAAATACCACAGTTAGCACCAGCAGGTGTGACATTAAATAATGGTAATTCGAAACAAAATCAAATAAATAGCGACAATAAGGTTTCGAAACAACCTATTTTAAATTCAAGAATATCATCAGATAAAGGTAAAGGATCAGCTCGTGCTCAATCAACTGTCAGTGGCCCGAAAAATACACAAGGAACGTTATCTGGAGCATCACAAATCCAATTAAATGAAGGAATCAGAGGTAAAAGTCAAATTGCAGGTGGGCCAATTCCAAGTAAAGAGGTATTGCCATCTCAGAATCAACAGAGTTTAAGGGGTAAAACAGCTTCTTCAAACAGAGGACAAACATCTACATCAAGCACAGGTCAACGAGGCTCATCAATAAAACAATCAAATAATTTTAATGAAAAAATAGTTGGAACAACTGGTTTAAATAGTTTAAATGATAATGAAGGAAACCAAATTTTGGGGCAAGTTCCATTAGGTACACCAGGTGAACCAGGTTCGCAGGGCGTTTCAAAATCAAGAGAAGGATTAAATGGAAAAGTTGGAAACGAAAAATCTAGTAGGGAAAAGCTTAAGTCTTATGCCGGTTTAAGCGATACAGATTTAATAAAGATGTCAAAAATTTTATCAGGTATATTATATAAATTTAATTACACTGTTGGTTATCATGGACATAATGAGCAAGGTGATGCTATTGGAGCCAAAGATGGTGGCTATTTCTTTGTTGGACGAGATGGATTGAAGCGAATTGTTGATTATACTGCAAATGAATTTGGATTTCAACCTCATATTAAATTGGAGAAACCACCATCTGCTGATGTACCTAGAGAAGAAACCGAAAAAGAGGCTGGCCTAAAAGGTTATGAATTTAAATGGTTCAATTTAGACGAAAATAGAAAAAAGAAATAATTTCATAGTTGCATTTAATATAATTTTTAGGATAAGTTTTAAAATTTGAAAACAAAAATGGTTAAAATTTTTTTCTGTTTATATACTTTTTTTGTGAAAAGTTATTTTTCTGTTAAATCTAGTAAAGTATTAAGTTTGTTGATAGACGCCCATAGTGTAATGATATTTTCTGGGCGAAGCAATGTTGATGGAAAGAAATGGGAATCATTATTCCTTTTTATAAAAAATTGAATCACTGCCATGTAAATATTTGTAAATAAAAATGTTAATTTAGGACAATTTTTAAAATAAAATTTTAAGCCAAAAAAATAAAACAAACTTTAATTTAATACAATAAAATGCATTTTATTAATTTTTTTTTTATTCACACCTACTATTTTTTTTTTTATTTTTAATTTATTTATTTTTTTTTTTTTGGTATACAATTAATTTAACTTTACGATTTTTTTTTAAGTTTTTTATTGAAACAAAATCTTTTTACGTTTTACAGATTTTTTTTTTGTTATTTTAATTAATTTTTGAATAGATTTTATTTATATAGTTTTTATATTTATAAATTTTTATTTTACATTTAATTTTAAATATCTAATTTTTTTTTTTTATTATTTTTTACAATTTTTTTGATCTTACAACATTTCAAAAAAAAAAAAAGAAATAAATTATTTTATCAATTCATACATTTTTTGAAAAAAATTTTAAAACTTAGCCGTACCACATTAAGGACGTAACGTATTTGCAGGAATTAAAGTTGTTATCATCAGATAAAATTGCAGCCATAATAATTATTATTCTTTAGTACTCATTGCCCGCGAACTAAATAAATTTGGACATTAATGTGAAAATTTAAATTTTTTAATCACAAAAATAATTTTAGATTAGCTAGGACATGATATTAATTTATTTCGGCCTTTTGGCGGTTTTTATTAATTAAGCAAAAGTAAATCTTGGTTAATGTTGAAAATATTTATCAAAATAAAAAGAAAATTTTTGTAGGGCATATTAAATACTGCGTGGGAATTATAAAAAGGTTTAGTGAATTTTATGTGTTAACCATTTTAATTTATTTAGCCCTATTTTTATTTTCTAAATGTAACACAAAAAAAAAAAATTAATTTAGATTTCAAAATTTATTAAATTCTTCATATTCGATTTTTCAATTTAAAAATAAAGAAAACACTTTAAAATAGTTCGATATGGACAAATCTTACATTTCTAATGAAAAATTTATATCTATTTGAATAATTTTAATTTAATTTGAAAAAAAATAAAAATGATAAAAATAATAACAATTATTTTTTTTTTCCTAACTTACGTTTAATAAATATTGTTAATTTACATAAAAAGGTTAAATTTTACATGAATTTGGTTTTTTTTTTTGTACAATAAGATTTTTCTTTATAAAAACTTTTTTTTTTTATTATTATTATTTTAAAACATTAGAAGACATAAATTTTTCATTTTTTCTGTACATAATATTTTTATTTTTTTTTAACTTAATCCAAAACTTCTTTTATGTATTTGTCAAAACATATTTTTAATCCATTTCTATTCCATTAAAAAAAATCATATTCTATAGATTTTATTTATGTAATTTTATTTTATAAATAACTCATAGATTTTACTTGTTATGTCACTCTTGAATTACAGAAGTGCCCCAAAATTTTTTCGCATCGCATGCCTAAAGCTCTTATATCAAAGGTTAAGATAGATTTGCAGGAAATTGGCAAGACAATTTAATAAAAATTGTTTGATTTAATACGCAACATTTCGATTTAATTCTTCAGGCTCAACACAATGAATATTATTCAAATATTTCGATAGTCTTCTTAATAATTTTTCTTAATACTAAGTTAAACAACTTTTAATATTGAAAAACTCACAGACTGCGGTTGATATAATATTACACAAAAGTGAAAAGACTAATTACATAAAAAATATTTGTTTCCAGATGTGCATTTAAAATGTTAATTAAAAAAAATTAAAATTTATTATGTCCCAAGATTGAAATATAAAATTTCAATTGAACATTATTTTGCTAAAAAATAAACTAAAGATGTAATAAATAGGTACGCAAAACACACTGAAACAAAGTTTCATGTTTGTATTTCAATAATACTATACCTACATACTCGGATTTTTGACATTTTATTATTTATTTTGTATTTGTGTACATAAATTTAAATAATGTTAAATAATAAAAATTTTAAGAAAGAACTTTGTGAAATAAAGTGGATTAATTCTTGAAAATTTATTATACAATACTTATTTGAATATATCTTATATTAAAAATTAATATTCATTTTAACTAACAATCTACAAATATTGCTAAAAATACGCTGAAATTTTATATATTTTGATTTAAAATTTTTTTTTTCGTTTTTCCTATTCCTATTTTTAGGTTTACAATAGGTAGTTAGGAGTAATTAATGCACCAATTTTAGAATGATTAATTTTGATGAAATTGTAACAAATTATTTATCTTACAATTTTGATGCGAAGAACATGATGAAGAGACAATATTGCAGCAAATTCGATCGTCCTAAAACTCTGTGAGAGATTTGAAAAAAGAATTTCAAAAGAGTAATTTTACACTTTATTTACCAGAATTTTACACTTTATTTAGCTCTTTTTGATATTTATTTTATGGCACATATTAAAATTTTATTTTACTTTTCTGTTCAATTTTTGCGGACCTTCAGAGACACTCGAGTATTTTAAATATAATAAGATCGAAAAACAAATGTGACCAAAAGTATAGTTTAACCTTTAAACCGACGAATTTCGACCGAGATTCGATCCTATTTTATTTCATTCTTGGAAGCTTTTATTTTGCTATTTAAAAATTGGATGAAAATTTTGTATTAAATAATTTTCTAAACGAAATTTCAATTGACGAAAATTCTTAGATTTTCAAAAATAAGTCAAAGGACTAAACAATTATGAGCGCCAGCAGACTATAATTCATTTTAGGCAATTATTTTTATTCCTTTATTTGTTTTTTAGTACATTAACTTGTAACTTTTTTTTTCTGCATTCACATTATTAGTGAAAACATATATTTCCACTTGTAGATATTATAAATTCAATAATTTTTAACTTAAATTTATGTTCTTAAATTATTTTTTTACAAAACATTTATACACATTTAAAATTTTTTTTGGTTTTTATTTTGAATTTTACTTATTCTTATTTTTGAAAGACAAAGTTATAATAATTTATATATATATTTTTTTAATTTTCTTAACAATTAAAAACTCATGGTAGACATCACAAAATTTTCCTTAAAAAAATTTATTTGCTTAAATAAGACTAGAAAGAATTTCGGTCATGTTTTCTTTTTTTCTTTACTTTGAAGATTATGTTAGTGGTGGCTGATAATATTATATATATACTTTATTTTCTGGTATATATTTCAGTTTGTTATTGATGTGACTAGAAGCTTTTTTATTATTCTTCATTTAATTAAAACTTTTCTTTTGTATAAAGAAAAATTATTAATTAAAATTCCAGCTTCTAGATGGTGATTCTTAGAAACCTCCACCTGACGGTGATGGTCATGCATAATGTGGATATGAGCTTAAATGAGGTGTGACGTGATGAGATGGCGCCACATGACCCATAGAATGCGGTTGATATAAATTAGTTGCTGGACTGCCCCAATTACCCCATGATGCAGCTGATGGAAATATAGACGCTAAAAGCAAATAAAAAAAATATTTGATTTGTTTGTGCAAAATTTCCCAAAAAATCTAAATAATAAAGGACAACTGCAATGTCTAATGCCTTGTTCGGGTTAAGTTTTTTTTTTTGTTTTTCCACAGTGAATTTAACCATTTTCATTACAAATTTTCTAAAAATTTATTCTAATTTAGATACCCAAATTATCAGAGACGGCAATCTAACATTTTTTTTGTATGGTTACGAACATATCTGGGTATATAATTTTATTGATTTTCTTTGGAAAAACTTGACCTAAATAATATTTCTATATAAAGACATGAATATAATGACTTCACTGAAGAAAAGGACAAAAACCAAAATAAATAATATTTTTATTTATAATAAATAAGTAAAGAATATTTTATTTATTTTTTTTTTACAATAAATAAATACAGGAAAAAATTTGTTACTAAATGGGAAACAATCTCAAAGTGGAAAATTTCCCGAATATTTCCGTAGTCGCGGCACCAATAACTAAAAATAAAAAAAAAAAATTAAATTCCAAAAAAAATAGGAAAAAAAAAATTGAAATATTAAAAAAAAAAAAAATATTACATCGAAAAAGAAAAATATAATAAATGAAATTTTACCAACAACATAACAACAACCGACGAATTTCGTAACCGGAACGGAAGTGGCTGTTCAATGTTCATACATACTTTTTCCAAGGATATTTTTTTCTTTCTATTTTATTTTGGTATTATTTTTCATATACATATATAAATATTTCTATATGAAATCTATATTTTTATTATTTCGTAATGTTCAATAGAAATTGTCTAGAATCGTAAAACCACAAAAAAAAAAAATGTTAAATAAAATAATAATAAAATATCTCAAAAAAAAAAAAAAAATTATGAAAAAAAGTATGTATTTATTAAAATGGAAATTCCCTTAATAATATTCATTTTATATGGTATACTATCCAATATTACCATATTTGAATTGCCGTCGGTAAAAAAGAGTTTTTAAGAGCATACTTCAATGATGATTTCTTTTCTTTTTATCTATTAAACCTATCTTAAAGACATTGATTTCAGTTTTCAGTTTATCGTAGTAGAAATACATTGACGGCAATTTTAGAGTACCTACCTACTATTGAATCTTTAAACTAAAAAATCGCTTCAATGAAAATTTTGATTTTGAAGATATTTATGATAACAGATTTGTATAACAGATTAATTTGTATAGATATTAAAACTAGAAAAACTGGAAAAAGTAGAAGTTAGTTGTTCCTTTCTACTAATAAATTTTTTTAATAATCATATATTTAAATAAATTCCTAAATTTCTCACCTGATGATGATGTCATGCCATGATGAGGACTCATGAATGAACTTAATTTAGCGCTATGATGATATGGTGTCATAAATAAATCACTTTGATATTTATAGGTGGGATCGGTTTGTGGTTGTGTTGCAGCCGCTAGACCTTGAAAATCAAATTTATAAGCATACCGTTTGCCATGAACTTTTGTCATTATATTTTTATCATAATAATATCTGAAAATAAATTAAGAAAATAATTAAAAATATCTCAAATGAAATATATTATATATTTTTTGGGTTTAAACGTGAATTACTGAAACTACTGCCTCCAACTATTTTTTAATAATTTTTAGATTTTATTTCAATGTTTAATTTCATATAACTCATTTTACCATAACTACATTTAGATATATATTATCTATGTACAGACTATTACATAAATTATATCAGTTTACTATGTATGAATTAAATCACAAAAACAAATAGAATAATAATATGATAATACATACTACATATTTCAAGAGAAAAATGTTAATAAAGCGTATTTTAATTGAATAGTTTTATTTCAAATTTGCAAAAGCAAAAGGAAAACAGAGGCAAACAAAAATGTCATTCATTAAATTATCTTTTTGTTCTTAATTAGTTTTTGGTTATTAAAATTTATGTTTCACCATGAGAGAGGAGAAGCAATTCACAATGTAATATAAAATGGGTTATTTTATTTAGGTAAGCTTACAACATTAAAAACGTTTCATTATTAACAAAATTTAATTGTATATACAGTGTATCGGTCATAAGAAAATATGTTTGTTCAAGTCAAATTTGTTTATTTAACAAGATTTTGTCCATTAAATTGAAAAATATTAACAAAAAAATGTATACAATCCGAGTACGTAGTAAATATAGTATATTATGAAAAATTAGGAGTATGTAGTAAATTTTAAGATATCGGTATACGATCCTTGGGTAGAGCTATAATGAATTTCGTTTTGATTGTAAAAATTAACGATAATTTTTTTTTATTTTAATTTTGGTAAAACTGAATGAAAATGTAATTATGAAAATTATGTTATTCGTTTATGTTGACGATTGAATCGTTGTGTCGTTATAACCTATATATCATAGGATGTTAATTTGGATCCATAAATATCGAATGTGAGCTTTAATAATTAATTTATTTAAAATGGTTTCTTTATGTAGCAAGCACGTTAATAAGGTTAAGTATGTATATTGGAAGTACTTAAACTATATTATACATATGTCGTAAATGAATGAAGATTTTCACAATTTTATATATAATTTCAAGTTACAGAAAATAACTTTAATTCAAAATTATTTTGTTTAAAGTTTTTTCATGGCAAAAATGAATAATTTTCAATGAAAATTTTATACTTAATTTTCAGTAAAAATATTTGTATTTTCAATTAATTAAAAATTCACAACACACACAGAGCGATTAATTTTCATATTGAACACAATCATTTGAAAAATCATATAATATTGCGAATTATTTTATTTTTAACAGATATAAATCAGAACAACCCTCGAAATTAATTTTCTTTTACATACGTGCAGAATTTTTAATTTATATACATATATAGATATAATGTGGAAAATAAAGAATGAGTATAATATGATTTTGATGAAAAAAATATTTAATATTATGTGTTTATTTATGCGCACATAATAATAAATACATTTACATATATATACATATGTTACGTATACATTTTGTATACATAATATATTATACGTATACAATAGATAAATTTTTATCAATATTATTCAAATGGGGTAATCATTAAACTCATAAAATCCTATTATCATGCCGTTAAGAAAAAAAATGTATATATAGCATTTTGTAGGCGTTTTAATGGGATTCACTTCATTATGACTCAAAAAAAAAAATTGTACATAGAAGAAGAAGAAGAATTCTTTCCAAGAGTGGTTGTTTTCAAGTTACAGATCTATGGTCAATTACATCCTCTAAACTTTAGTAAAGTCTAGTACCATATGTTTTATTTTGGATTTGTTAAACTTTTATTTTTTCTAAAAGTACTATATTTAACCAAAAAACTACAATCCTGACGTAACTAAGTTGTCTGGTAGGATTGCTTTATAAAAAGAAGATACTTGTATGAGTCATTGAAAGTAAAAGTGGCTTAAAAAGATTCAATCTCGGTATTATGTATTAAACATTGACAAAGCGTGTTTTGTTCAACTTTTTGAGAAATACAAAATTAATAAATAAGTTTAACATTTGAGTGTCAAGACGAAATACCACTGACGGTCGCTCAGTTGACGGTGCAAAAAAAATTAATTTTAAATAAACTTTTTAAAATCTATAGTAAAATTATCAAAATTTTGAAATCTTATACAAATCTTTATTAAATTTACCAAAAAAAAATTATTAAATTACAGTCAGTCTAATAATATTGTTGATAGTATGGCATTTTCATTTTATATTGTTTGCTCATATTGTTGAAGGATTAAAAAGCTAATCCATGTTATTTCTACAGACAATGTAAATAAATACCTACACACAGTAATAACCCTTTAAATTCAATCAAAATAAAAGAATCTCTTTATTGTGGTACAGGAATAAATGCTTTGTGTAATTGCCTACTATACAAATAGACATTATAATATATATGTGGTATACAAAAGTCTACGGTTAAAAATCATCGTCAACGAAAATAAGTAAATAAATAGCATAAATAAATTTCAATTAGAATGATTCAAAAATAATGTTTTTTAAATTTCTATAAATATAAATCCAATTTATCATTAAAATAAAATTCTTCTGATATTTCTTTTGCTTGATTAAAAATGACATCTCAAATGTTATAAATTTTCTTCAATGTAATTTTTTTTCTTAAATTTTGGGGATAAATGTCTGAAGTATCCAAAAAATATTCATCCCAAAACTTTCTCTACGATCTAATAAGTAATACTAAGAAAAAAAAAATACGAAAAATTTAATAATCAGCACTGAATCGAAAAGTAAATCTATCTGTAATAATTACTGGAGACGTTAATAATAAGTTTTTCTTTGAATTTACATATTTTTTTAATACATACTAGTTTAAAAGAGACCATTCATATACATTTTGAAAAGAATTCTTCGTTCTGAATTGTCAATTTGGGAAAGTGTTACGCACTCTAAATTCATTCATACAGTCATTATCACACAACATTTTTAAAAAAGATCTAAAGTGCTATAAAGATGAATGTTCTTCATTTTTAAATAGAGAGAAAAAGAAAAATATTTATGCTTATTTTTGATAAAAGCTCCCCATTTCATTACCACAATCATGTTCTTAACTCAATCAATGTCTCAAATTTTTGAATAGATTTGCAAAAAAAAAAAAAAAATGAACAGAATATTTTTCATGATACAAATAATTTTCCACGAAAAACTTATATAAAAATTAACAGAAGTTAACACAAAAAAAATTTCATATAAATTATCATTATTAAATTTAAAATTGATGTCTTTTTTAAGTGGTAAGTAGTTAGTTATAGCAGCAAGTATTTTCACACGGAACAATTTGTATACCCAGGGAACTACTAACAAGGATAGATCTTTAAACAAATCGACAAACGAAATTGGAAAAGAAATGAAAATTTAAATTGTTGGAGGATACAAATAATTAGACACATAATCAGTAAATTTATTAAAGAGCTCAAAAATTTCCACGTTATGATTAATACTTTCTTATTCTGCTGACATTCACTATCACATTATTATAGTATTTTTACTTCTATAACATATATATTATTTATTTTCAGGCCTTTATAATTTTCTAATTTACAAAACGAATCATATATAATAAAGCATGAAGAATTTAATGTCATAAGACATATTTCGATATTGCCTAGACTTAAGTCAACATCAAAAATGATGAAAATTATAATTTTCATTTAAATTGGGGCGAAAATCTTTTAAATTGAAATTATTTTTACTATTAATTTTTATACAGTAGAATTTATTGAAATTAAATTGTACAAAAAATATGAGTAAAAAATAAATAATAAAAATCATATATAAAAATTAATGTAGTTTTCATTTAATTTTTATGTTTCGTAATGCTGATTGCAATTTTTTTTTTTCAGAGCAGCATATTTTTCCGAGGGTTAACTCCACAGATGGGAAACACGAAAAAACAAAAACAAAAAAAAAATTGCAATCAAAATGTTATTACTGAAAATGAAAATTAAGTTTTAATTTCATATACTTTTTTCTCTTGTTTGTGAGAATTTGTTTTTTTTTTTATCATTTTTATTATTTATTTCAATAAAAAGTTTTTTTTCAGATTTTAATTTTTATACGGTTAATTTTATGAGAAATAAATTGAAAATATAAAAAGGGAGTAAATTATATTATCTTTTTTCTGTATTTTAGTTGATTCATAATCGAAAGCATTTCCGACAACTTTATCTTTTTTTTTTCTATCTAGACGAATTTTCATAGTGTATGTTTATAGTTTGATTTAATCACAGACTTAACAGTCATCGCAGGACGAACGTAAATGCCTATTGCTATGATTTAAAAAAAAAAATGTAATTTATAAATTTTAAAAAGAAACATAAAATATTCTAGGTAAAAAATATTTAATACAGAAGACGAACTGTATATTAATCAATTATTCTAAATTAATTTTATCAGTACTAATCTAATGACTTTTTTGACGATTTAGTTCTTTTAAGTCTATGATTTATCATATTTTGCACTGAAATCAACCTGAAACTATATATTTAGTTAAATTTAGTTATATATTTAAGATAGTATTTTCGTCTTCTTACCTTAATGCTCGACTTAATTTATCATAATTCATATTTGGTTTTGATTTTCTTTCGCCCCATCTACGAGCCACTTCATCTGGATCGGTTAATTTGAATTCACCATTTGTACCTTCCCATGTTATGCAACCAGCATTGCCGGAATCACTTAATAATTCTAATAAAAATTGCCACAATTGAATTTGCCCTGAGCCTAAAACATAAAAAAAAAAAACAAAAGCACATATTATTAAAAAAAAAAATTATGCTAATTAAATAAGAGTATATAATTAAATTTCAATTTTAATTTTAATTAGAATTTTTATTTAAAATTTTATGCTTTATTTCTATTATCACTCTATGTGGTTTCATTATAAACCACGATTTTAATATAATAACAATAGAATCAATTATTTTTGGCTAATGAAACTATAAATTCCGTAGAATAGATTTCGGCGTAAAAAAAATTAAAAACATGTTCGTGTGGTTCATAAGTATAGTGTGTCATTTTAATTCTTCATTCAATATTCGTTACACAAATAAAAAATAAATACTTGGAACGAGTAGAGTACGTTTCGAACTCCATTAGAGCAATTATGTGATTTTTAATTTTTGTGGTAAAATATATAATTTTCGTTGATTATACTTTAACAAAGCCATTCACATACTAAATTTAAATATACGTAAAGTTTTTGGGAACTAAACTTTTTTATCAGAATTTGGTTAGTTAAATAACGTTTATGTTATCCATTATTGTCATAAGCCGACTGACAATACTCTTTTAATATATCTGTAATTCTATCTGCAGGTTTTTTCCAAAAAGTAATTTCAGCCCAATTTGTAGGAGATAAGAATAAATGCTGACGCCCCGATTTTGTCCAAGCATTGGGAGCTAAAAATTGTAATAAGTACAGGCGGATTTTGGCAATCTAAATAAATTTTAGTTCCCTTAATATGGAAGATAGGTATTATTTTTTATAAATGAGTTCTACGTTTTTATTAATTTTCTAGTTACACTATAGAGTTCAATTACAAAATGTACAGACAATTATAATATTTATGGGATTTCGACTCACAAGCTAACACTAAGAATTTAATATTATGCACTTACTTCGTCATACTAGGCATATTAAAGATCCTAGACTACTTTTAATTTAACATAATCTATAAAATAACCTAAACATTCACAATAGTTTACTACTTCCGAATTTTAGAAATTTAATTAGATTTCATTATTTTTCTTTTTATTATTATTATAAAGGGAAATTATTTTAATTCAAAATATTGGCTGTGACTAATGTCCGTTTTATATAATTTTATGTGTTGTAAGAATTTTAAGCTGGCTAGCTATTCTCTTATGTTAATAAATAAAAACAAAAAATAATAAAAAATATTATATAAAAAAAAAACAAATGAAAATTTCCATTTTTAATTTAGTCAGGAATTGTTAGAATTTATTATCGTATTTTAATTAATGTAAATATATATAATAGTAGAGAGAGAATATTATGTGTATAGTATAAGTTATACAATATGCTTCTATGTATGTGTGGTAAATTTATAAAATATACAAATTTTAATCATAAACATGCATGCAATCTTAATAAAAATATAATTTTTAATAGAAATATTTTGCTTTATTATAACAAATATATCTCGTTAATTATTAGGAGGAAAAAACTAATTGACATTAGGACATTAGGTCACAAAAAATTTTAAAGATTTTCTTAAAAAATTATTCGAACAATAACACAAGTTCTTCTTTCAGGAATAGGTTTAGGTACATATTTTGATAGTTTATGAAGGTTATTCAGGGTTGCGTTTTCCTTGCTTCGTATTGGTTTTTTATTTATTCTTGTCATCATCATATTTATACATCTAAATAACTTCTAATAAGTACTTTTTTATTTGCAAAAAAAAAATTACAAATTTTCATTACAATTCTTTTTTGTTCGTATTGCCCTTTTCCTTAATCATCAATCATTATAATAATTACATTTACAATTGTTATTTTGTAAATTTATTATATTTAATGTATATTATTCGTATGTTCACAAAAAAAAAGACCTAAAAATTTTATTTTTATTTATTTTTTTTTCATGACTATCGAAATCGTCTGAAGTTGTTTTCATTTTTATTATGAATTAAAGTGCGTATAAAATATATGTAGAATGTTAAGAATAAATTTTCATGTTAGAAAATATGTACATATTTGTGTGGAGAAAAAAAAATTTATATATAATGTAAAATCATTGGAAAATTAAAGGGGATTATTTTGTTCGTCTTCGTCTTCTTCTTCTTCATCATCATTGTAATCATTATTTAATAATTTATTATAAATCACAATTAATTGACTAGAAAATAATATATTTATTAGCTTTTGATTACTATTTTTCTTTTGTTGTTACTTTTTTTATTTTTTATAGAAATAAAAAATCAAATTTAAAAACTATACATTTATATATATGTACAACATAATGGGGGAGGATTTAGGGATAAATTAAATATATAATATAGTTTTTATCAATAACATACATACACATAGAGTGTATACATGAAACATTATAGAAAATATATATTTCTTATTTAAATATTATATGATATTATTAAAGTACAAAAAAACTATTTTATAGGTACCTGTTTTAAGAAATGTCTTTACGTTGTTCATAAATTCACTTAAAGTTTCTATAAAAAAAAAAAAATGAGAGAGAAAAAGAATATAATTAAAAAAAATAAATTATTAATAATGATTCAATTAAAATTTGATTTGTTAAGAATAATATTAAATTGTATTCATTCAATAGAAAATGAAATTATATTTTTGTTATATAAAAGTCACATAAAAATTGAATAATTTCTGATAACATATATTAGTCATTTACGAAATTTTAATACATATAAAGTAAACTAGAAATTCTGTAATTTTAGAAAGCTGACTTTTATCAAAGTCACCTAAAAAACGTATAAGAGTCAGATATGGATGTTATTAAAAATTTTGATTATTTCTTAGTAATTTTTATATTTTATCGGAACCTACAGTGTACAATTATAATAAAAAAAAGTGATAGTTAATCAATAAACATTGACTTCATATACTATTTTCGCATAAATTACCTATATACAATTTACAGTGAAGCTTACACTCTAATTTTTTTAACTCTTTGAATTAGAACAAATTATAATTTTCAATACCTATACAGAGGCCCGGCTCGTGGTTTATTTTTTGTGTGTGCGAGGAATGATTGGCGCCTTTGAAAAAGTTTTCAATTAGATACTAAAAGGCTACATAAAGCAAAAACTAGCTAAATTTATTTATGAAAAATAATAAAAGAACTTTTGATTAAATCCATTAGGGTTCTTAGCAAAACAAAAACAAGAGTTCTTAGCAAAACAAAAACAAAACTAATGACTCTACAACTATACTCTACTACTTTTGCTCATCTTGCTTTGATTTTAGCGAAATCTTTCCGCAACACATCAAAGTTAATATATTTAGAAATTTCAGATTCTATGAAGACTATTGCCAAATCATTCCATTTTTCTTGGCCGATAGTTGATCTCAAATAATTTTTGATCAGTTTTAATTTTGGAAAAGTTCTCTCACCTTTAGCAACTGAAACGGGTAAAGTTAGTAATACCAGAGAAATTCATTCCATACAAAAAATTTAAATTAAAAAAATTAAACAAAAAAATGTCGGTCTATATGAAATCACTATCCCAATTGTCGGTAATGAGAAAGCGATTTCATATTTTTTGATTTAATATTTTATGTTTAATTTTTTTTAATTTGAATTTTTTGTATGGAATGAATATCTCATATTTATACTACCCTTAATGCAATCAGTGCATTTGGAAAGAGTTCTTCAACATATTGCTATAAATCCAGTTCAAAATCTTTTCTGGAGTAATATCATTTTCAATTTTGTGAGACAACAATTTCAGATAATTTTGTAGTTCGTTTGCTTTAAAAATTAAAAAATCAAAAAAAAAAACGTATATGCCTACATTCAAAAAAAATTAATTTTGTTAAAATTTGAATTTCATATTGGCTTGTAGGCGCTTTTCATTACTGGCGCCTCTGTGCAGTGCACACTTCACACACGTTACGAGCCGGGCCTGCATATACATTTTTCGGTTATTGAATTAAAATTTGAAGTTTTTTTTTCGGTTATTGAATTAAAATTTGAAGTTTTTTTAGTTTATGCTTACGCGTGGTAAATACCTGCTGTGGTTGGTTAATCTTCCTATCAAATGAAATGAACTTTTTTATGTCTAAAATTATTTTCTTTTACATTTTCTTATATAGAAAACTTATTGGTAAAACTATTTCAATTTACATTAACAATTTTAAGCGTGCCCAGGCTTCAATTAACATGAAAAATGTCTTATAAATTTCTTATTATGTTCTTTTTAAATGCTATAAGATTACAAAATAAGAATTTACTTGTTTTTTTAATTCTATAAAAAACAAAAGAAAAAAATTATTGTAATAAATTTAAATCTCATGACTTAAAAAACTTATTAAGCTCCAATGTATAGTTAATTTTGTTTTTTTTCGTGAATTCTAATATAATACAGCGATATTTCAATTAGCGCCTTTAATCTGTAAATATATATAAAAAAAAAACTTCCACCTTCTTTACAAATTTAAATGGAAAACACTTTTCACTTTTATTTTATTTTTTTTTTTACATTATTTTATATTGTTCAAGAATTCGATATTATAGTGGTGAACCATACCGTAAAAGGTTTAATCCGGACGAACATCCGAACTACATAATATGTAGTGAAATAAAAATAATAAAAAAAAAATTAAAAGAAATTTTAGAAATAAAAAACTTTTCTTTTTTTTTTGGCAATTTATTAAGCTTTATCACGAACTTATTTTTCATTTAAAAACTAACAAAAAAAAAATATTCAGAAACACTGAGAAAAATAAGCGTTAATATTTTACTTCCAAATGCTCAAGAAGAGGATAATAAAAATAAGTGTCCTTAATTCGGGACAGCCTTTTAGGTAAATTTTCTTTGGATCATAATTTCTGAACTGGTACATATTATTTGTCCGGTATTTCTGTCCGGTATTCTGAACTGGTACATATTATTTGTCCGGTATTTCAGTAAATCACTTTATTTCATCTCTGATCATTCTCTTTAAGGATTAGTTAATTTTTTTCCTTCAACAAAATTTAATTTCTAAAATGACCATGGTACCACTACAATTATTTTTCTCAGTGCTAATTCAAAAAAAATAAAATAAAAACAAAAGTATTAAATTCTGGAAATAATTTTGAAAATAAAAAAAAAATAAATAAAATAAAATTAAAAATATTTATTTTTATAAACTTGTAATAATTCTTGTTAATGGATAAAATAAATATTAAATTTTATATATATAATATAAAATAAAAGTTATAAAAGAAAGTAGAAAAAATAAAAAATAAAAAAAAATCTGTTCAATGATATGGTTTACCCTTGCTTGAATACCCTGTCAAGAATTTAATCATGAATGGACTGCCTGCAGAGTTATAACTGCTACAGTTGTTAACTTCTTTATTTTATAGTGAATTATAATAATAATAAAATGAAAAGAAGGATATTTAATAAAAATTATACACGTTAGGTGTATACAGTGTAAATATGTATATGCATAATGAACATTATATTTTTGCATAATTTATTTATGTAGTTTTTTTGTTTTCGTATACATCAAAAATAATTCCAAAAATTATGATAAAATCATTTTAGAAGTTGAAAAAAAAAAAAAAAAAAAACTAAAATTAGCATAAAACATGACTTTGATTTTGTTTCTGAATAATAGTTTTATACAAAATCGTATCCAACATTAGCATAACACTTTCAGATGACATAACCAATTGCAACTGCTAATTTTTTTCTGCAATAAAAGATTGGAAGTATTATACAGTCGGTTTGACATACTTTTATTGAATCAAATGATCAGTTTTTTATATACGTTAAACATTTATGAAGTAGTAGTTAATTCACGAAGTTTTCTGTATTTTATTTTATTAAAATCTTAACTTCTTTATATGTTTTCTTTACTTTCTTCTCTTTAAAAAATAGAAAAAAAAATCATGCTTACTAATTTCTAAACTAAAGGCTTCTAGGGAGAACATCCTTTCAATATCAAATCCTGAATAAATAAAATTTAAAAGATACATATACATTAAAGTATGTACCTTCTAGGCATGAAAGCTTATAATACGATAATTTCAAAAAAAAATTTGGAACAGATAATTATTATTTTCAAATACTGGTAAATCCCCAAATTTCATGTTATATAAAACTATATATTCCAAAACTGAATCAGTTTCAATTTATATCTACATAGTAAATGTATCTACATACAGTATATTTGTTATATAAAATAGGAAATAAATATATAACGAATATTTATATACATAATGTATATAATAATTCTTAATGTTGCACCCAAAGTAATTTATGTGCATGTAAAAAATCTAGGCTGGATGAAAAAATTGAAAAATTATATAAAATAAAAATTTTGTCGTTGATTAATTATAATTTCCTTTTGACAAGAAAACACTTTGTTATATAAATATATGGAAAATTCTGAAAAAAACTACTAAAAATAAAATTTTCCAAATGCAATTAAACGTAAAAAAAAAACAACTTATTTTTATCCATAATTTCGTGATTTTATTATTATGAATTCAGTAGGTTTTTTTTTTTTTCATATTTCAAACGCCAACAGGTTATTAAAAATATTATTTATTATTATAAAAAGGTGGTTATAAAATATACACAGGTTTTCTGTGAATAAAATATATTTTTTTTTAACAATCTATAACTACATCAATATCAATTTATATCAATATTTAGAACTTCAAACGCTTTAAGGACTTAGAAACGAAAGAGTTGATATGAATTCATCCAAAAAGAGAAAGGAGTCTTGCATGTCTTGCAGTTATTGAAACGAGATTATTTAGAGACTCTATAACGAAGAAAATCAATTATTCACAACTTTTAATGAACTAAAATTTTGACATAAAAAGTAAAATATATTTCTTTCTACATTCTTAATTTTAATGAATTTGATTTTTTTCATAATTTATTATTTAAGGTCCTTTATCGGCTCATATTATTCAGCCGAAAATACCTCGGCGGCGTATATTTCTTAATACACCATAAAGATTAACTAATTAGTTTGATAAAGTAAAGAATAAATTAAAAAAAATGTTTTAAGTGAAACTTCAAAGAGAGAAAAAAAAAACTAAATATGGAAATTAAATCAAAAGAAAACCCAGAGTTAAGTATTTCTCTGATGTTGAAAATAGAAAGAAAAAAAAAGCACAAAATAAAAAGCACGACAGGATATGTGAAAATTAGTTTAAAGTGGGAAGGATTAAATAATTTTGTTATTTTCATCTAGATATTTTCTTATAAGTAATATATACACGTATACCTACATTATTGTTCTTAAAAAATTCTTTTGTTGGTAATTAAAGTCCAAAGTTGTTGAATAATAATATTCAAAATTAAAAATAAAATATTAAAAAATTAAAAATAAAGCTAAAAAAAATTAAAATGCTATTCAATTATCCTGTTAAGGAACTCGTGAAAAACTTTTCAATGATTTAATTAAAAAATTGTTAACTTAATTATGAATTTAAAAAAAAGATCAAAGTTAATGACGGAAATTTATAAGGCTTAAAGTGAAAAGTCTTCGTTTACACAGGAAAAAAATTAAATAAAACCTATTTTTGTTTTTTGCATATTCAGTGAATAATTAAAAAAATTCTCATACCGCACGAGATATTCAGTTTGAACATTATAACGTCGTCGCCGCGTCTCGCCATATTAACTGTTAATACAAAATTCAATTAAAATAGGTAGTTAAGTTGAGTATAATTTTCTCATTTTTGGAACGTAGTTCCTTAACGCAGCTTATGGCTAACGAAAAAAGAGGTGCGATTTAATAGAAAAGTTCACGTAATGTAACGTAACGAAATTCTGTATGTGTGATGCGTACGATTCATAAACACAAAAATTATATTCTATTTTAATTTTTTTTATTTTCATCTGTTGTTCCTTGAGGGCGGAAGTGAGGCCGGAAATGGGGGCGGAAGTGAGTGCGGAAAGGAAGGCGGAAGTGAGGGCGGAAATGAGGGTGGAAGTTAGGGTGGAAATTAAGCCGGAAATGGGGACGGAAGTTAGGGCGGAAATGGGGGCGGAAGTGAGGGCGGAAATGGGGGCGGAAATGGGGGCGGAAAAGGGGGCGGAAGTGAGGGCGGAAATGAAGATGGAAGTGAGGGCGGAAATGAGGGCGTAAGTTGGAAATGAAAGCTCAATTTGAATTGATTGAAAATGAAAATTACTTATATATGTTACGGTGAATGTGCGTATTCCGGTAAATGTGAGTTTACTTTTCGTAAATGTTAATATTACCATTTATGTTAATATTACCATTTACCGGCCCGATTGGCCCCATTTTTGTGTAGGGCGTAGAGGGTTTACCCGTTATCCAAATAGAAGTGTGCGGGTTGGCGGGCGGGCGAACCAGTGGTCGGTCAGTGGGATTTGCAGCGCGCCCTCTAAGCCCTACACAAAAATGGGGCCAATCGGGCCGGTAAATGTAATGTAATATTAAAATTACAGGTTTTAAAACTCACATTTACCAGAATTCGTACATTTACCGTAACATATATACGCAAAGGAACTATGTTCCTATCTGGTGTCCTATGACAGCTGTTGTGTTTTTTTATAACTTAGAGTCATTATTGACTAAAGTATATATAGGTTTTACATCAGGATCTTATAAAAAAAATGTACATATATATAAATACATACCCATATATAATGTATTAAAATATGTTAACGTAACGTATAAATTACAGTTCTATGAAAAAGTGTTTACTAGTTCATTTGCTGATGACGCTTTTGTTTCTGAACTGAAGGACTATATTTTCTCTTAAAAACAATTTATCACTTAACGTATTTTCATTTACCGATCCAAAAGTATTTTTTTAATTACGATTTGAGTCGACGATAGCTGGCGAGAATAATGTCCGCTAGCTTATATTAATTTATGACTAAAAATAACTTTATATTTTTAAAAAGTTGAAATTTTCTTATTTGTAGAAACTATTTAATATTTATTGGGTATATAAATATAACATTGCATTTGTCACGTGCTGATTGTATTTTTATAAATAAATACATTTCAAGTGGTTTCGCTTCAAGATTTCATGTGATAGTATATAGCTTTTTTTTTGAATTTTTATTAAAAAATATATTAAAAAAAGATAAAAGTTAGCATTAATTTTATTTTTCCAGTTAATCTTTAAACTTTAAATTTATTTCACACAGTGGGAACTCCCCTTATATTCGTAAGAATGCATAAACTGCTGTGCAAATTAACAGCAACGCTCAATTTTCATATATTATTGTTCATTTTTAGTTTTCTAGAGTTTAATATTTTTATCATTCAAAGGGATCCTTGATTTTTGAAGTTAACATTTGAGAAGAAAAAAAAATTTCCAAAAGTCTACACTTTCAGCTTCTTAAATGACGCGACAGTAATGTACTTTGAAAGGCAATTAGCTAAATATAATTTTAGCATTTTAAATTTAGCGCTACGGTGAAAGAAAAGTGTCACAAATCGTGTTAAAAGTTCAAAAACGACAACTTTATCATTTTTTATTGTACCTTTTCAATATTCTCTTTTATTGTAGACACAAAATTAAAAGGGCTACTTTTACCTTTCCAATGGTGAATTTCTAAGGTACATTATTAAAGAGCTGAAAAAACTGACTTTTTGAAAATAATAAAAATAATAATGACAATAAAAGGTCCCGTTGGATGAAATATGAAACATAAGAAAACCGTGAAAGTACAGAAATTGAGCGGTTCTATTACTTTGAACAGCAGTTTATATTTCAAAATAACTAAAGTTGTTCAGTTGATATAAATTTAATTTTTCCTTTTCATTCTCACGCCAAAGTGGCGTTTGTCGTAAAAGGAAAAAATAATTTAAATTGAAAGAGAATTTTTCGTGTTAAGATAACTATTTAGGTTGTCAATCCTAATTTTACTTAAAAGTTTTGAACACTGTAATACAGTTATACGTTAACAATGTAGATTTGTTAAATAGTAAAATTTACAATTGAAATTCGGATGAAAATTTCGAAAATGGAATTGACGGATAATTACGAATTTACCTAAAAAGAAAAATGAATTTCTCGTAAAATTTTCAGCTATTCTTGCTATTCCGGAAGACTTTGAGGAGTGGGCTAAATCTAAAAACTAACAACCTTGTAGTGACAAGTTGAAAATGTTATGTTAATCTTTTTTCTTGTATTCTATTTTTTTTAGAAACCAACTATAAAGTTGTTTATTTCATTTCATTTCCAAGACTGCATGGTTTATTAATAAAAAAAAAAAAATTTTTAAATATAAAAAAAAGTGAGCGAAAATAAACACATTTCAAATGTCTGATAAACATAACTTTTGATTTTAAATTGAAATACATTTAATTTGAGCAAAAAAAAAAACAACATTTAATTCATATTACTATTATTATTCTTTTACGACCCCAAAACTATAGAAATAAAACTGTGCAAAATATGTAGAAAGGAAGAAAAAAAATACACCCTCATACTATTTTATATAACTCATAAACACGTTTATTTTGATTGTCTTGTCTTTTATGGGTGGGAAGTCATCCTTAACCACAACAACGTTTTACATTTAAAAATATACTGAAAGGTGAGATGTAATCAATGTTTACGCATATTTTAATTTACAATTTATAGCTTACCCTATTTAATATGTTTTCCAAATGAACTATACAGGAGTTTAAGTAATGCATTGAGAAGCCTATTAATGACTTGGATACTGATAAAATTCTGATAAGTTTTTAAGTAAGTTTATAAACTCTTCTCAAACTAATCTCAAAAAGATTCAACCGCGATCTTATGACTTGTCTGTTCATTAAATCCGAAGAAGAGAACAAAATATCGATTAATAAGTTTTAAATAAATATTATACTTAGTGATTCTGAAAATAATCAAGATTTTCTTGTGGCAAACAGTACGTCGAAGTTATTATACTTATACACGATTATATAGCTGACAAATATAAGAGTTCGATCTATTTTCTGTTGATAATAATAAGTAGAATGTATTTTTAACTAATCTATAAATTTTTTAAACTTTATAAATTCTTCCTTCCAAGTTTCAAAGCTATTTGACTATATAGTAAATTTTTATTTTTTATTGTAATTTTAAAGACAAAAGTATTTTATACTTTAAACATTTTTTACTTGTACCTTTTTGGCTCACAAACCATTATAAAATTAAAATAATTTAATAATCATTGTTTCAAAATCTCCACCTGCTGTCCAGGTGAAATAATGGGGATAGCGCAATGAAAAAATTAAAATTCAGATTTTTATTCAGGTGTTATCTGTGATTTTATTTTATTTTTTTTTGCTAAAGAATTATTTTGAAAAGAATATTGAAGGGGTTACATTATTTACCCGTGAGATTTCACGGCTCTTGACTTTTGTATTATAAGTTTTAAAATCTTTGATATTTAATTTATATATGTGTGCTAAAAATATGGTGTCCTTAACCGTGGCGGTAGACTGAACTATGATAGCCACGTGCAGAATAATTATATCTAATTTAAATAAAATTATAATTTTATTCTTAACATATATGTATTTATTATACATAAATTGAAATTTTACCTGAACTTGCTAGTCGACTGCTTGTTGGGCCAAACATTTGATATGGATCTGCTAAAAAATAAAAATAAATAATTATAAATAAATCAGATTTAATATGATGATAAAAAAAAAATAAAAATAAATTTATATCCATTCATATAAATTAAAAAAAAACTGACCGAATCTCAGTAGTATTCTATTTGCTATACATTTTAGTAGTGCCACTGTACTTCATATATTCGATCATCAAAAGTTGATAATATTTCTATCTAATAGAAAACATGTATCGAGAAAGTATGTGATTTTAACCCGAAAATGTTAAGCAACGCTTAGTATCATTGGATACAGCATTAGATCGAGATAGCTTTCACTATGGTACTTACTATAATAGTCGAAAATGCCTTTACAGACTATTTGTTTAGTTGTCATGTCAAGCATATTGAAATGAAAAACATATAGTAGTTATCACCCCTGGTAACTTTTTACCAATATAGAAATCTTTTGGTAACATTCTTTTTAGAATTTTTTTTTTTTGTTTTCTTAATGGTGTCATGATTTTGTCCTTTCTAGCAAAATTAGGGAATATTTTCCATTTTCTTTTTATATAATATATAAACATATAAATGTAAGTAGGTAGTTATAATGTTTTCCATTTTTAATAGAAAAATGATTACACACATAGGAGGAATGCGAAATGAAAATTCCTGAATGGAAAAAAAAAAGAAAATCGCTTAATCACTTATTTTTCTATATATTATTTCAAAAGTAAAATAAAAACTGGATCTCTTTTACCCCCCAAAAAAAAAAAAATAAATAAAAGGCAAAGAGAAGGAAAATATTATATTTATAAAATATATCTTTTTTGGGGATGGAAGGATATGCGCGCAAAACCATGACGGCCATTATTTTTAACATTTTGAACTTTTGAACAAAAATTTTATTAAATGAAAATTATTCTCAAGTTAAAGGAAAATCGATTTATTTAAAGTTTTGTATTAAATTAAGTTGTATTATAGGAGTACAGACAAAACATATACATAATTCAATAATTTATAGGTTTCTGATATTACAAACTGTCTATGAAATAAAATTTTTTTGAAACATTTTTTGCACGAAAAAACAAAAGAAAAGTAACTATGAAAGGTCACATGTAAATGATTATGAATTTATCTGTAAACTATAAACAAATTTTTTAAGAAAGTATGAACGCTTCTTTTAACTATCGTGACATTTTATTTTCTTAAATTTTTTCCATGTCCCAAATATTAAGTTAAATTTTTATGGAAATTTTCAAATTGATATGAAACTATATTTTATCCAAAATACAAAAAATCACTTTTTTATTTTTAATTATTTCATTAAAACACTTGAAAATCCTTTAACATATAATTAAATAAAAAAAATAATAATAAATTTGTTTCCTCTTAATAGAAAATCATTATCCTTAAAAATGTCCTTAAAAGGGTATATTATTAGAATTCGTTTATTTAGAGCCTGGTGCACGCGCTCATCGCACTTTTAGGGTATATATAAGAAAAATATATGTATAAAATTTAAATAATATAAAATTCAAAATATTTACAATCATACCGAATGAATTTTATATTTTTACAATTTAAAAAAAGAAATAAAACAATTTTTTTTATTTTTTACATATTCTTTAATAGAAATGAAATCGGGGAGAATTAACAAAAAAAAAACTCAAGTGGCATTAAAAGAGGAAAAAACATTTCAATTGTTACATTCGTGAGGAAAAAACAATGAAAACAATTTTTTTTTTATATGAATGTTACAAATTTTCTTTTTTTCGATATGTAATGCGTAAAAATTTGTGGAAAAATGTAACCTATTCTTAAAAATCATAAAAGAATACATTTAGATTTTTATATTGTACGTAACTACCGTATTCACCGATGAAGTGGACAAATCAGTTTTAAAATTTTGATGTGAATTTAACCAAAAATATATTCATATTTTCATTATAAACTTTATTTATGAAGAAAACTGTGCTTTAGCAGAAAATTTCTGCCACTGATATTATTCATTTAAAAGCTATACCCGTATCAAATATAATAATATGAATCTGAATTATTATACTGCGATTTAATCTCTCACTTTAATATACTTACTTTAATATACTACTGTATATTAAGTTCTCACTTTAATATACTACTGTAGCAGCATATTCTAACTTTATGCAACAAACTTAAATTAAATGATTTACACAATAATAAAAACAAACATTTTCAACCAAATAGTTCACTATTACATTATCTCAAATTTGTATAAAACTTGAATACAAATTTACATTTATATAGTATATAAATATATTTTAAACATAGGTAGACTAAAAAAATTTTTAAGTTGAAAGCGCTAAGCCGAGAACAATATTAAATAATGAACTCAAGGTAGTGTGGTAAAAGTTTGTACTGTTAATATTTGTACCATAAGTATCATTTTTAAAGAACTCTTGACAATACAATAATACCACTTGAGATACATTTACGTATCCACCCTGGCAATATAAGAAATTTAGATTTTTTTTTTATGTGTAGACGAGAACTATTAAAAAGGATATTAAGGATAATACAACTGCAAGCTGTAATTTTTTTTTTTATAATAATTTTTGGATGAATTTGGTAGAGCACATTAAAGGTTTTTATATTTTTTGTGTATCAACAACAAGAAATTAAATAAATGAAGGGATTCCGAGTATTTTTGTTTTTTTTTTTTATGAAGAGAAGAGTTGTTATTTGAATTCGAAATAACTTAATGTTGAATTAAAATTAAATAAAAAAAAAAAAACGTTCAAATATTTAATATTAAATTTTAATATAGATTTAAGTATATAAATTAGAATTAAAATGTATTATGAAACTGGTATGATGATACTTTCGAATTGGTTCTTTGAGGCAAAAATCTAATAATGTTCATTGTAATTTTAAACCATGATATTAAGGAACAGTACTATGTTCTACCGACTTTTTTCTTTATTTGAGACGGAAATTCAACTTTTTGGTTGTTTTTAGGTTCCTAGTTCTAATTAGGTAGCCTAGTTCAAGTTGTATTATTTCTTTGGTTTCACTATCACTTTTATGAAGAGCAATAAATTTTAAAGCTTTTTTCTTTGAATTTAATTTAGACGCAATAATGTAGATAGCATTTTATAAAATTTACTTAAAAATAGAAATTTTATTATTGTTATTTTGCTTAACCGAAATTGCATTATGATGACTTTGATGAAACAGTGGGTAAGGAGATTGGTGTATATTTTAGAGAAATATTATAATAAGCATATTTCAAAAGAAATTCCGGAAACAATTTCAAAATTTCAATGTGACAATTCCATGAAGACAAAATGGATTTTCTTTCATTGTTACATAATTTAAAAAAAAAAAATTCCACTTTTATATGTTGTACTGATGTTCATGTATGTATAAATGTACGAACAACTTATATATTTCCATAAATTTGAACATGAATGAAAACATTTACGCTCGAATGTTTTCAAAAGCAATCAGTATTCCTCCCTAAAATAGGCAAATCATTGAATATTGCAATTTATATACGAGTTTTCTTTTAATTTAACTACTATTTGAAATGAAAATAAAATTTTATTTTATGTTGTCTGTTTATTTTTAATATAGTGATTATCGTTTATGGCATAGGAATGATTATCAAATAATCAATACTTTTGAGTGTTTAAGGATTCTTTAGAATGAGTGACAATTGAAATAAATGAGGCAACAAATAATTTTCTTTTGCAATAGACGCATTCTATATAATTTAGTTAAAAAAACACAATTTCTAACAAATTTTTTAACATTTTGAATTTTACAAATTTTCGTACAATTTTTTATGCAAACAAGAATAAATAAAAAGTATGGAATTAGCCTTCTTCAAAGAAAATTTATAAAATCCTGTTATCACAAATTTTCAAACATTCATTTTTTTACAATATAGTTAATGGATAAATTGGAATTTGTTTATTGAAAATTTTCAAAATATATATAAAAAGTTAAACCCTTTTTAAATGAAGTGTGAAAATTTTATGTGTACAATTTACTTTACATTTTATATATTTATTTCTATATATTTCAAAACTATGCACAGACAAAAAAAAATCGTTAAAAATAATTCAGGAGCCAAGGTTTTTAGATTTTCATCTCTAGAATATTATTAATTCAGAAATTTTTTCATTTAACTTATTTTCATATTGTTGTATAAATTGTACCTACATATAGTTTATTTATTTTTATTGATTTTTATCAGCTGATTTGATTGTTCATTTTTAATGTAAATATAGCAATATTATATTTTGTTTATATTTACTATAGGACATTGGACATTAGTGTTAAATTTTTTCTTTCTTTTAAAAAGTTATATTTACTTTTGACCTAAGCAAATATTTTTCATTCAATATGTCTTAATTTTAGATATTTATTCAAAAGATCTAAAATCTGTTTTCTTTTTGGAAAAGTAAGAAAAAAATTTTTTTAAATTCATTCTGCTAGAGACTGCGAGAGAGCAAAGTATTCTAAAGATGATTAAAATGGATATCTTTATTCATAATCTATTAAACAATCTTAATTTCTTTTATCTGATACTGCGATATATTAATTCAGAATATATCAAACAATCTTGATTTCTTTTATCTATAATACGGCGATTTTGGGTCCCTATGTTTTTTACATAACCTATGTATGAATAGAATTTGTGTTATTTTATGAAAAAATTTAATAAAAATACTTTTAAAGTTCAATTTGTTTTACATATCAGCAATCTAAATACAATTCAGATACAGACAATAAAGAATTTGTTCAAAGATTTTTAAGAATTTAATCGCAATAAATTTAATAAATAAAATATGTGTAAGTGCATAAATTACCACTTATCGTTAATTTTAAGTCAACATAAGCTTATTAATAAAATTTATAAACTTATCGGAATTATATGCATCCACTGCTGGTATTTGTATAATACTTTATTGAGGTTATATCGGAGATTAAATTATGTTCACATTGTAATGAGGTTATCTGCAAAATGTTAAGTCAAGAATTCTAAGAAATTTTCAATCCATGTTTAATAAAAATGTTCGACAAATAAAGTTCTTCACTAAAACATTATCTTTGCTTTTAATCAAAGAATAAAATTCCTATAGGGTTTGTAAGCTGTATCCATTTCCGTTCTTAATTTCAATTATATTATTTCTTCTTTTTATTTTAATTTTTTGACAGGTTACATGTATGGCAATAAAAGATCTATGACTTGAAGCAAAAAAGTCAAATTAACTTTCAAATTAAAAATGCTCTCTTTTTGGCTAAAGACAATTAATGAATGTACACTGTGCGTAATACAAATAAAAAAGTTCTAAGTGATGAAACTATTTTAGAGTTGTCTTCATCAGCAGCATAGAGAGCATAGGGAATGCATTGGAGACTAAATAGTAACTAAATAGTAACCTGATAGTTCCATCAGATGTCTAGAATTTAATAATAATAAGCCTATTTTTTCATCAAAACTTAATTCAAAGTTCTGCTGGACATGAGTTTATCTTAAAGCTTTTTTTATCATAAATATTCTTATCAAATAAAATTTATTCGGATAAACGTACATATATAATGAGCATATATTTCTTTGGTCAATCATTAAGTTAACAGATTTCATATTATTTAGTTGATTTTGATAAGATAATTTCTTCTTTTTTTAAACAATGGAATTCTCAAAATTTTTATTTTTAATTTTTGTCGTACTTATGATTTCACTTCAAGTTGAAACTAAAACCAGATCCTGGGGATATAAAGGAATCAATGATTTATTGTTATTTAAAAAAGAAATATTCCAACCAGAAGCTTGTGACACCGCTTCAAACGGATGCACTATTTCATTTGAATTTCCAACCACTGTAAGTTCTTTTTATGTAAGTTAGATACTGTGTGTGAAATAATGAAATTTTCATTACATTTAATTAAATTGATGAATGGCAAGTGACACCTGTTCATAGTATTATTGGGCAAAATATTCGAATACTCCGATCGGCAACTATTTGCACTTGATGGTATTTCTATCCTAAGATACTCTTCAAAATTTAATTTTTATTTCAGGGAAACAAAAATGATAAATTAATTTCCAAAATAATTGGTACAGATTTATTTGATGATGAAGCTACTAAATTTGATCTTTATGGTGGTGGTATTGGCAAAAAAACTGCAAAGGTTTTAATAACCTCAAAAAGTTTTAAAGGAATTCATGCTGTCATAGAGGTTTATGGAACCGAATTAGCAGAATCAAGATCTTTAAACTAATTAGTTAAAAGATAAATGTATCGATTTAATGAAACTCGTAGGTTTCATATAATTATTAAATAAATCTTTGTTTTTTTATTTAACAAAATATTTTGTTTTAATTTTTTAAATTACTCACCTGGTTGTCTAAATGATGAATGGTGATCCAATGATGATTTGGAAACACCGACACCTACACTACTCAAAGCATTTGAGCTGTAACCTATAAATAAGAAAAATAATATTAATAAGATTTTTTGCAATATCTTTAATATAGTCCTCTAACTACAAAAATAACTACATTTGTTACGAAAACAAAAAAGAACTTACAATTTAGATACATAAGATGTTTCTTTACACTATATTCAATAGTAACATTGTTAGAGAAATTTTTCTAGAGGTTCCGAAATTATTTATAAGGAAAATTTCTAAGTACAGCGCTCTGAAATCGGTTTTGTGATTTTGGAAATACTGTACAAAACAGTAGTAATATATTTTATAGCAATTATAAGCACATGCCCCACTCATTCGTTTCAAACAAGATATAGTAAATATTAAACAAGGTAAAACTATTTTTTTTTTTTTTTCGAATATTTTAAAAACGTAAAATTATTATTAGTTTTAAAGTTTCAGGGGCCATACAAAAAAAGTTAAAATTAAAAATTGTAAAAAAAAATTTATTTTTGTAAGAACGAAAATATTTTATTAAAAACTTATTTTATGTTTTCTTTCGACAAAAGCATAAACATTAAAAAATATGATAACAAAAAAAAAATAAGAAAAACTTTTCTATTACAAATTACACCCCTTGGCGTTTTTTGTGTGAATAAAGATTTCACTTTGTATGGCAAGTCATGCAAAAAGACATCATCAACAGTGCCAAAGAATAAAAAAAAAAAAAAATTAAATAAATTTTCTTTTATTAACCAAAAACAAAATCAGCCCTAAGGGAATGATGCTCATTTTATTTATTTTTATTTTTTTTTTGGTGTAATTTAAAAATAATTTTAAATTTTATCACTTAAAAAAAAAAGGGTGGTTGTTGTCGTTATTTTTTATTTCGTTTTTCTTAAATAAATATTATTTTTACTCTTGCAAAAAAAAAAAGAAAACAAATTTAATTCAAAAGACGAACGAAATCATATGTTTTTTGACAAACAAATAAAGTTTAAGAGAAAACGCATTAAATTTCAATTGAACTTAAAAATCTTACGAAAATCCTATTCTCCTACTAGAAATGCATACCAGTAAATATCACTATACAATTTAAGTATAAAATTTGCGTAAATTTATATTATTGCATAATAACCCTCTGATGTCTGAATTGCCTCAATACGTATATTATGTAAAACTGGTAAAACTATTATTATTTGTTCAATTTAATGACTGTTGAAGCTTAAATAATATTTGATTGTAATATAACCAATTTTAAAGACTGAAATTGTCATTCAAACATATTATTAATATTGTTCATTTTCCTTCTTTTGGACCAAAATCTAAGTTCTGCCGTACAAATTAGTACCAGTAAAGTGAAGTGATATGTTTCTTACACTTTGTTGTTTGTTATCAACATTTTCTCAATACAATGATCATTAAGAATTATTTTTTGCCTCATCTAACCTTACTCTCAACCTTGGAGTTTTTTCATTTCTCTCATCTTCTAGTTGGCGAATTGAGGGTAATTAAATATGAGGATCGAGTAAGGTACAAAAATAGTTTTTATTAAAACTCCTTTCTAACTTACACAGCAGGTGCAGTACATATTTATTCCGCAGCTAATACTAAATAAAAATGTCTCAAAGTGAAATGTCACCCAAATGAATACACCTTTTAAAATATAATTTGAAAACTATTTATAAAGACAGATTTGTAAAAACGCCAAATTGCTTCAAGCTGAATCGTATTTCTTTTAAAAAAGGGTGAAAAATTTAGTTTCGTACATAATTTTGGCACATGAATTCTTTGATTTAAACTTGCATTTGATCTTTCTAAAGTGTGTTTTAGAAGAGATTCAGATTTTTCATTGATCAGTGACGATTTTAGTAAATATTAAAGCTTATTATGCCAAATACAAAAAGATTATGACATTGACTATACACTGGATAGAATTATATAATTATAAAAATCGTAGAACGAAAGTTCAAATTTGGATTTACATTTAACATTCCACAATAAGTTGCTACATATAAAATAAGGCTATAGTTGTGTACGACACATTATATAAGCTTTCCCTTATTGTTATTATATAAGCACTAAAAAACGATGTTTTTTTAAATGAATTTATTTTTAAAATAATTTTTTTAATTTTGATTTTAAAATGAATAAAAAAAAGATGAAACAAACAAAAACGGATTGCTAACAGCAATTTCCACACTCTTTGGTGTTTAGATACACCAAAAATGCTTTCTACTGCATAAACAATATTATTTATTCCTGCGGGCATATTAATTTCATTTTTACTTTGAATTCAAATCAAATTCTGTTGTTTTTTCTAGTACCAAAACATTTAATTATGATTAGCAAAATATTTGTTTTTTTTTGTCGTTTGTATTATTTTTATTAAATATATTGTGTGAAACATATCGCAATTTTGATTTATCTCGTCGTTGGTGATGACCGACGTTTAAATTTTTTAACACATTATGTTATAATCAAGTGAGAAAAAAGAGAACTTTGTGAACTTTGTAAAAACAACAAATTCTGTAAACATTTTTTTCAATACCAGACGAAATTTGTTTAAATTTTCAACTATGTGTGTATACGAATAACATGTGATTTCTAGCTAACCGGATAGAGACTTTATTTTGCCCCAATTTCAAAGTTTTAAGATAATTTTCAGAAGTCAATGGAAATGTAAGCGTGTGTGATACATATCAATAATATATTGTCCTTATAACTTCATGAAGTGAAACAGTTCAACTCATTTAAATTAATTATATACCTGTTCCATAGACTTCATAGATAGCCAGGAGTATTATAGTATTTCTTAATATGATTTTAACTTCTAACGACGATTATGTTTGAGTACACTATATAGATTGATACTTCTAATTGTCATAGCCTTTTTATAAATATAAATTTTGAATTTACGCATCATCACCAAAAAAAAAACAGATTTCCAACCGATTAAATATTCATTTAGAAAATAAAGTGGATTAAATCAATGTGACAGCTGCGTAAGTTCATTCATTGAAAACTCAAAAAGAAAAAACAACAAACAAGAAAAAAAAGAAACAGAAAAGATAAAAAGAAAAGCCAATTACTTTAATTGAAATTAGTGCAATACAAATGCGAACAATTTTCACGAACAATTTCTCAATATATATTTATTCTTTGAAAAACCACAAAAGTATATAAATTTTGACTTCGACATTATGGTGAAAAATATAGAAAATTTAATTTTATAATTCCGAAACTTATTTCAGTATTTAAATGAAGGAAAGAGTGAATTTCTTAAACCTATGATGAAACTATACTCTAGACCAGAGTCTAGACCAGCGGTCGGCAAACTATGACCCGTGGGTCACGGGGTGACCCAAAGCATCATTTCATGTTACCCGCTTCGAAATTTTGAAGTGGTTCCCAAATCAATGAATATAGTTTTTGCTTACAACAATTGCATATAAAAATTTTTTGTTTACAACAATTGTATATAAAATAGAAAGTTTTCCCAGCAAGTGTTTTTGTAAGCCTTAGATAATAAATAAATTAACTTTTAATTTAACTATTTTTTTTTAAATTGCTTTCATATAAAATTGCCACTGACCCACTATAAGTTTAAAAAAATCTCATCTTAGGCGAATTTTACCCACGACCAAAAAAGTTTGCCGACCGCTGGTCTAGACTAAAATGAAAGCTCAGTTCTAAAAGCTATAAATCTTTTTCAATTAGTGCTGTTAACTTAATATCCAGTCTAACTAGTAACCAGTAACCGTCTTCAATGTGAATTATTTCCAATAATAGTCTATAAATAAATAAATAAATAACTAACTAACTAAATATAAGTATCAGTCTTTCTAGTTTTATTAGAACCGCAAAAATAGATGAATATTTACATAACTTTCGACCCAGCTCAGGTTTACTTAAGTAATTTCTATATTTTTTGAAGTCATAATAATACATTGCTTGAATGTCCACAAAGTTCTAGAAAAATTTAGTTTCTATTGTCTGTACAAAAATTCATACATGGTAATTTATTTATGTATCTATTAGGTACATATATCAGATATTAACCCTTTTTTGATATAAAAAAAAAATAAATAAAATAAAAAATTTTTTCGCATTGATTACATCCGTTTAACACTTTTTTTTTTCTTAGATTTTCTTTTAGTTTCTTATTTATTATTTTTTGTTATTTCTGGGTATTGATGCATGCACGAAAAATCAATGAAGCGTTGTAATAGATTAAATTGTTAAGGATTTACTCTCAATGTAAACATAAATCCTTTTATGTTTTGGCTTAAAAATAACAACAACTGATTTTTATTTTTTTTTTTGGTTTTTATTTGCAAATTTTAACTCTTTAAAATTGCGATATGTTTTTATTTTATATTTTATTTTATTACTGTTGATTGATTAAAGGAAATGTTAGTTTGTTTATATATTTTAAACTAATTCTACAAAATTAGGTTTTGTTATTTCTTTGAAAACAAAGGTAGGTAAATATTTTATTGAAGGATTGAAATTGAATTTAAAAAAAAAACCATTATATACACTATTGGTTAGTATATGGATTGGAGAAATGACAGAGTTTCAAGAGTCAAGAAAAAAATGGGAAAAGTGATGAGAACAGTAATTTTTTAGATTATTAAATAGTTTTTAAGAAAAAAATTAATTAAATACATAATATTTAACTCAAATATTTCAATTGAATAAACAATTTAATAATATTTAACTTATTAAAAGTAATAATATTATAATAAAAGTGTTATTTATGTCTACAAATGGTGTTGCTGTAAGCATAAGATTTTTTTTATAAGCCAACATTTAGATTATATGAAATTTACTAGGTTTTGAATTGCTCTTACATACAGTACTATTTAAATAGAAGCAATTCTTCTTTTTTTTTCAAGAAAGAAAGAATATTAAATATAACAATCTGAAATCTGAAATTAAAAAAATTTTTTTTTTAATCTGAAAGAACAAGCTAAATAAAATCTTTTATTTTATTAACTATTGCCATATTCTAAATTGATTTAATATCTGAATGATATTATATTACATCCTCCGTTGTTTGACGAATCTAATTCTTTTCTAATTAATTTCTTAGTTTGATATATTTCTTCAATTTACAAGTCTTTCGTAGCCTTTTGGGTTATATCCTGTTCCTATATTCTGGAAAGAGAGACTTCTTCTTTCAGTTTAGTTATTAAGAGCAATGGAATAAATTTTGTTCATATACATCAATTAAATGAATACATATTAATGTTCTCTTTATTTTATGAATTGTTATTTTAAGTATAACCGTTTATATACATGAATATGTACGCATTCGGAAAATTAATCAAAACTAATTTATTGAATTTTATAAACCTTTATGCCATACAATTTTTCATGGATAAATGAGAAAAATAAAAAACTATTGTGTTGTAAAAACAAATTGAGGTAATTTAAAATGAATAAAAATTCAAATAGATGAAAAACGAAATGAGTATATGTTGTATCTACATTATTTTCACAAATTTTTTTCCGAATATTTAACTCATTTTTATGTTGAATATACTTTTTTTTGCCCATAAATTAATCTCAAATTAAAAAAAAAATTAAATGGATTTAAGTAGTACACTTTATTTAACTATTTTTATGCTTTATACATATATATATACACATCATATGTTTTTTTATAGTTACATATGTATAGTTTGTATAGTGAGTGTAGGTGCCAAAAATTATTTGGATTTTAAAAATAATTATTTATTTTTTATATGAAACCTCTTTCTCTGTCCAATATTAAAAGAGGATATTTATCGAAATTGGATAATTTGAAATAATGTCAGTACGAAAGATTAAAGTTACTAATATAAAATTATATATTACAACTATTCTAAGTCCAAAATTTAAAATTTTACAGGAGAGCCATTTTAAGATTAAAAACTGTTTATTTGTTTAAGAAAGTGATGCATGCCAAAAAGTTTATTCTACAATTATATCCTTTCTCAATCATTTTGAGAGGGGCAACGGATGAAATACCCTGCTTTCAGAACTAATTAAATTTCAAATAAGTGGACATACAATGGTTTTGCCGGTAAAAAAAAAATATGTTGGGCATAGGCTTATTTTGTACTTACCTATGTTTTGAACACGAAAAACAATTTAAACAAACACGTGATTTTGCACACACATCAGAAACCGTATACTGACTAGCTAATAAGTAAATAAAACAGTTTTTGAAAAAAATGGACTTAGAATAGTTCTGATCTCAGGGGACGATATGTATTGTAATAATACATACAATTATTGTACTATATTTACTATATAATACAATTATTGTACTATATTTTATAATTTATAAAATTGATTGACAAATTAACATAACAATTAAATTAATTAATATATAAAATAAATTAATTTGAACTTACCCTGAGATTGTGTAGCACTATGCGTACCCCAACCACTTTTATATGAAGTATCTGTAAAGAAAAAATAATACATATTTTAAAAATGCATATTTTTATGTTTTTGTACTCAAAATTATAAATGAAACTACATACTAAACAATTATTCGAATATTCTAAAGAAACAATAGAGTGGGTGTTGTAATTCGGCGTTATTTTCTTATAATCTAAAAATCAAAGGCTAATGTATACTTTCGTCTTCCAGGAAGGGCTGCTAACCGATTTTAAAACTAGGGAAAATTATGAATCATGGGTAAAGATTGATTTTAGGAACCTTAAACAATGTTAGGTAGTATAAATTTGAGATAGAATTGTGGACAACATTCTCCATTTCAGGATTTATGATTTTAGTTTTGTAAGGATTTTATTGTGATTTTGTTTAACGGACGGACACACAGAAAATAGAAATACGCGTTATAAAAACTGTATTATTTGTTTCTAGATGGTTCTTGAAAAAACGGGCCGCTCCACACTCAGTGGCCGATTTTATATATTAAGCCGGCTAAAAGTCATAAAGCTCTAAGAACTTATCCATTCCGTTTAATTCTTTTTCTTTGCGAATAAACCGCCCTTCAATAATCATAGAAATTCTATCACCACCATTTCAAAGTAGATATTATCGAAGTGAAAATTATAGATTAGAACAATACAGTTCAGATTCAATGACAATATACAATAATTCAAGTGTTTTTGACAATGTTTCAGTTATTTTTAGAAGATTTCAGTATCAAAAATCTATTTTATTGTATTTTTCTATTGGCCAAGTCTTCATTTTTTTTAGAATCAATAACTTAATAACGATAGTTAAGAAAGTGGTAAACAATTTTTTTTTTTTCGAAAATAGAAAATTCCAAAAATTTTTTGATTTTAAGTTTTTTTTTATAAATTCATTAAGCTCTGCGGATGTTAAAGTAGTGACTCAGAGACATCTAATGTGAGCAGTTGTCTAACTGGAAAATTTGCCAATTTGATGAAAATTAAAACTATTTTTGAAATCATCTTTTTTGACACGGATAATTTATATCACCAAATTTTATAATCAAAAGACGGAAGCATCTACAATTTAGAACGCTGACTAATATTTTATTAACGTCCAGTACGTTATTATTTTATTAACTTCCAGTATGTTATCCACAAATGTTTTAAAGAAGCTCTTATTTAGTTTAAAAAAAAAAAATTATTATATAACTTTTTTATTTCGAAAAAAATCTTATCGTTATTAAGAAAATCTAAAAAAGTATTTCATAAATGAAGTATGGAGCCCGTTTTCAATATTTCGATTTAAGAAACTTTAATTTTAAGACACCTTGGTCACATAATACCAATGCCATTTAGTCATATTCCATATATTATAGACATAAATACAGCGCGGCGACCTTAAGTATACTTTGGGTTAACAGTGCGATCTTAAAACCGTATGACCCCGTTAATCATACGTTATGTGACACGCATGCTTAGAAAATTCTATTTTAATTCTTCCCAGTAGGCACCCCTATAATTTTTTTACCTGCAAATAACATTGAAAAATTACTAAAACTTCCGGTACTACCTGCCGATCTAGACAAGTAATCTGATGATGAACTTTTTATATCAATCATTTTACTCAATTTTTTATTTTCAAAAAATAATTTAAAATTGAGTTCTGTTTTTTACTCCTTATTATTATTTATTAAACTTGATAAATAATTTTATTTTATTTCTTTTTAATTTTCTATTAAATTAAAATCATTTTTAAAATTTAAGAAAAGTTATTTTTTCACAATTTTTGTTTTTCATTTTATTTTTACATTTATAGCTTTCACTTCAAAAAAAAATATAACTAGAAAAATAAAAGTAGGATTAAATTTTAGTAAATAAAAAAACAGAGTTCTAAGCCGTCACAATAATTTCCACTGAACCGACGGATTAATTTATTTAATTTATTTTCTTTTATTGGAAAAAGCTCGACATAAATTTCTTTAACATTTTAATCATTTATTTTTTTCGAAAGTATATATCAGCGACGGCAATAGAATTGTATCCTTAAAGGATATTTTTATTTTTTTTTTATATTTAGTTAACGAAAAAGGGAATAATAAATTTATGTACATAAAATAAAATATTTAAATATATATATGTTATAAAAAAAAAATCTAGATAAATTAGTCTATATTAAAAGTTTATAATATTTTTGTCTCCTTTTTTTTTTTTTTTTATTTTTTTATTTTTTATTATATTATATATTTTTCTATCGGAAAATTCAATCGGAATTAAATTCAATATTATATTTTCCGGAGAAGGAAGAAAAACTTGAATCCTTTGACAAAAATTTTGAATAGTCCTTTTCCTTAATGGATTTTTTCCTTTTTGATTTTTTTTTTTGCGAAAAATTGTTTCTGTGTAGTATATTGTACTATGTACTGTGTAAGTACAGAGAAAAAAAAAAGCTCACACAATATTGTGGGCAATATATATAATTTTTTTTTTTATTATTATTATAATTTTCGTTTTTAAATGTATTTGTTTGATATAGCGAAAAATTATTAGTTTATTAGGCTAAACGATTTAATTATTGTGGATCATTGAAAGCCTTCGATATAATTACTATGATCAAGCTTGAATTTAAATTGAAGTTAAAAGAGAAAGGAAGGTAGCTGAAAACTTCGTGCGTTTTCGAAGCATTATACTATTATTGGGGATCTTAAAAATGTTTGTGTTATTTATATACAAAAATTTTTCTTTAATGTTCTAAGAGTTAAAAGAAAAAGTGTTCCAAAGCTTTTTCAGTTAGAAATGTTATGGTTGACTTTAAAAATGAAAAACTATAGTAATAAACTAAAAGTTTTTAAATATTTGGTCGACTTTATTTAAATCTGATTTTACAAAAGGTTTACAAAGTCGTAACTAGCTTTAGGATCGTAAGAACTGTCACAATAATATTGAATGTGATCGAAACGATCGAAATAAAACTAACGAATAAAATTTCGAGTTTAACATTTAGTATTATTCGTTGTGTTTCGGAACCTGTTAAGGCTACATTAGAAATCAGAAAATTTTCAAAACGTTTTCTGATTTCATATAAATTCTAAATATTAGTTAACAAAATATAAATCATTTCATTTCATATATAAATAGTGCCTATGTTCTTCGCTGTTTGAAAAATTATTGTATCCTTTTTCTTAGAAAAAAAAAAAACAAAAAAAAAAATTCAGGATTTTTATAATAAATTTTTATTTGTACTTTTTATTAATGACCAATTTGTGTATAACAAAAAAAAAATTATATTTAAAAGCCACAAAAGCTTATAAAACTAACAATAATATTCCCATTATTATAATTATTTTAATCTCACATATTAAAAATCGTTAAAAAAAAAAAAAAACATTTTCTCTCATCGAGAGAGTTTCTATATTTTTTGAAAGTAAAAAAATTAAAAAAAATAAATTATATTATGTAAAAAAAACAAATAATAAAAATTTATAAAAAATAAAATCGGAAACGGAAAAGGAACGGGAAAGAAAATATTGAATATCGGAACCCGGTTACCGTTTACCGGACACCTCTATTTCCGTAAAAATAAAAAAAAATAAAATATTTTACGATTTTGTTTGTATTTTTTTTTTTTATATTATTATTACTATTTTTGTAACACTCTCTTGTTGTCGTAAAGTTAATTTTCTTCAGACAAATTGATCCTTGGTGGCCATAAATTTACGCGCGTATTTTTCTTTTCTTATTTTTTTTTTTTTTTTCTTTTCCTTTTTTCACACAAAAAAGAAAAAGAATTATATTATTGCGATAAAAAAAAACAACAAAATAATAACAACACACAATATTGAAATGGACAACCGACTTATTGAGCGTCTAATAAACTTATGAACTTAAAAAAAAAATAAAAAAAATAGAAAAAAAACACACCGAAAAGGATATAATGTATATCCTGATGAATATCCTGTACACAAGAAAAAAATAATAATAATAATAATAACGTAATCTTTTATTGTAGTTTTTACCCTCTGCAAGGATTTAACCGACGGATTTTAAGTGAAAAAAAGAAGAAAAAAAAACATGATTATATATATTGAATCCTCGCACCAATCAAATAAAAAATTTTCCCATACATAGAAACCAAATATTTTGCCTCGCGAAAGTGAAAATTTTATTCAAAAAAAGGGTGAAAAATTTTTAGTTTTGTTTTTTTTTTTTTTAAATAGCAACAAAAAGGATATTTCTTGGGATATCCTTCTATTCAGATTTATTATTGAATTTTTTTTTTCGTTGATTTTTTTTGTAAATGTGTGTGGAATGCATGAAATTATAAATGAGAAACGGATTTCTCTACCAATCAAATTAATCGAAGGGTGTGTCCTGTTTGTTTATTTTTTTTTTCATATGCCTTGGTATCTTTTTTCTTTTTTTTTTATTTTCATATGAGCATATCCTTGGATAAACTGTTGCCTCAAGAAGTTTTTTGGTTATTTTTTTTTGGGAAAAAAAACACTGTTGAAAGTTTATTATGGAAGATAAAAAACAAAATTTGGAAATTTAATTTAGAACATGAACAGTGCAGTAGAGGAAATAGTATCTTAATGCTTCCAAAAGTAGCTTTAAATGTACGAAAATCAGCTATGAATGGTCTTATTTTTGATGGGATTTAATTTTGAAATAATATGAGTTTAAAAGATCGAATTAATAAAAGTACACCGCAAGCGAGTTTAACGACTATTTTCTTATATTTGCAAAATTTTCCTTTAAAGGAAGGAATAAAATGATGATTTATATGAAAGATTAAAGAAATACTTAACTCAGTCCAACCACACCATTCATACTTATAATAAAAACAATATTGCTGAAAAAGAAATTGCAAAAAATAATTTTCTTCAAATTACAAAGAGATTTTGAGAAAATTTGTACTATCATATATGTATATATTAACTAAATTGCATGTATACAAAAGATTGAAAAATTTTCCCGGGAGAGAAAAAGAGAAAATTCTACTATAGTTGGAAAATCTGTGTTAAAGGTGTGGTGTATGATTGTATTTGTATTTATGGCAAAAAAAAAAAAAAACTTTCTGTCTATTTTCCATATTATATATAAAGAAAAGACAATTTGTAATATCCTTTTTCCTCGAAAAATAGAAAAAAAAAAAAACAAATCACGCATTCATTCTTATAATTTTTTTTTTTTTTTTATCTTTGTATTTGTATTAATATGCAAAGTCAAAAAGGTATTAAGGATAACAATTTTTGGCTCTTATTTTGTTGTTGTTTTTGATTTTATTTATTTTTTTTTTCTACAAAATTATTATTCGACGAGAAAGTTCAGAGTATGAGAAGAACAATTTCCAAAATGGAATTATGATAATAAATTCTTTAGCATTTTATATAACAATACTATGAGAAGAAAAAAAAAATATATATATATATATTATCATCAAGGGGGAGTTAAGGATGACATGAAGCAACAAGGACGGATGTATTATCCACTTCCTTTTTCCTTCCACCAAACACAAGGATATTACCGTTTCGTCGTTTTGTTATCGTCGGTAACATTTTAGAGATTTTTTTTTTTTTTATATATTTTTATTCTTATTAATGAAATTTTTTTTTTTTTTTTCAGATATCAAATTTAAATACACCTACTTGAATAAAAAAAAAAAAAAAACAGATGCAGGGATCTATAAGGGTTTGACGATTTTTGGCGGGCAAAAAAGAGAAATATCCTGAAATAAATAAATATATGGTTCAAAAGTTTGGGAAAAGAAAGGAGAAGAACAAGAAGAAGAAGAAGAAGAAAAAGAGGTGCAAACCTTGGTACTGAAAATATAATTTTCATTTGTAGGGATTTTTTTTTGTTAAATGAAATTTTCTATATAGTTTTGGTTGATAGTAAGAGGGCGAGACGGATAAGTTTAAAGTTTTTCGTTTTTTTTTTCTTGTTATAAAAATAGGGATATAAAATTTTATTTGTTTTTTTTTTTTTGTTGCTAGAAAGCTTTTTTATAAACTTCAAGAAAATAAATATGATGAAGGAAACAAAGTGGAAAACACTGATTCATTAATTTTAAAAATATATATATTAAAAAAAGGAAAAAAAAAAATCATGAAACTTATTGCTTTCTTCAATATAAAATAACATAAGCATGATTTTTATAATATACATATATTTTTGTTTTTACCTTATTAAAGTTTAAATAATTTAATGAAAATCAATATGAAATATGTGAATTTTTTATATTATATGAAGGGACATTCGAGGAAATTTAATTTAAGGCACATTACTAGAATAATTGCAATATGTCGCCAAGCCTGAGTTCAGATATTCAATTAAATTTCATAGAAAATCTTCTTCGACTTAACTCTTCGAGCAATATAGGGTTATTTAAAAAATATTCCAAAGAAAGTAATTTTCATATTTTTAACGAGCCTAACAATTTATTAATAAAAAATGGCTTAGAAAATTAAAATAAATATTTAGTATGTATGTTTACGTAATGTAGTCCACAAATTTTTATAGATTAAATAAATTCAAAGGATTCAGGATAATATTTTTGTAAATAGCGATATATTCTATACAAGCTCTGTTATTTGCTTTATGGTTACTTAACTCTTCCTAAAAATGCATAATAACTATAACATAACATTAACATTAAGGTGAGGAATAATTTCGCAAATCTTACTACATCTAATTGAAAAATAATATGAACGACATTAGGTATACATATAAAATGTATATTTTATAGAAATCTGTATAAAAACGTCAGATTTAATGTTGAAACAAATTTACAGTGAAATCAATATAAATTAAAAAAATGTAATAATGTATTTTATAGCTTCAGGCGAAAATTTTTACGTTATTTAATTTTTTAATTAAAAATTGAAAATAATTAATTTTTAATTCAGAATATAAAATGTTACCTACAATACTTATATAATTTTATGAGAAAAAAAACATTAAAAGTTTTAGTCTATGACTACAGAATGCTTGTTTCAATATATATCGAATCATCAATCAATTCGAAAGAGAACTTCTCCAAATTTTTCTTAGAATTACGCCTAAGTTAAATGGCAAAAAGATAAGTGCTAAAAAGTTGACTGCAACAACGTATAGGATTCGGCATTTAATTTGTAAACTAATAGCAGTTATCCCCTGTTTCACCTGGTTTTTTTTTTATTTTTTATTTTATTTTATTGAATCCTGCTTTCCGCCAGCTAACAAATTTTAAACAAATTGTTCGTTTGTCGAACTTTGTTTCCGGCCTTAGAAAAAGAAATACCGTAAAATATTGCTATAAATTTGATATCAAAATCAGTAATTTTAGAGTTCATCACGAACCTACAAAATGTACTTTATTTTATATTATAAGTCGAAGTAGATGAGTCCTATATGAGCTTTATGTAAATACATATTCTATTATTTCTCCATACCTTTGTAGCTTCCATACAAGGGTTGTAAAAGTAATATTCTGATGCTTAATTCATAAATTATGGGTTCGACATATAATCTATCATTGCCGACCAATAATGGTTAGTTTAGGTGGGTTGAAAGAGCAACAAAATATTGAACATTTTGTGTAATAAGGAATTTTATTTATATAATTTTCCATTCCCATTTTCGTTTCTTAATTATAAACACCTTTTTTTGGATAATTTTCGTTCACAAAATGGTATAATCTTACAAATTTAAATATATATCAAGAATATTCATATTTTATTCTGATTAATAATTTACTGGAACAAGATAAGAACTAATGATATTTTTTCACCCCTCCTGAAACACGAAAAAAAATAATAACTTCAAAAAATATCATTCACCAAATCGAAATCTTGCGTGAATTATTTTTTACTTAAAAAATTCAGGCATGAAAAACTGCTAAAAATTAAACTAAGATGTAAAGATTTATCTTTATTGATATAAAAGTAATTCCTTAATTAGGGTATGGTCTGTTTCGTAACTAGACTTTTAATGGATACAAATTAAAAATTAACTTCGAGGTTCAGATTAGGAATAAATTGCCATGAATACAGCGTTATACAATATACTAGTTATTATATTTTACTTTATTCTACGTTAATTCGAATCAGAAGCTGAACTGAGGCAAAGTTCATCAAAACTTTTTTAATTTTGAAAATTAAATAATTTTACTTGCATTTTCAATTCAATTTTGGAACTTTATTTCACAGAACTTAAAAGAAATTTATTATATATAATCAAAACCGTAAAAATTGTTTATTTTTGAAAGAATATATTCCCAAAACATGAACTGCCGAGCGATTGAATTTCACAAATACGTTAATTCTTTAATTAGTAATCTTTTTTGGAAATGAAAATCTTAACATAAAATTTCTCTGCAAATTTATTTACATAAATATAGTTATAATCATATAATAATAAGCCAAAATGAAGCATATAAAAAGTTTTCCGTCGTGTCGCAAAAGAAGCAAGTTCACTTAGAGACTTTGTCTCTAATCCTTTGATTTTGTAAGATCTCAAGATCATGTCCGCTTTTCATAAAGCTTATAATTTTCCAAAATATTAAACTCTTAAGAATTTTAAATAGTTTCCATCTGTCGTATAAAAGTACTATAATAGTACAAAGGTAGCAACATAGATTTTCCATATCAGATAAAAAAAAAAATAAGAAAAACCATAATGTTGAAGTATAGTATATCAGATTTTTTCATAAGGAGGACAAAAGTCAAAATATACAAGAATTTTTTTTTCATTATAACAAAAATAAAAGGACACACAAAAACCAATAACAATGATTTTTTATTTAATGTTTCATTGAATAACATTATTGAAGACAGTAGTTTCTGGTGAAAATTTATATAAAAATGAAATTGAGAAACATTTTATATTTAATGACACGTGTGGATCGCGTGTTACGTCATTCAGACGTCATTAAAAGTCACGTGCAATATTTTTTTCTTTTTTATGTTTACTTTGAATATAAAGCTAGTAAATAAATGTTTTTAGGAGACAATAATTTTTAATTTCTTTTCAATAGAATGAAAAAAACTAAAATGAGCATTTTGAAAGCCGTATAAGGAGAAAATTAAGTAGCCAGCCCAAAAAATTTTTATTTATTTTCTCAATTGTAACTATAATTTTATAATAAGATAATTTTAACACCACCTACTACATACATGTTATATGTATAGTATATTTTCGTACCATACACGCTGTACAGATATATGAAATTATAAGTCATATTTTATGTCCAATTGAGTTAAATGAAAAAATTGAATAATAGTTTTCGAAAGTAATGACTTTAAGAGAAAATAAGGACTCGTACTATGCTAATTGGAAATTACCAATAATTAGCTGTTGAAAAAAAAATAAGAATGGAAAACCATTCTGGTTGACGACGTATGGAGGCTAAGTGATGTAAAGAGCTTTAGATTTACCTCTCATCAATCGAATGGGCCATCTGTGAACTTTATCAGAGTGTTCAAGCCGGGATTTAGGTGCGTTGTTGAATGTATATATATGCAGTCATTCAATTCAGTTATGTATTAATGCAATGAACTGCTCGAAGAATTTTAACATTGAAATTATCAATCATAACACCTTGAATTCACTACGGATTGTGTACTGAAGTTTGCATTTTCAAGTGTAAACTATTCTAAACCAAATGAATAAAAATTATTTCTTATCGAAAATGTCGTTTGTATCGTTTTCTAAATAAAATAAAATTGTGAAAAATAAAATTTATTCCCCTTTGATGTTAAACACTATATAAAAAAATAAAATAAAAATATAAATATTAATTTTTTTTTTTTTATTAAATTAGTGTAGTGAATCATTGCAATGGACCACCCGTTGGTGTGAATTATCACTTGATTTGATTTTCATTATTGAGTTAATAACTAAATAAAATTGTCATGTAACATATGAATTTTTATGCAAAATTAATATTTTTTTTGGAAATTTGATTTTTATTTTTTGTTTTGTTATATTTTGATTAATTTTGCTGTTGGTTATTTAACTACATTCTATTTCAATTTATTTCCCAGTTTGACTTCAGGACATTTTTATAAAATAATAATTACATTTTGTACTGAAATGAAATTATGTAAACAGAAATTAATGAACATTTATTTTAGTGCAGAATTTCATTGAAAATTGTTTTAGGTAAATTTATTTAATTTGAATTGAAAAAAATATTTGTGTTTAAGTTACTTTAATTCGTTATTTTTTAGAATTAATACAAGAACTTAAAACTCTTAATTTCAAAACAAACACTTAATACAAGTGTTATATAAAACGCTAAATTTAAATATGTTTATTAGAGTTGTTAATGGAAAATATATTACCTATACTAATTATAAGAACATACGACTTCAAATGATTTTTTTTACAAATTTTGGTTCAAAATAGTAAGTAAATAAATGTCACGCTACGATATCATAGCCACAAAATATTCTAAGTTAACTTTATTTTTTGTATTTCCGAAATAATTCAAAAAACCTTAACGCTTATCGACCATCAAGTGATCTTCAATTCTTTTAATCAGTCTAAGCACTCTAAGGCCACAATTGAATGAAAATATTTCCTCGAGAATTGTTGATATATACATTTTTTTTTTAAATTTAAAACATAATTCTGAAACGTGTAGCAAAATTTTTCATTGATAGATTACTGATTTTTACGTTCTTTAATTTTTTTTTATATAAAGAAGGTGTGAATGTAATATTTTTCTTTTTATATAATTTAATATCATTTAATAATTTTATCCCAAGAAAAGTTTATAATATTCTATATAATCATAAAATGATTTTTAAAGAATTCTAATCTGGTAAAAATCTGTTTTTTGAACGGAAATGAATTTCACTTGGGGAGGATTTTTGTTCAGCAATTTGTTTGCAAGGTAGTGTGTATTATATATACAATGCTTGTACATGGATATATATAATACAGTGGTAATCAACCAAATTTTTGTGCTATATTTCCTCAATATTTTTTTAAAGATTTCTTTAGTTTTACATTTTTTTAGGTAAGACTTGAGTAAATTATTTTCTAAACGTCTACTATTTCAAGTTTTGAATAATGTGTCGTAAAAATTTATCAGTGATGCCATTTCAAACGCAAACGAAAGTAGAATTTTAGAACTTTGAATTTTGTTGCTGTGATGAATGACAAAAAACAGGGCAAAATTGACCGTTTTTGTTTTTTTAGGGTGTTTTGAACATTCAATAACGATTTTTGTCATTTAACTTCATCGTAGCGTCAAAATTCATAATGGTAAAATTATCTAATTCTGCAAAATAATTGAATTCTCAAATTTTGAATAAAAGAAAATATGTAATATTAATAATGACAAACAATTCAACAAAAGGCTCTTTGACACCTTGGTTGATCATCACTGTACATAAATATAAAATCAAATTTTATTTTTCATAATCAAGATTAATAGATAGATTTTCTTGTTTTGTTAATTTTTTTCTCATTTTGAATAAAGTGTCAAAAATCCTTCCCATTAAATTTCCAAGAACATAAAAATTTTATAAATATAAATCCCCCCATTTTTAGAGTATATTTAACTTAAAGAAGATTATAAGAATTTTAATATGTTGAATTAATGTTATTATGATAAATCCTTATGATTTGGATCATTAACATGAATATACTTTTTAAATGTCATCAAGCCATCGAGAATTCTATGCCGAACTAATTTGGTACCTGTTGGTTTTCACGTAATCCGCCTTTAAATATCAATGTTAACAAATTTTTGATGTATCCTCAAATAATGCCAGAAATTCCAAATTGGATATAAAGATTGGTCAAATTAAGCACTGCAAACATCTAGCCTTTTTTGTAACTTGGAAAAGCTAAAATTATTACTAGATACCAATTCATATTTAAATATTGCGTGGTCTATTTTCTTACTAAAACTGGAAATTTTATTTTCAACCTTTATAAATTTGAAGTTCGAAATCCTCACAGGTTTTATAGAATATTTTTTATTCTGCATTTTTTTCTTTAAACTTTCCCAAACCATCATGTCAATGATAGAGATATCAAAAATAAAATTTCAAAAAGTATCAAATTACAAAATCACGAACTTCATTAAATTAACAATAGAGATTTGATTACTTTCCCATATTTCAGTCATCGTAGTTATCTTTACATATATTATAACGCGTTCAAATTCAATTCAAATTCATAAATTTATATTATTTTCACAGATAAAAAAAAACCTTTTCACTTACAAAAACTAATTTTAAGGATATGAATTCAAGATAACTTGTAGATGTTTCCCCTGCAAATTTAACAAATGCATTTATCAATACTATGGAAACAAAGGTTTGGGTAAATAAAAAGCCACTAATGAATTAAGATTTTCCAAAATTTAATAATTTAGTCTTAGTAAAATATTCTTAAAAAATGTTGAGTTGCTTTTACGGAAAATAAAATGGAATAAATAGTTGCGTAAGTGCTTCTCATGCAGCGGCTGATTAACGACCATTATTTTTAAAAACTCTAGCTCTGAACCAAACTTAAAAGTTATGTCTAAGTTTATTTGTAAATAGAAAAAAGTTCTATAATTATGCCAACTAGTTCTATGTGGGAAGAAGTCTTTTTCAAAAATAAGAATAAAATAGCATGATTGACCTTCCGCCATCCGTGGGAAACTTCATAGTTTCATATAGTAAACCAAATAAAAAAACAAGTATAAAGAGATAACAAAAATAATTTCATTTAAAGTTTGAAGGCGCAATAATTCAATCTTAAAATGGTTTATTTATTGCTGATTTTCGTGTGATTATTAAATGTAGTTAGGTATACTATTCGGCTTTTGAAATTAAAAAAAAAATCATAAATTGCCTAGTACTTTTTGTGTATTTTTTTTTTGCCTAAAACATGGAAGTAAAAATCATGGGAAGAAATCAGTGTGTTGGTTCTTTTTTCTTGTAATTATTCAAAAGTGAAAAAATTTAAAAATTATGAACTTCTGCGAACGGAATTCGTTCGCAGTAAATTTTCTCTTGCTTGCAGCAAACAAGTTTAAAGTTAGACATTTATTAAGATCCAATATTGAGCTCCAGGATCTGAAGATTAGAAAAATGGAATACTCTCAAAGAAAAATATGTCAATTCGAATTGAGCCATTGTTAGAATTTTTAAGATTTTTTATTTTAATAACAATTACGACGTTTTAGTTAAAATTTTCAATCAATTAGTACTAACTTATTAAGAATTCATTTAATATTTAATTTCTTAATTTTTGTATCTTATTTTTGTAACAAAATTTAATTTTTTAGTTTTGAATGTATAGTTTAGATATGAAAATTTAAGAGAAGTTTGATCAATGTCTAAAAAAGTCGACCAGCCATTCAGGTTTATATATATATTGCTTACTATAGAAAGATTCCAAACAATTCAAACTTTATATTCGATTAAATAATATTAATTGAAGAATTTTAGCCGATTTCAATTGAATAAATTTCATTAAAGTAGATAAAATTGCATTTAAAAATAGAAAAAAAAAATAGTAATAATTGAACGTTAATTGTTTGTTTACCCGAAAAAAAACAACATATAGGGATAATATTTTTCCTATTTTAACTAAGGGTTGATTTTTGACTTATATTAAAAATTATACATATATCTACCTACATGTTCAAAAGGTTAAAAAATTGGTTCAAATATGAAATCGTTAAGGACATGCAAGAAGGTGAATGCTAAAAAAAAACAATATGTTTATAACAAAAATAGGTGTGAAAAATAAATGTTTTGAATTTATTTTTAGTTATGTTGTGGGAAACTGTGGTTAAATAATAAATCAATAAAAAAAAGTATAAAATATATATGTGCTGTGCATATATGTATATTTTTTGTGAAGGATGTTTCTGATTTGTTTTTTTTTTTTTTTTTGTTATAAAAGAAAAATATACAAAAATCCTTGTTGTCCTTGTTTTGTATAAAATTATATTAAGCTATAGATATAATGTATATTTACAATTTAAAACTAATATAATGTTTGAGAAACTTTGAATAAGGTCTCTAATTTAATTTAGTCAAAGTTAATATTTAATAAAATGTTGCGCTGAATGAATTCAATAAAGAGACTCACTGATTTCGAAAAAAATTTCTACTTCCTCAATTTTCTTTAATCACGTTGGGTAAGGTAGGTTAAAGCTTTTTTAAATAATACTCTCTTCTAATTTAAGAAATACTTATTTGAATTTTTTTGGACAATCAATTTGACCATTTTGCTGATAAGATTAAGAGGCTCTGGGCATTGAACTTCGATTAATAAAACTTCGATTGAAAAACTTGGGGATTTTTCCAAGATTTTTAATTAAATGCTATGCCTTTGTGTTTTGAAAGAATTATTAAACTTGTGCCTCTATTGTAAATTTGAAAAAAAAACTTAATGTTTTGAATATGGAAATTTATCGTCCATGAAAATTATTGAATAAAACATTTTGAACCAACCATTGGTCCCTATAAATTTAACCAAATATATATATTTTTTAATACAATGTATACATATCTATTTTCTTTCTTAACTTTTCATAATAAAAAAAAATATATATAAAAATAAATAAATAATAAAATAAAAAGTTTCAATAAAATAAAAATTAAGGGATGGCATATAAACACAAAATTTTTTTTTTTTATAAATTGATAAATATTTTGATGAAAAGCCTTTTTTTTTCACATGATATCATTATTCAATGAATATATTTCTCACCAGCCCACCCTCAAATTAAAAGTTAGTTTTTTCTTTTTTAGAAATGATAATTTATTTTTATTTTTTTTGTTCGAATATTTATAAATCTGAAATCCTTGAAATAAATCGTTTGTAACTACAACACGCACTCAAAGACTGTTATGAATATTACATGAGATGTTATTTTCATTAAAGTAAACCATTATAAGAAAAAAATGTTTGCGAATGGTAAACTATTTTATTTGGGATAAATATTTTTTATATAATTTTAAAAAATTTTGTTGTTTTGTGACATTTTTATTATATTCAATCCTGAAAATAGATATAAATTTAATTTTGCAACATACGGAAGTGGATCAAAGAATAGATTAAATTATATGGATATTTTAGATAATTCTCAATTTTTGGACTTAATCATTGAAAATGTTTATTACTTAAAGAAATTTGGGTATTTAAGAATTATTTTTTGACATTCAATTTTTTTTTTTTGAAATTTTAATAATATTTTGACTGGATGAAGTCAAATAATAAACGATGTTGTATTTTTTTACCAATTATTGAATTTATCTTTGAAATTTTACTACACAATCATAATAATTTGATGTTTGACCGTCGGAGAACTTACTACTTGTATATATCCTTAATTCCTTTTGATGCAAACGGGGATCTTTATGTTTGGTGTTCTCAATAAATGAAAATTAATGAAAATCACTCGTCTATTATTCTTAGACCGTAGAATGTTCATATCAAAAATTTTCATTATGAATATTTTTATTACATAATGTTTAAATGTTATTTTTATCAAAAAAGAAAAGTTAGAAATAAAAAAAATAATAATAAAGCATTAATCATTTTACCAATTGGTTTGCTGATTGCTAAAATATTGCGTATTCTTCTTTTTTTTTCTCTCTATGTGTATACAAAAGTTTCTAACTTTTTTGTTTTTTTTTATTTCGTTCAAATAAAATTTAGTAATAGAGCTCGCGTGTCATCCCTTAACACACCAACTCACCCAAAATAGAAAAAAAAAAAAAAAAAATTAAGATTGAACATAAAACATATTTTACCAAAAAAAAAAAATATAAATGTTTGAACAAAACATGAAAATGCGTTTAATTTTAAGTTCTAATTCAATGCAGTTTTTGTCATTGACGTCTTCTTTTTGTAACGTAACATCAAGGATAGTTTTTTTTTTCGGATTGTGGATTTGAGATACAATGAGTTTCTGAAACATATGCCATTCCAGATTGTGCACATTTGTGTGTATTTTTTTTGCAATCAAATATTGAAAATATTGCGAAATTAATACCTCCAATGATTCCAATTTGTTTAAATTGTTGATTTGTTTGATTTTTACTTTGGGAGCTAATTATATATAAAACTATCCAGATCTATATTATGGGGTTTTTAAATTGTTTGTTCCTTTATTATATATACCTATAATATACCTATAATGTAACTGCAATATCTAAAATTTTTCATAGTTGAAGCAATTCCTACTATTACAGCTTAAGAGTAAAAAAAAATTACTAATTCATCCAACCCTGCTATAAAAAAAATATTAATTTTTTTCTTGACTTTTCCCCTAAGGTGACTGGTCAAATGATATAACCCCACATCGAAATTTTAATGAATTTTATGATAGAAATTATTATTTTTAACTATCATTTTATAGCTACAGCAATAAGACATTTTAGATTAATTGGTGGACCCATGGGAAAAATTTACATTGCTTAATGAAAGATAACTATTTTAATTATTCGACGTAAAACATATTTACTTAATTTTGTACCCATAACATTGAAGAGAAAACGTTTTATTTTTTCTCAGTTAAATTAACTACGTAAATTAACTACACTACACGGATACTGGAGTGTCCTAATAAATTTATATTTTTATATATATTTCTTCTATAAAGCCTAAGAAGGTAGACACAGATTGTATTATTTTGAAAACTATTTGAGACGAATTTTAAAAATCAAGTCTTGGTTGGAAGCCTATAACTTAATTAAGAAGTCTTGAACTTACGGTTTTGCAAATTTCCAAAATTTTACCAAACGTGAAATAAAGTTAATTTATTATAGAAAGAAAAATTTCTCAGATTTTTTCCAGAACCATAATAGAAAATCACTTTCCCAGAAATATTTTATAAAATATATATTATATCCCTTAATATACTATTAGAAAAGGGTAAATTCTTATAGAAAGACAAATCTTATTAAAAGAAAGAGTAAACTATTTGCAAATGAGTAAATTATGAATTACGAAAATGGAAATAATGTTCACTAGATATATTATTTTCTTTTTGTGTATTAATTTTATTTAATTTTTCTTCTTTGAAGCTTATTTCAACCGATGAAATTATCTGGAAGTCACCGATCGAACTTGTTAAAAAAAATATAATCCGTAAAAAGTTGTTTATATTCAACTCATATTTTTATAGAATCAAAATCAAGGGGAAATAAAAGAAAATTAATTTTTATTTTCATATCTTAATTTCATTAGAAATCAAAATTGTAAATAGATAATCATTGGATTACATTATGCTCATCTGATATGCTTTATTTATTTTTAACTTAACGTTTACACTCTTAACATTGCATATAATGTATGGTATTAATTTTAATTCACAATGAGAACCATTAGTGCACCATAAAATAAAATAAAAATAAAATTATTCTTTATTTCAATTTTATGAGCAAATAGGGTGTAAATTACTTAATATAATATACTCTTGAGAAAGGATAGAAAAGGATTTAATGGTCTTATAGAGATGATATTATTTTGACAGCATGCAGTAAAGAGCAAAAAAATATTTTAAACAAACCTTTGTATTTGTTATTATAAGAATATTAGTTATAATTTTGAAGAGGTTTTTTGTTAAAATTCTCTCCTTTTGCTCTATAGTCAAACCATCTACAATATCTAACTTCGGTGTGGCTCGACTCTTTTTTAAAATTTGAAATTAATTTAATTGTAAAATCCAAACAATTAACAATATAATCTGTAAAAATCTTATGTTTTTAAGCAGCAAGTAATACATATGATAAGTATAAAATTTGCTCAAAACTGATCGATGCCTGAAGACGTTGAATTCGATGGGAAAAATCTCAAGCGAATATAGAAATATAATATGGTAATAAATTACTTTAAAGGACACTTTAAAATATTTGGAAACAGAAATTACTGTAATAATATCACAAATTTAAGTACATTCATGATGCGAATTATATGCTTCGAACTCAAGTAAATTACAACAATAATTTGCAATCGAACTTCTCTTTTTTTGAAAATTAAACTGACAAAATTATCAATAATCTGTCTAAGTTATAGGACCCATTCTTGCTTCGAAAGCCAAGTGTCAAAGGTATCTATCATGTAAGTATAGATTTTTAAGTCTAATCTCAATCTACATATGTATCAAGCTTGAACTGTTAGGATATACTAACTACAAATAGGTATAAGTAGATTATAATGTAAAAGAATGGAAGTTTCTTTAAACACTGCAGAAAAGCCAGTCTTAAGAACTGTATAATTTTTTTTAAAAAAGCTGGGCTTTACAGAGAATTTCAAAGTTTTTATATATGTATCCTCTCTATTATTTGACAATTGTTTTCTAATGAAATATGTTTTAGGATTAGGTATTTGTGTATGTACGTTCATGAATTTGACTTCTGTTATTATCCTTCTTATTATCCTTAACAAATAAAAGCAAAAAAAAAAAAAAATTGCCAATGAAACAGATAACTCCATCTATGAAAATAATTTAGAAGTTGTATAAAAATTATTATATTGTGGGTGATTGTCTTCAATAAGCTTTTCTTTGTTTCTTTTTGCATGTTTGAATTTTAATTTGGAATAAAGAACATATTTTGAATTTAGAATAAAAGTGAAATTTGGATTTTAGATTGACACGGGTTTTTTAATTATTTTTTTTATTTGGTTTTTGTTTATACAAAACAATTTTTTAATGTGATGCAGATTTTGCAATATGTACATATTGAATTTCAATTTAGCTATAAATTTAGTATAATTGTATTATGTCAAAAATTTATTTTATTATATTTCCCATTTTAATGAGGATTTGTGCTTTGTATCGATTGGATTTTAGTTCTTTATTTTTGTTTCATTATTTTATGCTAATGTTTTTCATAAAAGCTTTCACAATCAAATTGTATAAGCTTAATGACTTTTTTTATTTTATTATTTATTTTATTTTAATTGCAATTAAAAACATAAAAGTTAATTAAAAGGAAAGTTTTTTTGAGAACATTATATTATTTTATGTATATAGGAATTTTACAAAAAGATACATAATTATTTAAGACATTATTTGAAGATTATATGGGAATAAAATTTTTGATACGAAGGCAAAATTGTATAGATAATGTTTTGGACAGAATATAACACCAGCAGCATTCGAATGGTATAGTTAAGTTATGACTAGGATTATTTGTTTAATTTTTAATTTGTATAGATATTTTATTTTGGATTACATATTTAATATTAATTTAATTGAAAGATAAATGAATAAATATATGATACAGCAATTTCATTATTCATACACCAGTATATTAGTGTGAAAAGACCAGCCAGATTACAAATAAATTTGTCCTAGGACCCAGGTACAAGCCTTTAGTTTCCAATTTTCAAAAAAAAAAAAAATACAACCATAATTATAAATTATTACCCGATTTTTTACAATTTTTTTAAGAAATAAAATTTAAAATCATCCCCTCTATTATATTATGAACTTTGATTTACATAATAATGATAAATAATAATTTATTCATATTTTTATCAAGTTCAAGGAATGAAATTTATATTAACCCTTTTTTCACATGTATACTTATATTGTAAATATGTAGATGGTATATGCTAATTATGGAAAATAAAAAGAGCAAAAAAAAAACAAGAAATATGACTAAAACTTGCCAAAGTGTGACTATTTAATAACATTGTTTCTTTTTCTTTCTTCAAATTTATGAGCTAACTATAACGCCTTCTATACATAGTAACAACAACAACAACAAAAAAGTGTTTTACTGGCGTTAATACAAAATTTTCTTTTGAATATGATGTGGTATATGGTAAAAGGGTTAGATTTGTTTTTTTATTTTATTTTTTTCAAATTGTGCTAATTATCATGTTTTTTTTTACATTTAACATCGATAGCAAGTAGCACGTGATATTATTCAATTAATTTAAAATTCATAATCGAAATGAAAATTTAATTAAAATGGAACAAAAAATTTAAATAAAATTTGAATTATTGTTTCGAATGTTAAGCTAGTTGTTTATAGTCTTTAAAAAATTTAAAAAAGTATTCCTGAAGTTTATAATTGATGAAATTGATAAAACAACATATCAAAAAATAAACCATTAGCTAACCACTTATGAGTATGTCAGTGGTGTAGTAGACAGTAGTAGAATACTGTGAAAAAAAATATTATAAAATAAGATATATAAATTCTTAGAGTTGCATTTTCTATTAAGAATCCGATTCGCAAATCATTGTAAAATCGAATTTATTAAGCTTTAATTGCTAGTTACCCAATACAGTCTTTTTTTCTGTTTTAATATACTACTAATAAGTATACATAAATTCTATGGTACTTTTCTTTACTGTGTTCAAGCTACTGTGCTAAGATTTTATATGGCTCACAAGTTGTAATGAAAAAGATGATGATTCGAATATTTTTACGCAAAATTTAATTGATTGATGAAAACACCTTTTTTATTTTACAACCAAAAACCATTAGCCTCATTATAGTATAAATTTTCTCAATTTACTAAGTATTATTTTTCTGAAGAAAATTCTATTTATTTTTTTTTTATAAGTCATTTTTCATACATTTTTTTTTTTGATTTTCATCGAAGAGGGAGAAATTTATTGGCTTTTAAAAGATGAAAAAAAAAATATTATTATGATTTATTATTTGCATAAATATTAAACATATAGTTTTGAAAAATTAAAATCGTGTTAAATATTGCACAATCACTATAATGATAATAAAAAAATATATGTACATATTTCTCGTACATAAATATTTTTATTTTTAAACATAAATTTAGGTATTTTTCATGTTAAATCATTAAGAAAAATGGTTTGGCACTCCTTTAAGAAAACTTTTCTCCCCAAAAATTATTATTAAGCTAAGGAAAATTAGATTGTTGTGAAATAAGGATGTATTAATTGGGATGATAATTTATAATAAATTTTTGAATAAAATGGAAGAATTATGTATTTAAGTAGCTTATCTAAAATGATTTTTCATTCTTTTTTTTTTATAAATTTATTATTATTACTATATTTCAATTCAATAAATGTTCACCAAAAAACTCTTCGGAAAACTAAATTAAATTAGTAAATTCTGACCGCCTCTTTCTAGTGTATGAATCTCTAAAGTAATGCTTACTGTCTGTCAATAAAATACAGTTTCCAAGTGTTTATGCAAAGAGAGTAAAGATATTTAGTATAACTATATTTAGCTTAACTATATACCAACCCAATTACGTCGGTCCTATATACTGCCATCATTCAATTGAATGAGAACAAAATATTAAGTTGGGGAAAATTTATGCGGTTGTTTTAAAATCTGTTATACAAATTAATAATGTTTGCCATTTTTTAAGTTTTGTAATTAAAAATTTTTTTTTTCACTTACCTATAGTACATTTTGAACTACTTGTCCTAATACTATCACTTAAACCATGACTACTTAAACCCAATGCTGGTGAAGATTTATCAAATACTGAAATTTAAAATATAATATATTTATTTATTTATTTATTTATTTATTTATTTCATATCTGCTTAATACAAACAGTTTACAAAAAAGCTTAAATCTACAGTTTACAAAAAATATACATTATCAAAGCAAAAATTTACTTACATAATTAATTATTTATTATTATTATAATAAAAAACAAAAAATGATCATCTTAGCAAAAAATTAAATTACATAACATAATTCTATTCGTAAGAAATAAAATATTTTTAGCGAAAGTCAATACGGTTAAATAATCGAGTTTTTTGAATATGTTTTGATAAGGAAAGGTCAATGAAATCTTTGTATCTATTACCCAAAATCAACATTCGATTGACAGGTTCAAATTTACAATAATTAGTTCTATGGGGAAAAGTAACAAAGAGATTTGGGGAGCGCAATCTGAAATTAGTAGTAAAATGAATTTTATTGGAAATATATTTGGATACTATATTATTGTTAATAATTTCAATTAGGAAAATGAGATCAGCCACCTCTCGCCTTTTTTCCAATGAAGTCAAATTAATCAAATTAAGTCTGTTGTGATAAGATGGAAGAACAAGTGGGTCAGACCAAGGTAAGTTACGTAAAGCAAATCTCAGAAATTTTTTCTGAATGGATTCAATTCTATCAATGTGAACTTGATAGAACGGAGACCAGACTTGGCTGGCATATTCCAAATTGGGTCGGACCAAAGTCATAAATAGAGCTTTTATTATTAGAACAATTTATAATTCAACTGCATTGTTCTTTATATAACCGAACATTCAATTAATTGAAAAAGAATATATATGTAATAAAAATTTATTATTATTAACATTAAAAGAAGAACTTACAACAACTTTTTAAGTACATACAAAAGTAACTTTAATAAAATTTCTTTAATAAAATTCTAAACAAAATTTGGTGAATCAAAATAATAACAAAATTTGTTATCGGTAATTCCCAAAACTACAAAAATAATATCTTTACTTGAAGTACCTACTTCAATTCGTCTTTGATAAGATAATAATTTTCCGGGAATTTTTTTTTATTCTTTCTTAAATTAAGAATAAATATAAATGTATATAAGTGATATTTTACGTGTTGAAAACTATAGAACCATAAAAAAATGAGCTTCGAAACCTAACGATTGTATACAAATGAGCTTCGAAACCTAACGATTGTATACATTAATATATTTTTGACCTGTCAGAGTTACTTATATCTAAAAAAGAAACTTTTTCAAATTTTCATATTAGATGAAATATATTTAATCTAATTAGTAATAAGTGGTACGCAGAGCCGTAACTAGGATATGGCAAACATGGTCCCGGCCATAGGCGCCTGATTAAAAAGGCGCTCACTCATTTTAAATTTTTCAAATTTTACACAGTTTTTACTTAGTAAACATAATGTATTACAGCTTTATATAAAATTTCAAAATTCTAGTAAATTTACGTAATTTTCTTCAAATTAATTTTTGTTAATTTGCTAAATTATTTGAAAATTATTGAAAATTATTGAATGTCGAAAATTATTGAATGTCGGGAGAAAAGTTAATGTTTAGATCCATTATGGAATTAAATAAAGCAGTATAAGATCTTTGTTTGGAGTACTCAGAATTAGATTCAGGTGAGATGCTGAATGAAATCGAATGCGGAGCTGTTTAAAAATTTAAACTCTACATCATTTTGAAATTTTAAGAAAATTGTTGCACTTGATGTGTGTGAAACATTTCCAAATATTTATGTTGCTTTACGAATTTTACTTACTTCCAGTAACTGTGGCTGGCTAGTGGAGAGAGGAGTTTTAGCAAACCTAAGTTCATTAAAAATTACATGCCTTCAACAATGATACAAGATGCCTTAAGTGGATTAGCTATATTGTCAATCGGATATGATATTTGAAATGTTTGAAGAAGCAAATTTTGATGGAATAATCAACGAATTTGCAAACATTAAAGCAAGAAAAATTAAATTAAAATAATAAAATTTCTAAGCATTGAATTTGTTGAAATTATTGCATTTGTTAAAAATCAACAAATGTATTAATTTCAAATTGAATAGTTATGTTGAATTAATAAAGAATTTATGTTACCTTTTTTCGTATAATAACATTTAAAATAGATCAAAATTAAAAATTGGAAGTTAATTTTTTGTATGATAATAGTGAGATATTAGGCGTCATTTTAAATGTTTTGCCATAGACGGCGCAAACTCTAGATACGGCTCTGCTGGTACGTAAACGTAACGTAGAAAAAACAGGTGAAATTTTTTCAATAGTGATTTAGTTTTAAAAACTCATGTGATATTATCTCTTTTCTTGTGAATCTAGAACCTGAAATATATTTTCAGTTCTTGAAATGTTAAGCAGTTTTGACTTTTTTGAGTTAACCATTTCAAGATAACTATACTACCAGGACTCTAAGAAAATCGTAAAAAATTTTGATTTTAAAAAGTCAAAAAAAAAAAGTTGAATTTTCTAAAAATTAAAATCAAATAAGAATAATAACTTCATTATCGAAAATTTATTAATGATGTTTATTATCCACATAAATCAAAAATAAATAAAATTTTGCAATAATTGACAAAAAAAAAAAAATTTCATGGTCTATTCACTTTTCAGCGGAAGTTAACTAAATTCACATATACAAATAGATTAAAATGTTTTTTTTTTATTATTTCTATACGCGCATTATCATTAATTTTCTAAATCCTTGGGAATATTATTACTATACAAAAGTTATTTCTGTATATACAATATTAACATCCTACTATTATTTTGATTTATTTTACCGGATATAAAAGGACTCTATTCTATATTTGAAATGAAACTTACACACTTTCATTTAACTTAAGAGATAAATATTTTGAAAATTTGGTTTTTCCCTTCCGAAATATAATTTTCTTTTACATATATATATGTAGCTACTTTATTCAAGTATAATATAGGTATAATTATTATAAGAATAAACTTGACTTTCCCATAACGAAGACCGCATGCGTATATTGATTGCACTTATCGTGTAAAAAATATCAATAATCATTGTCTTTTTTATTTTTACTGAAATAGATGATTTTGGGTCGTGAGAAAAATAGTTCTCCCAATTTTAACTATGACTGTCAATTTATTTAAAGTTTTTTATTTTGAAAGAATTTAGATAAAAATGTTGAAATGTATTTTAACCAATAATACTCTGTTCTTAAGAAAAAGTATTCAAATAAAATATCTTAATGAACTTTCAACATGGATTTTCTTAGTTTAAATTTTGACATTCTATTCCAATCATTTGCAGAATCAGCATTTCTACTTTTTTGTACACTTCAAATTACCGAATTCCTGATGCCAAGAAAAGAAATGCATACTGTGCAACATTCAAGAACGAGTTGCAGCGAATTTTCTCGTATAGTACGTTATCGAAAAAGCCTTTAAGAGCAGTACGAAAACATGCCCGAAGGCTGCTAAAAAATAGCCCATTCGTTTTTTCCACTACTGGTTATATGCAACCACATTCAATACGAATTGGAAAATAACATAAGAAAATTATTTTTCGATAAAATTGTTTTTCTTTTTAAATTTTACAAATAAAATAGCAAATTTTGTTTTCACAAACCCTATTTATATTTTTATTGAACACAAACACAAAAAAAAATTACCAGTTAAAAATGTATATATGGTGCAAATAAATTATGAGTCCAAAGAACCTATTGTATTTCTCACCCCATTAAAAATAATTTTTTTTGTGTTTTTTTTAGATAATAATGAATGAAAATAAAATTATATAAAAAAGATAAAATAAAATTACGTTAATCGATAGGGTTGGGTTGAGTGGCTTTTCAAATTGTTTAATTGGCATGACTTTTTTTTTTCCCCAACTTTTTTGTCAAAATAAACACACTTCAGGCTTATCTAATTTAAATGTTATAGAAAAAAAAAAAACTATATATCTATTTTTGTTTGCACATATTTTTAATCTCTCTTAATTGTTTTGTTTGGGTTTTCTTAAGGGGACATCTAGGACGATGATGACAACAAGCGGCGCCGTCAAAAATAATCTTTTTTTTTTTCATAACAAAATTAAATACAAAACATACAAATTAAATGTTTTTTTATAGATAAAATAATTTTTAATGTTAATTGTTAAAAATTATGTATAATTTTTTTTTTTTTAATTTGATCCCATAATTTCATTAATAAAATTCAAAAAATATTTTATACTACATAAACTACAAGTACAACAAAAAAAAATTTCATGGGAACACAATTATTAATATTGAAATTGAAAATAAAAGATTGATAATAATATTTTTTTATGAATTTTATTGGATTTAATTCTTAATTTTCATTTCCGTTCACTAGTTTGTGTTATTATCAAGGTTTTGAAATTTGTACTATTATCATGTTTATTAAATTATTAAATTATTATCTATTTTTTCAATTGCTGTACATTAAGATAAGGTTAAGTTTATTGATTTTACACTATATAGTATATGTAGTACATTCGGACTTAAGTTTAGGCTCTTGAAAAAACATTCATAGTCATATGATTAAAATTAAAAACATTCGAAAGTATTTTTATTTGATTTAGAGCTTCCGATATATAATTTAGACTTTTGCAATAAAGCTATGACGTTCGTAAAAATCTAATCCCGCCAATGTACATTTTGTCTTTCATTAAAACTCTCAGTTTATGAATCTTCTTTTAAGTATAGTGTTATCTCAATTTATATAGTCCGTAGAAGTGTGATAAATTAGGGAACATTCTTATAGTTTTCCCATTTAAAAAAGCCATTATACAAAATTATGGTCAGTAAGAGCCATATCATAGAGGCAGAAGTTTCTTAAAAAATTAATAGTACGATATACATTTTATTAATGTCATGTCAACTATTTAAGAAGCTTAACAATAAACAGAAAAATTCATAATTTAGTTTGGTTGTGCACCAAAAAAATTTACTTACTTACTAAATCCGTAGCAAGTTAACTTATTATTTGTTACTATACCACACTATTTGTTATTAATATTAATATTTACTACTTTGTTATGTAAAGAATTTGAAATAAAAAATAAAAGAAAAATACTGAAAAATTATTTCATGTCTCCAGTTGAAAAATAAAAAAAAAAAAAAAATACAAATCTTCTACATCCGGCTTATTATAATTTTTTTTTCTTGGCATTTCAACCTCATAATATGTTAAATTCTTTTTCGCGCCATAAAAGAGCCAGCAATTTTTTTTCGTTTTTCCGCGATTATTTTATCATCAATTTTCACAACAGTTTCGCGTGGTTTGACCACAAAATACTTTCTTTTTTTTTTGTTTGTTAATTTAATATATGTGGGCCCATTATTATTTTTACAATAGTCCCAAATAAAATATGAATGAAAAATAATTTTATAAATTTAACAACGATTTAAAATAAAGGATAAAAAATAAAATAAAATAAAAACAAATATATCTAAAAGACGAAAAATGGTAAGAGAAACGAACTCTCAAGCCAAAAAAAAAAAAGGTTCTATTTATGCCACCTCTTATGAATGTCTCTATTTTTAGCTGCGCCAAAATTTTTTTAATTTTTTTTTCCATAGAAAATATAATAAAGACATTTAGTAAAATGTTAAAATAAAAAAGTAACATAACGAAAAAAAAGGATATAAAATATAATGACCAAAATTTTACAATTTTCGGGTACATAATATTTTACATTATACAGACTGTTTTAATGAACATTATTTAACATAAAATTTGGGAAAGATAAATGTTAAGTTTTTTTTTCTGATTGATAAGATTTAAACTTTGCTATAATTTTTCAAGGTAATGTTTCTTGAGAGCAATACAAATACTTCTTCTGAGAGCCTCATCTTGGATTTATCCAATAAGGCATTTACAAAGGCCTGAAAAGTTTAATTTTTTAAAAAAATTTTGTTCAAGAAATATGTTCTAAATGTCGATCAAATTTAGTTGAAAACTACAAATATGATGTCGATCAATTTGTATATTCAAAGATGGCATTATCATTAATCACTAAAGACTGTGAAATTGCAGACGAATTCTATAAAAAAAACTAAAAGCTACTTTTTAAATTTGTCGAGGGAGATGCCTAAGTATTTGTTTTTTGATAACCTACCTCTGACCCAATTCAATTTTCATTGGAGTCTAAAATAATTTGTTTCAATTTATGTTCGAATTAGTACAGATAATAGGCGTCCAAGTGTAAATGGCTTTATATGGCTAAATATAAGAAATATTAATGAAGTAGGATGAGAATTTAGTCTTTTGAAACTTTATAAACTGAAAAAAGTAAATACATATAAGCTTAAACACCTTGTTGTAATGACAGGTGAATGGAAAAATAAAAATATTATAAACTTGGTCAAAACAACTTTTATTTTTTTTTATATTTTTATTAAATGCTATTTATTTGTGACATTTTTTTTTTTTGTTTTGTCCAAAATAAAAAAAAAAAACAACTAATTTACATTTTTTTGGGAATTTTGAAAAAAAAAAAAAATGAAAAAACTGTATGTAATAAATTTAAAATAGAATAGCCCTGAATAAAAATGGTCAAGAATTATTATTTTGAATTTTTCCACGGACTATCGCGTGCATTGTAATCTTCAATTTATATATTTTTTATCCTAATTTTTTTTTTACAACTTTATTTTTTTTTTTTTGTATTAAAAAATAATTTTTTACTAAATTATTACATTTTAGAATAACATTGGTTTTATTTTTTTTTTTAAATTAAAAATAAAATATTGTTTTTGAAGAAATGAGGTTTTATAATTAAGTAGAGAGTGGTCGTAAAAACTATATACACGAACACAATTCACACTATCAATCACTTATATTTTAGGCAGATTTAATTACCGATGGATGGAATAAAAAATTTCAATAAAATTCTTCTTTTGGGCTCAAAATTACATTTGTACTTAAAGTAAATTTCGACATGAATTAATTTATATAAATCTAAGTTGACGGTAGACTTTTGAGTTATCAAATTTTTCTATAATATACTGCAAATTCTTAAATTCTCTTAAATTTAAAAATTAATGTGAAAATTATTGTATTTTAATTATAGAATTTTCGGTGTCTTATTTTTTATTCAAATTTTAGAGACGTTTAAAAAAGATTAAAAGATTCTTTGAAGCGAAAACTCATTATTTTCCATATAAAATAAAAAGAAGATAATTCAAAAAGAAAAATAAAATTGTTTTTTTATTTTTTTTGTGGAAAATGTTCTATTTTATTTTCTTTTTATAATCTTTAGAAACAATTATTTTTATTCTACTCTTTTGTGTTAGGGAATCGACCGTGTATTTCCGATTTTTTTTTTTTAATTCATTTCATTTTAATAGAAAGAAGAAAAAAAAACTTTAAAAACTTTAAGATTTTTCCAAATTAATTGTTTCATTATTGGAATTTCCTTTGGTCAAATAAAATTTTTTGTTCTAAATCTGCAAATTTGCATAATTTGCACTAATTGCTACTACTATTAGCAAAAAATGTTTTTCTTCTTTCCTGCTCGAAATTATCTGCGAAGTTCAACTCACCCTGAAGGGAAGATCAAGATATGAAATTTGTAGAATGGTTGTTTATGAAGAAATGTTATATGAACATTAATCACATTTATTTTATTAAATTATGAAAGTAGCTTATTAATATATAATTATGAGTAATAGGTATACCGTTAAAATCTTAAGATAGCTTAACTTCATTATATACAAAATTTTTATTTTTCACTTACTTCTTGGTTTATGTTCAATAACATTTTCTAAACCTGTTAACACTGATGCTGTTGAATTAGTTGTAACTTGAGTTAAAGGCAATGAATCTATTCGATAACGTTGTCCATTTGTTGCTGAAACAGTTGTTATACAATTTCCATTTAAAACTAAACCTGCTGATGAAGCTAATGTTGATGATGATGACGATGATGATGCGCTATTTTGTACTAAAGAAGATGAGCTAATATTAATATTATTATTATTATTTACATTTGCACTACTATTGTTATTATTATTATTATTGTTATTGCTATTATTGCCACCACTATTAGTTCCATTAGATGTTGATGAATTTAGGCTACCAGCTGATTCTAATGAATCTGCTAATCTTGGAGTTGAATATATATCACTAGAAAATATTCCAAAAGAATCACTAATTTAAGTTTTATTAGTTACTGTGACTTGTTATAAAATTAAAAAGATTCGTGCATTTAAAAAACTTGCACATAACAAACTTACCTAAATGCACTTGATGTACCGAAAAATGTGGTACGATCTTGTAAAGCAGCTTTTGCTTTTTCAACACTTTGCTTTAATTGTTCGAATGTTGATTGATGGAAACGATAAGAGCTCCAATCTGTTGAGCACTGTCCGAATCCAATGCAATCTTCCGTTTTGACATGTGTGGCATTTGGAAGCGGTGAGATTCTTTTTAAATCTAATGCTGTTTGATAGGAACATGAGCTTTCATACATTGCTAAGTCTGGTGTCCACTTAAGTCTGAAATATTTAAAATGGTAATTTGAAATATTTTAATATTAATATTTTTCAGTAACAAGAATTATATAAAGTCATGTACATACATAAATTTATATTTTATTTACTACAGATTTCAATCAATAATTTTTTTTTTTAACAACTCACCACCAGAAAAGGATTATAGTCAAGATAATGTAGATTTTGAAATAAATCGTAGATAAAAATATTCTCTCCACCAAAGTTTTTAACTACAAATATCACAATTTACCCAATTCTTTTCAATTGTACGAATGGTTTTTATGTATTTCTTCTAGCCAGGGAGCAAGAAACTGGTAATATGTATATTAAATAAATTTTAAGTATTACGCAGTTTATAAATATAACTAGAACGTTAAAGCATTTTCTCACATTTAACATGTTTTTGAGTTATAAAACCATCATTTAATATAAAAATAATTTTATTTCCGGTAATATCAAGATATAATATTCTTATCGTTGATGGTGAATTGCTATATATGTACATCTCTACTTAAATTTAATTCAGGGATTGAATTTGATAGTCAACTAATTCAAAATCATTTTTTGACAAGTCATTTAAAAAAACATAAGTTCAAAGTTAGTCAAAACTTATGTTTTTTTTTTTCAATTAATAGAAATAGTTAACTAATAAATTGGTCAAAAATGATTATAGCCATTAATGATTATAGTCATTAATGATTATTTCGTTCCGACTGATCAAAGGAAATAATTGACTGTAACTTAAAAAAAAGTAGTCATTAGCTAAATTAAGAACACTTTTTTTTTATAGTCGTGACAAATTATTCAACCCTGATTCAATTAATAAAGATTAAAAAAAACTTTGAGTACCTCATGTTAAATATTAAACTTTTATTGATAAAAAGTCAAAAATAATTCCATTATTCAAAATATTGTCTGAAATATTCAGATAAATAAAATTTGAGCTTAAAAAATTGTAATAGAACATAATAATAAATTTTGTCATTATTTGTTAATGAAAAATCTAAATGAAATAAGAACTATCAGATTTATGAATTTATGAAGATTCTAAGCTATTCAATTAAAATTAAATATAAGTTGAAATCATTATACGTCAGATAAGTGATTTATCATGCATAGATATAATGGTTGCCAAGTCGATTACGTTTTTTGTATTTTCTACATTATTTATCTATATTTATTAAATTAGATAATGAGCAAGTTTCGTCGACGCTTGTTATTAATCCTCCTATCTCATTTCTGTTGCAATATACAACTACACTATTAACCAGTTATTAGAGCTCACAATATTTTGCCAGGTCTTTTTAAATATTTTCTCCGTTGTTCTAGGAAATGTACAAATATAAATATATATGTATGAGAGTGTATACATTCAAGTGAATCGAGAATGAAAATTTTATTCACTTTTACAGAAATAAATAATATTTTTATTTTTTTTTTCGAAATTAACATATAAATGGGATCCCTACGTCGTTCTTCAATTTTCAACAATTATTATGATAACGAAAATGTACATATTTAAAATCTATGTATACAAAAAAAAAAAATTAAAATAAAAATTTAATGCTGTAGGTGTATTGAATTCAAAAATTTTCAATGAATTTCCCAGCATAAAAAAAATATTCTTTTTTTTAATGCCGGAAGTAGTACAGCGTTTTGATTTATGCACACAAATTTTTACTCATTTTCCCCATGTTATTAAAAAAAAAAAAATTTTTTTTATTCAGTAAAAATAATGTATTATTTCATATTCTCATAAAAAAAAAAAAAAACAGAAAATTCAAGGAGATACACGCAAAATTTTAACAAGGATAGAATTACATCTAAGATTAGAATTTTTTATTCAAAATTTATTAGATATTTATACAAAAAAAGTAAATAAATGGCTTTAATAGGTTTTTAAATTAAAGAAAAAAAATAAAACAGACACTTTTAAATATTTAAATTGAAATTATCACATTTTTGAACTTGAGTACAAAAAAACTGTAACACCCAACTCATAGTCTTTCATTTCATTTAGACTCATTGTAAATATTATTAGAAAACATGAACTCGTTCGTTTCATAATTTCTTTATTCTTTAATCTTTCTCTTTTAGCACCTTTTTATCCTGATCAATATTCCATCTAGAGCATGCATTTAACTATATTACAGATTTTACAAAAAAAGTTTTTCGCTTGTTTCGTTCATCCGCCAACCCAACTAAAACTCATCAGTGGCTTACTCTGCACTGTGATTTCAAATTATCCGTATATAAGTTTATTTGAAGAATTTATATATTTATTTCCCCAAAAAATATCTGTTATCGTTCGTTATTAACTTGAAGATGAATATTACCGCACGGTGCGATATAATGTATTATTAGAGCAGCTAACTTGGTAGCATTTCTAATGCCAGCATATTCCAAATTTATAAAATCGTTTATTTTTGAGAAGCTCAAACTTAATAACTTGTCAGAATTTTTTAATTTTAAACCAGCGGAATTTTCTTCTGATTAATATAATCCACGATAAAATTTTATTGTTTGATTTTCCAATAAATCAAAAAACTAAATATACATATATAAAAATGTACTTTAGGTACTTGAACATTTATATAAATTCTTTACAAATATTATTCAAAATACCTACATCTACAATATATACATAAACAAGTTAACGATTTATCATACATTTTATATTACATATATACATAATATTTTCCTATAAATTCAATGTAAATGAATTATTATGAAATTTCATAAAAAAAAAAACCCCTAAAGATATCAAATGTACATAAAATTAAAATCAATGTTAAAAAAAAATTATTTTATTTTGTTTTTAAATCAATATCCAAATTTAAAATATTATCGAATACAAGGTCTTTTTATAAAAATCTACTTTTTCTCGCCACAACTATGTTCTTTAATATGATCCTTAGTTCCTTAGTTCTCAAAGCCATCATGGTGACAACAAAATCCTTTTTTGTGCAGCGTTATCTGAAATTTGTTATTTTTGCATAATGTTAAATTAATATAAGTTTGAAATTTATCTATCACTTCAGTCAACAGATTTTCAGAGTAAGTGTAAATATTAAAATTTTAAAAAGTTTTGCTCAATATTGAGAATTCAAAATTTAGTTCCAAAATTCAATTTGATTTAATACTAATTTAAAATTTAAGATTAAACAACTCGTAAAAACTTAATATGTACTACGAGTATATGGAAACAAATACTAGATAATAAAACAATATGAGCATGAAAGTTTAATATAATTTTCATTTATGGACATTTTGTCCTGTGTATTTTTTTTTTGCATAAATTTATTCAACTTAAATATTGCGTATGGTCTATGTACATATACATGATTACATTATAATTTATTTATTATCGGCAAAATTTTTTACCAATGACTTTTATAACGTAATATATATATATACATTTTGTTTACATGGATGCTGTTTTAGCATAAAATTTTATTGACTATTTTTAGTAAATCACGACATATATAAATTACAAGAATATTTATAAATAAATAAATATCAATGTGAAAAAACATGAAAATGTGAAAAACCCTCACGATGAAATTTGATTATGTGGGCGAAATAGAAAAAACATTTGTAAATAAACAAAAATATTTTATTTGCAAATTTTATATACTATATAAGAAAGAAAAGGGGATGAAAGATTCGTATGATTTTCCATTTTAAATATTTAACGTTTTTTATTTATGATGAAAAATCTTAAAGGGAAATTTTTACTTCATTTCGCCATTTTTTAAAAAATTAATATTTAAATCGCATAGATCAAATTCAAGTCGTGAAATCATAAATTTGTGTGCATATATATGTATGTCTCACGAATTTGATAATAATGTGCCGCAAATAAAATGTAAGTGTAGCTAGATAGTAGGTGTAAGCACAAAAGTTCGAATATCGCCATAATTTGTTCAAATCTGAAATAATTTTCATGTAAAACTTAATCTGATTTTCTAGCTAAAAATTATTGTGCTCACTATTGGAAAATACTATTTCTAACTTAACTATTTCTCTAAGAAAAAGAATTGGACATTCTAAAGTTACTAAAATTGCTATTGTTTTCAGTTCAACATTGTAGTTATGTTTGACAGTTTACGACAAATTCACAACTAACTCGAGAAAATTTATGATAAACAGCTTTTTTTTTTATCAAAATAGTCAATTTTTCTAAATTTCCGTTTAGTTTGTTTATTTTTTTATTTTTTTATGCTCTCAAAAATAAAAAAAAATAAAAAACTATTTTCGCGACACTATAAATTTTCATATTTTTCAAGCATTGATCATTTTCCATTTCAATGATGATAAAAAAATAAAAAAACGATTGTCCTTTATACCACCGGTTATTATTACTTATTTTTATTTATTTATTTTCTAACTATCGGAAACAAGGTCAATATTTTTCCATTTACTTATAATTTTAAAATAATAAATCTTTTTATGTTTTAGGAGAATTTTATATTGAGAATTCTATATATAGAAATAAATGTATTTTCAGTTTTTTTTTTAACTATATTTTTATCTTCCAGACCGACGGAAGAACTCAAATTAATAAAGTAAAATTGACAAAAAAATTATATTGATTAATTGATTGGAAAAGTTAATTTTTTTTTTAATTGTGAGAGCCCATAATAGATTCAATGATTTTTAAATATCTGTAGAAACTATTTTGTTATTGGATATAAATTTGTTTTCGAACCTTTAGCCTTTTTCGTGCTTTATAAAAATAGTCAAGATGAATTTTACATTTGACAGTTAATGAGAACAGCGAAAACATATAATAAGAAAGTTCAGAAGTTCAAATATTATATATTTTTTTTTATATATTTCTGTTAGTTTTAATTATTAGTTCTAGTCGTTCTTGTTTACGCCGCCAAAATCTAAATGTCTAAAAAAAAACTATTTTCTAAAGTCTTCGAGAGCTTAAAGCAATAGAAATCATTATAATTGACTTTCTTCGTAGCTATTTTATAAACCAATAAGTTTAATCTATTTTTTTCTTTTGCGGGCACCTGATGAAAAATTGTAAATATTAAATTATTTTTGCTATTATTATTATTATTTTTTTCTACAAGTCGGAACATATGAAAAATCCGGTTAATAATAATTTCAATATTATAGCAAAACAAAGAAAAAAATAGTCTACAAAACAATTTACAAAAATATTCAATTTACCATTCTTAATTTAATTTTTGGAAAATTTACTTCCTTATACGAAAAGGTTTTAAAAACGATACCAATTTTTTATTTTTTAAATGTGGAAAATATAATATTTACATGTTTGTAAGAGATTAAAACATAAGCACTTGACCACTTTATTTACCAAACATTGTAAGTTTCTACCTCCAAGAATAAGGATAAGTTATGTAATTCAAGTTTCTGATTATATATATAATCTAGTTTATGCCTATTGGATAATAAACTGATTTTTTGAAATGATTGATAAAGAGAATTTACATTTAAACAGTGTCTTGAAATTTCGGATTGAATGTCAAATTCGTGTGTGCAAATACCTGGGAGCAATAGCTTGAGATTGAATTCATTTTTGTCATAAATTAGAAAACATGGGATTGAGAATAATTGCTTCTTATTTTTTTCTAAGACAAATATGTAAAACATTATAAGGATTTTAAGAAAATTGAATACTTAACCATTTTCGCAATCTATATAACGAAATGTTACTTCTAATATATAAACAATTATTATATTCCTGACCTATTTTCGAATTTAGTTTTTTGATCAAACCGCAATATTGATACTAGAGTTCTTTTTTTTTGACATTCAAGTGTGTAAAATTTTTTTTTTTTTTTTCACTTCAATCATTAAATTATTAAAGGGCCTAAGTTTTTAAGAACATCTTTTTATTTTTTTTTTATTTTTAGTTTCAAATAATTTTCCTACCATTATTATTATTATTATTATTATTATTATTATTATTAATAATAACTTTTTAAGCCTTCATTATTATTATTAACGTTATATGGTCAGGAAATAACTCATCCAGGTAAAAAATTTTCATATTTATTATTTTATTCAATGAAAAACAAAAGAAAATTTTAAATTGAATTTTCCAAAAAAAAAAAATTATATATATCAGGAACCACAAAAATAACCGGAAAGTTTATTTTTCTAAAATAATAAAAGAAAAAAAAAAAGATATTTTTATTATTTTTTCCATAAGGAATAAAAAATATTTTTATTTCACGCGATGGACTTAATGATGAGAAAATTTTCTTTTTTTGAAAATATAAATAATAATTTTGAAAAAAAAAAAAAAAAATTAAAATTCAAAAGAATTATATAATTTTATGCTTTTCAGAAAACTTACAATCATTTTATTTGCATATATTTTCTTATTTTTTTGCAATGTGAATTTAAATAATCGCGCGCGCTTTAAAATCATATCGCATATTGTTTCAATTTAACTATACTAAACTTTCATTATAATTTTTCATAAATATATATTTTTTTTTATTATGATGATGGCTATCACAATAATATATTCAATTTCTAGTGGAAGTGAATTATTTAGTTTGGGGCATGATGTAAGATTTGGAGCTCAGTTTGTATGATCTGGAATCAATAAAATATAAATTTTAATGCTATAATAAAATCTATATTTGGAGTTGCTTACACAGTAAGTTTTCAAAATCAAAAAAATTAACTTCAAACTTTCCTAGATCTGATTTCAGTTGTTTTTTAACAAATTTTTCGAACTAAATATATTTAACAACGAAAATTTATTGAATTTAAATAGAATTTTATAAAATAGAAAACTGTTTGGAAGCAATCTGATATTTCAATTTTGTCTTATGTTGCTTTTAAAAAAACAAATTTTTAATAGCGACGTAAACTGTTGTCGTGAAATTGCTAAAAAAATAATTAAAAGAACTATGGTCAAACTATGTTTTCCCATTTTCGAATTCTCATAAAACCACAGACATGGGGCTCATTACACTATTTATTCCTTTATACTTTATAGTAAAACTTATAAATAAAATTGAGATTCAAAGCTGAAATCTGTCGATAGTTAAGATTTTTACGAAAGTCTTGAAACTAAAAAATATTTATATATGTATTGCAAATATTGCGCGTTATATCGAAGTATTACCTTATACATTTAACACACATAAAACTGATTTTTTGAATTATTATTATAAACTAAAACGTTAGTTCAGTATTAGAGTCTTCTAAAGAGAAAATTTAAGAACAACATTTTTAACAAAAATGTAAACAAAAACATATGATAATGTGAATCAATTGAACGTTTCCGGTATACCGGACATGGGACGTTTTTCTCTAAGTGAATATCATTAGAAGATAAAAAAAAACAAAAAATTGCAACTGGAAAAATGTCTCAAATGAACGTGTGAGGTCAACATAATGTTCAACAATGATTTCGTCAATAATTTTATTTTTATTTTGTTTTCATTTAGTGTTAATGAATGTTGCTCAAATTGAATAGACTATTTTTAACACACTTTAGGAAGAAATATGAGTTGTAAAAGAAATGAAATTGTCATATAAAATAAAAAATATAAAATCTATTAGTTTTGTTTTGTTCAAAAATTGAGTAGACTGCCCGAATAAAATTAATTAATTTAAATTTTAATTTTTTTTTGCCCCCAATTAAATTGTATTGCTAACCCAATACCAGCGATGAAGATTATCCGAATCGTGATCCAACAATAATATTTTGTTGTATTTATTTATACTAGATTAAGTGTTGAGATTATTAACACATAAACATACTTAGGTTAAGTTTAATGCCAACTGTTCTTTGTAAATAGTTTTCGAAAAGATGTTGGTAAAATTTTAAAGAAAATAGTTGAAATGCATTAAAAAATTTACAAATTTGATTTATAAAATCGAAATATGTAACTAAACTATGATGAAATTTTGAAAGTTGAAGTTTCAGAAAAATGATAATACATAATTGTGATACACGAAAGGCCTAAAAATATTCTACAATGAAGTGCGAGTATTCTAAAATATTATTTCAATTATCAACAACATAATAACGACAGACAGTTGTAACGCAAAGGGTTAAAATATTAATAGGTCAATATTTTTAAGTTAGGGAGAAAATATGGTGGGGGCTCTTCAGCCGGACAATTCTTGGTAATTGATGTCACAATTATTGAGCATTTAGTGCTTAATTTGTGACTATTAGTGCCATAAAAACTAGAATTTGTGCTCGCTTAGTTTTTGAGAAACTTTGATTTTCGAATTTCGAACATGGGTCAAAGTGTTATCTCTGGCCGGATTCGAATTTCCAAAAAAATAAAGACGCTATTATTTAGTGCTTAATTTGTGCCTATTTGTGCTACAAAACCTAGAATTTGTGCTCTTCAAAATTATGTGAAAACAATTTTTTTTAGATTAGGCCAAAATTCCAAAATTTGAACAGAATTTTTTTTCGTCGAATTTAGAAAAAGCGAAATTGCCACCAATTAGTGCTTAATTTGTGCTTGCGTTTATTGTACTTTGTGATCATTTGTTTTATCAAAAAAAAAATATATGCCGCGCCGAAAAAAATGTAAGTTCGAAAAAATTTCAACTTCAGCTATCAGGGTGAGGTGCGGGGCGGCGGGCGGGCGAACTGGTGGTTGGTCAGTGGGATTTGCGGCGCGCGCCGCAAATCCCACTGACCAACCACCAGTTCGCCCGCCCGCCGCCCCGCACCTCACCCTTCTAGTTCTGCGACACTCTTCACAAAGTACAGTAAACGCAAGCACAAATTAAGCACTAAATGGTGGCATTTTCGCTTTTTCTAAATTCGACGAAAAAAAATTCGGTTCAAATTTTGGAATTTTGGCCTAATCTAAAAAAAATTGTTTTCACATAATTTTGAAGAGCACAAATTCTAGTTTTTGTAGCACAAATAGGCACAAATTAAGCACTAAATGATAGCATCATTATTTTTTCGAAATTCGAATCCGGCCAGAGAGACTCCTTGACCCATGTTCGAAATTCGAAAATCAAAATTTCTGAAAAACCAAGCGAGCACAAATTCTAGTTTTTGTGGCACTAATAGTCACAAATTAAGCACTAAATGCTCAATAATTGTGACATCAATTAACAAGAATTGTCCGGCTGAAGAGCCTCCACCAGAAAATATAGGTGTATGATTTATGCAACTTAACAACATGTATACATGTACAATATAATTGTGACCAATGTGCAACATACTATAAAATATATGTTTTTTTTTTATTATATTTTATTATACATAGTTTTAAAACGCATTTACAAAAAGCTTGAGATAAATAAAAAATTAAAATTGTAATAAAAATTATTACAAAAAAAAAAAAAAACGTATTCTCTGTATGCAGTTCCGGAAGTGCCAATAATTTGATTATATGTCACTTTGTTATTAGAACAGGAAATTAGTATACTTGCGCTTTAAATTTAAAAAAAAAATCTATATCATAATACTGTAAATATTTATATCTTACTTCAAAAAAGCGCATAGTATTAATTTAAAAGTTAAATTATAAAATTGATGGCAGGTCTCGATAATAAATTAAGTATAAATGGAAAATTATTCAAGAATAAAAAAAAAAATTTCTAAGATTAATAAAATGGTTTTATATTATGATGATGAGAATTGTACTACACTATAACCGTTAGCTTCATCGTTTAGATTCAGAGAGAAATTAATATTCGCTGTTCATCATAAATAAGAAATGTATGTTCATGAGGAAATTCGAGAAACTGAAGTAATACATGATGTTAATACATTTTAAGATTATGTGTATGAATTTTAGGGTTCCTTTAAAAAAAATAAAAAACCAATTCAATAATTTTAACTCATAACTATATTTATGACGTTTCTAGATATTTTTGTTTATTTAAAATAACTTTCAGGTACATTTTTATATAAATTTTTATTTTAAATTCTTCATATAACAAATAACATTAGAACTACATCTGAAAAAATTTAAAACCGTTAAGCTAAAGAAATTTACTGACCATTTTATTCTTCTTTAATACTATCTTAATTCTGCCATCAAAACATTTTGTTCGAACCAGTTCATATATAACTTTCAAGAATACAAATATTGAAGAATTTCAATGTTCAAATATCGTGGTGAACAATTTCAATGTTCAAAAAATCTGAGTCCACCTCTGGGTATGAAGAAAAAGTTATTTTCTACTTTTTCATGCGGCCTGGCCTCAGTTTTTTTGAAAACTCGTTTTTTACTTATTTTTATTTTCTGCCTTTTTCACGTTAACTAAATTGTTATTATGTGCTGCATTGGGATGTTTTAAAACAATTTTATGACTAATCATATCGATGAAAATTTTTCCGATGATTTTCCCGCTTTTTCAGGTTTTCCACGGAGTTTTCCACAATAGCAACTCATGCAACTCATTTCGCTCTACAACTTTGTCTCAGGTTGCAACACGCTCAAACGCTTCCTTGGTCGGAAAAACTCCGGAAAAGCGTTTTACATGAATTTTCATCGATTGTCGGAGAGAAAGTAATGATGGCAGTTGATAGGGAACTTGATCCTGCATAATTAAGAAAATTTTCCGGAAAAGTCGGAAAATTCCGGAAATTTTTTTCGGAAAAATCAGGTTTGCATTTTTCCTGAAACGGATTTATCACTAATCAAATTTGTACCAAATTTTCAAATGATTTTTCCCGATTTTCCGGGTTTTCCATGAAAATTTCCGGGCCAAATTTCAGCTCGCTGTGATGACGAAAAGTGGGTCTAGGAGAGTGTCGAAAATAATAAAGAAATATATAAACAGACAAATTTGTGTACGAGTTAATAATAATTATGGCCTCAAAAAACTAAAATTTTAATATGTTCAAAGTTAGAAGTCAAAAACTATCATAAATTATCCGCAATGACCATTTTGCCGAAAGTATCAAAACGTACTAAAAACAAAAAAATCAAATCCAATTTTCTCAAAACTATGTTTTAGCAGTTTCGTGATTTTTGCATGAGACCGACGATATATTTTCGAGATATCCAAACGTTTCATTCAAAAAGTTGTATGAATTTTTACGCTTTTGTAATTCTTATGTCAAAACTGATAAAATTTTATCAAATACATTCTTTTTAAATAATTCATTTGGACAATCAATCGATTATATACTATGCTAATTTCTTGCCGCCCTTTTAATTTTCCGTCCTAGTATGCCCAGTATGCATGTTCGTAAATCCAGGGCTGATTCGAAGTAAAAATAAAATAAATTTTATTTATAATTTGTTACCTATGATTGAATTGAAGAGTAAAAATGTTAATAAAAACAGATCTTATTTTGTTTTTTTGAAAATTGATAAATATAATAGTTTGAAAATAGAGTTTAAACTACAGTTAAGCCAATAATAAACGTACCGTGTATCACAAAACAAATAAAAACTGGTAAATAGTCAAGATTAGTTTACAAGATTAATCACAAAGTTATTGTTTTAAATTAAAATTAAACTAATTTAAAGTGTAAATAAAACAATATGTGTAGTTAATTGTAAAAAAATAAAAAAAATAAATTAGTGTGCACTTTTGAATTCTGATTTCATTTTTAATATAACTCAGTTTGGTTAATCCATAATAGAAAGTTTATACTTTAATAAAAAAAGCTTGTCAAAAAAAAATCTTCAAAACTCATAAATAAAATATTACCTTTAAAAAAAAATGTTTTAAAAATTTATTGTTAATTTAAATTATTTTTATTTTGATTCCATTATAAAAATAAATTTTACTTTCAATTTATTTTCATACAAAAAAACATTTTAAGTTTCTTTTTTTTTATTTTTTTAATTTTAACTTTCACTTTGCAAAATTTTTTGAAACTAAAAATAAGAAAATTAATTTATTTTTTTGTTCCTTTTGCAACTATATATCCTTTTTTGTTTTTCTATATTTTGCAAAATTTATTTATAATTTTAAATAAAGACGACAACCGGAAACGCGAACCCGCATGAAAATGAGCTTTCACCTTTTCCGGATTTCAAAAATTTTTGTATTTATTTTTTGTTTAGGTTTTTCTTTTTTGTTTTTTTTAATTTTTTGTCTTCAAAATAAAATATATACGAGAATTTATTCAAAAACGGAAATAAATAATCGCGCGCCGCACATTGTTTATTTTTTTGTTATTATTGTTTTGGTTTTTCTTCTTTTTTTTTTTTTTAAATGGTAATTTCCGGATTTTCTTTCTTAAACACAACACAGATAATTATGCACAAAGCGTTTTCAATAATTGCCAACAAAATAAAGAAAAAAAACAAAAAAAAAATGTATGAAATTTTTCGCGGACAAAAAGAAAAGCTTTTTTTTCGCACAATAAAATGTCCTTGCAAGGATAATAATGTATGTATGTACAATTTTACACAAATTTAAAATAAGAAAGAAAAATTAAAACTAAATAAATACATAAAAAAAAAACTAAAAGGACATTCAATATTAAATAATTTGTTCCTTATTATTATTATTTTTTTTTTCAATAATCCATAACGGAACAAACAAAAAGGATGTAGTAATAACGGTTGAATTTTTTTTTTTTTTCTGTGTTTATTTTTTTTTTTCTGCTATTTATTTTTTATTCAAATATTTGCGACGACGACGAGGATATCTGATCGAATGAAAAACCGCACACAATTCCTGCCGGATAGTACCGTTATTTAACAGTTTGCTGATGTTTTTTTTTTGTTATGTATTTACCGTTAATATTTAACCTTATGTACATATGAAAAACAAAAATTAAATAATAATAATATAAACGATATCTCTCTCTTTGAAATTCTCTCTTAAAATGAAATTGTTATTGTTAAAAAAAATAAGGATGATTGAAAAAAGTACTAAGGATTCAACAAGGGGTCCTTTTTACCCAAAAATTATATGAAAAATTTTAAATTGAGAAAATTGTGGAAATTTTCTAGAAAAGTTTAGAAAAAAAAAAAAAGAAACTATATAGGTACCTATCTATACCAAATATACATATATTATGTTTTTAAATTTTAATTTTATTTAACACATAATCGGTATCTGTGATAACAATTCATTTTCCCAGGATAATAAGAAAGGATAGGGAAAAAAAATATTCAAATGAAACTTATTATAACTTTAATAATCATGTGTTTCCATGAACGGATAAAATATTTCTTCTCAAATTAATATTTTTTTCTGAGCCTTAAGCTTCAGACTAGTCTTTAGTAAAAAATAAGCTTTTTTTAATTATAAATTTTTTTTTTGCTTTGTAATTTCGAATTAGATATAAAAATTCGATTTAGATGGAGAATTGCCACTATTTTTCGTGGTTTTCTCGGAGGTATTTATCTTCACAGCTGAGATTATACAACACTCCGTCGAATAATTTCATATTAAATTATTATTCGTACATAATTTATATTCCAATTTGTTTAAATTGAAAAAATCCTGAAAAATTTGTAAGTTGTTGCAATATTTGTAATACCATACTATATTCTTATTTAATGAGAAAATATTTCCCGCGCATTTAATATTTAATAAAATATTGCATCAAAATATAAATTTTACAATAAACAATCATTTTTGCACAAAAAAAAAAATTTATTTTTATTTAAGACTAGACTTTTTATATGGATTTATAGTTTCTATGCCAAAAGCATATTTTCACCATCATAGAAATTTTAAAATGATAATAGTATTTATGTACCCTGTATAAATAAATAAAAAAAAAAACCAAACTTACTAACACTTTGAATTAAAGTTATAAAATAAATTTAAATTTGAATCTAAAAAATGGTACCTACAGAACAGAGATAAAAAGAGAGAGTTGATGCAAAATTATCTTAATGGCGGCAACAATTTTTAACAGATAGAATTAAGATATAAATGTATTAAGGACATTTTGAATATGTATATCAGGAAAATTTTCCCCTTTTTTTTAAAACGTTTTCTTTAATTGTAAAAAAATAATGATATTAAAAATAGATATTTATTAAAATTCTCTTCAAAATTAGTATCGATCGTTTAAATTAAGTAAAAAAAATAGCACTGGATTCTTATGTTATAGAAATCCTTTCAACGCTCAAATGGCTTCGTAGATTTTGTAATTTTGTACAAATATCAAAATCATTACAGCGAGTGTCCAAAATATTTCAAAGTTTAGCTTTGATCTTTTTTAAACTGTTAGAATTTCAGATGAAACAAAAAACTACCTTATGAGATGTTAATTCAAAGTTAATTAATTCCATTCAAAAATATATTTCAAATTTCTAAAGAGTAAAGAATATACTAGATTCAGAAGTCTGGAAATTGCTATATGTGTCTCAGTGAAAGAAAAAAACACAGAAACTTTATAGGCAAAGCAAATATATATTTATTTCTTTCATTGTCAATGTCAATGAGACCTTAAATCAAAATTCATCATTAATATAACATTTAATAATTTTTAATATTATATTTAAAATACAAGAATCAAAATTCAGTTTTGACAGCTTTGTTATTACTTTGCTATACTATTTATATACTTTGTAAAGTGTTAAAACAAATCTTTCAGTTCAAATCAAGTATAAAACCGAATGAAAAATTAAAATATTCTTATTATCATTTGTATTGATTATGGGTGGAGTTTTCACTATGGTGGTTGTAATGTTTTCCTATAAATACAAACAAAATATGAGAAATATTCATATACGGTAGTAAACATTATGATGGAAAATTTCAGGAGTATAGTTTTTTTTATTTGCGCATCTTCATTTACTAAAAAAAAACAAAAATTTTACTTTTTTTTTTTATAAATAAGTATAATCACACAGTAAGGATTATTTTTGGCTATCAGAATCCTTTTATGAAGAAAAAAAAAATTCTTTTTTATATAAATATTTTATCGGTATGAAAAAGATTTTCCATCACATATACGGGTATAGATTTTATACGTCTATCTAGTTATATTATTATGGGGATAGAAGGTATATATAATCTGTATATAAGTAATATATAAAATATATATATGGAGTGTACATAATAGCCGAAAAAGGAAAGATTATTATTTATATATTTTTTGAAAAAAAAAAAAAAAAAAAGATATGGCGAATTTATTTTTCTTTTAGAAAATGAATTTTATAAGGGCGGGGGTCTAGATAATTTCTTTCTTTTTTTTTTATCTTTTAAATGTTAGACAAAATATATAATTTTAGAATATATGTGCGAAGAATAACAAAAAAAAATCTATATAGATTTATCTCTAAGATATTAACAGAAAAAAAGTTTTATTTTGCACATATAATAGCATGAGAAGAAACCATTTTTTTTTTTTATTTAATGTGAACCAAGAGCTTCAGGTACTTAATTTATATGATTTTATTTCAATAATGTTTTGATATATATAACTTTAAAATTAAAGTAATTTTTGTGAAAAAGTAGGACATTTTATTTTATCGAGTTTTCAAAATTTCATCATATATTAGAGTTTGAATTGAATAGTGCATTTTGGTCTTGCATAACTTAAAAAAGATAAATTAAGTTGGAGTTGAGACATCATTAAGTTCTAATTAAATTTAATAGAACAGAATGTTGATTTCGAGACTATCTGGCTCACATAACTATTTTTTTAAACAGAAAATAACAACAATATAATTCACCTAATTTTCTATGTAGGTAAATATATATGTATGTACTGTACAGTACATGTTTTGTGGAATTTCTTTTAAAATCATAAATTTACATAAAATCAAATAGAAAAATTAAATTAACTTCTATATGTTGCAAGAATAAAATATTGTTGGGTGTTTATTTTTTCATTCTTAGGTGTTATTCGCGGAAAAATATTTGATTTGAATAATTTTTTCCCATGTAAATGGAAATATTACCGGCTCGGAAATGTCCTTTTAATGCCTAATCACGCAATTCCGATTTTAAATCAGTTTAAGTTTAACAAGTTTTTTTTTTTCTTTTTTTTTTAAATTCAAAATTTTTGTATTAAAGTACAATCATAAGGTGTAATTAATTTGAAAAAAAGAAAGAAGAAAATATCAAAAATATTAAATATATAAAAACCTATAATTCATAATTTTGGACATTACGTAACAATATTACAAAAATCAACTTTGCTCCCTTGTTGCATATAAAGTATAGAATTCGTTTTACTTAGCGTTACTATATCAGTTTTGCGTGAATTTTATTTAAGATTTTGTTTGCAATTTTAATAAATAAAAATATATTCTGTGCAATAATGCTATTTATATTATCACTAATAAAATACTTAATGTTTTTTTTTTTTAAAGTGAAATTAAATTTTAAAGTATGAAAGAAAAATAGTATGAAGGAAATATGGTCTTTTAAAACTATCCAAGATAGCTGAAAATTAATAATACAAGACTTCTATAGTATTATACTTAATAGATCGAAGTGAGGTATTCACTGATCAAGAATAGAGTGTTTCATATTGCACTCACTATCTTTGTATAAATAAACAGCAGGAGATATCTGAAGTTATTACATAACAAATTAATTTTTTTTATACATTTTGAAACTTTTCAACTTTTGAAAAAGAAAACAATCTTCATTTAATTCACCACTAAAAAATAGAAAAAAAAAAACGATATGTGGAAAACGGAACCTTACTTTCCGCCCCAACAATCAAGAAAGGATAATTTCTAATTATCATAATTATATTTTTCTTTTTATTTTTTCATTATTATTATTATTATTTTTTCTTTTACAAGAAAAAGAAAAATGCAACACTGAATCTTTTGTGATATTAAATTTATTGAATTGATTTTAAAATGTTAGAATCACCGATTTTCCTTAATTTGGGCTAATATTTCGAAAGCTAAATACAGAGTTCAGCTTATTATTAAAAATTCAAATTTTAGCTATTTTTCTTATTAAAAGTGAAGTAAGTTATTTTTTTAGTTGTTATTTTGAACTTAAAGGGCCGTGTTTAGTAAGCTTTTAATATTTCAAGCATTAAATGCGTATACTTACTATATTAGACTTAACTAAAAAAGTTAATAAACTAAAATTGACATGAGCGTGTAAAATGTTAAATTGTATATCTTCATACAATTCAAATGAAAGTTAGCTTGCAGCGATGGGCTGAAAAAGTTTTTACAAAATAAATACAGAAGAGCCACTATAAAAGAGTGGCAATTGACATTCAAAGTTCTAAGAAATACATTGAACAAAATTTTATATTAAATCAATTTGTTTTCTAATAACAAAATATTAATAATTCAAAATTTTTTTTTTTTTTTTTCAAAATTTCAAAATGCCTTTAGAATGAACTCAATTTTGTTAACTTTTGATTAAAAAAAATGAAAATATAAAAACTTTTCCACTAAATTTCTTCAAATAATTGGCATTATCTTATTTGAGGACATTTATTTATTTTTTCTTTAATAAAGCTAATTTTATTTTTTCTTATATAGAAAAAAAAAACAAAAAAGAATCCTTTGACATAAAAGAAGCAAAAAAAAAAAATTACATTATAAAGAAATATAAATAAATAAAGAATTTATATTCAAAACAATAATAATGGGTCATAATTCAAAATTATCCTTGCATAACGATCAGATTTTTGTTTTGCAAGGATTTTTTGTATATATACGAGGAAAAAAAGGGTATTTTTGTTTTAACAAAAAAATATTTACTTTTTTTTTTTGTCTCTTACAATTTTCATTCATATTATGTATTATCCTTAAGTGTCCTTATTAAATGGATACAAAATGCATAAATGCGTATTTTCATATTTATTTATTTTTTTTTTTCAAATAAAAGTATAAATAAAAAAATAAATATATACAAATAAAATTCCATCTACATCTTCTCTAAAAATCAATGGTTGTTAGTTTAGCCACGTGACTTCCGATTTTGTACAATAAGGCTGGTATAGTTTTCTTTTAAATCATATAAATGAAATAGGAAAACATAAAAAGATGACCATTGAATAGTTTGAGTATAACTCATTTAAACCAAATATATTTGAGAACTATGAAAAATTTACAAATTTGATGTAATTTGTATCAATTTTATATGTAGTTCTATATATAAAGAGAAATTATAGATAAATTGATAGTAAGTCATTAGCTAAATATTTTTCGATTAAAATTAAAGGTATACGAGGAAACAACACAACCAATAAAATTAGATGCCGAAATAATAATTTTCGTCAAATATTTTCAATAAAAGTTAATCTATTTTCATAATAAATTGCAAAATTTATTTGTTCCATTTCGGCTTCAGCAATCAAAATATCTGGCCCTATCCATTATTTCATAAGATCAAAGAGTTTCCAAATTTAACGAGTATCTATCTGTATAGTATTGAGAAATTTTTGCATAAAAAACAAAACTTCCCCTTTAACATAAGGATAATCTTTATTTGGAACATTGCATCCAACATGCAAGTAGCACTTAATATATATATATTTCTTACAGGACTGTTGCTTGTCGCCTCATTTAATTTTCTCTGTTGTTTAGAGTCGTATATTTGGGTGAAAGAAAAATTAACCATAAAATCCGGAAACGGAAATATGAAAAAAAAAAAAGTACATAAAGCATACACAGAAAAAATAAGAAAAATGTGTAATTTAACTAAAAATAACTATGCGAATGCTTAAAAATTGGGAGGGTTAAATAATAATATTTTGTTTTTATATTTATTTTGTTTTGTTTTTTAAGTGTTGTAAAAGGATCTGTTTTTCTTTTTTTAAACAATTCAAAAATTTTATAATTTAATTAATTTTTTTAATTAAATTTGAATTAATAAGAGACCTAAATATTCATATTTTGAAATATTTATAATAGATATATTATCAAAAATACAATTAATTATAGGATTTTTATGAAATTTTTCAATCCACATCTTTTGATTGAGCCGTTTCAGCATATATTTTAATTCTGTGGAACTAAACATATATGAATTTTTTTTTTTCCATAAAATAGAACATATAAGTAGTTTGGTTTCCAATTTTTAGCCTAAACAATAATTTAAGTAAATATAAAACAAAAATTTTCATTTAATATTAATATGTTTTTATCATGAAAGTAAATTATTTTTAATTTATTACATTTTTAGAGTTTATTTATTTATACTTTTTTATACATTTTTTTCTTTTTTTGATAAAAATGATGATATGTAGGTTATTTTGATTACTTCCTCCCGCCTAACTAAAGTATTGAAATTTTGTTCTATTTTATGTAAAAAATTTTATGATTCCAGCTAAAATAGAATGCGTAAGAAGTAAATTTTTTCAACAAAACAGTCAGTTCCTCATATTACGCATATTCTTATTCGTTTCAATTTTGGTATACAGTTTTAGTTAGGCGAAATGGATAGGAGTCAAGTCTTCGAACTTTAATAACATCTTAGAATACAATGTAGGTACATAAGGCTTCTATTATTAAGAAAAAGTTTCACTTTTATCCATTGAGTCATATAATAACTATGGACTCAAAATAGTCAAATAGTGTAAGTATAAATGTCACAAATAACACCTTGACAGATAGTACCTTGAATGGTACGACGAGGATAACAAGTTATAGTATAATGTAGAATGTAGATTATGTATAGGTGAACATATTATGGTGGTAAAAGTTTATATACATCATTTATAATTTTATAATTTTAATTCGCGTATATGAAATCCAATGAAAATATCAGACATTATGAAACGGTTCACTGTAAAAAGGAATTTTCATGTTAAAAACAATAAAAATATAAAATAGCTTTAATTATAATTTTGAAAAACAAAAAAAAAAATTTAAGATCTTTTAATTTATAATTATGATTAATAATTTTTTTTTTTTTTTTTCAAAGAATATTGTATTTAGTTATATATTATTTTTGCGGAAATATTATTTTATTTATTTTTTTTAATAAACCTACCTTCTGTATAATATTATAAAATAAATTTTCCGATGAAAGGTATTTATTAATTAAATAAACATGCAATTTTCTTCACACGGAAAATATATATACTTATATATATATTTTTTTAATATTTATAAAGAAAAAATGAAGTGAAAAACATTTATTTTTGATACGCATTATTTCGACATGCGTGAAAATTTTATATCCGTTTTAAGATAAGAAAAATGAAAATCTTAGTAAAAAAAAAAAAGTGAATAAAATTTTATTTTTTAAATTATATATATTTTATTTTATTATGATGGAGGAGTCGCCCACCATTCTTGGGACAAACACATTATTAAAATTTTTATTTTTAAGGCCTGAATTTGTTTTTCTTTTTACCTAACGATCCATCGAACTTTGATCTATGACAAAATTAAAATATTGACTGTCTCCTTATTTATCAAAATTTATCGCCAGCTTCAAAATTAATATGAATTCCCTTTGTGTTCGTAACAAAAAGAAAATCAGATGACCTATCACTGTTGTTGGCGACCATGCGACGCTTAGAGAAATAAGCCCACAATTTCCTGTATCCAACAAAAAATAAAAAATTTGGCAAAGTGTTTTTCTAGGAATTATGTATAACTTCAATCGTTTTTTGCTTCCACTATTTTCAACTTCATCATAGTTTATCATTGTGGGGATCAATTTGGATTACGGAATTGTTTTGATTTTAATTAATTCATATTTTCCATTAAAACCCTAGTTTTTCTTGTTTTCATACAGTGTAGTTACATGTTTCCAATAACTATTTGACAGATCATAGCTACATGTAATTATTCCAAATAACATACAAAATTTTACAACTTTGTAAATATTTCATAAATAAATTGGTTTCAATTTTTAATGAATTTATTTTAATAATATAATTTAAATCTTGAAATTTAATAAATTAATTTTTTTCCATATATGCGACAATGATTTGCCGTCATTTTTAAATTAAATAAAATGATAAATGAAATACACCTGAATTTTGCTTTTCTTTTCTCTATAATAAAGCTTATCAAAATATTTTTAATTCCACTTATCAATTTTACAGAAAAAAAACGATTAGATTTTAAATATTTAAAAATAAATCCATAATAATTGTATTTTATCAAAATAAATTACAAATTCATTTATTTTTATATTTCATTGATAAAATTTCTAAGAAAAAATTAATTACAAGCTTTAATATGACTTCTTGTTGTAGAGAATTTCTGTAGTCACAACAAAAAGTTAGTTATAACTTGTTAATTTATTTTGCTAGAATAAAAAATTAAAAAAAAAAAGAAAAAAAAGTGAAAATGACCTATAACCTATAACTATGCATTGGAGAATAATTCAAAAATTAAGCAAATCCCAAAGATGTCTGAACTCTTAAAAAAAAAACAATAAAAACAAATCCTTACATTAAAAAACATTTTTTATTTACGCAATCAACTTGTACAATTATCATATACAATTTAAATTATATATAAATGAAAAAAATTTCATTTTCTCAAAGATGCCAATTCTTTGCCATATATTTCGATTACATAATTAAGTGGTTCACCTGGATTAACTTTTAAGTGTAATTCAGCTTTCTTTTGGCCAAATCCTCCAGAAATAAGTTGTGCCTGTGCTGGACCTTCTTCACCAAGCTCATCAATAGCATAAATAAATGTGATTGTTTTCTGGTTTATATCACCCTGCATGGAAAGAAGAAACAATATAGAAAATAAATACACCAATATAATATACAATTTATAAAAGAAGTCATATGAAATGACTGCGGCTTCAACTACGTATTTAGGATTTTAGGTTATTCAGCATCACAAATTTTTTTTTACTCACATCAATTGGAAATTTAACAACTTCGGTACACACATCTTCTTCGTATGGATTGCTTTCTTGACAATTTCTAATGACATAGATAACATCCAAGAGGACATCCCGTCGCCCCTTAACACCCCATTTAAAACTTTTTGCATCACTGGGAACAAAATTTATGGCAAGAGCCATGACGGCAATTAATAAAAATGCTTTCATTTTTCCAATTGTTTGTCTTAATTTGAATTATACTCTGCTAACGATTTTTGTTTTCAATTCAATATATATCGCGGATTTAACAAGAATTTTATATTCCAAATAAAAAAAAAAAAAATAGTTCGTTATCTAAATTCTTTTATAAAAAAATTAAAACTTATTATAATTTTCTTATTTTTCTTATTTAATTATTTGATTAAAATATCAAAGTCTTATGAGATTAAAATATAAAAAATAATAATAATAAAAGTAATCAATTCATCTTTGTATATTTTAAGGAAATTTTTATATGCAAACAAATAGTGGATTACAATACATGTTAAGAAAATTTGTTATTCTTGCGAGTTGGGTATACACACAAACACATAGACACGAGTCATGTTTATATCACGAGACCGGAGGTCGAGTGATATAATATTGACGAGTGTCTATGTGTTTGTGTGTATACACAACAAGCTGTATAACAAATGTGATTAACATGTATTGTATACTGCTTTAATGTGCATGGGAGAGGGAGTTGAAAACAATACATTTACAATGAAAAAAATAAACAAAAAAGTTCAAAATGAAGCAAGGAAATAAAATTTAATTAATACGGAAGTAAATTTATTTCTCGAAATGATTTCAAACCGGAGTGACACAAACGCGTTGTTATTAAGGACTAAAAACAGCAACATATCCAAACTTTTAAAAATTTTCTTGAGTTAAAGTAGTCCCCGCCTAATCATACCAAAAACTAAAATTTTCAAAACCCAGAGTATGTAGTCCTTTTCCAAAATATTTCTTTGCTTAATTTAATTTTGAATTATTTTGAACCAACATTTAAATAAAAAAAAAACAAACTATACTTTTAAGTATCTTACATATTTTAAATTATTTTATTTTTTATTTTTTTTACGTATATGTAAATGTAAAAATATTAAAATGAACTTAAAAATATAAATGTATAATTCTTTTACACATTCATAAATGCAAATTGCCGTCCATAAATTTCAATAACAAAACTAATTGCTTCCCCTTGTTTAGCTGTAAGAGTTACTGTGGCTGTTTTTTGTCCAAAACCTCCTTCTGTTAGAGCAACTTGTACATCACTCGATTCCCCAAGTTCATCACTAGCATATATAAATGTAATTACTTTTTCATTAATATCACCCTGAAAATATTAATAAAAAAAATTAATTTCTAAGGCTAAAGTTGAAACTGTCGAAATTTTAAATAAGTGAACGAAAGTGTTAAAATTTCAGATTCACAATTTAAAGTAATTACTTTTAGCTGAGACAAAACCAAGAAAGGTCACAATTAACAATTCTTTTTAGCTTAGAAAAATTTCGAATTAAAAAAATCTTGATTGGCCACGACTAGCTTTTTTGAACAACGTGAATTCAACTTACTTCAACTGGGAACACAACGGTTTCTACACAACCTCCTTCTTGTTCACAAACTTTTATAACATCTTTAGTATGCAATAGGACATCACGTCGTCCTTTAACACCCCATTTAGCATTTTTAGCCTCTGCAGACAATAAAAATGCAGCAAAAATAAATAAGATGATTCCGAAAATTTTCATTGTTATTTTGGTTTTGCTAATTTAGTACGTTTAAAATAATTTAAATTAAATTTTTACTTAACTTTTATTATAAAAAATAAAAGTTTATGAAGTAGTGTACTTCTTTAGATACTTAAGAGAAATTAAATGAACTAAAATTGCAATTTATTGCACCTTTTATACGCCATAATTTTAAGTTATTAAAATCTAATGTAAATATTACACTTAGATTCATCGGAAACTATCTAATGATAAGATAAATATATTATTTTATAAATTTTTTTATTACATGAAATTACATGAAAATTATAAATCTAATTTTGTTATCTCAAGCACTTCAATTTAATTAAGTAGGATAAATAACAAAGCTGTTTTACCAGACATATATTTATTCCGGGTTACCGCAATATTGATAATAAAATTGGGGACCCTGTTCTGATTAATAAAACGTACTTTATATTAAATTGTTTTATTCTTTCTATAATTAGTCTCTAATATATACAATTACAGGTAGCAAAGTAAACTTGAATAACTAACATAAGCACGAAATATCTTATTCTAAAATTTTTAAAAGCGGATTTCCATATAATAGAAAATATGTAAATACATTAATGTTCAAAACAAATATTATTATATTGTAGTGTGTAGTGTGGTTTTCTTAAACCTCAATTCTCTAGAAGAGCAAATTGTCTTCCATAAATTTCAATCACAAAATTGATTGCATCACCATTATTCGACTCGAGTGTAATTTCGCTTGATTTTTGCCCAAAACCACCGTTTGTTAATTCAGCTTTAACATTACTTTCTTCACCAATTTCATCACTGGCATAAATAAATGTAATAGTTTTCTCGTTGATGTCATTCTGAAAATGAAAAAAATTAAAAGGCATTTTGACTCTGTTATAGTGAATAGGCGTTATTTACGAAAAATTGTCCTAACTTCGTTCTAGCAATATATCTCAACTATCTTAAAGGACTAATTAAATTTAAATTTTCAAAATTTTCAACTAAATATTCATTTAAATTTCAATCCTTACCTCGGCCGGAAATTGTATTACAGTTTCGCAACCTTCTGAGCTCTCACACATACAAAGCACATCTTTTGTGTATAAAAGAACATCACGTTGTCCTTTTGCACCCCATTTATTACTAACCGCCTTAACTAACATTATAGTAAGACAAAAAGAAATTAATATTGTGAAAAATTTCATAATTTCCTAACTTATTAAATTTTGTAAATTCTTGTAATTATCGATATGAAAATAAATTGAATTTAATTGTTCAAATTTTATTCTCATTTCATATTTATAATGCTTTCGAATTTTTTATTGTGTTGTTATTCTGTTATGTGTTCTTATCTCTAAACTTTCGATTTCTATAGCCATTTATGATTTTCATTTTTTTTCTCAATAATCGATTATGTTATCAATTTAATTATGCGCCACGCCAATTAATTAGAAGCATTATCTTGCTAATTATTAATTGGTAGTATTCTGAATTTTTTTTTGGAATAGATGAAAATTGTTAAGAAGATTATTGTTGAAAAATTTATTTTAAGAACAATTTGGAACGTATTTGATTAATTGAAAATTTGAAAAATAAATTCTATTCAGGAAATGATTGGGCATGGTCAGTAGAGCGTACTTTTTTTTATAAGTGGTCCAGTTTTTGCAGATATTGGTTCAAATTGAAAAAAAAAAACATAATTTTTTAAATTGGAAATTGTGGCGAGTCAACTAGAGGGCTATAAAAATTTAAAATTTTTGCAGGGTTTGAAGGTAATATATTACTCGGGCCTCTATAGAAAATATTGTTTTAAAATATTTTTATAATTTAAAAGCATAACACGGTGTGCAAATTTCGAGTTAACATGAAAAAAATATAACATTGCTGGAAGTAGGCTTGTTTGAAAGCTCCGTGTGAGCCCTTTCCAAAAAGATATATTTAAAAATGTTTGTATTATGGATTTCCCAGAAATCGAGGAAAACGACATTTGTAGGGTTTGGGACCCAATTGCTTGATAGAAATTAAACTTTTTGTCACTGTTTTTTTTAATTCTATATATTTTTGGGTTATGCCTCCTCCGTCAGTCTTCCAAAAGTTTTAAAATTTTAATTTTTGGAAGTTCAGAGCTCACCACATCAAGGTGCAGGTGGGTCTTCGAACTCCATGATGTACAAACTGATGGGATAAAATAGCTATTAGGAAAATGAGTAGAACAGGATGGAATGAAAAGGGATGTGTGGGTATAGGTTATAGGATAAAAAAATATAGTTAGACGGAAGAATTTGAATTACAAAATTAGGTTTATAGTCTAGAACTGCTCTAAGCAATTTATCAGTATATCTTGGATGTTTTCTCAAAAATTTGAATCGAGCCCATGTTTTGTTAAAATCTGAATGAACTGTTTCTGAAGCCTGTTCGCTCCAAACTCCGTAGCTTTCTTTGTTATTCTGACAAAACTGCTCTATGTGGAAAAAGATTTCGTGAATTTTTGGAGTCATATTCAAAGAACTATCTGACTGCATTAATGTTAGAAAAATTGTTTTGAAGTTTAAAATAAATCTTTTGTATTCCGGATTAAGAGTTTTACCAAAACATGAGCTCACAAAATTTTTTAAATTTCTTAAGGCTGCTACATATTTTATATTTTTAATTTTAATTATATCTTCCAAATAATTTAAATGGTTTAGAAGTTTTTTGCACGAGTTCCCAGTAAAGCGTCCACCAAACATAATATCTTTTTCCACATAGAAGCAGTTTTGTCAGAATAACAAAGAAAGCTCCGGAGTTTGGAGTGAACAGGCTTCAGAAACAGTTCATTCATATATATTATCCTTGATTAATAATATACATCTTTATAATTTTCTAAATCTAAACTATATACTTTTTTCTGGAATAAAATTAATATTAGTTTTTATAAATATGAACTTCAGAGAGAGTCACTGTGACGTCCTAATTTAAATGGCTGACTGAACCAATTTTTCTAAAATTATTGCAAATAATTTATATCTTCTACTTGACGAACCGAAAAAAAAATAAAGTAGTTAGGATGAAAAGTAAGTTACTGATAAGCAACGTTCCCTCTAAGGTGGGCGCGCGGGCGGCCGCCCAGATAAAAAAGGCCATTTGCCCACTCATCAATTTGATTTGCCCATTAGAAATATAATAATAAACTATTTAAACTATTTATTAGAAATAATGCAAACTATTTTTTTTTATCAGCGCATATAAATTTGTCATCATTTTCATTTCGTAAATGCACCCAGTTTAGAAATAAATTCGTGTAGATTTGCACACTGAAGTCATGTCTATTGACTGTTTTGACAACCCATTTATTTACATTTTTTCTATCTATGTGTGCCTTTTTTCGCCATTGGAGGCACTAAAATTTTTTGGTTAAAATTTGTCCAATTTTTTTTTAATTTAAAAGATTTGCCCACATTGCATTTTGTACCGCACATGGATTTTATAAATTAGAGGGAACGTTGCTGATAAGATTCGTGAAAAAAATTGAGAAGCTAAATATGAAGGTCCCCAAGATTTAAGTGAAAAAACTAAGAGTTAATTGAGTTTTATGAGAGGGTGAGTACAAAGAAGAAAAATCCTTGATTAATAGCTTACTACGGATAAACGGGTAGTAAATTTATGTATGTTATATAATATTGTAATAACTTTGGTTTTATTCTATACAATAATTCAGCTCTTTATTTCTGGAAAAGTTCGCAAATAAATAGGTTTGCTGTAAATATAAAATGGGTTTTATAGATTTTAATAGATAAAGCTGTTATAGGTCTTTGTTTTAATTTTACGAAAAACTAATAGCATTCCATAATATTCTCTGATTTGGTATGAATATGCTTACCTAACTTTAAGTACTTCTATAATGTAAGTTATGTATGTATTATAAAAAATAAACATGTTTAATTAATAAATATAAAATTAAATATATTGCGTAAATAAAAAATTAAATACGAGTATAACAAGTTATTTTTTCAATTTAAAAAAAATTAATTTTCTAAAAATACAAATTGCCTTCCATAAATTTCAATGACAAAATTGATGGCGTCATTATAATTGGCTTTAATTGTAATTTCAGCTGACTTTTGTCCAAAACCGCCATTTGTAAGGACAGCACTCACAGTGCTATCTTCACCCATTTCATCACTGGCATAAATTAACGTGATAATTTTCTCATTTATGTCACCCTATAAAGAAAGCATTCTTAAATTTAATAATATATAAACTTTAAAAATATAAGCCAAATGCTTTCTAAAACAATGTCAAGTAATTCTGGATCCCGCTATTAAGACTCTAATGTTCTTTGCTGTGATAAAATAATTTTTCGAATTTCCAAAATTTTTTATTCAATTGCTTCTTTCGAGACAAAAGTTCCAATTCTAACGTTTTGAAATGGATAGAGAAAAAACGATCTCCCTTTTAAATACCAATGTGGTTTATTTTCAGTTATAGTAATAAAAATCACTTACATCAATTGGGAATTTGACAACTTCATTACAACCTTCTTCATTCAGGCACATAGTAATTACATCTTTTGTGTACAAAAGGACATCTCGTCTTCCTTTAATTCCCCATTTATTACTTTTGGATTCTACTGACAATACTGCCATAGCAAAAACAATAATTGCAATAAGCTTCATCATTTTAAATTGATTTTTTGATAAATTTGTTGGAATAACTGTACAAATTGGTAAATAGAATGTTTCTTAATGTTTCTAATTTCGATATTAAATTGCTTTTATATAAATCTAGCAATATATAGGAAATTATTCTTACTTTATTATTTGTTTATCTTAAAACAAAAGCAATAAAATTGGAAGAATTTTGATTATTGCGAATTTTGTTTTTTGATAAGAAATTTACAACGAATAAATATATTCTTTACTTTTACTTTCGCAGGTAATGATAAGAGCAGATAATTATAACATAATAATTTTGTGTATGTGTTAATGATGAAAACACCCTTTTAAATTAAAAAAAATAACTAAAGAGAAATACCTCACAAAAGCAGTATGGGATACTTTTTAAAATTTCTTTGTCACAACCAGGGCTTAATATATTTGTCAGGTTCCTTCAGTACAAATACTATTTACCCATATACAATAATTGTTAGAAATATTATAATTTTTATCCAAATCCAGACCCCAGTTCTCTAATCGATATCTATCTTACCACTACACTACCATACACTAATTTTAATCAGAATCCATTAAAACTTTTAAAAAAATTAAATTTTATATAAAAAAAATTATTTAAACAATTTCCTGGTTGAAGGTCTCTAACTAAAAAATAGGAAATTCTAGAATATCATTCTGTAGTCAAGGTGAAACTGAACGGCATATTAAAAGTGATGCTATCTGTGAATAAATGTTCAATTTATTATGGTTTTACTATAATAATAAATACACAAGGACAAAGGTCTAATACACTGTAGTAGAGGACGAAGGACAAACATTTAATGAAAACACATATATTCTGTTTTCTCATATTTTGACGAAAAACGCTTTTAAGGAAAATTAATATAGTGAATTGAAAGTAATACATTTTTCTATCGTTATTGGGTTTTTAAATATTCTTAACATATTGGTGAAGAAGTCGAAGAACCTATATCATTCTCTTTCTTGCCCCATTTCCAGAATTGGATCATTGGACCATTGGATCAGTAAATTTTATTCAATGTTTGTTCACTAGAACCAAAGAAAATATAAGGATTGAGAAGTGAACTAGAACCAAAACACATTAAGATACTTTTATCGCTGAGGCGAAGCATTTATCAATTTTTGATATGAATTTCAAAGTGAAATTGTGGATCTACCAATAAATTCTATGTAATATCTTATCAGAAAAATAAAATAGGCATGAATTTATCAAAATTCGTTAAATTTTATTGCTTTAGTTTTAAGATAAAAAAAAAAAAACTAAATAAGATTAATTCCCTCTATAGGTTTTGAATACTATATAAGCATTTTGCAGTCGAAATTAGAAACATTAAGGAACTTTCTATTTACCAAATTGTGCATTTTTTTGGAAAAATTTAGAAAAAAAATCTATTTAAAATGAAGGTTATTGGAATTATTGTTTTAGCTATGGCAGTACTGTCAGTAGAATCAATAAGTAAGTAAATGGGGAATGAAAGGCAGACGGGATGTCCTTTTGTACACAAAAGATGTAATTAGTATGTGCCAGAATGAAGAAGGTTGTAAGGAACTTATAAAATTCCCAGTTGATGTAAGTGATTTTTTTGATGTCAGTGGATAATCTCCACAATTTAAGAATTTTTTTTTAAACATTTAAGAAAACATAAGTTTACGTATATTTTTCGTATTTATATTTATTTTAAATTCAAAAAAAATTATTTTCTAGAATGATGTGAATGAGAAAATTATTACATTTGTTTATGCCAGTGATGAGATGGGTGAAGAAAGCTTTACTTACAAATGGCGGTTTTGGACAAAAGACAGCTGAAATTACAATTGAATCCAATAATAATGATGCCATCAATTTTGTCATCGAAGTTTATGGAAGACAATTTGCATTTTCAGAAAATTAAATCTTTTTAAGTTATTATATTTAATTTTTTATTTATATAAGTACTTGTACATAAATAACAACAACTCTTTTGTACTTACATTGTCTGTATTTAATAAAAAACACTTTAGTAAGTTATTGAGTTCTTCAAATTAACATTAATTAAGAATTTTGTACTATTGGAATTCAAAACTTGCAGATCAGCTGGTATTATCCCTATTAGGTTCCGCACAAGGGTAAAATTTCCAATACTGAATTATATTTTACCCATTAGGTTGGCCATACGCAAACCCAAAGAAACCAAAAACAAACAAAAATTAAAACGAATACACAAACCATATAGTTTAAAAAGAATTAAAACAGAGGCCATCTATGTACATGTACATACATCTAATGAAATTCCTCATGATTTTGATTATGCCAAATCTAATTTACTAATCAAATAAAATTTTGATTCAAATCAACTATTTCGGACAACACTCGAACTCTAAAATGATAATAAAAAAAATAAATTTTAATATAAAAAGCTTGAAATTTTTGTCTAAAAAATAGTACCAGTCCATACTTCAATAAGTTTAAAAGACAATTTCTGATTTTAACATTAAAATAAAATAAATTAAAAAAATTATATAAAAATGAATACTATTGGAGTTATTGCTTTAATCTTAGCCCAAGTTTTATTGTCAGCTGAAGCTAGTAGTAACAAATGGGGTGTCAAGGGGCGACGTGATGTTCTTCTTTATACAAAAGATGTAATTAAAATGTGTACAGAGGAAGGTGGATGTACTGAACTTGTTAGATTCCCCGTTGAAGTAAGTTAAAAACAATATTTTTTTTTGTATTTAAAATTAGCCAAATATTTATTTACTTCAATTCCGTTTTTTTTCATTAGTTTTGACAAAAAAAAAGAACTAGGAATTGTACTTTTAAGTTTTCTTAATATGCGTTGAAAAAATTCTATCCTTTTTTTAATTTAGTTTTGACCTAAAAAATTTACAATTAGTTAAATCAATATTATTTATTTGATAATTAAATGTGACGCATTTTTTATTTTCAGGGTGACATCAATGAAAAAACAAACTATAACATTTGTTTATGCCAGTGATGAACTTGGTGATCAAAGTGCTGTTAAAAGTAATATTGTAGATGGTGGTTTTGGTTCAACATTCGTAACACTTGAAATTAAAGCTGCACAGGGTGAAGCAATGAATTTAGTTATTGAAGTTTACGGAAAACAATTCGTATTTTTCGGAAAATAGTTTTTATACAAAAAAAAATAATAATAATTTATAGTGTAAAATTAGTTGAAAATTATGTTATTATTTTATATATGATGGTTATTTGTGTTTTATTTTTCAAAATACAATGATATTTATTATTGAAACGAAAAATTGACTTGCATTAATTTTTTATTCCAGGATGAAACGAAATTTTCGAATATCATGTGAAAAATCTATATGAATTTGTATATGTTCTTATAAGATAAAATCTTTACTTGAATAAACTTATGACTTCGAATATAAATACAATCGTATAACCTGACTTAACCTTAACTTGCTTAAAAAAGAAAATATTTTAGGTTTCGTACAAGGGTAAAATTTCCAATACTGAATTATATTTTACCCATTAGATTGGCCATGCGCAAAGCCAATGAAACCAAAAACAAACAAAAATTAAAACGAATACACAAACTATATAGTTTAAAAAGAATTAAAACAGAGGCCATCTATCTACATGTACATACATCTAATGAAATTCCTCATGATTTTGATTATGCCAAATCTAGTTTACTAATAACTTTAGATCAAATTATCCAATTTAGCTCAAATTCTAACTAGTCTTTTACCCGAACGCTTCTCTGTGTAAAATTTAAAGAACTTCTGTTGTGTTTGAAAGCAGTATTAAAGACAGACAGACGGACGAACAGAGAATCAGAGATCGATTTCATTTTATATTAGATTATAAGTGACTTAAAACAAAGTTAACTAAGGATCTTTGCAGTTTTATTTATTTAAAGGTCCAAGAACTTTTTTTTCTCAATATTTTTTATAAAGCTAATTTCAAATTATACCCGCGGAAAATCTAAACTAAACGTTAAAAAAAATTGGAAAAACTACTATCGAAAAGTCGGCAAAAATTCTATTCCTAGGATAAGTTGCTGATGATATAATATAGTTGATCACGGTCAGATGTGTTACTGCAAATAATCATAACCAAACTAAGGAGGTCTTAACGAAATATTTTTATTTTTTTGCAAATGATAACATAACATTTTGATTAATATTATTTCACTCATACCTCCAAAATAAATACACTAACCACAAGAGTATATTTGATTTCTTTCTCAATGTCAAACAAGAATTTTTTTAACTGCAAAACCCACCGATTGTAATCAATACCATATTTGGGTTCAAGCTTTGAGAGAAAACTTTTTCAAATTCTAAGTATAATATTTTAACTTGAAAGCTTTAACGCATATAAAAGAATACTTCAATAATATGTTTGTTTATCACTTAGTTCCTGACACTTAATGTAATTTTATGCTGAAAACACAATTGGGGCGACAGCGACGGCGACAGCGATAGCGACTGTCAAAAACCATATATTTGTATGAGAATGAAACAATTGAGGCGATTTTTTTATATGAAAAATCGCTGTCGCCGTCGTCGTCGCCCCAATTGTGTTTTCAGCATTAATCTTCAACTTTTTGAAAAGAAATATATATATTTCTGAGCTTGACTTAAGTATTTTAAGGATTTCTTATAATAAGTATATCCATTATAAATCAAAAATCTTCTAGATCGTTCGCTATCAATTGAAATAAAGTTTGGAGTATTGTATTATCAAAATCATATGTACTACTGCAGTTTATTCTTCTGAAAATACATATTTTACATCCAATCAGAAATATGTAGACCATGATATTCTTCGCTTATTATCTTATCGTATCAAAATATTATAGAAAAAATCATAAAATCAAGTTTAAAAAAATATTGCTGACATAATCAAATAAATTGAATAATATAATAATTAAAATTAAGCTATTAAGCCCATTTTCTATATTTTAAGTTAAATCGGAAGTCAATTAGATTGATACATATATTAATAAATTGAGATTATTGAATTTCTGATTAATTTTTTTTATTATACTTTTTTTGATTATAGGAATTAGCAATATGCTTTTTATTATATTTCAGTTCTCAGTAAATGATAATAAGACTAGAAAAGTCAGGAATATTATGTTTGTCTATCACTTGACATCTTTCCCAAAGATAATACTTAATATATGTTTAATATGCCTACATTGAATAAGCATAATCGAAAAGGCAATACATGATACATGTATACACATCAAACTCGAAAATGAGAAAATATGCCATAAATTATATAGTAGGTATAGTTTTATGTAAATTTAAAAATAAAAGTAGATATTACAAATGATTTTTGATTTACTTTTTTGCTTTCGAAATTTACTGACCTATACAGTTAATACAGAACATTTTTTTTTTTATATTCTGCTTTTAAGTCCGTTTTCCATCAAAAATCGTTTCCTGTCTATTGTTAGATCTATTTCCACAGCCGAATTCGATTACATTAATGCCAACATTACGTAGTCTGGTTCATTTTAGTTCAAGCCAAAGCCTGAAATTCTCCGAGTCCGGACAACAAAGTTAAAATCTCTAAATTAGCGATGTCCGAAATTATTTTCATATAAAATTTATATAATTTTAAGTCTTTGTAAAAAATTTAATGGATTGGGACAAGGAAATCAAATGAATAGAGAGAGATAGTCAACCCAATTATTAAAAAAATTAAAAAAAGTATTTTAATTCCAAATGCTGAAAACAGGCTCAATTCTCCAGATACGAAGAAATGTTCTGTATTTTTTCATTACGACTGCAGTATATAAGAGTATTGTTTTTTTTTTTAGTCAAATATCATTTTATTTAAATTACACATAAATTTTTAATAGAAGTTAGTTATACAAATATCAAAAACATTTTCTTAGACTAATGGCCAAATATCATATTTATAAGTTTTGCATTGTTTTGTGAAATAACAAAGCTTGTACTCGGAAGCAGAGAAAAAATTTGAAGTGTCTACATGATAGGTTATAAAAATTTCCAGTACTTAATATTTATCAATTTAAGCTGAAAAGGAAATTCCATGCAGAATTGCACATTTTGTATAAACATAAAGTTAACATAAAATAAACACACCAACTTATTTTTTTTGTTTTTAACTTAATCAAATGACTTTAGATTACGGGGTCTTTCGTACTTAAAAGTATATGAACTTGCCTTGCTTGTGCCAGAGTAATATTTACCACGAGCCATGTAACGATCTTATTCTGGAAAATTTCATCTTTCTACTAATATTGATATACAAATAGGCTGAATGTTCCAATCACAAAGGGTATTGGACCAAAACGAAAAATTTAAAGAAGCAATTTTATTATTTTTAGCATGTAATGAAAACCTAATATCGGTCAATGATAAAAAACAAAACGTTAAAGAAGAATTTAATTATCGGCAATACTTTGCAATGATTAACTTAATCTTATATTATTACAACCAGAATCAACAACTGATTGACAAAAACTTTTAAGAAGCGTCAGTAGAATTCATATTTCTAAACCTTTAATTTCCTTATTTTAATCTAATATGAAAATTGGGATTTTATGAGAATTCCCCTACTACTCAATTAAAATTAATTATAGATAATTTTTCAAAATTATCATAAGTGGTCATATCACCTTGAACTTTTTTTCTTTTTTTGCAAAATACTTAAAGTTTTGACGAAAAAAAAAAAGAAAAAAGTCTAAATTTAAATATCTTTTATTAGGAATTGTTTATCAAATAAAATTTTGATTCAAATCAACTATTTCGGACAACACTCGAACTCTAAAATGATAATAAAAAAAATAAATTTTAATATAAAAAGCTTGAAATTTTTGTCTAAAAAATAGTACCAGTCCATACTTCAATAAGTTTAAAAGACAATTTCTGATTTTAACATTAAAATAAAATAAATAAAAAAAAAAATTATATAAAAATGAATACTATTGGAGTTATTGCTTTAATCTTAGCCTCAGTTTTATTGTCAGCTGAAGCTAGAAGTAACAAATGGGGTGTCAAGGGACGACGTGATGTTCTTCTTTATACAAAAGATGTAATTAAAATGTGTGAAGAGGAAGGTGGATGTACTGAACTTGTTAGATTCCCCGTTGAAGTAAGTTAAAAACAATATTTTTTTTTGTATTTAAAATTAGCCAAATATTTATTTACTTCAATTCCGTTTTTTTTTCCATTAGTTTGACGAAAAAAAGAACTAGGAATTGTACTTTTAAGTTTTCTTAATATGGCTCTGTTTCTAAAATTTCTTAAAAAATTATAAGAATTCAGATGTTCTTCTTAGTATTATTTTAACCGTTTTTTTTGAGTAAGTAAATGTCTAAATAGTTTTTTTTTGTTTGAAGTTAATTTATCAAACTTTTTAACGTCTCCTTTAATAATATTACATCTTTATTTATTTTTCAGTAACAATAGTAATTTTTTTTTTCGTTTCGAGTCACGGTTTCGAGTCACGGAAACTAGAATTAATTGTCAGTTACTAGGATTACAAAATTTAATGCGAATACTTTTATTCGAAACGTTAGTAGTCCAACAAATGAAATAAAAAAAAAGAAGTTGGCAAATAATCTTACTTTTAGAGAATTTTGCGTTGAAACATTGATATCGTTAAAACAACATTCAGAATTTTAGTCATCGAGTCACGAATACAATGAATATTTTCATTGTCTTCAAAAAATAAAAAAATAACTCTCACTTCATTGAGTAAGGGGACGAGCCAAGCTACAAAAATCTGTTAAACTTTTTCAAATAGGACGTCTATTTACTGAGAAATCAGAGCAAACGTCAAAAAAAATGGTATCGAGTCACGAAGAAACAGAGCCATATGTGTTGAAAAAAATCTATCCTTTTTTTAATTTAGTTTTGACCTAAAAAATTTACAAAAATTCGTTAAATCAGTATTATTTATTTTATAATTTAATGTAACGCATTTTTTATTTTCAGGGTGACATCAATGAAAAAACTATAACATTTGTTTATGCCAGTGATGAACTTGGTGATCAAAGTGCTGTTACAAGTAGTATTGTAGATGGTGGTTTTGGTTCAACATTCGTAACACTTGAAATTAAAGCTGCACAGGGTGAAGCAATGAATTTAGTTATTGAAGTTTACGGAAAACAATTCGTATTTTTCGGAAAATAGTTTTTATTCAAAAAAAAAAAATAATAATTTATAGTGTAAAATTAGTTGAAAATTATGTTATTATTTTATGTATGATGGTTATTTGTGTTTTATTTTTCAAAATACAATAATATTTATTATTGAAACGAAAAAATGACTTGCATTAATTTTTTATTCCAGGATGAAACGAAATTTTCGAATATCATGTGAAAAATCTATATGAATGTGTATATGTTCTTATAAGATAAAATCTTTACTTGAATAAACTTATAGACTTCGAATATAAATACAATCGTATAACCTGACTTAACCTTAAGTTGCTTAAAAAATAAAATATTTTTAAAAACCAAATAATAATCGGATACGGATTTTAAAGAAGGTTAACAACAATATTTGCTTAAGGATAACTTTATTGAAGTCTGAGTATATGGCTTATTTTATTTTCATAAATATTAAATCATAAAGTTGTTAAAATATAAGTATAATTGCAGAAAAAAAAGTACATAAATGCATTAAAAAACAGATAGTACCTTATGTATCAACATTTTATGAATATAGATTATCCATTCATAAAGGATTGGATAATACCTTCAGATGTATTAGAATTTTATATATTATTTAACTTTCCAAGATAATGTCGAAATCTATTATAGATTATCCAGGTTTTCTGTGGAATGAGGCTCTTGGATTAAGGATTTTATGTATGTTGAACTTCAATATAAAATTTTATTATCAAATACATATTCGAATTCAAAAATTTATATATTACGTATTATGCTGTGTTTATTTTAGAACATGTAAACACGTATAAAAAATTAAACACTCAGTTTAAAGGTTTTAAAAAAGACTTCATAAAGATATGCGCCTGTAAATATGCAATTATAATTTAAAGTGAATAAAATGGGGTTTAATAATGTCTCTTTATTTTTATTCGAAAAATTACCATTATTTGGAGGTGGGTATGTAGTTAACTAGTTATGTTATATTTAGTAACACAATGCAAAAAAATTATTGCCTATTTTTTAATTTGGTTTTTTTATACTATTATTTATTTATTTTTGTATAAAAACCTATACCCAAGTAATACCAGGTACTTTGTTGTCTTAATCGAAAGGTTCCGAAATTCTAAAAACCGTGCGTCTTTATAAGATTAATATGTTTCTTCAGCAAACTGAAAATAAAAAGAATTATTTTCATCGTGGGAGAGTGCAATTAAGGTGATGAACTCTATATATATTATATGCCAATTAATAACACCATAGGGTATAAATATTTTAAATTTTGAACGACATAGTCGCTACTAAAAAACTTTTTCTGGAAACGCCAACCAGGTTACAAAAAAAAGAATTTCCATGCCTAATCAAAATTACATTTACTAAGGGTATTCTTTTCAGGCCTAAATTTAAGTCTACATGCTGTCTGAAGATCTGAAAATTGATTTCCATTAAAATCGGTAAAAATCTTTGATTGCGACCAATGACTCGTGATAGGAGCCCTACCTCGAGTCATTGGTCGCAATCAAAGAGTAGGGGTTGAAAGTGGATTTCGATGAAAATTGATAATATATCTTTTATACTTTTTTTCTGCGTATACACAAAAAATAATGTTCTTTCAAGTAGTCTAAAAATTCGGCTTGATAATGCTTGAAGGAAAAACTCCACCCTATCTTTTTGTACAGCCTTAAATAAAAAAAACAGTCTGACTTAAGACATTTTGAAGATAAAGGGCTCAATTATATACCTAAACATTTGTTTTTTATATTTTATCATATCTTGATAAAAACTTAAGTTACTTCCTATCCGTTTTTTAAACTAGTAAATTACCTGCATTAAACATATTAATCTATGACACAATCATATTTTCTTGTTAATCTGACCGATATTGATGCAAATTTAACTGGTAAGCTCATAGTGATAACTTATCTGAATAATAGGGAAAAAATCATCAGTTTGGTATGCATTCCACTGATTATAGAATTATTGAATTAATATCATTTGGTGTTTTTTTTTTTGCTTATTTTAGATTAAAATGATTATTTACTTATTCATAAATTTATTAATTGGTCAATTTAAACTTTCATGGAATAGTTGACTTTTATAAAATTTATTTAATTTTGCTACCATGTGCACAATCTTAAGTTTTATTTTCACATATCAAGCTTACAGTAAAAACCAATAAAATAATATATTGAAATTTTGACTGGTGTTACAAAAAGGAAGATGGTACATTTAATTGTTTATATAGTCATACTGACATTTCATAATAGTTTGTAAAATATTTTTATTACAAATTTCCAAATAAAATAAAATAGGCTTAAAAATTTAATGTGTAACGAGTCATTCTAAAAAAATCTTAATACAGAACAGAACCTTATAAATTAAGTATGGTCCCGTTTACAACATTTCGATTTAAGATACTTTACTTTAAAGATACGTTGCTCGCAACCAGTGGATTAAACATATTCTTTCGGCTCGCTCCTTCAATACACACTATGAACCAATACCATTTAGTTATAAACCTTACACAAATATAAGCATTTTCATCGAAATCTGACCCCAGTAGTCCCAACCCGAATGGAAACCATCGAAGTCTAGCCGTTGTCTTAAGTTTTTCTAATCGACATCTATCCAAAAAAAATTGGCATCGGAATTCGGAATCCATTAAAACTTTGAAAATATATAAATTTTATAGGAAAATTATTAAGACTTTTGGCCAAATTTAATGGAAACATGTAGCACGTTTTTTCAATTTTGGAAAATTTACTAAAATAGACCAAATCTGGAGAATAAGCACAAAAACTTCAATTCAAAGGAGCTAAAGTTTAATTTAGCTTGCAATAATCGTACATGAAAAAAGTAGAGTGAGTAAATTAGTTACATGGAAATGGAATCTATATTTTGATTAAAATTTGATTAATAATTTTTTTTATCAAATTAAGCATGATATAAACGAGCTGAAAGTTTATTCAACTTAAAGGTTATCAATTCAAAATTAACTCATCTGCAGTGTTGTTAACGGTGCGGTAATGTTGAAAGAATTTTGAATTATGTTAAAAAGCAAGTTTTTGTGTACATGTACATCTGTAGCGAAACTTTCAACATGATGAAAGACCATTTGAATAAACTTTCAAACTCGTCTATATCATACTTCACGCCCTTTCAATTCAAAATAATCAAAAACAAAAGAAATGAGTAATTTTATTTTTTGTACAATATAAGTAGTCAATGTTTACGGTTTAGTCAAAATGATAAATAATTTGATTATTAAATTAATTTCAGTCATTTTGATTTTTTCAATTACGGTCGAAAGCAAAAGTTTTGCATGGGGAATTAAAGGCCGAAGAGACATATTATTGCACAGAGATTTTTATCTTAAAGAAGCAAATTGTTCTAATCCATTGCCAGAATGTATATTTAATTACAGATATCCAAAGAACGTAAGTTAGACCGCAATAAACAAATGTTTGAAATTATAGGAATCCTGAAACTCACTATACAAAAAATTTAAATAAAAAAGAACTTATATTTTTTAGGGTCCAGGCAGCAAATTTATTTCAAAAATTATTTTCACTGATGAGTTGGATGATGATGATGACATTTTGGCTGATGTCGTAGACGGTGGAATTTCCGAAACATTCGTTACCCTAGGAATTAATTCTAAAAATGAACAAGGGCTTTATTTTGAAATTGAAATATATGGTAAAGAATTAGCAAGTGATGAACATGAACCAGCAATAAATTGATAACTCTACATTCAAGAATGTTAATAAAGGGAATTACGAAAGATTGAACTTCATAAACTGTATTATTTAATTTCGTATTTTTTTATTTATTTTCATCTCAGTTACTATATTACTATATTACAACAATTTTCAATAATATTTTTTAATACAAACTAATCAGAAGTTTTCCTTATTTAAAAAAAAATCTGTACATAATTGAAACTCATTTTTGTTGAAAGAATAATTAATAATCAGACATTAAAGAGAAGCTTTGCTTCTCTGTCACATTAATTATTTATGTAATTCTACGATCTTATTATAATACTATTAATTTATTTACTTTTTCACAGCCTTTTTATCATAAACCTAGTTTACATGGAGAGTTGAAACCGGGTTCAACTACGGTTCAACTACATGCAAACGGTGGTAGAGTTAACCTGGGTTAACCTGACTCAACCCAAGAAATTCGCTCGGTTAAGAGCCCTCAATGTGAAAAATTGCAAAAAATTGGTCTTAGTTTGGCTTTGATTGTAGGGTTACTACAATCTAGACCAGCGCTCGGCAAACGGGGTGACCCAAAGCATCGTTTCATGTTATCCGCTTCGAAATTTTGAAGTAGTTTCCAAATCAATGAATATAGTTTTTGCTTACAACAATTGCATATAAAATTTTTTTGTTTACAATAATTGTATATAAAATAGAAAGTTTTCCCAGCAATTGTTTTTGTAAGCCTTAGATAATAAATAAATTAACTTTTGATTTAACTATTTTTTTTTTAATTGCTTTCATATAAAATTGCCACTGACCCACTATAAGTTTAAAAAAATCTCATCTTAGGCGAATTTTACCCACGACCAAAAAAGTTTGCCGACCCCTGATCTAGACTGAAGTGATTTTTTGATGTTAGAGAGTATATAAGTGGCTCCAGGGTAGGTGAGGCGGATTTTTTAAATTTTGAGTTTTCTGGCTCAAATGAGCCTTTATAAAACTTGAACATATTTGCTTGGGTTCTGAAGTAAAGGAAAAAGATAATAAAAAATCTCAAACGCAGAAACAAAGCTAAAATACCACTCTCCAGGGCTGGTGACGTGAAATTTTGAATTTCTTTAATTTCCTTAACAATTTTTAATTAATTTCATTTATTTCTAAGAATTTTTTAATTTTTTTGATAAATTACAGTTTCTGCACAGAACTAAAATTCAAATATAGTTTTGTGATTTTCTGGTAGAGGTGTTTTTGTCGCATTTTTCACGGCCGTTTATTTTCTGTAAAATAAAACAAAAAAAACTGCAAAAATAGAAAACAGAAATAGAAAACAGAATTTCACAAGGAGGGCTCTTAAGTTAACTCTATCCCTGTAAACGGTTAACCCGTTAACCCGGTTAAAAATAAGTAACAGCTGTTTGTTTTGTTTCTTTTTTGTTGTTGTTTTCAAACTCAATTCAACCACAGTTCAACCACATGCTTTTCGTCTACATCATGTAAACACTTGACCTCTTTTGAACAACATTTCGACTCAACCACGGTTGGACTATCATGTAAACTAGGTAATATACATTATACATTATACATACACACTTAAATCCAACTATATTATTTTTAAATTAATTGTTAAATCATAATTATAAAATTTATTAATACATATGAATTTTTAAAATTTCAAAAAATAATTATGTTCTTTAAATTTAAATATCTACAAAATATCATCTATTTATTTATTTGTAAATAAACAATTTAAGTTTTTAATAAATTTTCAATATTAAGTTAATATAAATTTATTTTTTAATAAATAATCTAGGTTCCCTAGAAAAGTTCTCTAGGTATATTATATAATTATTCGGAACAAATTTTTAGGGCCTCAGCAATAATTCATCGTTTTCTCTTGATTAGAAGAATAATTGAAATATTTAGTTTTTTTCTCGTTGGCCCTGGTAATATTCCGGATTCAGATATGATACAAATTTAAAAATTTTGTTTCTTCAATTACTCACCTGATTTTCGATTAATTTTAAAACTTTGTCTCAAAGTAATAGATGTAACCAACACACAAATAGATATAATGAGTAGCAATTTTGCGAAAGAAATTCATCAATTTAGACAGTAGTGCAACAAGTGCAAAAATCCGTGATCGAACAAGCGCAGTTAATACAACAATTAGATGAAAGTAAGAAATATGGTTTTCTCTTCTATTTTTAAACAATAAAAAAAATCAGATTTTTTCTAAGGTTTTTCTCATTTGATTTAGCATGTAAGATAGAAAGCATTCAACTAAAAAACGTGTAATATAATTTTTAAGTAGATCTCGAAGCCAAATATTGAAATTTAAGCTTTTTTGTGATTTAAGATTCAACCCTTTAAATTTATTATCATTTAAAAACGCTTTCCATTCTGTATCATAATCGATAAGATTGATTTTTAAAATCTCTGTTTTGGTTAATTGTAACTCTTTGTGTAATATTTCTTCTATTGTCTCTAAATTAATATTGTCACTATGTTCATCACTCACGTCCAAACAGTTGGAAGTAAATTGCGAATTATCGTTCGTTTCATATATTTCAACTACAGGAATTTTTGTAAACATTGGAAGATGACCTGGACCCGTAACTTCTAGCATAACAGCATTACAAGAGTCAATATCTGCTTGTGTGAGAATAGAACGGCATAATATCTCTTTATCTAGGTCAACATCATGCTGATATCCTGGCACTGAGCACAATGAACGAACAGCGAACATTTTAGATTCATAGTCCAAATGTGGAATTATTGTATTCAATCCTTCAAGTAGAGCAGTTGTCATTTCCTTAAATAATGGAGTCTCAATTTGGATATTCGGAAGGAACTTATATCGCATAAACATTTGACAAAGCACTTCTAATGCATCCAGTGGTAGTAAGCAAATATTAAATCTTTCTTCTATTCCAATCATGTGAAGAAGTACAGCCCACAAGTGGACAAATGCTTCTCGATCCTCATCGTTATCATGATAAATTGATAATAAATGTGGCCTGATTAATGCGATACCCATGAAGCCAAAAGCTGTTATTGCTAATTCAATTTGTAGAATAGGTCCAATACCTTTATTTTGAGCAGATTTTGAAGCCGTAAAATGTAACTTTCTAACTGTAGAGAGGGATTTTCGTGACCTGAAAATTAATTTTATTTATATACCTTCAAATTAACAAAGCATCAAAATTGAAGTTCTTATCAGAAGTATACTACCGATGTAAGAACATTTTAATTTCAATAATTTTCTTTAGGAATATTGTACGTAATAAATAAGACGAAGAAAGATAAGAACCGAAAAAACGCTAGTTAATTGCAAGTACCAAAATTAGATTCTCCGAAATTATAATCGGCGAAGTTGTAATGTGTAATATTTATTAATTGCAAAGTGAATTTGTATTTACCGTGATCCTGGTGATAAGTCAACATCATACCAGCTCAGCGTGTGTAATATTGTGGAAAAATAACGTTTTCTTGCAGTTTCTTTTGTACTCGATTTGCCTGTCATTGCCAAAATTTTTAAACCTCTTGGTTCCGATAGTAAACATATCAAGCCTATCAAATTTGAATTAAAAATTCCAGCACGATTATTTTGAAAATAGTCTTGACCACGTTTGTATTTGATTTCATCATACCATGTCGGTAGTTCTTGTTCTGCATAATATTCAGCATCGCATGGTACATAATGTCCTTTTAAAAATAGTTTCATGAACATTTCTTTAGCAACTGGAACGAAAAAAGAAATTACATTTTTTTATTGTATGATAACAAAATAGAAAATAAATATTTTCTCTCCAAAGTCATGACTAAGTAGTCTAAAGCATTAGTTTACTGATTTATTTTAGTAACGAGAAAACTTTTTTTTATTCTCATAATTCTGATTTAAAACAGTTTCTAATTGAAAAAAAAAGTCTTGTAATAAAGTTCACTGTTAAATGATTTTTCATTTCATAATTTAGTATTTCTTACAGATTAAAATTAACTCTAATCATGATTCATGATCATGACCTTTAAAAATAATTTTATGGCTAAGGAAAATTATCAACAAAATTCGCCAATACCTATTAAATATTCGGAAGCATTAAGGATTGAGTTTAAATATAAGAAATTCTTAACTATTGTTATGTAAATTAAATTTAAAACAAAAAATGATGGAAAAAGCTAATTTTATATCAATTTAACCATTTTATTGGCAAATTTTTTAAAAGTCTCCATTAATTTAATTTTATGTTCTTTAAACTGTTTTGGACAATTATTAAAAGCCTAAAAATATTTAGGTGGTGTTGAATTTTCCAGAACAAAAGTTTCACAATTTTATGGTAAAGCTTATCTTGTCTGTTCGATATATTAAAGAAAAAGAATAAAATAAACAAATAAATAACACCAGAAAACGAAATATTCTGTAATCACATTTTCAGCTTGGTTAAATTTTTAACCAAAATCATTATAAAACGAAATTTTTTAAAGATAATAATGTGATGAAAATTATATACCTACTTTACAATTAAAATTTTCATGGAAAATTTTTGTTTTGTTTTAAAACATTTATAATTTTATAAGTAATATTTTTTTCTAAATTTTATGTGAACTGTTTGTTATACATAGTTAATATATCATTATCTGTTATATAGTTTTATTTTTACATAAACTAGAATCAGCATCAGAATCTCTAAGAGGATTTTTAAAGTGTTTCTAAGAGGATTGGTAAAATATAGTTTCCTTTCTTAACAACTTTTCCATTAATTGTTAATGTAGTAACCTGTATCTGAACATTTTCAATATTTAAATTTCGGTATGTGATTTTAATGAAAATTTTTATCATTAAGAATTAACATTATATGGAAAGCTCTTCTAGTTTTATGTGCCGATCATATATATTCATGTGCCGATCAAATATATGCTTAATATAAAATTTGTTTTCGAACTCATAAGTTCAGATTTATGTTATTTTCAAAACAATTACCTATGTATATGGATAAACTTGTATTTAAATTCCACATTAACCATTTTAAAACAATTGTATTTATATATTTATCTTTATTTTCAATAATTTAAAAGAAATATAAATAACATTATAAAATTACGTTATTCCTATTTATTGAATTCTTTTGAAATATGTATAATTGTACATATATGAATACGATTAAAATATACATATAAAAATTATATGCATTTTACACATAATATATAGTTGTACATGCATTCCATACATTAGTAAGCTAAAAATTTACATAACTACAACGCAAGAAGCTTTTATATGGAACTAACTATTTGTTGCATAGTAATCAATATAAAATAACAACTAATTTTGTACAATAAGATATTTCTATGATTAATTAAAACTGGTTTTGATAATATTATATAAAACGTTTAAATAAAGTTCTAAAATATATTTTTTTTAACTCAACAGATTTCTACAGTCATTTTCCTTACTTCTAGACCAAGGGTCATTTGAAAGAGTGAAAACTCACTTATTCAAAATTTAATTATAGAATCTAATGAATGTATATGTAATATATTTTATCACCATGGTGTGACGTACAACGGTTTTGACTGTCATTAAATATACATAAGTGCTTCGATTCTATTCGTTGTCAATCTGTGAAAAATCACTAACTCACTAGTTCGATAATGCAAAAGACCTAACTATATACGGTAAAAGACCTTTATATTTTAATCTCACAATGTTCCAAAGTCCTATGTATATGCGAGCAAAAGTTATTAAGCTCGACAATTACCATAACTCACTTTTTAACACAATTTTAGTCAGTTTTTAACAATAACAAAATACTTACTGCGCTCTGATTCTGTTAGTTCAATATCTGTTGTATTAGCCATTCCTTTTTGTGTTAATTTTCAAATCAAATTTCAATTATTCAAATTCAATTAAGTAATGGATTTTTCTATAATCAATAAAATAATGAAAATTTATGCAATAACGTATTTTTACGTATTTTTAATACATATGTTGAAATTCTCAATAGCTATATAGAATCTATCACAGATATCTTATGTTTATTGCTTATTGTTTATTAACACTTTTTAATATTTTTATTTTAAGCCTGAAATAAAATGAGAATATTTCAATTATTAATCTGCACAAGCTTCTAATGATTAGATAAAATTTTAAAATTTAACTATTTCGGTCTTATAGTATCTGTTTACTAAAGAAAAGTTTGAAAAGCCGATTCATTGATCACAAATGAATATTATGTTGAAATTCAGTGTATAGCAAGATGTCGATTGTGTATAGGACCACAAAAATATTTAACTATCAAATGATTCAAGGACACGATATGGGTTTAAAGCAATTACATAAATAAATATCAATTTAGTAAAGAAAAAATTTAAAATCGTACTGTGTTAAACGGGAACCAGCACCTTTCTTTAAATAAAAAGTACTATCATCTGCAATAATTCTTATCATCTTTTTTACCAATATAATTACACATATTTTTAGAATGTAATGGGTTAATCAAAAATGTAATTCAAAATATTGAATTAGTAATGTTAATAAACTTTTTATCACTTCTTTTAAAATAGGATCTTTTACAAATACAAATTTTAGAAATAATTGGAATGCGTAATTTTATTGCTAGGTACACGAACTTTCTATATGTATTTAAGAATTAATTAATTAATAATTAATACGAAATAATTTTCTACATGACAATAATTTGTTATCGTTCACAGTGTCTTAGTTTGTTTGATGAAAACACTTAAGAAACTTAAAGCAGTAATTCAACCGAAGTCATAAACTCTCAACCGGCCGAAAGTGCATTTTGATAATTAATTGGTAGATGCATAGAAATCGATTGTTGAATTATTAAAGAAATAAAAAATGCCACAATATATTTTAAATAATGTAATTCAAAAATTTCAAAAAAATTAATTCGAAATTATTTACCTATATTTCTTAAACTGTTAATTACCCAAAGAAAATTGTGCACAGACATCAACCTATATATATTAATCCTTTTTGCTTTGCTACTAAAAATTTCCCATGTATGCTGTGATATAAGATTTGATAGTGAAATAAAGAAAAAGATTTTTTTTTCTAGTTTTTCACCACATAAACTTCCCGCGTAACTTTTTCAATTTTTTTTTCTTAATGTATCTAGCACGTAAAAAGATTAAATATTTCAGTCTTTTACTTACAACATTTTCGGCATTTCAAAAATTGTTTTGTTTTAGTATTTTTTATGCGAAGTTCGAAAAATTAAATTTATTTTTCATTTATTTTTTTTTTTTGGAATTTTATTTTTTAATTCATAATTTTGAAACAAACAACAATTTTTATGAGTTAAAAAGGAAAAAAAAGTTAAATGTCATAAAAAAATTGTCTTAAATTAAGCTTAATTATGTTGAAAAATATTGATTATACATTTGAACTTTTGCGTTTGTACTTAATATAAACACTTTACTCAAGCAATTTAGGTAAATCTAAGTTGCAGAAAACACTTAAAACATTTTATTCATGAAAACTTTTAAACATTTTTTAAACTTCACCAATATTATATGAAAATTATGATAAAAATTTACTCTATGTACAATAAAAAGTACATTAACATTTCTTGTTAGTAATAAATGTAATTTTTAAAAATATATTTTATTTTAGTTCTGACATGTAGAACACGTTACGTCTGTTCAGTTGACGATTTAATAAAATAATGAAACTCTGCAATTGATGTAAATGAATTTTTGATTTCATGTAAGATTTTTTTTATGCGGTAAAGTTTTTTTTAATATAAAAAAATTTTAATTTTCATTTTCATTTGATCTTGAAATTTTCATTAATTATTTGGAATAAATGCCAAAAGCTTTTTATTCAGTTTTACAAAAATATACTTCGATAAAATTTATAATTGATAAGCGATCAAATTGAAGTACGCGTATCACGAAATTTATGACGATCATATTGATTCGAAAATATTTATGTTAACAACGATCATAAATTGTCAGAAATAAAATTTATTAAAAAGGTTTATTATGTTTATTATTAATGTTTCCCTATTAGTTAGAGAGAAGCTTTTTTTGATAGTTTATTATTATCTGATTATATTTTTGAAATTTACAGACACGTGTTTATTATTTGTGTGACGATTTAAAATAATGTACCTAAACAAAAATGTTTCAATTAATGATTTTTTTTAATATATTTATTCAGATTTCATTTTAATTTATTGATAACAAACACAACTTTATTTCGGTAGTTTGTTTTTTACTATACAGAATTTGAATTTACGAAATATTAAGATATTACTAAATTATTGAAAAAAAAAATCAGTAACATATTCAACTCCCTTGAACTTCTGGGCGAGCTATTTATGAGTTATTACTAATTCTTTTCCATTCTAGTGAAACTAGATTCTTGAACCTCATCAAAATAGAGTTAGAAAATATAGGATTTTTATAACATTTTTAAGTTCGATGCTAACTCTTAATAATCGCACTGTATTGAATTGTCTTAGTAAAAAAAGATCTATAATCGGAGTTATTTACGAATTAATTGCTACTGCTATAATAAGCGTCAACATTTTTTATCGTAAAAATATCAATCTATACTTTGATATTTAATTTTTGATAACATTAATTTTTAGTATACTACATAGGGAAAGATCGAATAGGCATTTATGCAATAGTGCGCTTATATGATTTTAAGTTTCATTGAATAAGTTCATTTATTTTATTTTATTGTAAATACACGTACATGACCTGTTCACGTTTTAGAGATTCTAAACTGGTTCTTTGCAACAACAAAAAATTGCATATAAAAGCAAAAAAAAAAAAAAAAATTAAATAAAATTTCCCTTGAACCTATATAAAAGTAAATATAACTTCTAGAAATGCTGTAGTTTTAATATTTTTTATTATATATCATTATTATTTAGTACCTATAAAATTTATACTATTCCATATGAATAAAGTTTAATAAACTGTTAGTAAGGTGTAATTTTATTAAAAAATTATTGTTCCATAAGTCTGAAAATATTTATAAAATTCAGAAATTTTTCGCGTTACAAAACTACTCAGAAAATATATCAATCCTTTTGATTATTAAAGTAAAATTTGGACTTATATCTTTAATTGCCTTATGACATATCCTACAAATCAATTTGATTGTGTACATATAAAATATTAAACCATCTGACGTCGTCGTATCTTTATGTTTCGTTAAAGCTTTTTATTTTAATCTAAATTTAAATTTCACCTGCAAAAATGCAAGTTTCCTTATATGACACATTAAAATTAAAAATTATTTTCTATTTCTAATTACGTAAAAATTGTTTTATTGCGAAAAATCAATTTCATAATTTACTCATTTTTTTTTTATAATTTTTAAAAATTTTATATTTTATACCATATTATTTTAATGACAAAAAAAAAGGAAAAACACTTTAAAAATTTATTTCAACTTTTTAAATTGTTTTTAAAAAGAAAACTCAAATTTCCCTCCAAAAATTAAAGAATTAATTTTCTTTCGGCTTTACGATATAACCATTTAAATTTTTGTTTATATTTACATTGGCATCGACCAACTAAAATGCAATTTATTTCTTTTCAAAGATTCTTCTTCTGCGCAGTGAAAATTTTGTTATTTCATGAAGAAAATAAAAATAAAGCTTTTTTATTGTGATTTACGTTCTAACAACTTTTAATTTATTTCTGTTTTAAATATCAACCGTTTCGTAGATATTTTTAACGATAAGTTTTCCAATAAATTCACAAAATGTTAACAGGCGCGTTTATACTACGACATATTTTTCAATTTTTGATTCATGTAATATCAAAAATAATTGTTTTAAAGAGGTAAAATTATATATGAAAGAACCTATTTTACCCGATCTGTAATACTATATCTTTAAATTGCGCTTAAGAGAAAAAATTAATGAATTTCGAATATGAGATTCAGCATAAAGATTTCTTACATATAATGTTGCTTTTTTTACATATAAATAGATACAATGTTGCCTTGTTTTATAATTGCTACCAAAACACTGGGTGGGATGGATACCTTTTATACTTAAAGAAGTATGATTTTGGTGTTTAGGAAAGGAAGTTTAAATCGGCACAAGTCGCATGTCAAACATCCGCCAGCGCTCGGAAAAAAATTTAGTTCGAAGAGCATTCCAACTGAAAACGAGTCTCCAAAGCTCGTAATCTGTTAATTGAACGCTGCTTAGACACATTTTATAAATGGGCTTGGAAATTAGTACAAAATTACTATACATATTATTGAAATTATAAAAAAAAAATCTTCAATTATTTTTTAATAAGCATTTATTTATTTTTTTAACTATATATAATTTTTCCGATTTTTCATTTTTTTTAATATATCATTTTTATTACAATTTTATTTTTAATTAAATTAATTTAACATAAAATTCGCACATAATTTTTTTTTTTTATTTTTTTTTTTTATTTATAAAAATGTGTTTTTTATAATGATTTTATGCTTTCTATGATTTTTTTTTTATTTTTTGCTATAATGATTTTGTTTTCCTTTAATTTTATGATATATGCAGTTTTGTTTTTATTAATTTATTCATTCATTATGTATTTTTATTTAATATTGTTGAGGCTAATTTCTATATATAATATTTTTCATTTATTGTATGACGATCAAGGAGAAAAATAATAAGATCTTATAGAAAAAATTACGTCATAATTTCGAATGAATAAAAAAATTAAAATTCTGGGAAATTTGTTCAAATAAGTTATATGTAAGTTTACGATTTGGAGAAAAAATACATTAATTTTCTCTTTTAAACAGAATAAATGCAAAACAATTTTAAATAAAAATTGCTTTATTCTTCGATATTTCCAAAAAAAAAAAGTGGGAGTTTAAATCTCAAAAGAAGTTAAACACAAATAATTACTTAAACACTAAACAGTTTGTATGTAGCGCTTCCGATTCCGTGTCACCACATCACCGCAAATTTCAAATAAAAATGTTTAACAGAAACTATATTGGGTGAGAATTCTGTTTAAAGAGTTTTTTAATATGAAAGGCTTAAATTAAAGAAACTTTTTTTTTCAAATAATGTTTTATGACAGTTCATTTAGTTAAACATTTTCATATTGAATTGACAATATTGACATAAACGTTGTGTCTAAGATTATGTTTTAACTCCTTCTGAATTAAAAGTAGTTGGTATCGTTTTTAAAACTTTAAACAATTTTACATTTTTCATGATTAAATCATTTTTCAAAGAAATTAAGTAGTAAAGATCAATCATTATCGAATAAAAATTAGATTACGGGTTTTCAATTTTCATTGATACGAAAGATTTGCCTGTATATAAAATACCCAGGCATCATTGCAAATTTCAATAGACATGGTTAGTTATTGGAAACGGGATATCGAATTTTTCGTTTAAGTTTAAAGCTTTATTTTTCATATCTTTAAAATTGTTTTTTTTTTTAATTTATGTTGTATGCAAATATAACAACTTTAATCGCTATTAATGATTTTTTTAATGCTGGTGGTCAATGATTATGTAATTTTTCTGGTGATTATGTTCTATGATTGTGATTAATTTCAATTAATTGGCTATAATATTTAAATAATTTGATTTAAAAAAATGTTTACAAAATAAAATACCTAATACATACATTAATTTGATAAATAAAATTAAAATCAAAGTCTAAAAATTGAAAGAAATATGTATTCTCTGATATTGAGAATTTTAGCCGTTTCTTTAACATAATTGTTTAATTATATCAAATTTTATTTGCCTTTCTATACTCGTTCATGAAAGTTGTTTTTTCACCTATATATGAAATCCAATTTAATTATAAAAAAATGTATGTATACATAAATATATTAAGAGGCCACTTAAGTGAAATAGTAAGTTCGTAGAAATGTTCTATCTTCTTTATAAATAAATTAATTTTAATAAATCAAACGGATTTTTTTAGAAGCTAAAAGATGTCTCGAAAAAGTGAGCCCTGTACTTTTTTCAAATTTTTTCCTACTAAGATAAAATGGCCTGCAAAAATGAGGCTTTAATGAGAATTTAAAAGAATATTTTTTTCCCATCAATTTTTGGTAAATTTTTCCAATTTAAAAACGTTTTAGATTTCCGATAAAAGCGAAAAGAAGAGGGTTGAACGAAATTTTTGTGTTTTCAATATTCTTTATTTTTTTTATTGTACATTTTTTTTTTTCGCTCCATCCATTAAAAAAAATTATAAATATGTTTACCACACTTAAAATTTTTGCTTTCGTCAAAGATCTAAACGGAGTTAATTTCACTCTAGTAGCCTGTTAAGAAACAAATTTAGCACAACACGTTAGGAGAAAAGTATAAACTTTACAAATATAAATCACAAATATTTATCTTTAACATAGAGTAATCATAGAAATTTACTTAAAGCATAAGCGAGCGATGATTTCAGAAACTAAGCGAATATCAAAATCTTTCAGTGTTAGTCTGGTCACAACCCTGAGTTAACCGAAAAATACATGTTAGTTTTTAATTAAATCCCACTGAACACTTGCCGGCACATTTTAAGCTCTTTCAATATCTTTCAAAATTTGAGAATATACTAACTAATAATGTAAAATTAAAGCCAAAAAAATAATAATTTTAAAAATTATGAATTTTCTTCTATAAACATTATACCATTTCATTAATTTTCTATACAGTTTTTACATATTATTTTTCAATATAATGTTTTTGTTGTTTATTATTTTGAAACACAGAGGGCAGTGATTTAATGTTTTTTTTTAATTTATTATAAATTTAATGTAGTTAGTTATTCTTATGCAATTAGTTTTTTTTGTTTTTTTTTTTTTTTAATAATGTTTAAAATTGTAAATAATTTCAAAATTAGTAAAATTGAAAATCAGTTTTATGCTTTTTATTGCGCAAAATAATATTTATAAACGTTCTGGAAAAAAAATTTCATTATTTCTCATATCAATTTACAATTTCACAAAATTTTCATTTCTTCTTCCATTTTTTTAATTTCGTTATTATGAAAGTCACCGTGATACGAAAATGTGTGACAGAAGGTAAAGTGTATTAGATTCAAATGTATAAAAATGTTCAAAAATTCAAAAGTTTTGTGTAATAAACCTTTTTTTAATATAAATTAAAATAGTTAATCAAATTTAAACTTTCCATTGTATAATTTTGTTAAGTTAAAACTGTAATACGTAATGTTAGCCAATTTATAGGGATAATTTCCATCAAGTGGCTCTTACAGTAACTTTCCATAATTTCAATCATGAGAAACTTTATTATATAATTTTCTCCTCAAATGTGAATATAAGTCTAGACTAGAGTCTAGAACAGCGGTCGGTAAACTATGACCCGTGGGTCACGGGGTGACCCAAAGCATCATTTCATGTTACCCGCTTCGTATTTCCCAAAACCAATGAATATATTTTTTGCTTACAACAATTGCATATAAAATTTAAAGTTTTTCCAGCAATTGTTTTTGTAAGTCCTAGTTTGCTGGATAATAAATAATTTAACTTTTGATTTAACTATATTTTTTTTAAATTACTTTCATACAAAATTTCCACTGACCCACTATAAGTTTAAAAAAATCTCATCTTAGGCGAATTTTACCCAGGACCAAAAAAGTTTGCCGACCGCTGGTCTAGAATATTCAAGAGCTCATTATTACACGATGTTATTTATTTGTTTAATGGATGGAAATTTTTCATTTTTAATTTTCGTTTATATATTTTGCTCAGTTAATTTAGTATTAAAATTAGATTTTTTTTATTTTTATAGAACATTACAACAATAAATTGCTTTTAAAGTACAAAAAAGAAAAAAAAAAATTTTTTTTTTTATTTAAAATTATAGTCAGCATTAGAACGTAAACTTTAGTTATTTTTGTTTATTGAATTTTATCTTCAAAATATCGTATAATAAATTTTATTATTATATATATATTGATATTATCAGCAAAGCTTTGTAAAAAAAAACCCATCATAATTTGAATGTAAAAGCTTGGTGGTTATTATTCGAAATTTAAAAATATTAAAATGAAGTTAAACGAAAGATAAAAAATGTAGCATAACTTTTAATCTAGAATTCTAATGAATATTCGAAATATTACGTAAAATTAAATGTTTTCGAAAATAAAAGGACCTTAGAAATCTTATAATTAATTCTAAGATTAATAAAAAAGTGTTTTTAATCAATATTATTTCAAGAAAAGGAAATTTGCAGCTAATTTTATAATCATTTATAGGATGTTAAAATGCACTTAAAGAGTTTTTAATAAACCTACAGTTTCAAACTTTCATATTCAAATTATAATGACTTATAATTAATAATATCGAATATTGAAGTCAATTTTATAAATTTTACTCATAATTAAAGATAGAAAACGAAGTTGCTCAATAATAAGTCACTGCATTATAATTCAGATTTTCTTTTAACTATATATAAATGTAATATTATATATATATATGTAAGTATATATATAAATATAATTTTTATTTCATTTTTAGTCTCATTTTAGTATAAAACATTATTCTTAAAAAAAAATAAATAAATAAAAAAAAAATTTAAATATAAAGCATAAAATTTTTAATATTTTTTTATAACAGCGAAATGTTTAACCTTTTTTCTTTAACTTTAAGCATTTTTAAAAATATTGATTATATGAAATATATTTTAATTTTTGTACAAGAAAAGAAAAAAAATTAATAATTTTTCAAATAATAAATACATTATTAATATAATGATAACCTAATCTTATAATTTAATTAAATTCTAATATGAGTATGAATTGATCTTGTAAAAGAATTTAATTCGATTATAGGGATTATGCAATAGAACTGATTTTAAAAAATTTAAAATTCATATATAAATAATATAAAATAAATTACAAATTAAATAATGCATAAACATTTATTAAAAAAAAAAAATACGAAAATAAAAAGGCTTGTTATTTAATACGTAACTTTTAATCAGAAAGATAGGTTAAAACCCTCACTTTGAAAAAATTGTTTTAGTTTTAACATTTTACAAATATTTTACAGATATTTATTAGTATTGTATATTTCAGTGAAACAATAACGCGTTTTAAGCTTAAATCGACAAAATAAAAATAATTTGTTCCTAGTTTTAGTACTATAGGATTATATTACATGTACGGTGGTTTTGGTTTGACTGCAGAGCTAAATAAGAATAAAGTACATAATTTTTTGATATGTTAGAAAACGAAGACCTGGCGCCGAATTTTCGAAATGTTGAGTTCTTGTGGTGAAAGATAAAAAAAAAATAAAACGCAGAAATAAATCTAAAGCTGTTGATTTGAATTTTGAATTTGTATAATTTTCTAAACCACTTTAAATTAATTTCATTTTATTATAAAAATTTCCTAATTTTTCTAGATAATTGATATTTATGTACATAAATATATTACGTAGTATTTTAAAATTCCATTAGTAGTTTTTTGCATACAATATCTGTAGTATTTTTCACATTACTTTATTTTCTGTAAAATAAAACAAAAAATAGTAACAGCAAAAAATAGAAAACAGAAAAATATTTTTAATTTTCTCAGTGAGGGCTCTTAATGAATCATTTGAATTAGTGCCATAACTAAATATGTCAAGCTTAAATTTGATCTACTCTAGAATGAAGCTAAATATTACTAAAAATATTATCATTTCACGTAATTTAATTTAATAAAAGACAAACATTTAGTATTCTACATAAATATTTCGCCAAACTTAATAAAAAATGTAAATATAAATTTACAAAAGAATGTAATAAAACAGCTTGAATTAAGCTATCTTGCAAACAAATAAAAATAAACATTTATAACAAAATAAGGGGAATAAATTAAAATAAGAAAAATAGAGAGCGGAACAAATATTGGAAAAAAAATTAATTGTTGCTTTAGTCCACATAAGCCTAATAATTTTTTTATTAATTTTTGAATGTTTTTCATTCTTATTAATATTCCATTTGAAACAGATCTATCTATATCCTACCTTTTATTACCTTCAGAATTAAAATATTTTTTTACATTTTGTTCAAGATTTAGGTTTAGTTTAATATTGCAAATTACTATAACAAGTACATATATGTAAATATTTATAATTGTTATTATGTATTCTGATTTTCTTTTTAACATGTCCTTTAAATCTAATTCTGAACAATATGAACAAGAAATTCTTCACACATTATAGATATCTCTAGTTTTTGAAAGTTTTTAATAAACTTGATATACGATTCAATCAATGGCAATTAAATGATAAGTTTATTTTAACTGGCATTTGATTAGAAATTAGATAAATCTGTTTAGTTAATTTTTATTTTGATATTTTTGTGACTAAAATTTTAGCATACAAAAATTAATTTTAAATTAAACTATTAAATAATTGAACTAATCAGTTAATAATAAAATGTAATTTGAATAATTAATTAATTCTTAAAAATAATTATCAAATATGAAAATTTTTATCTACCTTTGAGTATAAAAATTATTGGAATATGAAAATTATATAAATAATAATATTATTAATTTAATATTATTTCTTTTTAAGTTATTAGTTGTATAAAAAGTTCTAATTATTGTAATAATTATTCGTATCCGTCATCAATCAGCTTCTGGACCTTCTGAAAAATGCCCCCGTACATCAAGAGCTACGCCTAATTGCAATACTATATGTGATAACGATGGATGCTCTAATAATTCATTAGCTGGTAATGGTGGTTCACATCGAGGTCTCATATGACGACCGCGAAAACCTCGATGCAGTCGTAATACGACATCACAGAAGACGAAACGTAATATTAATGTTCGAAGAAAATCATCACCGAAAAATTGAACATATGATGGATCTGTAATAAAAGCAACCAAATAATTATGTTTATTTATTGATTCTTTCAATTCAACAAAAAAACATACCAATAAAACCTATTCCCTGTTCTATTTCGTCAATTCTACAACGTGTTACTAATCTAGATGCTTCTGTTACAAAACGATCAACATAACTTTGACAACGCTCCCAATGGTGAATTGGAACATCTCCTACGTTACAAACATAACATAGAGCAGTCAATGGTGAATGCAAAAATAACGTAAATAATGAACCGTGATGTTGCACATCATCTGAAGTTTAAAAGTAATAGAAAAACAATAAATTTCTGATAATTATTTCGAATATAATAATAATAGAAAAGGACCTTACACATACTTTGGAATGCTGGCGGTACATCTTGTGGCGACATTAATATAACTAGCGGTTGGCCAAAATAACGCGGTATATGTTGGAACACAAATGAATTATCCGAATCAATAATAATAAATAATGGACGTCTAGTAAATGGATATAAATCTCCTGGATACAAACAGTGTGGTTCTTTATATGATTTTCCTCTAATAGCAATTCCACTATCCATTCCATCTCTTTTTAAACTAGTCGCTAAGCCGCCCAATTCATAACCGTCTGAGAAATGCAAGTAATTTACATAGAAATCAAGTTTGTGATCTTCATATATGAGAACCCAAGGGCAGAAGAATGGTTTGAATAAACAAAAGAAACCCCGAATGGGAAATACTGTGACAAACCAAGTAAGATTGAAGTTATTATTAGGAGATAGCGTATTAAGAACAAGATTTTTTATTTTTAAAAGTTCTCTCAGTCTTGTAGACAACAGTGTTTTGTTAACAAACTTTTCTTCATTTCATTAAAATTTGGGAACATTCTATTGGGCTGCTTATTTTTGATGACTCTCCAATCAAGGCTTTTAACAAAATTGTCCTATGAAAAGTGAAAGCTAATCTTCCTATTAATTGTGCGTTTTCCAATTACTAAAATAAATGGATAAAAAATTGTTATTTTTTTTAACTTACAATCTTCAGGATGTTTTGTTGTTGAAAAACATCCATCAGCAGACATATATAATAATAATGCACCGCCAGGTGGTAATTCTTTAAATCCACTAGCTAAGAATACCAAAAGTTGACTAATAGAAGGCTTATATAACATATATTTATGAGGATTATCTCGATAATGACGTCGATCACCATTTTCGAGATAACCTTTTGAACCGGGTACCCCATATGGCATTCTACCGGCTGCTGGACTTGCGTCATGTCCAATACCATGCATCATACCATGTGATCCCATTGAATGACCCACACCTTCGGTTGGTTCACGCTCTAGAGTTTGTAACATTCTAAACATATCCATTGTGAGTTCAGAAAATTTTGCTTGCTCACATGCGGAGCCAACAATTATTATTTCTTGTAAACTTAAGGTCATATGTGGTGAGCGCTCGCATGGCGGTGTTGTTAATGGTGATAATCTGGAACCAGAACCACTAGGGTGATTAATTTTGTGGAGTCATCCTATTCGAAATAACTACACAGATGGCCCGTGCTTTCGAATGGGATGATATGTGTGTGTATGTGTATTATGATGTATATAATGTGTGTATAAATAAATACGTGCATAATAATAATGACAATGAATGAAATTTATGCATGTCTGAAGTGATTTATGAGTGATTTTGAACTTTTTATTAAAATAAGTAATGTTAAAAGTGTTTGAAACTAATAATATATGATTAGGGGAAGAAATATTACAAAAAAGGAAAAAGGTAACTAATATTTTTATGTCTAAAACAACATTGCAAATTCTATAATTATACACAAAGGAATATTTAATATAAAAAAAAATCTACATTCATTTGTATGTTCTTCATTTTCTAAGTAACATTAATTGAAAGAAAGTTTGAGAAAAATATTTAAAAATAAAAATTTTGGAAACAGTTGATATGTTTAAGTACCATATCTTACTAGATATGTGAAGACATGAGAAATTTATTAGCGCAAAATTAATTTCAAAACTTCTTCAATTCTTTGATTAATTATGTAAACTGTTATATTAAATTCGAAAATTTTTCTCTTACAATTTTACAAGGAATTTTTTCATGCAAATATCTACGGCCATGTATTATATTTTGAGCTGAGCCAAATCAATATTTTTAGAACTGATATTATTTCAACACATACACATATATATGTAAATGCTAAAAAATATACCGCATTTTTACAACTATTAAAATTTCAAGAACTATCCGTGGGCAAAGAAATGTTCAGTTCTCATTTGAAAGCACTATGTCAAACTGTTCTTTCAATTCTGAAGTCACAAGGCATAACCGCTTCAATCGAGTTATGTTGTTGTGATTTTACTACATTTCATATGTGACACTACGTTACCTTACAATTTTTACATTTCCAATTTCATAGCCTTAGTTATAATTATTTATATTTTTTTTAAATCTGAATCTCTTCTGAAAAATTGACTTAATCGATTATGGCTTGTGCTTCCAGAATACAAATAATACTAAGGTTTTGTTAAAAGGAAAATGATGTAAATAATAATTAATAAAAAAGTTAAGTAAGGAAAGGAACAAAATTTGATTCAAATCTATAAAAATTTTACTTATTGAAAAATTCACTTTTATTTGAAAATAATGCATTATGCTCTCGGAAGAATAAAATTATGATGTTTTTTATATACAAGTTGGATGTTTCTATGTTATATTTTTTGGGCCTATAAGTTATTTGATTCAGATGATGAATATATTGAAGCTTTGATTAACGAGAGTAGCGACCGACGACAGAAGCGTCAGATATCACATTTTTTATGGTGTTTATGGTGTACTTAATTCAAAAATTAATAAATTCTTGTTATTACAACTAGTTGCGCCGATGATGATGGGAATCTAACATTGACTTGTAGTTTTCAGTGTAAGTCGCAGGTTTAATATAAATGTATCGTAGATATAAAAGAATGTGTACATTCTGCATAGATATTATTTATATAAACATTACATAACATAAAGCATAATATATAAATGTACATAAATGAAAAATTTAGGGTTCAATTAAGTAAAACAGAAAATTTCCGACGGTTGGATTAATATAAGGAAAAAATTAAAATTCTGAAAATTTTGATTTACGAAACGGAATGCTGTTTTGTTTTTGATCCAATAATTACAAGGACAAAATTGACGAGTATGACAAAATTTAAATACAATATACATATTTAGAAAAAGAAAAAACAATAACATTTACAAAACACTCTGACTACATGATAATTATTAACTACATTATGAATTGTATTCGTAAAAGTTTTGTACGATCATTTAGTACGGGATTTATAAAATTGTACTAATTAAAAAGTATTAAAAAGTATTAAATATTCTTGTAATTAATATAGAAGAGCATGCTAAATAATAAACTACATCTGGTAGCACTGCTTTGTTGTTTTATTATATTTTCTATATTTTTAACCGCAAATACGTTCAGTATGTATAGTTTGTACTATTGTAATTTGTAATCTACAAACTTTTAAATATGTTTAGCAATGGACGAATAATTTGAATTCCTATCAACAAAGCCATCAATCTTAAATAATTTATTAATTTATTGTAAAAAAAAAGGAATCTAAACATGTACATCACAAATCTTATTATGGAACTAAATTCAAAAGGCATTGAAACTAAGGCCAGCAAGCAAAAAATCTAAACTTGTATAACTGAGACAGGTAACATTAAATGAGTTCCATAATACAATCTTAACTAATTCTAAACACAGTATTATATAAGATAATGAAATGTAAATGAAATATTATAAATATAGGGCTAAGAGATGAATTTTGATTATACTAAAACACAGATATTGTCTACAAAACTGTTATCTGAAATGAAAATAATATTCTTGATATCAAATAAATAAAATGGATGCACATAATGGCAAATGAAACGGGCCAATTTATATAATTATATTTAAATAATTTATAAAATTTTCAAATTTTACAAACTATTTTTAAAAAAGTTAAAATTTTTTTAAATAAAAAATGTAAGGCATTAAATTCAAGAGTGCTTATCCAATATTAAATAAAATAGATTATTTATTGCAATTCTTTTTTAAAAGCTTTAAATATTTGAAATAAATTTATAAAATAATTTTTTTTTTTCATAATTTTAAATTTTGTTCTGTTTAAAATTTATATTATAATATATATTCTATATGTTTATCTGATAAGCCTTATTTTAATAATTTTAAGAGACTGGGACGCAAATTAATAAAATAAACATGCCTTGACGTAAAATTATATCAAATGCATTTATTTTAGTAAGATACACCATGTTGTTTAAAAGAAAATTACAGAATTTTAGAGTTTTAAATAATTACACAAAAAAAGAATTATATCAATCTTTGGCTATAAAAGTTAAGCCATGCAACATTATTTTTAATTTTTTTTATCTACTGATTATAAATGCAAATTATAATTTTCATTCATTCAAATGTTTGGTCCTGGTCAAGAAAACTTTTGAATCTTTGTTAGACTCGAATTATACGTGATAACGTTGAAAAAATATTGAAACTTTAGTTGGATTAGAACAATATTGAAGTTTTATTCCAACCAAAATAAATACGGCTTGTCATATTTTAAAAATAACTTAAAAACGAAATAAAAGCCCTTTTTTTATAAAGATTAGCCTGGAATATTTAAAACTTCACTCTTAACATCTTTAACGATTGCTAATGGCCATCAGAATGAATTTATTTGCAGATGGTCAATTTTTGTTAAATAGCAGACGATGTACAATACAATTAACAGTTTTGTAATTAAAATAGAAATAATTCATCATTTCGTTGACCAAATACCAAATAAAACATAAATAAATTTACGGAAATATTGTAACTAAATCGAAATTAAATTGAGCAATATTTTTTATAAAATATTAAAGCTAGTTTTATTTTCTGCGATTTCTGCAAACATAAATAAATAAATAGATTTTTGGACACACTGGATTTTTAAAATTTTCACCCTCTTAAAATTACAAAATTACATTACAATTAATTTTATTTTGTATAGAAATAAATCTTAAAAAATATTGCATAATATAGTTTGATTTATATTATTTCTTCTGATAAAGGAGGGGGTTCAAACCCAAAAGTTTTCCAATGCCTCCAGTGCATTATCAAATTGTTATTGATTATTGTTAATAATTATTATTTATATTATTAGTATTTTTTAATTAATTATAAAATATTTTTTGTTTAGATAACATTTTCTACAAAAAAAAATTCTTCTCGAAATTATAACGTGCTTATTATTTCGTTTAGAAATTTATTTTTAGTGTAAAGATCTACAAAAAAAAAATCTAGAATTATAACCTCAACCAATAATGAGTTAAATATCCGTTATTTTAAGTAGTCAGACTTTTTTAAGAATTCTTGAATCATAATATCAACAGATTATAATATTTTATGTTTACTACCAAAAATTCTCTAAACATGTAAGAATCTTCTAAGGAAATCATAATACATAATTTATTTCTTTTTGAAAAGATTTTTTTTGGAAATTCAATTTAGTAAATTTCAAATTTTTTAAGTCTGAGGTATAATAATGCAAATGCATTAAAATCATAAAAAGATACTTAACATCATCATTTTTTTTTAAGTAGGAATATCATACTCTAAAAACATTTTCAAATTTGTTAGTGTTTGAATTACTTAAACCAGTATTTAAAAAAAAAACAAAAGATAATTAGTTTTTTTAGTGTACCTGATTTTAAAATTTTTTTAAATAGAAAATTTAGTTTTCTTATATATTTGAAAATTGAGATATTTTGGAAAATGTGAATTATTAAATGAAATGAATTGATTGATTGATTTTGTTTCAAAGCTATTATTTTTATTTATTTTTTCAATTTCAATTAAATTAACATACAAAAAAAAATTTATGACAAATTGGAAAACTCAATTTATATCTCTATAAGTAATAAATATATTTTTTTTAGCTTCTTTCGTACATTATTTGAAATTTCTTGTGATTTAAAAAAATAAAATAAATGAGAACAAAATGTAGTCTAAGAAATGTCAATTAAATATAATCCAAATATATCTCACATTCAATTCAAACATATAAAAAAATCTTTTACCGATTTTTAATTAATACCATTGGAAAGCACGGGCTTGAACTACTCTCTACAGCATAATACTGGAGAATGTATTTCTTACCTGTGTGACAAAACGATTGGATTTGAATCGGCATGTAAAACGGCCACCGCTGCTTCAGCTTTTATAAAACCTTTAATCTCTTCTAATACTAATGCCCATTCTGATTGATCTTCAGGTTCGTACCTTAAAGAAGGTTAATTATTAATATTATTATAGCATTATTTAATAATTTTTGGAATAAAAATAATAAAATATTTTAATTTATATAATTACGTTGCTACATATTCCTGTATTTGTTTCTCCAATTCCGCAACTAATTCTCTCACTAATTTCATTTTCTTTAATAACAGACAAACAACTATAAAACGAGCATAATAACGTAATTTTTTCACCATTAAATCTGGTCGATCTTCTTTATTAGCTCTAGAATAATAAGCTCGACCTCTAATTGCTGCATAAAATTGATACGCTTCATTCAGGTAATTTGTTTCACTTGTTCTAAGGCTAAAATTGGATAATAATTTAGAAAAAAAAATAGTTTATTTGAATTTAACTTTGAATTAAGTAAATCATACGTATATCCTAAAGCAGTCTTATAAACATTTTACTGCGATCTGAGTGTTTTATAATCAATTATTATATTTCCTATTTTTAAATGAAATTAATTATTTTTTTTCAACAAACTGTAAAGATAACTATATTTTTGCTAATAAAATTCTATTCTATGCATAAATAATTTAAATTTACATATGATATTGAACGTCTTCTTAATTTTTAAGTAAGACAGATATGCATGATTTGAAGAAAAAAATATTATATACATAACACACTTATACTACCAATATATTAATACTAGGCACATAATGTATGCCTGTGCATACATAGTATAATATGCAATATTTGAATCAACTATAACAAACTATACTATTTTTATTAATACTATATCAAAGAAGGAATCCTTCATCTGAAACAGTGTTTATATTTCGATAATGATGTTAATAACCTTTATGGTTTATTTAAATTTTTAATCATAATATATAATGCATATAAGTGTACATAATGATATTGTGTACAATATTTTTAGAATTTTTTTTTTTTTCAATATAATAATAAAGGATTCTGTCTGAAGTGGACGAAACAAAAAATATAAAAATAAATGTTGAAAACATAATTAATTTAAAATCAATTCATAACAGAAGCAGGTGATGTGATTTTTTTTTAATTTTCTATTTTTGGTATTTTTGGAATAATGTTAAAATAATCGATTGAAACTTGAAATCTGAATTTGATTAGTAGAGAGTAATCCTATTTTAAAAAAAATATGTACATATTTAATTCCTTAAATTAGAGAGCGAATTTTAAGTAACATTTTCAGTTCAAACATTGTTTTTTTTTTTCCAACAAACTCACTAATAATGATAGTACAGTTGACCAATTTTACTAGCTATTTCACCGATTTGCCATCTTTTCAACCCATATTTTGAATCTAATATCATACGATGTTGTTGTTGGAATTTCCATAATTTTGTATAAACATCAAATGTTCGACCAAAATATGCCTGCCATTGCCGATGACCATATTGTGGTAAATCTCTGTTATAAAAATAGAATATTCATTAAATATAAAATACTTAATTTAATATAAAATATTGATAAAAAAATTGTCATTTATTAACTTCATCGAATTTCGTCTAATGGTTATCTGTGAGTACAAAGTATAAAATTTCTAGAGGGTTTAGAAGTTATGAGGGTTTAGAACGAGATTTAGAAGTTATTAAAGCTTGTGGAAACATATTACGTACATCACATATATATTAAATACGTAACTTTAGAATAGTATTGTATTTTATAAAAATTATTAATTTAGATAAATAAAAAAATAAGAAAAAAAGAGAAAAAATAAACACAATAAATTTTTTAAATTATTATTTTTATTTACCTCAAACCATTAAATAATTGTTTAGATTTTTCAAGCAAATGACAGAATTCTAAAACAATTTTTCTATCTTGCTCTTCAGTTGACTCCATTTCAACCATAACGTCAAACAATTAAAAAGAACCTGGAAATACATGATTTTTTTTTTTTTTAAATAAAAACTAAAGTTTTATAAATATTTTTTTTTTTTTTTTATGAAACAAAAAATCTGCTAAGATAATTATTCACAGAAGAATATTGTAGTTACTTTACTATTTATTTTTTGTTTTCTTTTTTTTTATCTCAACAAGAAAAAAGTTCATTCAAAATTAACAAAAAATGTAACAATAATAAGCTCTAGACAGGAGTAATTTTCAACTCATCAATGATAGTATGAAAGGACATTTCGTTGGATAAATAATCGTTTGTATTGGCATAATTTTAATGTAAGAAATTAATAACAAAAAATGGTTAATATCGTTAATATGTTAAATGTTGGTAAAATTTGATCAAATCTAAAAAAGTATCAATATGTGTCTTCCTTTTTTGGACTTAAACAAAATAAAGTCTGATCATAATATTTCGTAAGTCAAAACAAAAATAGAAAGGATAAAATAAAGCTCTCCTATAAATAGAGCTCCTAAGTGTTAATATGTACTTTGTTTGTATAACAATTTTAGTATGTTGGAAATGATCGTTCCTACAACAGAACTTATGAAAATCGAACGAAATGTACGAAAGTGGCAAAATAAACTGATACTTTTATTATTATTAATTTTAAGGATGTGTAACTTTTGTTATCCTAGTATTTTTATATTTTTAAGGCATAAGTGGCGAAAAAGCATAATATTTAAAAAAAAAAATGAATAAAAAATGTTTTAAATAAAGATAATGAACTCTGTATGAAAGAGCAATGGGAGTTGAAAAAAAATGTGGACTATTTTTTTTTATTTTTTTTTTTTACATATAATTGCATACGACAATATTTATTTTTCTTTGCTAAATAGCCTCAAAAAATGAACAGAATTTTTTTTTTTCGTTTTTCAAAAAAAACAGAAACTAATAGGTACCTGTAGTGTATAGAATATACTGTTCAAGTTCTACTCAAAATTAATAAGCTCACTTAAATGACTTTTATCAATTATTATTAAAATTATGCATTAATATTAACATTATGAATCAATTGCAATGACGTGAACTTCCGGTTTGAAGATCATTGATTAGTCAAGTTTTTGATGAATTTGAGTTTTAGATTAACTCTTGCTTTCCTCTTGTTGACAAACACCATTTGCCAGCAAAAGTTCTATATATAAAACTCCAAATTGAACCGGGATGAAAAATTTTCATTCACCACACATAAATTACCTACATTTTTAAAAAAAATTAAAACTTTATTGCTAGAAGCAAAAAATAAAAAAATAGTTTTCCGATTAAAACAATCCTCTGTCACCTGTTGGAGGTATAATTAAAATAAAATAACCATACATTATTTCAATTTTAATGTAACATAGATATATACTTACATAATTCATATGTATATTCATAAATTACATATAAATTTTTTTATTTATATACTTTATAGTTATTTTATGTTAATTATGTTTTTATTGTTGATATACTCCAAAAAAAAAATAAAAAAATGGTAATAAATAAACATACAAAAGCTATGTACATAAAAAAAATAATTATAACTAATGTTTGCACAATTAGATGTTCGTTCATTTATAGTCTTTGCTTCATCACAAAAAAAAAAATATATACGTTAGTTAATTTTTAATTTAAACAGATCAAGTATTTATAGACAGGAAATAATATTATGTTTATGAGAAAAAATAAAAAAAAAATTATAAGAGTGTTCCAAATTTTTAGTGCACCTAATATAGTTTATTTAAGCCCCCAAAGGACTTACCTTCGCTAATTTTGTAAAAAGAGGTATACTTAATTGATTTGTTTTTTTATCTGAAACATAGATAAAATTGCTATTTGAGGCCAGTGAGTTAATTATTTTTAAACGTAAAATGTCGGTTCAAAGCGCAGTTTATAAATAACCCATCATACATTTATAAAATAGTCTGAAAAGTTAAATCTTTGTTTTTAAAAATATTCTCTAAGCTTTAATTACAAATATAATTGTCTTAAATGTTTGTCTAGTAAATACAACGTAACATTTATTAACTTTTATAAGAGGCTGGTGCATATGGCAAAAAAAACAAAATTGGTAGCCACTTATCAGAGCAAACAATTGAAATTTTAATAGACACATTTTATTGTAAAGTTCTTTAATTTTTTTTTATATATGAAAACTATAATTTTATTGAATTTTGTATGTAGTATCTGTATCATATAAAATTAAGGTTTTTATAATATGAAATGGTATTAAATGTTTGGTGAAAAAATAAAATAAAACCAGTAGAACTTATAAAAAAAATAAAATACTCAAGAGATTAAAGTAAAATAATTAAAAACTACAATTTTTATCATAAAAAGAAGTAAATTATGTAGTACAACATTAAAGGTGCAGTTGTTTTATTGATAATCAACAAAAATAATTTTATTATTTTCATATTTCTAAGGTCTGATGTATCTGATGTAGGCTCGTTTACATACATAACAACATAAAATTAGGTTTTTCAATTATTATTTGATTATGGAACTCATTTGGGAATTTTTTAAATTGAAATTTATTGGTAAAATCTTCAGCGGTATATTGTATATTTATTTGTTATTGGCATAAACTATATGTACACTAATGAAATTTAAATAATATGAAGTTTATTCAACTTAATTTTACTTTTTATTCGTACTTAAGTACTTATAACATATAAGCTTAATTAAGAATAGTTAATTGACTTTGATGTAATTTATGGATTACGATGAGCTTTACTTAATTGACATAACTAATAGTTTATTTTGTTATCAATTTTTCTTTTTAACCTTAACAAAAATAATTCCCCATTACTTTTTTTTTTAATTTTACTTCTTCAAAATTACCGACAAGCAAACAATTTACTTAAAAAAAATTGTACGAAAATTGGAGATAAAATTGTTGAAAGCACCTCGAGGAAGACTTTCCTATTTATATATTTTATGATTGTTTTTGTTTTATTTTCATTCTGGAATACAAACACACCTACAAATTCTTTACAAGCTCTTTTATATGCTTCAAATCTGTGGAAATATTGTCGAAGAATTTTAATAAATAACAGTCGCTTCGTAATATGAATCCCTTTCTATCATGCTATGTAGTTTACAAATTGTCTTAAATTTAATTAACTTGTTTTAAAGAAAATATACAAACATTTTTATGTTTTGTTATTTTTTTTTTTTTTTACAAAATGCAACAGTTTTAAACAACTATAATGCAATGAAAGGAAAAAAAAAAAAAAACAATTACACAAACAATTAATATCCATGTATGTTTAACAACATAAAAGTAAAACGTTTTTTGCATATCAATATCTAATAAATTTAAATTTTTCATAGTTAAAATACAAAAAATTGAAGAAAATTCATATTGGGTTTTCTTTTTTTCTTTTGCACTTTTATGCACATTCTTCATAAACATATAATGCAAGTGCATTTCTATTTTAGATTTGATTGTCAAGGACTATTAAACTTGGTTATATTTCGATCCTAATTTCTTATGTCTAGATTTCGTAATTTCTTATGTTATAAGTTATAAGTGCCATAATATATTTTTAGATTTAATTTTATTCATAAATAAATTGTATTTAGTTTTTTCTTTTATTTATTTAAAATTTATAAATTGTGAGACTTAAATAAGTATATAAAAAAAAAAAAAAACAAATAAGTTCCTATACTATGTTTAAGTTCCAGCCTTTACATTTTATTAATTTTATATTAATTCTCGTATTAATTATACTTCTGAAATGCTCTTCTCTTTTGTTCTATAGATTTTGTTCTTATGGATCAGTGAATTGGAACTTGACTAAATATATAATAAAATATATAATAAAATTTATAATAAAATATATAATAAAAATATAGAAATATCTTCAAAAGTTTTATATTGAAGAATTATCAAAAATTATTTCAGATAGTAGTTACTTTTTACTTGTGAATGGTCATGCAGATATATCTATAACAATAACGCAAAAATTAGATTTTTTTTTTTTAAATCAAAACAATACCTAGAAACCGTCTTAAGCTTGATCAAACCCTATTCTATATTTATTTTATTTTGTATCTTTATTCCTGACTTTAGAATTGTCCTAAATTTATATATTCTTAATTTTATATATTATGTATGTTTTTCTACTATGAAGAAGAAAATAAAATCAAAATTTCGAACAAATAAAAAAATTCATTTATAAAAATTTAATTCAATCGAGAATTAAATCTACATTTTGTGTTATTTACGTCTGATTTATTTTAATATAAAGTGAAGTCATAAAATTTGGTGCTCTTCACTGTAGCGTTTGCAGGAGAATATAAGAGAGCTTTGACAAAGTAGTAGAACAATCGTATAGTGTGGTCGAGTAGTTTAAGTATATGTATTTTCTGTAATATAAGGATTTTTCTCTGAACTCTCTCTGAACTCGCTATTATAAAGATTAGTCAAACATCCACTATTAATTTTATTATTATTTGTATTATATAGTTGCAATTGCATATTTTTATTATCTTTAATCATTCAAATGTTGACAGTGGACATCTTCGTGGGACAAAGACAATCTAATTCGTTATTATATTATCATTCAACATTCAATATGTTATGATTATTATGTTTATAACATGTGGCAACTATCAGATATTGGTCAATACAGCACACAATTATTGAATTTGATTCGTTTAGCAACTACTATCTCAAAACAAAATTCAAATAACATTCGAAAAGAGTAAGAGACCCCCTCAAAGAAATTCAATTGATGGCGCCAATTGTTTTTTTTTTTTTTTTTCATGAAAATTTAATTGTGAATATTTAAAAAAAAAAAAAAATCTATAGAATGACGTATTTTAATATGCGAGAAAATATTATAAAAATTTAAGATAATATAAAAACGAGAATTCGATAGGCAGACATTTCGACTTTTGTGATCACACTATGCTTCTATTTTTTTTTTTATTCTTTTCTTAACATAAATATTTATTGTTGTTGAATGTATATTCCGTAGATAAATGTTCTTCTATATCATACTTGGCCAAACTGCGGCTCGCGAGCCGCATGCGGCTCTCATTCTTCTTCACTGCGGCTCTAGCCACGTTCGAAAAAATATTTTTAAAAATTGATTACAAAAAATACGATTTAAAAAAATCGTTTTCTTATGTCATATAATTTTTCTTTATAAATAAACATGCATGCGAATTTTTTTAAATAAATTATGAATGAAAATAAAGATAAATGAAAATGACAATAAAGATAGTTTACATATTGTCGGTCTCGTTTTGTCCTAATCAGAGACTTGAACCGGAACTGAACCGAAAACCGAAAACCGGAAAAAACCGAAATTTTATGCCAAACCGTAACCGTAACCGCACCGAAATTTAGTAAAAACGAAAAACCGTAACTGAAACCGGAACGAAATTTTTTTCGGTTTCTTTTTCGTTCTTTTAGTTTTTTTTACAAAAGAAAAAATTGTGCTTACATTTAGACATTTTTTTACATCCAAGAAAAATGTTTAACTTATTTTTGATATATTTTAGAATCCGAAAAGTGAAAATCCGCAATGTTCGTATATATAATTATAGTGTTGTATAGTGTTGAGCTTAACTAAATTTAGATTAAGTCCCAGATAAATTTATTTCAAGTCCTTTTTGTTCTTTATTTTGTAATTAATATTTGTATCTGAATTCATAATAGAAAGTTGTTGTGCCGCTATAATTTTGTTTTTCTTTAGGGTTTTCATGTGTGTAAGATACACAAAATGAATTTTTTCCTAAAATTAGTGAACTTTGCATGAAAAATTTTGGAGGTACAAATTACTATTTCAAACTCCCCCTTTTACATATTTGTAAATATTACAAAATAATGTAATGTATATATTTTGTATACTTAACATACGAAAACGCCAAAGAATCCGTCCCCGAAAATACTGAGATGACATAAAGACAATTTATTTTATGTCGCTTTAGATTATGTTATTCTACTGCATTTTTGTCAGTTTTTAGAAAAAATTAAAAAAATAATAGTGTAACCGTAACCGAAACCGTAACCGTAACCGGAACGAAAAAAAAAATACTAATTCGAAACGTAACCGGAACACAAAAAAATTTGAGGAACGAAACCAAAACCGAACCGAAATAAATATCGGTTCAACTCTCTGGTCCTAATATTGTAGAAAAATTATAAAAAACTAAAATTTTAATATGTTCAAAGTTGGAAGTCGAAAGCTCTTAAATTATCCGCAAGACTATTTTTATTTTCCCGAAAGTACCAAAACGTACTAAAAAAAAAAAATTCAAATACAATTTTCTCAAAACTATGTTTTGCAGTTTCGTGATTTTTGCATGAGACCGACGATATTTAAAACAATATCTAATTGCGGCTCTCGACAATTCTGATTTTTGTAATTTCGGCTCCTGTCGCGTTAAAGTCTGGCCACCCCTGTTCTATATAGTTGAAACTATAAATATTTTATGTATTTTATGTTGTATATATATATTATTTTTTACACATAAATATATAGAGTAAATCTTTTTAACCTAATTTTAAAATATTAACAAAATGAATACAATATGAAAAAAAAAAAAGTTAAGAAGTTTAATTTTTAGTCTCAAATATTAAAAAAAAAAAAAAAATAAGAAAATTCTTAATATTTGTGAACTCATAAGATAAAAAAAAAAAGGATGTAATACGGCTTTAACATTTTTTTTTTCATGCTCTTCTAAAGATAGTAGACAATTTGTAAAGTGGTTAGTTTTACAACAATTTCTTCTATTTTTTTTCTTTTGCCGAATAGCGCTATGAATCATTATCAGAATATTTTCATTTATCATCATTTATATGTACATACATACCGTATATATATATATAAATATAATATGTAAAAAAGAAAAATATTACTAGGATTATAGTATTAATATATAATTTTCACTTAATTTTGGCAAATTTCCAAAAAAAAAATAAAAATAAAAATTTCAAAGGAAATTATAACTTCTCATGATAAAATTAAAATTATTTATGTTAAAAATAATAGTTAAAATGAAATCAGGATTTTTTTAATCAAATTATATATGTTATAGAATGCAAACCGTTTCGTTTGAGCTTTTTGAAGACGCATTTTTGTTAATTTTTTGAATTCAAGCTTTTCTCAATTATATAATTAAGCGAAATTTCTGTATGTTTTCCAAATTCTTAAAATTTTGCTTTCATTAAACATATTAATTAACTCTTTTGCAAGAATGTTGGATGATTTTTGATGTACTTTATCTAGTTAAGTATATATAGGGGAGAGGTTTGCAGGTTGCCACTGCTTGCAGGTTGCCACCACTGATGTATTTTAACATTCTAGCAGTCTCACAAACTAAACTCCAAGTGACATCGACGTCAAAAGAACAGTTGTCCCTTTTATAACAGAGTGTTTACTGAGCAAAGTGTGACTTATTAATTTCAAAAACTTTAAAAATTAAAAATTGTGTTTTTGTCCTTTGCTCGTAAAGTGAACTTTTTTATTAGCAAATCAATATAAATAATTGGGTTGCGTTGCTTTTTCATTCAATTAACATATTCCAAAAAAGAATTAAAAATATATTATGAATTGGCAATTTTTTTAAATGGATTATACAAAATTGCGTCGGAATGCAGGTTGCCACCTTTATTGACTTGCAGGTTGCCACCTTGATGAAAGCACTGATGACTGTATGATTTGTTTGAAGAAAATGTCGGAAGTACACACAACTCTATTATGTGCCACAAATGCAGAAAAGCCGTTCACGCGAAATGTATTTCAGTGTTTAAATTTGACCGAATTCTGATTCCGATGTGTGCAATTTTATTTTTTATGTCAATTTTCGGTCATTTCTTTATGTTTACAGCCACTGGGTGCAAGTGAAATTCAATAAATTTGAATACATTTCTAAATGCGACATTTTTCAATTTCAGTTTTTCAAGATTTTCAGCAATTTACCAAAGAGTGGCAACCTGCAAGCCTAAATTTGAAGAGTTCGATTTTAGATACTTTTGAAAATTTGCTATAGAATTTTTATTTTTAAAGATTTCAAATGATTTCTAGGCCAGGATTGTAGCTTTTTACTTCCTCTTTCCAGCGCATATACTTTTTGTACAATACGGTCATTTTTTGACGAGTTATGATAAAAAAAAGCTATGGGGTGGCAACCTGCAAGCCTCTCCCCTACAAATATTTTGGTTGAAACCGAATATTAAATTAGCTATTAATAACTATTACTTTTAGCAAAAAAAATAAAGCTTCCTTAGGTATATAACACGAAAGAATGACGTATAGTATAGAAGCTAGAATGGATAGTATAGAACCTAGAATGGACAACATTTTATTTTTCAAGTTGACGTAAAATTTATTACTTTGTACTGTGATTATTATTATTCTTTCCTGTTTTTTTTTTCTTCTACTTAAATAATCCTCTTGTTGATTTCGTATTAAGGAATACAAAAAAAAAAAGAAGATATTTTAATAATTTCTTCTTATATAATAAAAATTCTTTGAATATTTCTGAACTTACTTACTTACATGTAATTCTAAAAATTTAATATTAAAAGTTAAAAAAAAAAAAAAGTTTTTTTTTTTTTTATTTGCATTTCAAGCCATATGCAAATCATTTGGTTTTCAATTTCTGATTTCGGTTTTTTTTTTTATTCTCACTCCTGTTTTCTATGGTTATTATTATGCAACCCCCTTTTTTTTTTTTACAACACGAAAAAAAAAAAAAACAGAACTCAACTTCCGATTTTTGCTTGTTCAAAAAATAATATGAACGCAAGAATAACATATGAAAATGAATATAATAACGAAAAAAAAAAAAAAATCAGGTATTTGCTTTGCACATTGTAAATTTCATATGTTTAATAAAAATGTTGGGGGTAAATAAATACACTTTTTTTTATTTTGCGGACTATTTGAAAATTCTGTAACATTGAATTATGTTTTGAATTTTTTGGTACCTACTGCACAGTAGTAGGTTTAATTATCGGTAGTGCGTGTACTTAAGTATATAAAATTGTCTTCAACTCCCAAAATTAATTAATTCTACATAATTTTACAAACATACAATATGTTTAAAAAAAAGTCTTTGATAATGTCAAAATCCATATTTAATGCAATAATTCTCAACATTTAACATTTTGTAATCTTTAAAATTGTATCTGTTTGCCTCAGCGACACCTCCCTACCTACCGTCTAAGTATTGTTATAATTCTTTTTAATTGATTGCTTATATTCGTAGCTGATTATTTAGCTGTTTAATGTTTATCTTCCTAAAAAAAAAGTATTTTTTATCAAAACATACCTATCTCAGTATATTAGAAACTTAATTTATAAATGACCGGAAAATTTCTATATTTGATACTTTTTTTCAATAAAAAAAAAGAAATATAGTCACGTGAATGATTTTTCATTTTAAATCTCTCTTCCATAATTTTTTTTTTTTTATTTTTTTATTCATGTTTTTTGACATTAACTTCGGTTACAATCTATTATTAAAATTGTAAACTAACTGGAAAGGATAATATCAAACATATCACGGTGATATTGTAATTTTTGCGAATGTCGTAGTGTAGTAATGAATTTTCAGTCAAGAACACAAACCATAATAAAAACGAAATTATTAAGGATTCAAAAAATTCTATTTAGCTCAAAAAGTTTTCAGGGCTTGGCTTTTGTTAGATTTTTAATCAGAAATTTATAGTTATCGAATAGCTACAATAATGTGTCTAATCTTTAGGTAAAAACACATAGTTTTAAGAAATGAGAAATTTGCCTCAAAGCTGAATACACATAGTGATTGTAAAAAGTCTTAATATTTTTTATTCAAAAAGGAAATTAGACATGCAAAATATTTTGATACTACCCCAAAATGAGAACACTGCACTATCATTGTCGTTGTTTTACCCCAGGATATTCAATAATAGAAAGATATGCGTTTTATGACTAAAAAGTGTATGTACTTCAAAAATATATTTAAAAAAAAAAAACAGTAAAATATACTTAATACTTACATAGTTTTTTTAATTTTCCTTTAATTAATATCAAATTTATGTTACGTTAAAATAATCTATAGTTAAAATTAGTTGAATACGAAATTATAATTCGGAATTTTATATTTTATTTTTTTTAAGAAATATCGATATTAAAGTACTTATATTTGATTTTATTTAATAATTTTTTATTAAATTATACTTTACTTTCTTTTTTTTTTTTTAATAATTTTAGATCACAGCTTTTTTCATATTTAATAATTATATAAGTAATATTTTTATTTTCTTATTTAATCTGAAAATAAAAAATGTTTAGATCGAGGTTTAGATTAAATATCATCAACAGTAGTATTTCAAATAAATAACCACGTACTGTACGAAACTTAGAATACTATTTAGTAGTTAAGTAATGTAAATGTCATATTAATTAATGTAAATCGTATGGTAACTACTGTTATTGTACTATTCCTGGGTATTTTAAATTATGTATAAGGTAATAATACTGCTCGTCCTAGTTTTACAACAAAAATTTTGAAAAATCTTCCAATATTCATTCATATACACTGCACCTGTTATATTTCAGATCATTTTGAATAAGACAAAAATTTAATACAGAAAAAAAAAATTGATTCTTTTAAATTTGATTGATTGCCTTTATTTAGTAATTATTTACTATTACAATATTTACATTTTTAATAATCATTACTATCACTTTATTCGTTTATTTTTAAACGACACTTAAGTAAACCATTTTTTCTTTTTTATTAACGCGATCGAAACAAACCTCCGCATATTCTCTTAAACCATCTTCTTTATTTTTTGAATAGTTACTTATAGTATCTACTTAAAAACTACATAAAAACTTATTTTAAGCAAGCAATGGCCCGTCAAAGAAATTATCAAGAAATCCAGGTTGTGATCAGATATTCATAACATGTACCCAAAAAAACCATTTTCGTTGGACAATATTGTCAATAAAGAAATATTCACTTGAAGCACAGTTCAGTGATATATAGCTGTATCTATCTGCACTTAAATTTAAAGGTTAATTCTAAAGGTTTCTTTATCTTTGTTACCTTTTCCATAGTACCTTTGGACCTTCTATTGGACCTATAGTACCTATGTAGTAGGTATGATATAGATACATATCTAGCTTGTTTATTAAAAGCTTTTCAATCACATTATGTGACATTTACTAAATAGCTAGGTACATACTAAACTACTTTGAGTTTCAATGAGTTCTTGAAATGAGAAAATAGTATCGTAGCTATAATTGAAGTTTCACTTTGTAGAATACTAATAGATAGGCATCTAGATGTCAACTTCAGAGTAATACATAACAACTTAACCTTAAACCAAACTCATGGAATAATGGAAATTTTAATGAATTCAAAAGTTATATTCTTGATCATTTATAGCGAAAATCCTAAGCCGCAGAAAAAGATTAATATAGGTAGGTATCTAGAACTAATTTTTGTTACTCTTTTAATGTGCTTCAGAACAATATAATTATATACATGATAGACATAATATTAAGAGGTCGGTAACTATATTAGGTAGATAGGTACCTATAACTATGCAATTTTTTTTTCGTTGCGGCTAAAAGAATCCAAATAATGTCAAAACACACTAAATACACAAAAAATTCCAAAACTGATAGCCTTCAGTTTTAATTTCTTTTTTCCTAAGGTTTTTCCGCCTACAATCAAAAAAAAAAAAAAATCCGCGAAAATTTTACTGCACTTTTCCTCAATGAAAAAAAAAAAACATGGAAAATTTATTTAGAAAAAAAAAACCCCTGACTCTACAAAAAAAAAAATCGTTGTGGATTTTTCAAAATAAATTTTCTTTAAATTTAATTTTTAATTATTTTTTTAATTTAAAAATAATTTCTTTTAAGATTTCCTCTCCTCAACAATAAATTTTAAGTTGTAAATTACAAATTTTTTTATTCCTTCCACACACACATTGCCAAAAAAAAAAATTTTTTTTTTTTACAAAATCCTTATAAGAATTTTTTTTTTCATTCTATATTTAAAAAAAAAAAGGATGAAAATTTTTTCTAATTGGAATTTCAATAATGAAATTTTAATATATATTTTTTTTTATTTTAAGGAAATTTTCATTTATTAAACTTGTATTCATTAAATTTATATAAAATTATTTATAAAAATTAGATTTTTAATAAATATTAAATAATTTTATTAAAATTTAGATTTAAAAATTAAAAAAAAAAAAGAAAATTGTTTCTTCCTACTTGTTTTCCCGTATTTTTATTGATTTTTTATAATGAAATGTCAGCAAAGTATAAAAAAATTACCGTTAATATAGTTTTCTAGCATAACATTTTAATGGGAAATTTTTTTTCATATTACCGCCAATGAAATTTCACATAGTTGCAATGCCAACATTAAAATCAAAACAACATTGCCAGAAAGTCTTAAAGAAATATTAATGTAAACAAAAAAACGACACAGAAAAGACTTGACATTTTCTCCCGGCCGGGAAATTTTGAATTATGCTTAGTTTACATGATAGTCCAACCGTGGTTGAGTCGAAATGTGATTGAAAAGAGGTCAAGTGTTGAACTGTGGTTGAATTGAGTTTGAAAATGACAAGATCAAACAACAAAAAAGAAACAAAACAAACAGCTGTTGCTTATTTTTAACCGGCTTAACCGTTTACATGGATAGAGTTAACTTAACCGAGCGAATTTCTTGGGTTCAGTCAGGTTAACCCAGGTTAACTCTACCGCCCGTTACATGTAGTTGAACCGTAGTTGAACCCGGTTTCAATTCTCCATGTAAACTAGGTAATAGTTCCTTCGCCCTGTTGTAAAGTAAATGAATTATGTCAATGATTTATAAACTATTATATAAAAGTCGTATGATGTACAATTAATCGATTATTAGTATTATAGTCAAGATAGAATTAATTCAGTTTTTTTTGCTGAGCTACAAAATGAAAATTATAAAATGTCATAAAAGAATTGAGACTGAGAACTGCTGTATTGGTGGTTTTTTTCTCTTCAAAATAATGTAGATAAAAACCCCAAATCCGTAACAGAAAAAAAATTTTTTGTATTCGCGATATGGCAAAACTTTTTTTGTGGTGAAATTTTTTTTTGTTATAAATTATTTTTTTTTGGTGTAATAATATTTATATTGTTGACATTTTACGTGTTCGTGTCAAAAATTATAAGAAAAATGAAGAAAAATTCAATTTTTTTGTTTTAATTTTTTTTTAAGAAGATTTAAAAAAAATGTATTTTGCAAATAAGAATTTTTATTCATAATTAAAATTGAATTAATTAAAATTAAAACTTGAATAAAAATAAAAAAGAAATAAATATTATAATAAAAATAAAACAAATAGAAAAAAAACTTTGAATAAAATAAAAAATGAAAATAATAAATAGCATAAAATTAGAAATGTTTTTCGCACATTTTTTAATTATAATTTTATTAATTTTTGAAAAAGCCAAAGCTGACGAACATACACACATCGTAAGCAGTTTTTTTTTTTATTATTATTTATCTTTATTATTTATTTATTTTTATTATAATTTTTTTTTTTAATATTTAATGATTTTAAATAGGTAGGTAGGTATGTTTTTTTTTCACAATTAACTTCAGGGTCTCAGGGATTCATTTTGTCATCAAACTATATTTTCATAACATAATATTGTTTTTAATAAAGTTTTACGAAATTTAGAAATTTATGTTTAAAAAAAAATTCCAAATGCTTGTTTAAAAAGGAAAAAAAAAATCCAAATGCTTGTTTAAAAAGGAAAAAAAAAAAAAAAAAATATTTCCAAATAAAATAAACAATGTCTCTATCATCGTCATCATCATCATTGTTATCTCTTCTAAAATTCTTTCATTGGCTTAATTTATGTGTCGCCGGCACACACACAACTTCTGACGTTAATCAAATTTAATTTCCATAAAAATGTTAATTGAACGTAGTATTTTTTTGATTAGAATTACATAGGGAAACATTCTCTTCGACCGGAGTTATATTAACCTCAGAAGCCTGATATAAGTTGGGTCCATTAGTTATATAAGAACTATAAGCAGTTAAAGCGTTGTCGTCATTGGTAAAAAAAAAATTCTATAACACATTTTTTTTTCTTTTTAGTACAATGACAAAGAAGAAGTTGTTCTGTGGATGAATACAGTTGGTCCATATGCTAATCGGCAAGAGACTTATGCTTATTTTTCATTACCATTTTGTGTTGGTAATAAGCCGTCAATCAGTCATTATCATGAAACCCTTAGTGAGGCACTTCAGGGTGTTGAATTAGAATTTAGTGGCTATGAAATGGAATTTAAAGGTGTGATAATCAAATCATTGAATTCAGAATTTAATAAAAACAAAAAGCCAATGATCAGCTAAAAGAACTTAGTTCTGTTATTCCTATATATATATAACATATATATTTTTTTAGTTGATGTTCCATCAAGTGTTATATGTATGGTGGAGCTTACTGAGGAGAAAGCAAAAGCCTTTACATATGCTGTTAAAAATGATTATTGGTAAATTTGTGAAAAAAAAATAATAATTCAGGTTTACATTTTTTTTTTTTTTTTTTTTTTTCAGGTATCAAATGTATATTGATGGTTTACCAATTTGGGGAAAAGTTGGTGAAAAAGATCTTAAAGAAAATAAATTTTATATTTATACGCACAAAAGATTTGATATTGGATATAATGGTAAACAAATTGTTGATGTAAACTTGAATACAGAGAAAAAAGAACTTTTGGCAATCGGAGCTAAAATAAAATTTTCTTATGAAGTTAATTTTAAACCTAGCAATATCAAATTTGAAGATCGTTTTGATAAATATTTAGATCCAAATTTTTTCCAACACAGGGTAAGTAATAAGTTTAACGCATACTTATGGAAACGATTAGAATAAAATAAAAGGTTTTAGCTATTTAAAAAAAACCTTAACAGAGACAACCTTGTATTATTATTGTTTTTCTCTGTTAAACTTTTATTTCTATTGTTGTTAAATATTTTATATAGAAGCGCCAGAAAAATTAATATTTCTCGATTTTTAACAACTTATTTGATAATTCTTCCGAAACTCCTCATAATTAGTTAAGTTTATTTAGTTAATTTAGTTGTAATAACTATTATCATCGTCAATTTTGTAAATGAATACTTGCGAATTTTTGAGGCGTTATTCAGGCATTATTGAGTGCTTTGTAAATTATGAACATTTTGGATCATTTTTGAATGAAAACCTTTATAAATATTTTTTGTTTTAGATTCATTGGTTTAGTATATTCAACAGTTTCATGATGGTAATTTTTCTAGTTGGTTTAGTTTCAATGATATTAATGAGAACTTTGCGAAAAGACTACGCCAGATACAGTAAAGATGAAGAAATGGATGATATGGTAGGTTTTTTTATTAATATTGTTATTAATCTTACTATTTTAAAAATTAAAATCTACGAATAATTTAAAAATTTATTTAATTTTGCGGTTTAGAAAATAATGTTTTTTAAATATATTTAGGAGCGAGACTTAGGCGATGAATACGGTTGGAAGCAAGTCCATGGTGATGTTTTTAGATCGCCATCTCATACACTATTGTTCTCGGCTTTAATTGGTGCCGGTTACCAGCTTACATCCGTTGTGTTTTCTGTTATAATTTTTGCAATCATTGGAGAATTATATACCGAGTAAGTCCTTCAGCTTCTTGAATTATAAATATTTTAAGTGCTAGAAAATAGAATTTTTTTTTCTTTCTTCATATTTTTTTCCCCTTTTAGACGAGGTTCAATGCTATCAACTGCGATTTTTGTTTATGCTGCAACATCACCAATAAATGGATATTTTGGAGGATCTTTATATTCTCGACTTGGTGGCAGAATTTGGATACGACAAATGTTGGTGTCCGCATTTATGGTGCCTTTTTTTGTTTGTGGTACAGCTTTTTTTATAAATTTTATTGCCATCTATTATCATGCATCAAGAGCAATACCATTCGGAACAATGGTAGCAGTAACATGTATTTGCATATTTATAATTTTACCATTAACATTAGTTGGTACAGTTGTTGGCCGAAACTTAGATGGTCAACCAGATTATCCATGTCGAGTTAACGCAGTGCCCCGTCCAATTCCTGAGAAGAAATGGTTTATGGAACCAGGAATTATTATATTATTAGGGGGTGTTTTACCGTTTGGGTCAATTTTCATTGAAATGTAAGATTTGCAAATAATTTTGCTTACAAACCCTTAACAGCTTAATACTAGAATCTGTTTTTGGTATAGAAAATCAAAAAAGTTAAAGAAAAGAATAGTTATGGTGATTAAAATACTTCCTTGTATAAGAATATACGAATTGACGAAATAGTTAAGATAATGACACTTAGAAACAAATTCTATAACTAGGACCTTAACAAATTCTATAACTTTGGACCTTAATTATTATTCATTTTTAATTAATTTTTTTTTCTTGATCAAAACTTAATTAAAACAATTTTAATAAATTATTTACATTATGCAAAGATAGTTTAATATCCAAAAAAATTAATATGTCTACATTGCTGAACAGTATTATTATTTTATTAGGTACTAAATATGAAATTTCAGCTTTTTCGAAAAATTTATCTTCAGTGTTCGAGAATCTAATACGAAAAAATCTCAATCATAATATTTATTTAATAGCTGAATATAAAAAAAAAAATTTGTGTTTTAGAATTATATAAGTACATAAAAATATAGAAAAGAAACATAACAATTTGTTAGGGGGATTTCGGTGAGTTTTTGTGAATCCTCAGATTTTTAAATTATTAATACAGTTTCCTGTGGGAGAACAACAATTGTTTTTAAGTTTCATTATCATTACTATCTACTAATAATTAGGAATAACAATTATTGATAATTTATATTTTTTTTTATATATTTTTAACTTCGTTTCAGGTACTTCATTTTTACATCCTTCTGGGCCTACAAAATTTATTATGTTTATGGTTTTATGTTATTAGTATTTTGTATTTTAATGGTTGTAACAGTTTGTGTGACAATTGTATGTACATATTTCCTTTTAAATGCTGAAGATTACCGATGGCAATGGACAAGCTTTCTCTCTGCAGCTGCAACAGCAATTTACGTTTATGCATATTCGTTTTATTATTTCTTCTTTAAGACGAAGTAAGTACAGAAAATTTATAAACATTCAAGAACTAAGAAAGTGTGGGAATCACTTTTCTTTTTCAGAAAAAAAATTGTTAAAATTAATTTTTCGTTGTATTCGTATTATTATTTGTTTCACGAATGATAATGTCTATGGTTTTTACAAAGAGATAAAAAGATTTAAGTATACATACCTGGGTATTTTAAAGCATTTTAGCGTTGAACGAAATGAATGGACGAGTCGACATACATTTAGATAATGAAAATATTCGCACTTAGGAAGTGTATGTTTATAAGAATATTAAAAAATGTTATACGAAATATGTGAAATGAACTAAATTGATTTTTGTTTTTACATATTTTTTATTTTTGTAAATATAACCCATTATGTATGTTTAAAGAATATTTATCTTCCTAAATAAATAGCACTAAAATGTTATCGTAAATCGGGGTAACTAAGTTTTGCTCAAAAGCATACCATAGAAGAGAATTAATTATTCGTCAATTAAATCATTACCTAAATAAATGAGTATAAATAAATTAATCAATCTGGTTTAATAAAATATTTACAAACACATATTGAAATTTCAAGATCTAATCATAATTTTACAATTTTAATTTATTTTTTATAAATTTTTTTTTAGAATGTATGGCCTATTTCAAACTAGTTTCTATTTCGGCTATATGGCTTTGTTTAGTGGAGGCTTAGGAATTATTTGTGGAACAGTTGGATATGTTGGCACAAGCATTTTTGTACGAAAAATTTATTCAAATGTTAAAATAGATTAAGTTGACATGAAAATTAATCAAAAAATATTTATTTTAAAAGAAATTTACATGATAAAAAACTTCTATAAAATAAAAATAAAAAAATTTTTAAGTTCATATAAAAAAATTTTGATTTAAAATTATATAATAAATCAAAATTGTAATAATATCTATATTATAATAAAATTACTTTTAAAACAAAAACACCTCCTTTATGTCAATACAAAATTATAAGTTTATTATTTTTAGTAAAAAACAAAAATAAATTAATACAAAATAAAAATATAAAAATGAATAAAAGAACTTATTTATACTAAAAATAAATTGTTTTTAGCGTGTCGTAATGTTTAATGACAATGTGGTGGATAAAGGTGTCAAAATTCATTTACGAGTCGATGTACGTAAATTATAATTTATAATTTAATTTTACAATGACGAAATAACGAAAAAAAGTTACAGAAATGTCTACATCGATTAAGACACTTCAATCAAAAAAAAAAAATTATGAGCCAGATACAAAACTCAAATATTTTTCAATTTATTACTCTCTTTTAGCTGTGATTTGAATTATAACTAGATTAAATTTCCTGTAAAATAAAATTTACCATCATTAACTGAAATTAAAATGAAACAAAAATAATATTTCTTCACTTTGAGTGCAATCTTTTAATAACAGAAGATGCTACATCTTTGGCAGCTCCGATTTTAAAGCAGAATAAAGGTTATGTGCGTTAATGTTAAATTCGACATTCAATTTGACAAAGAATTGATTTGAACGTTAATGTTCGAGGATCTAGTATTTGTATCTTATGAGTTGTCCGATTAATTTATTTAATTTTTTTTAGTTTTTGGGTTCTTTTTGGTTTCTTTTCCAATGATAATAACCAAAAATAAATTGTTGATCAAACAAAATTATTTTATTTATTATTTAATTTTTGTAAAAGTTAATTTACGCTGCTGACAGGCCTTATAACAATTATATTCAAAAGGTTTCATAACTTTTATTTTCACCTCAGTCATCAAACAATATCTGCAGAAAACCTATTCTTATGACTTATGATGAGTAAATAAAATATTTAGGAATATTTATGTTTTATTTTATTTAAAAAAATTACTTGAAATACATCATTTACGCAAAAAAAAATTCATTAAATGTTATTCGTATCTACATCTTGATAACTTAAATTAAGACGAAAATCGGTGAATTGATTAGTCACGTTGCAATTCCAGTTATAAACACAAATATTTTTTGAAAGCAATATTGTTTAGTGACATTTATTAATTTTAAGGAATGCTCATTAAAAAAGAAATAATATTGCATTATGAAGCATTTTGTTTAATAATAGAATTTTTCATTAGAACTATTTTTAATTCTGATCTGTTTGAGGTTGTGTTTTATATAACTGATAATAAATTCCTCTTTTACTTAACAATTGTTGGTGAGTGCCGAGTTCGGCAACCCTTCCATCATCAAAAACACATATCAAATCAGCATTTTGAATTGTCGATAATCGATGAGCTATAATAATACAAGTTCGACCCGAACACGCTATATCTAAAGCTGATTGAACCACCTTAAATTTTTATTTATTATTTTTAATATTTTAAGATAATGTGATAAATATGAATAAATTGGATTTATTACCTTCTCACTCTGCAAATCTAATGCTGATGTTGCCTCATCCAGAAGTAATATTTTAGGGTTACGAACCAAAGCCCTGGCAATAGCAATTCTTTGTTTTTGTCCACCCGATAATTGAGTTCCTTTAGATCCAAGACGAGTATCATATCCAAGCGGTAAATTTATTATAAAATCATGTGCATTTGCTTGCTTTGCAGCTTCCATAATTTCAGCTAATGTGACTTCACGTGAATTATCACCATAAGCAATATTTTCAGCAATAGTTTTTTCGAATAAAATTGGTTCTTGTGAAACAATTCCTAATTTTGCTCGAAGATTTTCTAAATTCATATCTTTGGAAATATTTCCCTGCTCAATTTGCTACGATAATGAAAAATTTATATAAATAAGAAAATGTATATAAATATAAGTAATAACTTGTATATACTGAATAAAAAAAGTCATATTTTAGACTTACAATTTTTCCTTTATCTGGATCATAAAAACGCTGAAGAAGTTGAATACATGTTGATTTTCCACAGCCCGAATGACCAACAAGTGCAACAGTTTTGCCTTGTAAAATTTCCAAATTTAGACCTTGTAATACTGGAATATTAGGTCTTGTTGGATATTTAAATTCGATATCTTGATACTTAACCCCGAGATATTGATTCATGTTGGCGACATTTTTACTAACAGGAGGTGGAGATTTAATAAGTGGTTTCCTATCCATCAGTTCAAACAATCGATGACCAGCTACAAGTCCCGCTGTAAAAGCTGGTGTGAATGCTAATGAAGCAGCTAACATAAATGAACCGTAAAGTAGCGTTTCTGAAACACTAAAATTGAAAGTTAAGAGAAGTTTTTTTTTTATTTCAGTGATCAAGAGTATCGTAAAATAAATTTAAAGAAACCCATTTCATTGTGACTATTATTAACAAAATGTTTAAGTTCAATACCAAAATTTGTTAGTTGTTATTAAGAAAGATAATCGAGACAATACCAAAATTTGTTAGTTGTTATTAAGTAAGATAATCGAGACATTATTTCATAAACTATTCTTTACATACATTATAATATCTTGAAAAAATAGTTGTTCTTGGGAAACTAAAACTCCTCCATAGCATAATGCAAAGGCGTAACCGAAAAACAAAAATGATTGCCCACAAGAATTAACAAATCCTCTAAATCTTAATTTTTTTCTCAATAAATTTTCCACTTTTTTTATTTGATTTGTATATTGATCTATAATTGGTTGTTCACGTCTTAGTCCAGCGACAGTTCGTACATGTGTCACAGCCTCTGTTGCAACACGGCTAGCATCTTCTAAAATTTGTTTTTCTTCTAACATTGCTTTTGACATTAACCTGAAATTAACAATTTATATGTTTAAACATTTTAAGCTTATATACATTTATGTAGATAGTTACACCCCAGTAAGATTATTTTCTAAGATTGGAAATACATGTAAAACAGTACAATACAAACCATAAATATAAGTTAATTTCACTAAATAGGAACTTGATAATACAAGGGCTCCCTAGAATGTCTAAAATAATTATGTATATACTGATTGCCAAGCCGACTTTAAAAATAGTAAACAATAATCAAAGTTCTTGTTACTTACTTAGCTTCAAAAACAACTGAAGCAACTATAAATGGAGTCATTGATATGCATAGCAAAGCAATTTTCCATGAATAATAAAATCCAGTTATAACACTTAAAACAAAAGTCGATAACGATTGAATAATTCCACTTAATGGAAATCCCATAGCTCCTTGTACGTTGGCAGCATCTCCAGCTAATCGCGCTGAAAGTGCACCCACACTATTTTTTTCTTCATCATACCATGACATTTCTTGGTTCATCATTGATTTGAATATTAATGAACGAAGACGAACAGTAACTGCAGCGCCACAGGCATTAAAAATGTACATTTGAAGGAAACATATTGCTGCAGTAGCAATCCCAAGCGCCAAAAAAATAAATGATAGTAGGCGCGTGCGTTCGAGGGCATATTCTTCAGATGGCGACGCTAAAGCTGCATAAAATTCTCCAAAAACAATAGAAAATGCAGGATAAACAAGACCAAACATCAATGAAAAAACTATTCCGCAAAAAAGACGATCCCATTCAGGTTTCCCTAATTTAAAGATGCGAACAAATGCAGCCCAATATTTCACTTTTGGATCTTTTTCATTCTCCTTGTTCTCAACTTTTGATTTCAACTCAACATCTGAATAATTTGACGTTACACTGTTCAATCGTACTAAATGTTTTTCTCCAAGTTCAGTTTTCAAATTCAAAGAATCCAATTCAAATGATTTCTCATAAATTGCTAAACTTTTTTCTATAAAAAAAATAAAATTTTAATGTATGGAACTTGTATGGAACTTGTTATAAATTAATTTATGTTTACAAAATTAAACAAACAAATTCAACAGGTCAATCTGACCCACAAAACACGAATCTATGTTTCATAGTTTATGATCTTAACCCCAGAGAGTTTTAAATGTTTCTTTTAATTTGTAAGACCTTATTTCATAATTTCGAACTCACTTCTTTCGGCAACTTCATCAGGTTCTGGAGCTTTTAAATCTCCTGCATGAACCATTTGATAATATTTTCCATTCATTTTCATTAATTCTTCGTGACTTCCTTCTTCCAATACTTTTCCGTTATCGATATAAACAATTTTGTCAGCACCTTTAATAGCTGACAAACGATGTGAAACTACAATTGTGGTTCTTCCTTTACTAGCAGCGTCCAAAGCATCTTGAACTAATCTTTCCGAATTATAATCTAAAGCTGAAGTAGCTTCATCCAAAAGTAAAATTTTTGGATTTTGAATTAAAGCTCTTGCAATAGCAATACGCTGTTTTTGACCACCTGACAGTTGAGTACCTTTTTCCGCAAGCGAAGTTTGATAACACTATACAAGTTAGAAATACAAAAAAGAATTCAATGTTAAAAAATTATTGATATCCTGGCTAAAAGTAAAAATTATAAGTAATATTTTTTTTAGTACATGTTTCATTTGAGTTTTAAAATTTATTTCGTGTTCGGCACATTATCTCCATCTCAATTGGAACAGAATAGAATAGAATTTAACACTAATATATAATAATATTGTAGATAAGTTAAAGAAGAAACAAAATTAATTGACTTACATCTTGAAATTCAGTTATAAAATCGTGAGCTCCAGCTGCCTTAGCAGCTTCTTCAATTTCTTTCTGGGTAGCATCCGGTTTCCCATATCTTATATTTTCAGCAATAGTGCCCTGAAATAAAACCGGTTCTTGACCCACAACTGCTATCTGTGATCTTAACGATGATATATTAAAGTTTCTGATATTAGTACCATCTATTTGTATGCTCCCAAAAATTGGATCATAAAATCTTTGTAACAATTGAATGCAGGTCGATTTCCCACAACCAGATGAACCAACTAATGCTACCGTTTTTCCATTCTCAATTTTAAAATTCATTCCGCGTAAAATAATAATATCATCTCTTGATGGATAAGTGAAAAAAACATCTTGAAATTCGACATCCCCTATTATGCTATTCACAATTTTGCCATGTGTTGATAGAGGATCAATTTTAGATTTTCGATCAATAGCTTTAAAAATGGATACAGCTGATCCTCTGGCGACAGCAAAAGCTTCTAAAAACGGAGAACATCTGGCAACATTATCAGCTCCTACTACAATTCCAAAGAATGCCTAAAAATCAGTTAAAAAATAAATAAAATTAATATAAAAATTTAAAATGTATTTTCCCATTACAATCATTAAAATAGCTGGCGTATATTCTTTTTCTTCCTTATCTCGATCTTGTAAAATCAAATTGACCCCGTACCAAAATGCACCAGCGCAAGAAATAAAAAGTAATCCTCTTAAAACGCCGTCACTGAAACCAGTGAAAGCACCTTTGCGTTGTGCTGCTTTTTTAGCCGGAACCATTAATCTTAAAAATAAAACGTATTAATTTTTATTTTTAATTTTTAATTTATTCTAATATTATTTTAAATAAATATAAGTAATCCATGCATACTTGTCATAACGTTCGGATTCAGCCTTTTCCCCACCAAATGCAACTACAGTTCGAATAGCTCCCAAAACTTCTTCTACTAATGCACCTGCTGCAGAATATGATTCCAATTCTCTTGTAGTTAATTTGGTTTGATACTAAAAAAATAGAGATTTTTACTTTTTTGAAGGGACATGTATTTTCCAATTTCTCACCAAAGCAACATAATAATTGGTAATAATAACAATTGGAATGTAAACACTAACTGCCAAAGTTAATTTCCAACCATAACAAAATGATATTATTAGAGTAATTAGAAAACCAAGAATTAAATTAACAAAATGTGAAACTTTTTCAGCAATACCATCACGAATTTTTTCAATTTCACTATTAAAGAAAAAGAAAATTGAAAATTATATGCATGTTGACTCTGATAGATACTTTTTTTCTATGATAATTATTTTTTCCTCAACTTACTCAGTAATTCTTAGACCAAAATTTTGTTCACTAACAGTGTCATGCCAACCAATGTCTTGTCGAATCAAGGAATTAAAAAAATTAATTCTCATTCTAGTGACTTGTTTCAGAGCCACATAATTAAAAATATCAACGCGAAATATACCAGAAATAAATAAAACGAAAGATGTTATGGTCATAAGTATTCCATAAGAAATAGAATCATTATAAAGTTCTTCATTATTTTTTTCTTTAGTTGCATTAATCCTTAAAAATGATAAATTATAAATTAATAGCTTGCAATAATGTGTATATAATGTGTAAATTTCACTAACAATTGTACTCCACCTCCCATAAGAGGAAGCATATAAGTTTTTGAACTTATTCCTACTCCATAATTTCGATCTACCAACATTGACGTAAATTCACTGTATATTATAATTACACAAGGCATTGCTGCTGCTTTTATTAAAGTAAAAATTAAGCCAATAAAAATTAAAAAAAAGTCAAATGGTGTAGCGAAGCGATATAGTTGGAAATAACCAACAGGTTGTGTTAGATTTTTTTTTCTTTCAGGATCTTGTCTTTTGAGTTCATCTTCAGTCGACCTGAAATGAAAATAAACGTTAAATGAAAATAAACGTTAAAAAGTTAAAAAAGTTTCAAGAATTCAAGCTAGTTGGTTAGTATATTATGGTTTTCATTCTTTGCGTTTCTCCATAAGCGGGAAACTTCAATTTTTGTTTTCTTCAGACCCTCTGCAATTACAATTGCCATTTAGTATGCTATGCCTCAGCTTAGAAGATACTTAATATTTGTATGTAAACGTCATACAATTCTACTGTAATTATATTAAAATTATAAATTATATTATAATTACGTACAATGGAATAGAACCGAGATAATGTTAGGGCATTTGTATAATCCGTCAAAATGTTTAGATTTATTTTCACAAAAGGATTTTTTTTTTCATTTATTTTAAGTACAAAAAAAATAAAACAATTCTACTGTATAATTAAAAGTCTATGATAGACTTTTATCGAAAATAATAATAAAAGTTTTTATAATAAATAGTTTTCAACCGGCCGGCTTGGTGAGGTGGTATATAGTAATAAAATTTTTAATTGAATTAACCTACAGGACAAGCTAGCTATTTAATAAAAATGTTTGCTGTATACATTTTTTTTTGCATGCATAACTAACAAACATTAAATTATGAAATATTTAATTCAGAAAAAAAAAATTTTTTTTTTTGCATTAATTTTAAATATGTATGTAGATCGATCGCATCATGATCATAGTTAAGTTCATAAGTTTAAATAAATTTAATTAAGAGAAAAATGTCTCTGTGTTCCAGAAAATAAGGCACCAAGCATACTTATTTTCTAGATATGTAGATTTTATTTAAATTTGTAGTTATGTATTTTTTTTTCCAATTTTTCACTTATAATATATTGATTTAATTTCGAAACTTAATTACAATATATGAATTTTGAAACTTATGAGTAAAATGTATTTAAATATACGCAAAAATAAGTTCTATAAATGGTTCGAACAATTCTAATAATAATGGTATTTGAAATATAAGCACTTAAAACACAAAACTAATCCTCCCAATATAAGCAGACTTTCGGATGTGAATAACTTATGACTGAGAATCGATCATTCGAATGACGATTGCCGATTCATTTTTTAATTTTTTTCTCCATCAAGTTCCAGAAATCCAAAGTTGGACTTTCAAAAGTAATACCAGTTATTAATTTATTTTTTTTCAACTTACATTTTCTGTTTTTTTTTTTACACTTTTGAACTTAAAATATTATGTAGTTTTATATGTTTACATTAAAATAAAATTACGAGATTTTTTATAAGTTTATTTATTCTTATCTCCTCAAATTATAAATTAAATCATTTAATTATGACAATTAAAAAAATTTTTTTTTTATTATTTTTAAATCTCTTGCCAACTTTATCAAAAAAGATCTAAACGTTATGATTTATCATTAGAAACTAAATTAATATTTAATCGATGACAGTATTTTATACTTTCAATTTGTTTTAAATTCTTTTTTTATTAAAGTTAATTAATTAGTGATCTTTAAAAAAAAAAAAAGAAGGAACATCTGAAAAGAATTTGTAAATTTTTATCAATGAAATATCGAAAAAGCTTTATACTGAGAAAAAAAAATACTCTGAGTTGAAAGCAAACATCTTTTAAAGCTCCACAAAATATTTTTAAGATACTTTCTCATATTTGATTGATTCTTGTTAAGTAACCATCAATTTATTGTGCGACAAAAATTTTTATTTTGTTTTTGAAAATCATATAAATTAGATATATTATTTTATTGAATTTCGAAACTGATTCAAGAAACAAGTAGGTCTTGTACGTGTTAAAATAATGTGGTAAAAAAGTTCTAAAAAAGTGCTCAAAAAGTCCAAAAATGGTTATTAAAAGATAAAATGGTTGTTAAAAAATTTGACAAATATGAAATGTTTAAAAAAAATGATTTCACTTCCTTGTTCCAATCAGCATATTTTTCAATATTATGGAGTATTTTTTCAAAACAACAAAGAAACCAAAATAAATTTCTCTGTTATTAATTATAATTAAAAATTTAATTAAAGTAACAATTTTAATTAAATAAAATTTACGACCAATTTTCTAGACAATATTGTTTTATTAGTTTTTATGACGTTTCGACCTTTATGTGTAGGTGTATCAAAAACTGTAATTTAATTTACATTATAAATATAGATTACAATGATAGATTATAAATAATTTTTAATTACTAAAATCATCATTTAATGGAAAAATCAAAAAACCAAAATCAAAATTTTTATTTGAACAATACATAACTAAAAGGTAAAAAAATTATATTGTATATTGTAGGGATAATAAGAAAAAAAAAATTAAAAAATATAAGAAACGAAAATAAAGTCAAGTAATTATTTAATCCACATTTCCACCAGGCGTTAAATTAAAAATAAAGTAACTATTTTAAGTCCGTGGTTTTGAAATTTTTTGAAAATACAAGCTCAACTATCTCATTGTGATATTATGATTTTACCTTATCACGAGAATTTCTTGAATTTAAAATGCATTTCGAAAATTTTATTTTCAAATATATATGTTAATAAGAAAATAAGTGTTATATGCGATAGTATATATACTCGTAGAAGATCATTTTTAAAATAAAATTTATATAGCCTATAAGTTAATAATTTGGATGGATCCAAGTCTGACATTAGGACATTCAATAACCTTTCAATGATTTGTGATAAAAACAAAAAAATTTCTTGATATTTAATTTTTCTTCGTGAAGTAATAATTGCTTTAAGATTCCATATCTGTCTACGAATAAAGAATTAAAGTTTGTGAGGTTACAAAATTCAAACTTCAAATATAAAATATCTAATAGTTTATTTCATATTTTTCATCAAATTCATTTAAGTGTGAAATTAGGCGTGAAAATATTTGTTTTAGTTCAACGTATTAATTTTAGAACAAAATCTGTCGTATAATGTCTTACCATGTTGATAAAAAATAGGAAAGAATTAGTTTTTGTAATGGTGTTATAAAAAAATCGAAAAATTTATTTCATTAGTTTATTTTGGTTTTTTTTTTATTTTATTTATTACTTATTAGAGATTTATTTCCATTATCGTCTCTTAATATTTATAAAATTAAATATTTAAGCCTTAAATTCTTTAAATAACCAAAATATATTCCAAAATCCTTAAAACACAAAATTTAAATTAAATTTAAATCGTGTAAAATCTATAATCTAAAATCTAAATTCCAATAAATAAGCAATTCTTTATTATTATAACATAACATGCATAAAAAACCAATAATTTAAAAAAAATTAACTAATTATTCATCTGCTTTTGGTTGAGTTTGATAAAGTTTATAATATAAACCTTTTTTGTTTAATAATTCATGATGGGTCCCTAGTTCTCTAATTTTCCCACCATCGAACACACAAATCAAATCTGCATTTTTTACGGTTGACAGTCGATGTGCAATAATGATGCAAGTTCTACCTGAACGAGCTGTATCCAATGCTGTTTGAACTAACTAAAATTTAAAATAAATTTTTTTTTGTATCCAAGTTATTTTAATTCCTTTTTTTTTACTTTTTCGCTTTGTAAATCTAAGGCTGATGTCGCTTCATCAAGAAGTAGAATTGACGGATTGCGAACCAAAGCTCTAGCAATAGCAATTCTCTGCTTTTGACCTCCTGACAATTGTGTTCCACGTGATCCTAGACAAGTATCGTAACCTGTTGGCAATGAAGTGATAAAATCATGAGCATTAGCGTGCTTTGCAGCTTCGATTACCTCAGACAATGGCACGTCTCTCAAATTATCACCATAAGCAATATTTTCAGCAATTGTTCTTTCGAATAGAACTGGTTCTTGCGATACTATTCCTAATTTAGACCGTATTGTTTTTAAATTTAAATCAGTTGTTAGACCGTTCTCAGTTTGCTACAGAAATAAAAATTACTTAGAGGCGAAAAATAGAACCCCGACTTAAAGCCAGTTTTAACACCATAATGACCTTATGTTCTTTAAAAAGTATAACCATAATCACGTAATTCTCGCAAGGCCTTATGGCATTAAAAAAAATTAATTTATGTCAGTTCACACAAAATAAATTAAAAAAATTAAAATGATTACTATTTTTCCTGCATCCGGGTCATAAAATCGTTGTAGCAATTGAATACAAGTGGATTTTCCACATCCAGAATGTCCAACCAAAGCCACACTTTTGCCTTTCAAAACTTCCAACTGTAATCCATTCAATACTTGAACGTCAGGTCTTGTTGGATAGCGGAAATCAATGTTATGATAATTTACTCCAGGATAGTAATTCTTCAAAGCCTCGTTTTTGTCAAGTGGTTTCGGCGATACTATTTTTGGCTTTCGATCGATTATTTCAAAGAGTCGCTGACTAGCTATCAGAGCTGCAGTAAATGCGGGAATAAAAGATAAAGATTGTGCTAACATCATCGCGCCATAAAGCAATGTTTCAGATACTCTGAAAAGAAAAATTATACGAGATATTTTGTAACAAAATTAGGCCATATAACATGTTTGTAGACATTGCCATATACAATTGTGTTCATGACATCTTATATTTTTTATTTGTTTGCAGTTTTGAAAATATTTACTTCATTATATCCTGGAAATTCATTTCACCTCTGGATGTTAACACACCGCCATAACATAAAGCTGCAGCATAACCAAAATACATAGCTGATTGTCCAAAAGAATTTACTAATCCACGAAATCGAAGCTTATTCCTCAAAACCTTTTCTATTTTATGTATTTCATTTGAGAAATGTTCAATCAAAAGCTTTTCCCTTCTTAAACCAGCTACCGTTTTGATGAAAATTATCGCTTCTGTTGCGACTCGGCTCGCTTCTTCAATTAGCTTTTTTTCTTTTAAAGTCGCACTTGCTACAAACTTAGCTTCAAATATAACAGTACCAATTATGAATGGTACCATCGCACAACATAATAAAGCTAATTTCCATTGATAGTAGAAAGCTATACTAATACTGGCTGTGAAAATGGCTATGGCTTGAAAAATTCCGCTCAGAGGAAATCCTGTAGCTCCTTGCACGTTTGCAGCATCGCCAGCCAATCGAGCTGATAATACACCTACACTGTTTTGTTCTTGATCAAACCAACCCATTTCTTGTTTTAAAATTGATTCAAATGCTTGTGTTCTGTAAATAAATATAAAAATAAAAATAAAGTTTTAATAATTGAATTAAATAAATTAAAATTGAATATCACCAAGATATATAAAAATAAAAATTAATAAATTAAAGTTAAGAACATACATACATACATTAATGAATATCGTATTAAGTATACCTTAATCTTGTAGTCAATGATATCCCTGACAAATTGAACAAAAATATTTGTAATGAACATACTACAAATATGAAAAATGCAACTGCCAAACACGCAATTGATATAATAGATGTTCTTCGTAGTGCATCTTCTTCATTAGGTTCTGCTAGAGCGCTATAAAATTCTGCAATAATCATTGTCAATGTTGGATATGTAAGGCCAACTGCTACGGCACAAATAATACCAAATAAAAGTAATCCCCATTCAGGTCTCGCAGTTTTAATTATTCTTACAAAAGCTGTTGCATATGCTACCTTTGGTTCATCATCTACTTCATTTACTTTCTTTATGTCATTAACAAAACTGTCTGTGTGCTTTAAGGTAATTTGAGAACTACGCTTTCTAATCAATTCACTTTTAAAATTATTTTTATTCAATTCAGATGTTTTTTCATAAACCGTCATTTCAAGACTTTTTTCTAGAAAAAAGAGGAAATATTATTTCATAATATTTAAAAAAAAAAAACATTTACGAAACGTACTGCGGTTGGATTCCAAGCTTGTGACACTATCGTCTTTAGATTCCATTGTCGTGGAAGTAACCATTTTAAAATAATTTTCTTGAAGTTTCATGAGCTCATCATGTGTTCCTTCCTCTACGACTTTTCCATTTCCAATGAAAACAATTTTATCTGCATTTTTTATTGCTGACAATCGATGCGAAACTACAACGGTGGTTCGACCTTTACTAACACTATCTAAAGTTTCTTGTATCAATTTTTCAGAAGTGTAATCTAATGCCGATGTCGCTTCATCCAAAAGTAAAATTTTTGGATTTTGAATTAACGCTCTAGCAATTGCTATTCGTTGTTTTTGCCCTCCAGATAATTGGGTTCCTTTTTCACCAATCCAAGTTCCGTATCCCTTAAAAAATATTATTTTTATTTTGAAAATAAGTATCACTTTTTTTTCTCGACTCGGAAGTTCGAGTCTGTTCTGTTCTGTTGACATTATAAAGATATTATAAATTAAAGATCATTAAAGACTGTATCAACTTTAAATGTTAATTCACTGAAAATATTGTTTCGCTGTGTCATTCTTTATTTCTTGAACTTACATGTGGTAACGTTTTAATAAACTCATGTGCACCAGCTAACTTGGCGGATTCTTCAATTTGTTTCTGGGAAGCATCGATATTTCCGAATCCAATATTCTCTCCAATAGTACCTTGAAATAAAACAGGCTCTTGACCTACAATAGCTAATTGTGATCGCAACCAGGAACTAATAAAAAAATTAATTAAAAATTAGAATTAGTTTTGACTTTAAATATATAATGTACAATATAAACCATACACTTTATATTTTTTTATGTCCATGCCATCTACAAGTATATTTCCCAAAATTGGATCATAAAATCTTTGTAACAACTGAATGCAAGTCGATTTACCACATCCCGATGAACCAACTAATGCTACAGTTTTTCCATTTTCAATTTTCAGATTTAATCCTTTCAAAACGGTAACATCTTCTCTTGCCGGATATCTGAAAAATACGTCCTGAAATTCAATATCACCACTAAAACTGTTTACACTTTTCCCATTTTCTGATAATGGATCTATTTTTGATTCGGTATCAATTGTTGTAAATATTGTGTTTGCGCAACTTTTTGCAAAATTAAATGATTCTAAAAATGGTGAACTTTTCGCGACATTATCAGCTCCCATAATGATTCCGGTTAATGCCTGGAGAAATATTTTGTTTATTATTAACCTTTTGCATTTTTGAATTGCTAAAAAAGAAGAAAAACTATATTTACAATTATCAATATTGCTGCTGTATATTCCTTGTCTTCTTTATCACGATCTGCTATAATTAAAGTTACTCCGTACCAGAAAGCACCAGCGCAAGCGACAAACATTAAACTCCGAACCACTGCTTCACTAAAGGCAGAAAAAACACCTTTATATTTCCCAGCTGACCGAGCAGGCTCTAAAAACCTTTCATAACGTTTTATTTCAGACTTTTCTCCTCCAAAAGCAATTACAGTTCGAATACCACTCAAAATTTCTTCTAATAAATTACCGGCCAAAGAATAAAGATTCATTTCTTTTGTTGTTAATTTGTTTTGATACTGAAAAAAATTAAAATTTCATAAATATTTTTTAAAATACATTGATAACACATCATTTGTATATTTGTAATGTATGTTAGTATTAAGATATTATTGTATTTATATTTATATATATGTGTATTCATTTTTTTTAAAATTTCTTTTATATGCCTGTTTGTATTAAATGGATCTAAATAAATAAATAAAAGATAACAACTTACCTTTGAAACAAAAAATTGTGTCACTATTACTATAGGTACGTAGGCGCTAATTGCTAAAGTTAGTTTCCAACCGTATACAAATGAAAGTGCGATCATTACAACAAAACAAATTAATAAATTTCCAAAATGATGAATTTTTTCAGAAATACCATCACGAATTTTGTCCATCTCACTAAAAAAAATTTACTAACATTACCTTCCTAGAGTCATTATATAGCTTTAATTACTTACTCTGTAATTGTTAAACCAAAATTTTGAGATGTGTTTTTATCGTGCCACCCAATTTCTATTCTCATCAATGCTTCAAAGTATTTTATTTTCATTCGTGAAATCTGTTTTAGACCAACATAATTAAAAATATCAACAGCAAATATTCCACAAATGAAAAAAACAACCGAAAATGTAAAAAACAAAATTCCGTACGCAATGGAATCTTTATACAATTCTGCGTTATTTTCTTCTCTTGTACCATTAACTCTAGATGTAACAAGTCAAAAAAAAAAAAAAAAAATAATGTAAATAATAATAATTTAAGGTTTTTGTTTTATTTAGCCGTACAAAATATTTCCTGCATCTAGTATAGGTAAAAAATAAGTTTTTGAAGTTGTTCCTTGACCATAACTGCGTTCGACGAGCATTGTAACAAATTCACTGAAAATGATAACTATGCATGGCATCGAAAGTGCTTTACCCAATGTGAATAAAAAACCCAGAAATAATAAAAAATATTCGAATGGTGTGGCAAAACGAAAAAGTTCAAAATATTTGACTGCCTTTATATTGTTGTTCTCTGATTTGTTCGAATTGTTATCCTCTTCATATTTTGCTGTCCTAGAAAAATATATACGTATACCATATGTAATGTTTATGTACATAATACTAATAATTTATTTTTATTAATCTATCTATTTTCTATATGAATAAAAATAAAATGCAGTTCGTTGGTAAGCGTATCACTTGAAAACGGCTGAACTGATTTGGCTAGTTTTTTTTTTAATGTTTGTAATACTTAGTTCGAATAATGTTTTTAGAAAAAGAAATATTGGAAAAGTTCTAAGAGATTTTTATATGAAGTCATTCTTTACTACTCGAAGTGAAAATGAACAATATTGCTCAAATTTTGGTATTCGATTTGGCAGATCATTAGTTATAAACATTTTGTTGGAGGACAGACGGACATTAAATGAAAACGTATAGTTTTTGAGAACATTCGAATGCAAAATCAATCAAAAATTAATAAAGAAAAATAACATTAACATGTGGAGTGTTTTTATAATTAAACGCAATATAATTGTAATAGAAAAAAATTAAAACTAAATTTTTTCGTTATCTTTTTTATACTCAAAAAGTACCTATAAAATAAATTTCAATTTCGAACACTTGTCATGCCATAATAAACCCTATTCATATATATACATATTAAGAATGTTAATCTTAACGATACGACAACAAAAAATTGCATAATTGTTATTGTGATAAATTAAAATAAAATTAAAAAACTAAACCAAACATAAATCAAAATATCTGGATAAAAAAAAAAATATTGTTTCGAACATAAAAACGTGAATAGAGAACGTGCGCATTTGATTAAAATAATTTTTATGATTTTAATTGAAGAACTTTTTTAACCTTTTTTTTTATTAATATTTCATTTAAATTAAATTTATTTTTCCATACCTACATCAGTGGTGCCCAATCTTTTATAGCCACGGGCCATTTCAAAAACAATCAGAAGGTTTGGGGCCAAAAATTACAAAATCATTCTTTTAACTTAGCCCTACATATTACAAATAAATGACGTATTTTGATATTTTAAAATTTTTTTTTGAAAACATTAAAAAAAAAAAAGTATTATGAACTTTACGCTTCTTGTTCATCCGGTGATTTCAGTTCACTATAATTCAGTTAAAAATATTAGAATTTCACGACTATAGTATGTTAATTATAATGTGTCAATATATATATTTTTTGGAAAAGTATCTCGAGTCTGTAAAACTAATAACTTGTCGTTTTGAATTTAATAGACATCCAGACAAAGTAATCCAGTATTCTTGCTACTTGGGAGCCAAATTAAAAAAAAAAAAAATTTGTTCCTGTTTAAGAATTATTACTGTACGAAATAAAAAATAAATTATAAACAAATTATAAGAAAACTTTTTTTTTTTTAAATTCTTAAAAAAAAACATAATTTTATGAAAATTTGAAGTAAATGTATTAATTATAAAATTCAAAACGGGCCAGATAAAAATTCTTAGCGGGCCGTAGTTTGGGAACCACTGACCTACATCATAAAATGAATATAATTTATGCGTAAGTATATTTTTTTTCTTTGCAAGATTGTTGTAAAAAATTATTTGGACGTAGGCGTTCGCTTCGTTATAGAAGCCGAATCCAAACCATCTGATTATTACGTATACACATACTCCAAATTCATTAAAAAAATTTTTTTTAATTTCAGCCATAGACTTCGAAGTTTCGTTTTCGATATCTCATTCAAGTTATCTAGATAGAATATGATGGTGGTTTTGTCTTAGATAAGTAATCTCAAATCTTTTGTTTATAATGGACAATGATGAAATTTAAAAAAATTAGTAATGTCCTTATAGTTTATTTTATAATTGTATTTTATTGAATAATTGAAATTTAATATCTGTTTAGGGTTCTCGTATTTTCCGCACATTTGACGCAGTCGAATAATTTTAGCTTGTGGATCATTTAATTATTCATGTTTTGAGAAATTTAGATGAAATTAAAAAAAAATTAAATCCCAAATTCTAAAACATTCTGAACAGTGAAGAAGCTTCAAAATATCCGCAATGTCAACAATTTTACATTAACTAAATTTTACAAAACTGTCGTATTTTATGTATATTGTATAGGTATATATCGTCTGCTGAGAAATGAAACAACGTATGACATTTATACGTCATTATTTGACAATAGCACCATTCGATTCCTCGTACTCGATTTTATAAGTACAACTACTTTGCAATATTATTAATGTTGATTAAAATGTGTTTTTTAGATGAAAATTGTACGCTACTTGATATTTTTTCATACGTTTTTTTTAATTTTCAAATCTTTAAATTCAAATTACTCGAAACTATACTTTTCATTATACGTTGTTTCATTTCTGAGCAGGCGATATATCTTATATAATTTGAGCACAAGTTTTTTTTAATTGAAATCAATGAAACTTATTTTCATATTTTATAAATATTTTATTTTATATACTTATTTCCGAAGAACTTTTATTTTTTTCAAATACAGAAATAAAACTTACATTTTTCTTTATTCGATTTATACTTAACAAAAATTTAAAAAAACTAGATCAATTTCCTGAACATTTTTACCTTTTTATATATATTGAACTTTCGAAAATAAATATAATAATTAAGCTTTATAAAAATTTATTATTTCGAATAATAGTGAATTACTTTAATATATTATATTAAAATATAACTAATGTGATATTAAATTAATTTGATAGTAGGGTATCTAACTAAAAAATGAAACAATCTTGATGTAGCAGCGTTTTGTAACCTTTTTCATCGTAGGACGCTTAAAATATGAGCATAAAAATTAAGCAAGCAAATAAAGATACTTAAAATACACAAAGTAAGGTCTTGACTTAAAATATATTGAACTTAAAACAAAAAAAAAAGGCAAAACATTTTATATTTAAAATTTTTTCACAATTAAAATTTTTTTTAGGTTCCTACAACCGGTCTATATATTATTGCTTAAGTATGCATAGGAACTTTGCATCAGCTCAATGTATCTAATCCTTTTTTTGAGTAACTTATTTTATTCGTTTTTAAAAATATTGTTTTCAATCTCCTCTATCCTGTACTATGAGTTGATAATTAAATATTAAATGAAATTTAAAGTTTTTTAGTTTGAGTAAAAGCTTTAAACATCATAACTTTTATTTTTAGATATCTGAACAGGAACCATTTCAAATCTTTCGCGTCCCATGTATAGAGAACTACTGTCCTGGATTATAGGTTTAATGTAGCTTTTTCTTATCAAATTCTTTTCATTGATAACAGTTTTTATTAAGATAATAAAATTTTATATTTATAGTAAATATATAGTAAAATAAAGTTTAATATTAAAAAGTTATAATTATAAACACTTAAAAACATTTTGATTTTGCATAAAATAGATTAGGTGTGAGCAGCGTATTATATACAGAAACATCGATAATTGAAGCTTTCTATTTTGATTTTAAATATTATCTATCTCCCTTAATTTTTATTTCGAATTGAATAATAAAAATAATAAAAACTATAAACATTATATATTGGTTTTATTTGCTAAATTATTCCAATTTTTTTTAATAATTCTTAAAAGATTGTTGTAATTTTAAATATGTTCAGTTAGCCACAGCCAACCAAATGCGTTTTTAGAAAAGATGTATAAAACTTTAAACCCAAAACAAAATAAATACCTACACTAATAAATTTAATTTTTTAGCCGAAACTTGCATGCGACAACAATTAAATGAGAAACATTTATGCTATTTATGGTATTATGAACATTAAATTATAATAAGATTTTAACGTTATAAAAGTCGCCAAATATTAAAGCGTCAATTCAATCTTTAAATTTGCAGAATATTCGGTCATGCTAATTAAAGAAAAGTTAATTTTTAATCAAATATCCAAAGCTTAAATATTTTTTCAATTGTAAATAAATGAAAATTGTAAATCTTTCGTACAATAATAATAAATATTTTCTAACATTGACAAATAATATTTAAAATTGGAAAAATGAACTTGAAAAATACATAGGTACATTTTCTTAAAAAATTTTTATCTCATGAGAAATTAATATCTTACTTTCATGGAAAAGTAAAATTACTTTTAACATTGTTTACAAAAATAAAACCTTTTTTAAGTCCGTTATAATATTAATATTAACTTGGTCGCATTGATTGATTGATTTTGCCGGAATTTAAGAAAAGAAAATTGACCCACTCTCGTCATCCGATCGAGATGAAATTATCACATTGGTTTTTAAGGAATTATTTAAATTTTTGGGAGAAAAAGAAAGCGAAAGATTAATATTGAAACATCAAATAAAAATTGTTAAAAGATCCCATGTAAAGGATTTATATTAAAAATGTGGTTTTTATGGGCTGTGTTTTTTTTTAATATTTTAATTAAATTTGTGACGATTATTATGTTATCAGGATGAATATCTTATCAAAGAAACTTCGAAAAAGCTTTGTTATTAAAAAAAGATAAAAGCTTATCAAAGAGTTTATAGGTAATAAAAATTTATTAAAAGCTTGAAAAAATTTCAATATATCTTTTCGTTCGATTCACCCTCATTTCTTCGTAAAAATATTTTTTCGTTAAACATTTCGTCGTAAAAACATTTCTTCGTAAAATATTCCTTCGTTAACATTTCTTCCACGTTTCTTCCATGAAAGAGTTAGCAAAACGCAACCAATAAATAAAATATGGAAATGTTGAGGCTTTGTTAAAATAACTATTAACAATAAATATATAACAATTTCGATAACTATTACTAAATTACGTTTGTTCTGTGTGTTAATTACTCGTCACAACATAAAATTAAAACTTCAACAAATTATTTTATTTTGTAATTTAAATTGTATTTATTTTAAATGATAATAAACAATAAAGAATATATTTGAAAAAGTCATAATTATTAGGTTTATACATAATAAAAATTTATAATTTAATATAAAATTATTAATAAAAATTTAATATTAAGTACATAAAATATTTCACATTCATTAAACTTAAAATCAATTGTACATTATATACATTAAATTAAAATTTCTAATAAATAAAATAACTCTATTTGTGTTATTTTAATTAATTAATAATATCTTCAAATTTTCTGGAAAATTTTCCTAAAATGGGAGGAAAATTTTGAGTTATTAATTGACTAAAAAACTAAATTCTTAAATTATTACATGACTATAAAATGTGGCAATTAAATTTCTAATCCATATACATAAATTAAAAATAAGACTTTTGTTTTATTTATCAAATTATCTGACAACAATACGTACCTATGTATTATCGGTACCTTAAGATAAAGGGAAATATTATAAATTTACTTTATGGCCACATGACAGTGGCATAAATCTAATTTATGTAAAGACTAATGTCTTTATTGAAAAGCGACATAAAGTAACATAAAGAAACAAAAGAATATGCAAAATACGTTATGCCACTTTGATTTGGGCATAAAGTAAATTTGAGTTATGCCCATTTGGAGCAAAACTTAAAGTGAGATAAAGTTAGTTTTTTAAACAATAAAAATTTAATTCTATAAACAATATTTTTAAACAATTATAATTATGTACTTGTGCTCTTGTATACTCGATCAAGGTCCACGTCAATGGAACCAAAATACTAAATATTAAAACGAAAAATGAAAAGATCTCATTACTAATTGTTTGTTTTTACAAAAATATAACAAATTGAAATTCAAATTTTTTTATTTGAAAGAAGCAAAAAAACCGCAAAATAACTTTATACGTATCTACTCAACTAGAGAATTCTTTAAAGAATCATATAGTATTGACTCTTTTCCAGCACAAGGCATACTTAAACGAAAGGTCTTAAAATAATATACTTTATGTCAATTTCAATAAGTTTATTTTATATTTCTTTACCTTCAGACATCACTCCATCTACTAAGTATATCTGACGACAATTTGTATCTTAGAAGACTACTTTATTCACATTAAATTTTTTAACATTTGAGGATTATTTTATTGAAATAATGGAAAAAATTGTACCTCAAATATAGCGAACATGAGTGTTACAAAAAAAACTAATATATTAATCTTCTTCAATGGCGCTTCAGCCCATTTCGGCCCTTGGCCTCCTCAAATATATTAATCACAAAACCACTATTGAGCTAGTACCCACGTATTTTGCGCTGATCCTTTGATACTGATAGATGTTTCTAAAAAGTCTCAAAAAGGATTTAATGAAATGACAAAAATTTTATCCTCCTGCACACGCATGGTATAGTATAATCTCCACTTATCTAAATTTATATATTTTACAATATTTGTTTCTATAATATTTATAGTTCTTAAAAATAAGTAGGTATTTCTCTAATATACATTATGCTAATAATTATATAAAATTCAATAATTTTTATCACAAAATTTATTTATTAGTTGCCCTAAAATTTTGTTCCTAATTAACATCTAAAAATTAAAAAAAAAAATTATAAATACGTTTCGAAATTAATTTGTTTTATTCGCTGCATTTACTTTACCAAATAAGATTTATCTAGAAATATGTATGTATATGTGTGTTCTCGGAATAAATGCATAACATATTATTATGGTTATTAGGATCTTCTTCCACCAAAGAAGAAGCCACATATGAACTTTATTGAGCCACGCTACAAAAGTGCATAGGATGTGAAAAATATAATATTTGTAAAAATATAATTTCGCATCTGTAGATTTGTACATCTGAGAACTACTGAACATAAATTTTAACGAGTTCTTGTTCTATGTACACTATTTATATTTAAACAGTTTCACACATAAACTTCCCCGGTTTTAGGCTCTGGTTTTTGTTTTGTTAACGTAGACGGCGCTGATGATGAATTTTCTACAGATTTATTCAAACTAGATGAACTGATAGCTTTATTTGCAGCCACGGTTTCATTAGATAATGTGCTAGATTTAATTCTATCCGAATGATTTCGTCCCATTATGTAAGAATCCTGAGGAATATTGGGGCATAAATTAAGACTACTTTGTCTGGACAATGCTGGTGCTGCTAAGGCTAGAATCCTGTTCAATGAATTTACGTCATTAACAGATCCAATTGTGGGACTTTTTGGGACTGATACTGATACTGGTATTGATGTAAATATACTATCGCCAGCAGTTGTTGTTGAATGTGGGATAATAGATAACGTTGCTGGAATAGACTCAGTGTAGGGAAATGAAAAAGTTGATGATAGTTGCTCAGTGGGTGTCCCAGGGTGAGCTAAAAAGAACAATAATAAAATAACTGTTTTTTTTAAACATTTTAAATAATTCACATATCGACATTGACATTGAACCAAAACCAGCTGCCTGCAATGATTTTGGTAAAATAGCTTGAGCTAATGCCGCTGTTGCCGGGTGGCCTGGTTGTAATGTATTATGAGCTGAATTTGTATCTATTTCTTTTATTGGCGACAACAATAAAGTTCCAACAACGGGAACATCTGAATTAATATTTTGCTGATACATTGCTGGTGTATTAGCTAATTGTGAAGTCATTAAAGCAACTCCAGATGCAATTGATCCAGTATTTTGACCTAATGTTTGTAAATTCAAATTAAGTCTATTTTCTTTCTCAACGCTTTCTTTTGTTACGTCTGGAGTCGGTATTCGAGGTCGGGTAGTTCTTGGTGCTGTTTGCAATACGCTGCCATTGATATTTAATCTTGACTCTGAAAAATCAGGAATTAAGTATAAAGAAAGCATTGAACAGTTAAGACAGAAAACCAAATCAATATGCCTAATCAATTCTTATATTTAATATTCAGTATAATAATTATGATATTAACGCTAATTGACACATTAATTAACACATTTTACAGTAAGGGAACTTTTGTGAATGAATAAGTATTTTAACTATATATCACCAAATATAGGTTAAAATTAATAAACGATGTTAATAATAAACTTTCGTTGATGGGTGATAGAATGAGTATGTGTAACAATTTATTAATAAATTACAAAATTTACTAGTGATTAGCAATATATTCAATTGATCTATTTTCCTCATTAATGAAAATTATTTCTAACTTACGCTGTTTACTCAAACGCCTCTGCTCTCTCTGTTCTCTGATTGATTTTCTATTTACAAATTTTTCATAAAAACTCAATTTATGTGTCGGGGCTTGAGTTGTGACACTACTACCACCACCACCACCGCCTGCTCCTCCTCCCAAATTACTATTGTTATTATTATTAGCTACATTAAGACCAGCTTCAGGACTCGAATAGACCGAATTAATACGATTGCGATTAAATATTCCTCCTGATGAATAAGCTGTTGATTGACTACGAACCGAACCCATTCTACTAAATTGACGTTGAATCCAATTTTTCCGTCTCTCAACCATTGGAGTATCAACACTTTCCTAAATTAATTTAAAATCGTTTATAAATTTAATTCAAATTTTACAACATTTTTTATTTACATAATCTGCATATACATCTTCTGGTAATCCATGTGTACTTCGCCGAGATGATATCACATTTGCATAAACTGCATCGGCTGCCTTAACCTTCAAGTGATCCGCTGATCCTTTTGGTTCAAATTTTCGATAATGCTCTGATGCAACAGTATATGGCAAATCTTTTGGAACCACTTCTTCCCAATATTGATCTTTCAATAATTCTGGATGTTCTTCGTGCATTTCATCTACAATCATGTAGGCAGCCTAAAATTAGAAAAATTAAATATATTATTAGAATGACATTGACTAAAAGTTAAAAACAATGTTGTACTTTGAATAATATTTAAATAAATTACTACATTTCAAATGGCTTCTAAGTGATAGTCTCGTAAAGGGATTTAAAAAATTGTGCAATTATTTTACGTATGGCAATTTTTTGAATAATCTGTTTATTCAATCGTTAAATTTTGTTTGATCAACAATCTTATGTCTTACACAATGTAAAACAATGAAACTATTCGCCTCAAAGACTATCTCTCAAGTATTTTTTTTATTTAAGTTTCAAATTTTTTGATAAAGTTTTAAAAAGAAAACAAAAAATTATACGTAAATATGTGAAAATAAATAATAACTGATTAGCGCGGCATAATTTTAACATACACTTAAATTTATATAAATGGTCATCATAAAATATTTAATATGTTTAACTAAATTTAAATTCTTATTAATTTAAAAAAAAAAAAACATTTTTAAGTTCGCAAATTTCGAACTCTCTGAACTATGTAAATATTTCTCAAAAAATTATTTGTTTTTTTCTCTTTTTTTTTTTTTTGTTATTTCTTTTTTTTCAGTTTTGCGAATTTACACACCATTAACATATATTTATGCAAAAATATAATAAATTCTTGTTTTCTTCTTCAGTTAATAATATCTTGAAATGTTTCCAATATCATAAAAGACAACTTGAATAATATTATATGTGTAACTAAAAATAGAATTTAATTTGCGAAAATATTCTTAAGTTTATGCACCTAAATGTGTATTTTTATATGTCTTTTTATATGTATGTTTTAAAGGCCTTGCAAGGTTACATCGATATATAAAATTCAACCTTTAATTTTTTGTTTTTCGTCAAGCGAAAAAAAAAAACGTTAACATGATATGGCATTTCATTTAATCACATAACAAGATATTGGAGGGGCATCAACTTAAGAAGTCTGTCAAAATTTTACGGTATTTTTATTTTTATAATTAATTATGATGTGCAAAAAACAAAAATTCAAATTGAAGTGAATTTATTGTTAAAAAAGTATCCCATTGGTAATAAAATGAATTTCTGGTGAATGATGGTGCAAAAGAAATTCACGTTTTTAATATTGTTTTAAAGTATAAATTTCACAAATATTAAAATAAATATTAATTCTTATTGAAATATGAACAATTACATATATGGAAAATATAGTGATATAAGGAGTTCTTCGAAATTGTAATGATTTATAAAATAAATACATACATAAATATATTCGATAAATAATTTTAATGTGCATGTGATCGGTAAGTTGTATTTACAATCGCAAATTTAGTTCGGTAAATGGTATATTACATTCGTCAATACACATGTAATTATTTAATCAAGTAAATTTTATTTACATTCTCCGTATTAAGTGAATTTTATTTACTTTCTTCATTTTGAACTTTTGTTTATTTTTTGCATTGCAAATGTATTGATTGCAACTACCTCTCACATGCACATTAAAACAGTATACAAAACATGTAAATAAAATTTGTTATACAGCTCGTTGTGTATATACACAAAATCACATGGACACTTGTCAATATTATATCACTCGACCTAACGGTCGCGTGATTTTTGACTCATGTATTGACTCGTGTCCATGTGTTTTTAATTTTCTTAACATGTGTTGTAATCTACTATTATCCTATTCCGTTAGGAAAAATGATTATAAAATTGGCTAATAATAATAATTATAAGCAAATTTTTTCTATTCATCAAAGTAACTTCAAAGTAAAAAGTTGGTTCAAAGTAACTTGGTCCAAGTGACTTTGATCAAAGAAACTTGGACAAAGTGTACTTGGATCGTGAAAACCGGCCTTTAGTTTATAATACAGACTTTTTAAAAAGCAGTGAAATTATAAATAATAATTGACTATTTTTGACAGTAGTAGGAGGTAGTAATTTTAGTATAATAAATCCCTACAAACATTCGCCTATTTTATTATAAAAAATATTCATTGCCTTAATTCTATTAAGAAATAATATTATTGTTTGTGAACTTTTATGTAATAAAATTTTTAATATTGATCAAAATTGAAAACTGGTGACAGAAATTGATACAAAGGAATTACTCTGTACTTTCATTTTTTTTTGTCTTGGGTGTTAATTTTTTAACAGTGACATTTAATAATAGGTTATTAAAAAACAAAATTTTCATAATTTTTTTTTGTTCAATATTGCAATTAGAGCTTCTTATCGGTTTTAATTATTACAAAATTATTAAAAAAAAAACTTTATAATATTTTCAATTCAGTTTTAGTTCATTTTATTTATAACAAAATATTGTTAACCGATTTCATAACATACATCCGGTTCAGCGCTTTTTATATAATAATAAAACTCGTTTAATTTAGAAAAATAACTACAGTGCGACTTTATAGCAGATAATTTGGATCTATATATTGTTTTCTTTTGAAATTATTTGGGATCTATTTAGCCAAAATGATTTCTGAAACAGGAAAAACATATGTAATAAGTAAAATACAGAAGTTCCGTTTCAAATTTTATCGATTTACTCTAGATTATTTTTCATTAACTACGCACTATACATTTTATACTGTTTTCAATCAGTACATTTGAAACCTGAAGTTAATTTTATCCCGCAGTCGTGTTAGCTTAATTTTATCCCGCAGTCGTGTTAGCTATATAAAAATTAAGAAGCCTTAAAATTCAATAAAATCGGAGACAAAAAACAAAAACTAAAAATTGTTATATATTTTTTTTTTCGTTTACCAATGTTAATAATTCAATAATTCAGGTTAAATATTAATTCAGGTTAAAATATTCTGGGTTCACAAAAATGTTTATAAGTTTTTTTTTTCTCTTACTTGTTGTACATGCATGCATTTACTAATCAACCTTGGCTTCAAAAAAAAAAAAATTAAATAAATAAATAAAAAACAAATTGCTTTTTTAAGAATAATTAAAAAAAAAAATGTGATTTTAATAATATTTTCTTATCAGTTTTTAGAAATCATAATAAAATATTTTTCTAATCATATTCATAATATTGAAATTTTGTCGCGTTTCAAATTTTCTTTTACCATAAAATTTTTCTTGGATTCCAATTAAAATTATTAAATTTCATTTAAATTTGAAATCTGTAAGGCGGCAAACACCTTTACCTGGATATAGACACATTATTATGTGCACATCATAAATTATATTAACATAAAAAAAAAGTTACTCAACTTTATATTTGATCAAATTAAATAAACGTTGAAAAAATGGATAAGTAAATTACTAAATAATCATTATGTATGAGTAATAAATTTACTAGCCGCTTTTGAACGTTTAGTAAAATACGAGTATATATTGTTTGGGGATGGTGGCTTAAAGCGTTTGACACCTTTTTATTTTATAATTTTTTCGATCAAATTATGTGGTACATTGTTTTCAAATAAATAAATTTTATAAATTTTGTGAAATAAATTGAATGTAACGAATTTACTTATTCACAATTCTTGCAATCATTTTCTAACATTCGTACATACGTACTATGTATATTATTAAAAAGCGAAAAATTAAAATTTATTTCAAAATTTAAAAAGTAAATTAAATAAGTAAATAAAAAAATTATTATTTTTAGTTAGTAGGTGCGAAAAAAATCAATTTTAGCAATAAATTAAAATAAAAAACTTATTAAATATTTATATAAAATATTCCATGAATTTAAAAATCAATTTACTAGGTACTAACTATTAATTTTTATTATAATTGGCAGATTTGTTAAGAATGAAATTTTTATATTTTTAATGGTTATAATAAAAATGATCTTGAATTATTTTTATTTCAGTTTTTTTTTCCTTTTACTTTAGGATAAACCAATCTCAAAATGAATGACACATTATTTATAGTGGATAGATTAATCTGCTGAGTGTTTGCCAAGTCAATTTTTTCTTTTGATTTAAATAACCTGCCAATTTAAAAAGTTCCACCCAAAATGAATTAAATACGAAATTTACAAATAGTTTTCAAAATTTAAAGGACAGTTTTCTAATATTATAAATTTTATTAATACATGCTATGTATTGTATTATGCTTGAATCTTAATGATATAATCAAATTTTTTCAACACTTCATTAATTTAATAAAATTAATATTTCAATTATTATTATTATGAAACAAACTTAATAATTAGAAATGTTTACAGTAAATTATATACTTACATAGTTATTAAGTAAATAAATATTGAAATAAACGAGCTTTCACAATATTTATAAATAGGTACCTATATTATTTGTTTGTATATAATCTAGATATTGTATTATGTTAATAATCATAATATTAATAAGCAATGTATATTATTGTGATAAATTAAAAAAAAACTTCAAATTTTAAAAAAATATGTATTAAAGATATTAAAACACTAAACACCTGAATTTTTCTCTTCTCAATTATAAAATATAATATTGGAAAATTGTAATAAATAAATAATTCTAATCTAACACAGTTATGTGATCTTTAATTATCAATTACAGTATTTTGAAATTGAGTTTATTTTTTTAATTTATTTACATACTACACATATTATAAAATATAAAAAAAATGTTTTAAATTATCCGACATAATGAATTAATTATAACTAAAAAGAAGAGAAACAAGTTAAAAATTAATTAAATTTTGTCAATGAAATGAATTATATATTAAAAGCATATTTCGCTATATTAAGAGAAATTGTGAAGAATATATTTAATGCACATTAAAACTTCATAACAGATGCGGAAATGCTATTCAGAATCCTAATTATTTGATTTTGTTACTTCAAAAAATATACTTACTTTATGGTTACTTTCAGTTTAAATTAGAATTTAGAATTTATATAAAATTATTAATTATTTTAAAATAATTCACAGCTTGACAAGTTAGGCGGATACTATTTGATTTAAATAAGTCTATAGTCTTACCTTTGATTTTTTTAATAATGTTTTAGAATTATTTATTTGTACATTACACATATCGTAATTATATATTATATACATTTTGTATCTTACATGATCTTGATACAAATTAAACAACAATGTAAATTTTTTTTCTCATTATTTTATAATTTTTGTAATTATATAATAATAAATCACTAATTATCTAATTTAATTATTACACTATGCAATCTATTTTATTATCTCTTACCTTAATATGCCTGTCAATTAGCCAATTTAATTCGATATCGTCATCATCTTCCCCAAATGGATTTATTAGAACTTCAGCAACTTTTAACCATCCAACGTAAAATATGAACTGTAAAAAAATTTAATAATATTGTTAGATAACTAATAATATGTATTACTTAACTTAAATCTTAATTTAATGAAAATGAAATATTGCTCTCATTGTCAAAATAATCAAATATTTTACATAAACAAAGCTTAAATAACGAAAATGAAAATGTAATTGGAATGTTAATTCTATCAAAAATTTTACTATCATCGATATTATAATAAATACCTACATAAAATATCTTTTAAAGACATTTGGAACTTTAAAGCTTTTGATTGTAAAGCTTATATAAACTTTACAGCTTTCACGAAAACAATTGGAATTCAATTGGTATGTATTTTTAAATCGTGTAAATTTTTTTTAAGGATAAGAAACTTAACTTATGGATTAGAAACATTGGAAGACTGATAGTATTCCAGGTCAAGTTACAATTGACATTGTATTGATTGTGTATATAGAATATTATTAATTCTAAGGAAAGTAGAACCAGTATTACCTAACCCATTGGGAATGATTTTACAAATTTAGATCTTTTTTTAAATCTTTTTTGATTGAATCTTTCACAGGTAGAAATATTTGATACAGAATTAAATAATTTTTTTTTGTTTTTAAATTTATTTATGAGGTGCGCTTGTCAGCTATTTAACGATTTGATGAGATACATAAATATTAAGATTATATGCTTGAAAATGAAAATAAAAAAAAAATATTTTTCATAAATCATGTTTTATTGAAGAAATTTTTTTTTTCCTATAATTTATAATATTTTAATAACTAGTATGTAATATTCTTAAATTTTTTTTTATTATTGAATTGTAGATTGTAGTGCAAAAAATCTTTTACACGTTTTCGTTATTAAAAATCCATTACGTTATTTGTTTTTATATTCAAAGATTAATTTGATGTTATTTTAAATTAGTAGCTTGTAAAACTTTAAGACAATATATTACTTTTTATAATTCTTAGTTATGTGATATTGATTAAGATATTTCCAATATCATAAATTCTAAAAATAATATATCGACAAAGTAGAAGTTAATTTGCTTAAACATATAAATAATTCTGACAAAATATTTTTAAAAAACACATTTATGTTTTGCTTTCAAGTTATCGGAGAAAAAACGTTATAGGGACATTCGAAAAATTTTTTTATGTGACATTTAGTCAATATATTCATTAAATTTACTTTTATAAATAACATCTTTCATATATTTTATAACTCAGACAATTATAGAGTTCGAAAGTTGAGTTACAATTTTTTAATTCTTTATTATAAATTCATTATAAAATATTCAATATAAAATATAAAATATCTTTTAAGTAAATCGAACTCGACAAAAAATATGAAATTGATTTTGACAAGTTTTGAATTTAACTTTTTTAAAAAAAATTATTATGAAGACTAGTTTAGAAAATTTGATGTATAAAACACGAAGTTTCTTAATTATTATACGTTTATTCAAGTATTAAAATCTTTTTTTTTTTATCAAAGTTTCAGAAACCACACAATTGATTATAAGCCAATTATTGATTTTTTAGAGCTTCTCGTCATGGTATTTGAATATTATTGAAAAATATATCTATTTTGTTTTGAATAATTTGAAACAAAAAAGTTAATATTTATTATTTTAATAACTTTATTAATAATTTAACAATTTCACGAAACAATAAATCTACATTCTCGACAATCTTTTTTTTTGATATTTTCTTAAATACTTTAAAATTGGCTAAAAATCCTTCAGAACTGTATAAAAAAAAAATTAAAAAACGAGTTATATTTATTTGACTTTTCTTCGGATATATTTAAGATGGAAAAATTTTATTTTTTTTATTTTTATCTTTTTGATCATTTAATATAGTAGGTGTATAGTATCGTGAAATTGCTTTATTTATTTGTTTTTTTTTATAGAATAGATCATAATAAAAAAAAAGATTTGGTTTTGTTCAAAATCAGAAATAAAATATAAATATTTTAATCAAAAAAAGTTTATTATACTTGGATTCGCGTTTTGTGGTTTTCTGGTTTCCGATTTATTTTAAATTAATTTTTTATACATATTTAACTCCTTAACTGGTAGTTTTTTTTTTTTTTTTCTAAATTGCAATTAATATGATTTTATTATATTAAACCGCATTAAAAGATCTACTTGTTTTTATATTTTGTTTTTTTTTTTCGATTTCGGCTTAATTTATATACTTATCTTTTAGTATCTATTTTTGAATAAATAATTATAATGTTAACTATAAACTTAAATAGGATTATAGGATTGAAATTATCTGACGTATATAAAATAAAAAGAAAATATTAAATGAAAAAAAAAAAATTAGTTATTTATATATTTTTTATTTTAAGAAAAAACCCACAAACATTTTATAAATAATTATTGTATATTTACAAAGCTATTATCATTATTCATATTCATTTTTTTTTTTTTTTTAATTTTTAATTTAAATATTGCAGTCATAAAAATAACACTTACTTGTAAAACAGTAAAAATTGGAAAATACAAATCACCACCATCAGTAGTATTCGGTGTCATTTGGCGACCGAATAAGGCTGCTATAAAATATGTATACAAGACAAGCGTAACCACCTAGTAATTATAAATTAAATAAAATGAATTTCATTTTTATATTGAAAGTTCATAAAAAAAAAAGCATATAATTAATATTTCAAGTGAATTCTCATTGTGAATAATTTTTTATATATTTTTTTGAAAAAGCAAGTTTTTTTTTCTGGATAAAAACAATTTTTTTTTTTGTTTGCTTCTAAGTAAGTTGAAAAAAAAAGATATTATTTAATATTTTTTGGGTATTTTTTATCACGCAATTCATTTGAAATTATTTAGCTCAATAATATAAAGCTCAAGCAATAAAAATCAGTTTGAGAAATATTATACATACATATATATCTCTGTGGAACCAAGTTAAGCTAATTTTAATCTTATTTGTCAAATGTAAAAGCATTAAAATTCAAAATATTTAATTTTTTTAAAAAATGTGTCTTTAATATAAAATTTTTTTTATCGACATTCAAATATTGAGATTTGATCATTTCTGTAAGAGTTTTTAAGATTTTTTTAACGAATTTAATTTCCTTAATTTATAATTCTCTTACGCACATATACTTTTAAGTAATGTTATACAAAAATGTACATCTTATTTACCTGCGTATAAACTAATGGCACACAAACTGTATCAAATCCAATTAATCCACCTAATCTTCTTCTAATATCTGATAATTCTACTAAAATTGTCTGAACAATATGATCGGATGTAATTAAATTTTCTTTGCGAGCTCGATTTATAATATTTGTTGCCCACACTAATGGCATCCAATATTTTGACATTGGACTTCTAGCATTTAATGTTTCAAATATTTTTCGTTCACTTTCCATCATTAAGCCAGCATCGACGAGATGTTGAACACTAGGAAAACGTCGTTTCACACGCAATGAAATTCGTTGCAATGTTATAACATAAGCTAATATCATATAACGCATTATATTCCGGCGCATCAAGCGACCTGTTTCGCCCTACATAAAAAAGAAAACACAATAGGTAATCCTCTGCATTATAGTTAAATGTTATAATAAAAAAAGTACATGGAATACTATTATTTTTATATATATATAGAACATTATGAGCAAACAAAAATACCCAAAACTTACATTTCCAGAATTATTGGGAATAGCAGCACTTATAAATAATGCTAAAGTATCTGGCCACGGTAATAATTTATATTGCGTCCACCATCTATTAACAACTAATGATACATAAAATCCAAGCACAAATGACATGGGAATTGTTTCTAATTGTTTTGTTGAGTAAGCTTTAATTTTATCAAATATTCTGTAAAAATAATTAATACAAATTTTGTTTTAATTTAGAAAATAAAATGCACCTAACTTTAGAAAATTTTAATTCACAATTTCGATTTTTACAAACAATTCCATTGAGATTATCATATAAACTCGAGGTCTAGTCTTTCAAAATTATGAAAAATTATGTATTTATATGTATTAACTTACTCTTTTTGACTAACTGGTAACGCATATCTATAAACAAAATTAATTAAATAATATAATAATAAGTATGCTACTAATTCCCTCCAAACTAATTTGTAAACACTTCCTCGCCATCTGAAAACAAAAAAAAAATACAAAATTAAATCTGTGATATGATAATTAAGAAAGTTTTTTGTTGAAATAAAACTTTAAATCTGTTTTTTTTTTTTTTTAAGTTTGCGTATCTTTCATCATTCAGGATCTGTCAATTATATATATAATACCAATGCAAAATTGGTTTGCGACAGACGGGATTGGTAAAAAAAAGAAAAATATATTTCTTAGTTCATGCGTTGATTCATTAGAAATTTTTATGAATCTAACTATTTTGATTGCTTTCTGTTGTAATATTATTAATTACTATTTATTTAAGTGCTTGTAAGTAAGTGTCTGTAGGTGTTAAAAATAGATTTTACAAATTTTAGAACAGAATTTCTTATTCTTATCCATAATGTAATAATAATTTTACATCGTCGTTGAGTGCGTATTACACTATCTACTTATTTTATTATTTGTTTTGTTTAAGACAATTGTGTAAACAACATAATTGTATCTGAATAGATAATTTTATTAATTTTTATGCACATTTTCAGTAGTTAGTAACCAATTACGTCGCGGTTATTTTTTTTTTTTTTGCCTTTAATTATTTACTATTCACAATTGTTTTTGAAATTTTATTGATTTTATATGAAAATATATAATTAAAAATTGTAAATTATTATATTTTTTTTATAAATTCTGTATATAAATTAATTTTTATTATTTCAAACATTCGATGGCACGCTGAAGATTCACGGAAAATAATGGTTTCTGAGAAAATAACATGTTTATTTGCATGTAATAATGTTTATGACAGAAATCATTAAAATGTAATTAAGTCTGAAATCGTGAGTTAATTTTTAAAGTTCTATAATAGAAAGTTGCACAAACTTTGATTTTTCTATTTTTAAAATATTATTCAAAATAAAGTTCAGATATTTTGTAATAAAAACTAATATTTATTGTGATGTTATTTAATGTAAAAGTTTTTAGTTTATTTGTATTATTGTATATATGTAATATGTTTAGTAGAGATAAGCTTATTCAAATCTATGACATTTATTTCAAATAAAAACAATGGGAATGGAACTTTTATTTAATTGAGATAGTTACAGAAATTTAAAAACTAACTAAAAACACTGTTCGTTCTGTACTCAGACTATTTACTGTAGATTACATGTATAATTCTAATACTAATTATAGAATACAATTTTACGTCACTTTTAAATTAAAGGACCAAATTTTTACTTGCTGGTAAAAGAAATTATTTTTTTTTTTCAAAATAGTTACGACGCGGAGCACCCCAAATCTCATGTTTACTTATTTCTATACAATAAATATTTGAACTAACCTATCAAATATTCGGCATAATAATGTTTTTCTTCAAAAAAAAAAACTGTTAAGTTTCTTAATGTTTATACTTTTATAGTTTATACATAATCGTAATTTAACAATTAAAATTAAAAAAATATTTCGTTGAAAATGAAAGTAAAATATACTAAAAAAATATTAATTATGATTCTGTGTACGATATCTGGCGCTATAATAATATTTTCACTTTCTTTCAAAAAAAAAAAAAAACATAAAAGAAAACTATACAGATAGGTGGTATATGATTTTAACAGTGAAAAATACTTTTACTTTGAACAAATTTATTTTATTTTGTTTTCTTTTTAAATAAAAAACGGAAAACATAATTAAACATTTTTGTTTTTAATTAAAGAACAATAAAAACATAATTTGATATATAGATTTTCCATATTAAATTATATTCTTTCGAACTCTAAAGAAAATCAAGTCACTAGGGCTTCACCATAAAATAATTTGAAATATGTTTATTTCAAATTTCTAGTATTAAACAAAAATATATTAGTTAAGCATTTTTATTTAAGTCTGTAATCAAAAAAAATTAAATTAATCCCATATAAAGCTATGTAATTCTTCAATTAATTTATTACCATTCTTAAAATAGACGTGAAGTACCTATGTTCAAATATGTTCAAATATGTCATAATGTTTTCATTTTTTAATACAGTTTTTTAATTAATTACATTTTATATTATACATACATATATAATTATGTATAAATGTTTCTTAAAAAAATAAATACGTTTTAGAAGATGTTAAAATTCATCAATATTGATTAATTTATTTTCATCAAAAAGGAACTTTAAAGTAAAAGTTTTTTTTAAACCTTAGACTTAGCTTTTTAATATAACTATTGGTAATGAAAATATCAAATTAAAATAATGTTAATTAAATGAATATCATTCATGATGAATAATATAACATTATAAATATATATAAATATTAATAATATACAATACTATATTTTTATATTTTTATTCAATAATAATATAAGATAAAATTAACCATGAATTGCTTAAAAAATTATATTAAATTTCAAAAAATATTTTTCATTTTTGATGTCTAATATTTTTGGTTGTTGTTAGAAGTTAACTTAATTCAACTTCAAATGCTACAATAAACCTTATTCAAACGATTTTGGAAAACATGTATGCAAAATTATGAAATTACGGTATTATCGGTATTAACGGTATTATCCACGGAGTTTTTTAATACATGAGGCTACAAAACTTTCCAAAATAAAGGAAAATGTTTGCTTTCAAAATATATTCTGAAAAAATGTTCAAGATTCAATATTGTTGAAAATCTAAGAACTCATAATTTCTTAAGACTATACTTTCCGCAATTTTTTGTTTAATTTTTAATGAAATTCTGGGTGGATAAAGAAAGGTTCAAAAAAAATTATGGAATATTGGGTTTAAATTTTAAGAAACTGTGATTTATAAAAAGAATATTTTTAAAGGTTTTTTAAATTTTTTTTTACTAATATATTTCAAATGATCAATTATGTTTTATAGCGGCAGAAAATTGTTTTCAATCATTTAAGATTAATTTATTTGTTTACTGAAATTTTGAAAATATGTAAGTATATGTATGATAGATTGATTATTTATCACAAACGTGCGCATCTTCAATTAAAAAATTAACATAAATTTCATTCAAAGATAAAAAAAAAAATTATTTGTTGTGCTTGGATCTGTAATTTTTTTTTATTTCTGCTACTTAAGTATTTAAAAGTATTAAAAATACAATTTGAAATTAGTAATTAATCATTTATTATTTATGTAAATATTGTACATCACTTAAAGATGTGAAAAAAAAAATGTAATTACTTAAATGTACACAACTACACACTAAGTTCATTTAGATTTTAAAAGTATTTCGAACAGATTTGATCGGGGTTCTTAACATGAGCATTAAAATTAGGGTCCTGATATTATATACAATTACTAATGATTCGATTCTAAGACTTAAACTTAAATTCTCTGGCACGAAACTTAAAGCACCGAAAATATAATATTATTATATTATAGAAAATTTAATAGTTTTTCTAAAATTACGTTTAAGCAATATATTTTCTGCCTCTAACTAACTACATCTTTTCGTTTGAAACCTGACATTATTATTATTATCACCACATTATTTCGTTTCAATAACTTCAACAGGCAAAAATGTTCTCTTTATTTTAAATTTAAGAGTAAAAAATAAATTAACAGAGTATGAGATTAACCAATAATGTTGAAAAAGTATAGTGAATGAAAAAAAAAAAGTAAATTATACAAAAAATATACCTAATATAATAATAATTTTATTGATAAATAAATGTTACTGCAATTCTATAGTTCATTCAATCGTTATATACATAAAATACTTGTTATTGTATATTAATTTTGTTGTTGTTCTATATTCTACTACTATTATATATTATGTACAGATAAAGTTAGTCTCTCATCCAGCTATCAACATTCAAATGTTAATTATAATATTTTATTTATTTAACAAACTATTTTAAATTTACATTTTAGAATATTCATGTCTATATATCTGCAATTTAAAAAAAAAAAAAATTAAAAAATCTCTATAAATTCAGTCAAGCGTCAAACAAATAAAAAACTATACTATACAATAAAATTTTATTTTAATATGTATATTTTTTCATGATTTTTTTAAATTGAAAAACGTTAATATGAAAATTTTCATTTTTAACAATATAAAACAAAGTGAATAATTTTCATAATGTATTGTAAAACATTGGATTACGTATTTAATGGTAATTCGGATTACTCAGAATTCATAATACTTCCTTGATGGAAATTTTCATATAGGATTACATACTGTTGTATCTGTAATCAATTTTCTTAACAAGAATATTTAAAAAGATTATATTTCAATTAGTTGAACATAATTACACATAGTATGTATTTCTCTACGTATTACTAAAATATGTCATATGATTCATTATACAACTTAAAAAAATGATTTTTATTTTAACGTTTCTAAAATTTCGGAGATTCAAAAAACATTTTTCGACAATAATAAAGCCAACTTATTTTATATCGTTTAATGTCATATTTGTATAATTCTTCAACGGACTCACATGTAAAATAGTAGTTGTTCAAAAGCGGTCACTTTAAATAAAAGAAAAATGTAAAACAGAAGAAAACTGCACAAATTTCTGAATAACTATTTCAATTTTTCCAACCCATCTATTATTTTGTCTTCCACTATATTATCTGTTGACCATATATCACCATTACTTTCTTTCAACATGACGAAAATTTCATAATCTCGTTTCTCATTCGCGAAAATTTTGATATTAAAATTTCCAATTCTAAAGCTATATATTCCAATTTACTCTATATGAAAATTATAAAAAAGAAAATTACATAAGAATTCCGTTTTAAATTTGTTAACATTTATTATGTACATTTTATATCTACTATATATATAAGTCTATGAACTTTTTAGCCATAAAACCAATAATATAAATGACTTGATTATCATTAATATATTACAAAACGTCTCATAATGTGCCAAAAGCAAAAACAAAAATATAATTTAATAATTTAAGTGCTACTAAATCTAACCGATTTAAGACAAACATACATATTATTGCATTTACTGAATCAAAATCAAGGAGAAATGTGTTCATATTGGTTTTAAGACTTTTTTTTTTCTTTTGATTTAAAACTATTAGGATCATCGAAGCTATATCAGGATCATGATGTCACAAAAAAAATATAATTGAATCTAATCGAAAAATAAAATTAACTTTAAAAATAACTGCTTTTTTTTTGTATTTAGTTGGTTAATTTCCTCACCATTTAAATTCAATGTTTACCTTATTAATTTTCTTCTGGTAAACTGTCTTGTCATTCTGTTTGTACCAAATGAGTAATACATAGTTATTTGCACACTTTTTAAGACTAATCGAGGCGAAATTTTGTTTTTTGAAATATTTTTAAAGAATATTTTTTTTGAAATTGTTTTCCTATGAAACATAAAGTTTTAACTTTTAGACGCAATTTTTTTTATCAAAACTTTACTCCAGAAAAATGCAATTATTGGCAAAACGTTAACATTTTTTAGTTTCTTACATAGCTTAAACAATTTAGTTTTTTTTTTACTTTCAATAACAAGTGTATAATGCTTTTTAATAGAAATTTTGACTTGTTTTTGATTTTTAGGTGAACTTAAAGGTGATATTATGTTAATATACTTAACAACATGTGATATTGCTCTTAGCTATGTTAACCACGCGCTCAATTCCTAATTATGTGATTTGAAATAAAATAAAAAAAAAAGCTTTTATCATTTTTCAGTGAAAATCGTTTTTATTTTTAATAAAATAAGTTTTTTAATTCAAATCACAAATTGCTAATAAAAATTATGTACATATTTCATTATTATATTTTTAGCACATACTAGGGTGCAATGAAACTTGCAATCTTCTGTATCACTAGCTGTTTGAATTTTAAATTGATATAGTACATGGGTTGGGTCGTTAATTTGGATGATTTATGGATTTTATAGATTAAATTTAGGTGATAATATATACAACGTATACCGTCTAATCAGAATTTTTATCATCAAGTCGACGTTTTAATCAATAAGCTTAGAATCATTGAGCAGAAGTATATTTTTTAATGAAAACAATCTCGTTTTTAACACTAAGTTTTTAAAATGCAATTTTATATTCTTTATTTGTATAGTATATCAATCTTTAAATTAGAAAAACAAGGAGAAAGAAATTGAACATCTGTTCTAACCTCAATTCTAACCAAACATTACGCTCGTTACCAAAACGACTTGTGATGACTTACTCAAAATTATATTACGTTTCCCAATATCGAAATTTTTTACATTTATGTATATTTTTATTTTATTATCTGTATAGTGTATAGATGAATTTTCACTTTCTAATTTCTATATATTATTACGTAGTCCACCCTAATCAAATTTGGCCGTAAAGTATGTACATTTAACTTGTATACATAATTATTTTAAATTTTTCATAATTATTGTAAATTTCTTCACAAGAAATGGATTTATTTCGTTTCATGGAATCTCAAATGAAAATATAAAAAGAGTTATAACATTTATATAGGGTGAAAATTGGTCAATTAAATAAGAACCATAATTTTGCAATCATAAACTGAAATCTCTTAAAAAATCACTAATTTTGTGAAACACCTTTGAAATTAAAAAAAAAAAAAATTACACGCACAAGTTATTGAAGGTTTATAGAAGTAAGTTTCCTAAAAGAAATTATAATTGTAACTTATGTCCAACTTATGGGGCTGTAAAAACTACATATGTATATTATTAAAGTGTACTCGCTTGACATAGATAACATACATGTAGAGTCTATAGAAAATTCTATTTATCGCCGAATTTACTCATATTTATATAGATAGGAAAAAGTTGATATACAATTAATTACTTTGTAAAGAAAATAAGTTTTTATTTTATGTCATTGAGTGAAATTTATTAAAATAATTTATAACAATTGTGGAAAAAAAAATTTTGCAATAAAAAAAATATAAAATCAAATTAAAAAAATATAAATCAAATTTTGCGCACGTTTAATGCTTATTTGGATAATTTTCAAATAAATTAACAAATTCCACTTTTGAGTAACAATAATAATTTTGAAAATTATTTTAAATGTTATAATTATGAATAAAAATTTAATTAACGAAAAACATTTAAAATGCTGATAAATTGTTCAAGATATTTTCAAATTTTTCAAGATATCGATATGATGTTTTCAAGGCCTAAGGTGGACTTTTTAAATTATTCGGATAGATTTTGGTTTATTTTTTAGTTCGAAAAACAGTCAAAACCGAAAAACAGACGATAATCTTAGTTTTAACACATATCTTCATTAATAATAAAATGTGTTTAATCAAAAATCAAGTTTTCTTGTCTAATTATTAAGCCAGAAGTCTTTATTATTCAAAGGAATAGGAAAATTATTAACACATACTTTTTTATATATTGTGTTTTTAAGATTATATAGTTATATTACATAAAATAAAGATTTAATTAATTGATGATACTCTGCGGATTTTAATTACAGCAAAATCTTTTATTAAAATATCATAATCCAAAACTCGACGATGGTTCTTTCAATGGACATCAAATACAAACCTACTAACCTTTCTTGTCCCCTTGATGATCTTCAGTAAAATTTTTAATTATTTTCAATTTGGAAAAAATACGTTCTCCAGAAGCAACCGATACAGATAACGCTATAGGACAAAGCCTAACTAAAACAAAAATAAAAAATATACTTACTTCCATAAAATTTTCCAAAAACATCCAAAACTGCTTGCATTGGGAACTTCACTAGTATATGATATTGTCATTTTTTAAATTTGAATTTTACTTATTTTTTTATTAAATTTATCACTTTTTCATTAAAAATTATTCAATTTTAAAAATTTTCTTGCTAGCCTACGTACATTTTTATATTTTATTTAGAAATTTTGAAGCTCAGCATCTTCTCAATACTTTCTGTTTTTTTTTTTTTTTAAATTAATTTATTTTCATTTCATAATTTCAATTCAAGTTGTAACACATATATAAAGTATATTTTTAGATATTCTCGTCATCATCTGCTTAGAAATTAAAAAAACAAACAATAATCATATTTTATTTCTATATATTTTTACCGGTAGGTGGTATTCTGAAATTATCATCAAACTAACTTCTTAGACTCAAGAATAAGATGTAAATATTTTTGGAATTTTGAAAAAGGTGAAAAGATGTAGTTTTTTTTTTATTAAATTAAATTATAAAGCCTTCGGCAAATTTAATTACTGAAGCTGTAGGAATAGGGAATAGCCTTCATATAATTTAGAAAGCAAACCGTATATTCGGACTGATGCTGATTTCACTAACATTCTTTGTAGAATACACATACTTCACATATAAGTTATAATGATAAACTTCTCGTTAAATCAGATTTAAAATATTTGCGATTTTTAACCTTTAACACGAAAAATCCACAAGAGAATTGAATTTAAAAATCATTATGAATAAAATCATAAATTGAATGTGTGTCAAGTTTTTTTCTTGCTTTTAATTTTGCAAATAATGCAACAAATTCAACTCAGGCTGTGAGGTTTTAATTTTTTTTTTTTTTATTAATTTTCATTTCAACAATTTATTTATAATTGTTTATATTGTTTATAAATCGGTCCTCCCTTTAATTATACAAAGTTTGTTTTTTTTCATTCATTATTAATTTCTTAAAAAAATTTCATGAAATTTTTTCACGTGTAAATTTTTGTTTCTTTTTAATTTTTAAATATATTTGTTGTGTTATATATTACATATATTAAAAAAAAAATTTTAATCATATTTTTGTAACAAAGTCATTTTAAAATAAATAATTTTTGTATTTTTTTTTTTTTTTATGAAAATTCCAATATTAATTTGTTTAAAAACTCTTTAGACATAGTTAAATAAAATATAGTATCTTTATTTCATTTGTACATAAATACATAAAATTTCTTTAGCATAACAAAACTTCACTTCGTTAAAGCGTACTAAAAATTTATTTGTATTGTATTAATAAAAAATAAAAAAAATATTCAATATAAAAGTTATTTTTTTAATTTTATTATATTTTTTTATGGTAGTGGAGGTTAAAAATTTGAATTGAGAATAAAATGGAAAAATTAAAATAAAAAAAATTAATAAAAAATAATAATTAAATAAAATTTAAATAAAAACACTTGAATAAATATGCGACCGATCAAAAAGAAATATTAAAACGTCATTGCTTTAATTTTTTTTTTTATTATTATTATTATTGAATTTATTATATCGACTTCAGTATTGTAGGTATATATTTGTGTCGATCTCCTAATTAAAAAATAATTTTTTTTTTTTAATTTAAATTTTGAAAACTTATTAAATTTTTTATTAAAATTTAAATTAATAGGTAAATATTTATAATTTAGGTAATTGGAGTTAAATTGTACTATAATAATTATTAGAAATTCTTTTAAATTTGAGGTTAACTTTTATGAAATAATTTAATAATTAAATTTTCAATTTGTTGTAATATTAAGTTTTAAATAAGTAAATTTATTTATTATGTGAGATGAGATATCTTTGTTATATAAAGAGTAAAATTTCTTAAAATATTTTATACACTATACACAGCATTAAATTCTTCCAGAGCTCCAATTTTTAGCGCAATCATATAATTGGATAATAATTATAATTATCATAATTGAGAATCAGTTTTTTTTTTTTTTTTGATTTTATAATTTCAATTAAATTTGATTTAAAATGCAATTTTTTAAATTAACAATAGATGAACATTTTTTATATGAGAATATAGTAATTTTTTTTATGTAATTTTAAGTAATTAAATTTGTAAAATTTTTTCATTGAGTGAAATGAAAATGAATTTATTAAGAGAAGGTTACAAAATAATTTTATGTTTTTATTTTATTTTTTTAAATTGCATTTACGAGAAAAGGAACACTGCAGTAGGTTCTCGAATACGTATATAAAACAACATTAATTTTTCAGAAGTTTTTTCTTCTGCGAAGGAATGATCTACCATAAAATTCTAAGTAAAATTGTTTTAAATAATATTGAATTATTTACATAAGTTTTATTTGAAGAATGCAAAAATAATGCAAATTTAGAAATAACTATATTATTATTATTACGTTATTAACACTATTTATATGAACGTTAACATCATCTACGAATAATGTATTCTATATAAAATATATACTTTTGAGTTTTAAACAAACAAATATTTCTCGTTGTAAGTTAATAACTATTATAAAAAGATGTTAAGATTTCCAAATTTGATAAGAGTTTTTATTTAAATTTTCAAATAATTTACTTGTATATGCCTAATGATATTTCCCACATCGCAGTGTTGTATAATTTATTGAAGAAAATTTTAAATTTTTTTATTTTAACTACGAACATACGAATTTTGTTTTAGTTGTTTTAATTAAGTGTTTTTAAAAATTCTATCACAAATATAAAGTAAACTTACGAACAGAAACTGCTGCATAAATATTTGAAGTTCGTACATAAACTTTGATGTTCAAGTTCTTCAAAACAATAAAAATTAAAAGAGATAATATGGAGAAACATTTTTTTGAGCGAAATTTTAGAGCGCCAAAAAATATATATTTTCAATAACACAAATAAAATTATTTACTCGTCACAGTACATTTATTCAAAATTTTGTATACTTAATGTTTGTAATAATGCCAAAAAGACTCAAGGCGTAAAAAAGTAAACATAATATCGAATATTTTGTTCCAAAAATTTTAGAAATATTTTAGAAATATTTAGAAATATTTATATTAGATTAACTTATAATGCTCCAATAACAGAAATAAAATTCAATAAGCTTTTATTCCTTCCTCTATTCAACTGACTAGATATAATAAAAAGATCAGATAATGTTTATCTCGAGTTACGACCCTGACTAGTGAATTGGAAATCAATTAAGTATATGATATGTATATGTTTATAATTTGTAATTTGGCGAAGCCTTGTAAACCAAATAAAGGTTACATTTTAATATTCTGTAATTCCCTCTATTATTACAAAACAAAAAAATATTTGCAATATTGACACTAAAATAAAGCTACCTTTCTAATCACGCATAATGAATGGACATTTTTTTTTTATTTTGAATTAATTATTAGTTTCTAAAATATATTTAATTATAGGTATTTTGAATTCTTTATCGAACGCACGTCTAAATATTTTAATTTATCTTTAAATATATAACTCATTAATACATAATTTAGTATATACTCGTACTCATATATAATATATCTCACTCAAATTTAAATATAATACCTAAGTCCATACACATAAACGTTTTCGTTAAATACATAGATTATAGAACTAAAATAATAAACATTAAAAATGCATTAAGTCTAAAATTTTTAGGCAAAATAGTAGATTATTGTATATGTAAACTAAATTTGTTATTAATTAAGAGTTCTGTATACACAAAAATACATTGACACGAGTCAATACTTATATCACGAGACCGAAGGTCGAGTGATATAAATTGACAAGTGTCAATGTATTTTTGTATAAATACAGAACGAGTTGTATAACAAATTTTGTTTACATATCCAATATACTGTTTTAATGCGTAGGGGAGAGGTAGTTGCAAAGAGAGAATATTTTTTCTTCTCATTTTTTCTCATTTTTTTTTTTTGTATTTGGCTGTATTGAAATATTGTGAGAGATATTATGTTTGTTTAGGTATTACGTAATATTCAATACGAAACATCTAAATGATTTCATTATTTACGCTGATGCATCTAAATTTTTTCATTATATAAGCTGATGCATCTAAATTTTTTCATTATTTACGCAGATGCATCTAAATGATTGCATGTGTATTGACGCATATAATACTCCATTTAGTGATCAAAATTCTATAGCACTAAATACAACATAACGATCCCCAACGCATTAAAAACTATTATTTTATTCAAAATAGCTAAATCATTAATGTTAATAATAAGTGTTTAGTTTTATTTTTATGTATAATATTAGAATATAATAATTTTTTTTAATAATCTTTAAATCTGGTTGAAGTTCATGTCATTAAATTTAGAATATTTTCGTTCTTGTATTCAAACATTGACTATTTTTAAAACCATTTTCATAACTATTACAGAAGTAAGTGGATAAAATTATGGACAAATATAATTTTCTATAACGATAGTTTTATTATCAAATATTTTTTTATATAGTCTACCATTTCTTTAAAAATGTTGTTATTCAACAATTTTGTTTAAACTTTATATAAGCTATATATGCTTGTGATTGTGAATATCGAAAATATGTTTTTTTTTTATTTAAGTTGTTAAAATTTTACTATTAAATGCATTTGTTATATTAAATTTCTTATTAAAAGCTGAAAGTTTAAGAACTTATGTCATAAAAATGCAAGATTCTAAATATTAGTTTTTCTAAGTATATTTTTATAACATTAAAATTTATGCTAATCAAGATCATTATAATTTGTTTGTATTTATTTTTTTATCTATAATTATCAATTAATTTTTCTGTCAAAATCAAAAACAATAAAAAAAAAATACAAATGGTTACCTAAATATTTATTAATTTTATTAATTTATTCAAGAGATTTTATAGTTTCTTTTAAAATTTCTTATATTATTTTACATGTGCTGATCTCTAAATAAATTATGATTAGCTCAAGAGCTAACTTAACTAATAAAATAATTGGAATTTTAAAAATGTGTAAAAATTTTTTTTTTTAATTATCATCATCTGGTAAAACAAACGTGAACTTCCTATCTGCGACTGTGACTAATTTATTTTTTCTAATATTTCATAAAGAAAATATGTAATACGATAAAATTGTATTTTAAAAAAAAAAAACATTTTAAAAACATTTTGTTCTGATTTTTTAATTATCAAAAAACAGGTATTGGAAAAATATAATCATAATTAAATGAAAACTGGCCTATACCTTACAAGATGTATGATTCCTAAAAAGGAATCCTAATATTACACTATTGTTTCGAAATATTAAAAAGCGGAGATTTCATATACTTATAATTTGATTAATTGGTAATTCTATAAAGGGGCTTGTTTTTGACAAATTGGAGCAAGTAGTTGTAATATTTAGAAGATCACTTTAATAATTTTTTATAATAAAACTACCTCCATAGGCATAAGGGCCTTTCAAATGGTACCAACATAGTGTCGATAATATTTTTGATTTTTTTTTAATTTTGCTGCGATTAATTTATTTGCACCCGCTAGAAAGTAGGTAAAAAAATTTTCTCCAACTTCCAAATATCTTGTTTTTTGATGCTAAATATTATAGATTTTAAACCTGTGATCTGTGAAGGCTGAAAAGTCATTTATATACTGTTCTTAAAAAATATTAAATTCCGAAACTTGAATCAAATTAACATTTGATCCGGTCATTTTTAAGAAAATTATAAATATGTGTTTTCAGAAATTATTTTGCAAAAAAAGAAAAATTGATAAAATATATTTTTCTTTTCTTTTCTTTTCTCTAAGAGTAGCTTCATTTTTAAAAATGTAAGTTAAGTTATCACCTAATTTAAATCAAACTTAAGGAACTTGTATTGGAAGTTAGGTGTATGATTTTGATATTTAACCAAAAACTCTAAAATGGTTTAGCATCACACAGAAAATTTAGATTAAATCATTGTTTTTAAAATAAAAATGATTTGCTTCTCTAATAGCTTAAAGATGAACAACTATTTAATGTGAATAATGTACACAGTCAGAACAAAAAATAAACCATAGTCCAAAATGTATTATTCTATAGTGATTTAATAAATTGACAGATGAGTTATGTTGAAGAAAATTATGGTATATGATTTCATTACAAATCAATTTCTGAATGTATTAATTTCATTCTTTTAAATATAGTTATTAAGTTAAATAAATGAATAATTCTATGAGAATTATGTTCATTGTGCAATCCCGTTAACTATGTACATAAAATAAAAAAAAAATTCTTCCTAAATATAAATACTTCCGATGATTTATTTAATTATTTAACAAGTATTATGCATTGTATATGAATAGTGAGAAAATTAATTAAAGTAGTTAGACCAAAAGTAATAGAAATAAATTCAAAATTGAAGGTCGATTCCTTCGAACCAATCAGCTATTTATTTTTTTATTTTTTTTTTTCAAATATTTATATAAAAAAAATCGATTAATTAAGCAATTTAAAAGCTTGTAATAATGATACTTTGATGATTTTCAAATAAGAATACCGGTGTTTTCAGTCGCGTTCATAAATAACGTATATGCAGGTGAAATAACAATACTTGAAATTAAATATTTCATCCAATTTTAATTTTTGAATTCTCAAATTTAAGGCATAGTTTTCGTTGGATCAAAGGAAATATTATAGTTCTAACTTATTTTTAATACTGAAATAATTTTATCACATTTTTCTAATGCTACATTTCAATCAAGTAGGTATTAGAAAACTTTATGGCTTGACACAATAATTATGATTACACTTTGAAAAATTTCACACTATCACAGCGTGCCGTATCTTGAAAATGTTATTAGGTAGGTATTATTATTATAATAATAATTTTCATCTTTTTTTCATTCAAAAGAGTTAGATAAGAAACTTTAACAAAAAAAAAAAAAAAAACAAAAAAACATAATCTCAGAATACCACCTGCATATTATTGTGCTGATGTTTGTTTTTTTTTAATTATCTTCTTCTTTTTTTTTTCAATAAAATTTTATTTTTTAAATTTTTATCGATAAAAAATATAGAAATTCCAATTCAATTAATGTTATATATTATATATTTTTTTGCACATTAAATTAAGGTTGCAACAAAAAAAAAATTAAAAAAATTATTATGATTTAAGCAAAAAATTTACGAAATTTTTTATTTATTTTTTAAACGAAAGCAAAATTTTTTTTGTTTTTTTTTTTCTTAATTAGGTTAACATTAAACTTTTTGCATCACTTTTATATTTTAAACATATTATTAATTTTTATAGATTTAAATTTTTTTAAAGTTTTATATTTATTATGTTATTTTTTGTTTACATCTTAATACAACTGATATAAATGTTTTTTTTTTTTTTCTTTTCAATCTTGTTATAATTTTTTTAATTATTTTTATTTATTGATTATTATTATTTTCAAAAATAAATCTTGCAATTGATTAGAATTTTCTGTCATTTTAATTATTTTTTTGTTAATTATATTTGGGGGGTAAAAAGAATAAAATAATTATTTAGTAAAAAAAAATTATTTTTCAAACATTTTTATTACTCTGTATGGTAAAGAAATAGTATTGTAAATTATAGTTAATAACATTTTGTTAAATTGTTAAGAAATGGATAAAAAAGAGCTTACTGAAACCAACGAGTATTAGGAATATTATGTTCGACAACAAAAAAAAATCGTTTTATTCAATGATCCAGCAGCCATCGAACTTAAAATTTTTATACAAAAATATTTTCAATATTAAATTATATCTTTGTAGAATTCAGTTCTTTGGTATTTCTACCAGCGCAGATAACTTTTCTAGGCCTAATCTTTGTTCTTATATTTTTTTTAAATTATGTCTCTTTTTGGGTTCAATTTAACGAAAAACTTACGCAGTTAAGGTTTAATTTTATTTTAATTACCTTTTTTTTTTTTTGATATTCTAAATCAGATTGAAATGCAAATTCTCTTAGTTATGTATTATAGACCTACTAAAATCATGTTATTAAACTTGTGCTTTACAATCTACAATAGAAAATAATTTTTTCGGTTTTCCTGGAAAATCTCGTGTGTAATAAACATATAAGTAAATAGATTTAAAAATTTTTATTTTTGAATAGAAAAAAAAAATGTATGTATCAACATGAATCGAAATTGAAGACAATCAACCAGAACGTCTATCTTTTATTGTATATATAACGTAGATACATTTTTATGTATTGTGATGTCGTTCAGCTATTTAATGCTGATTGCGATTTTTCTGCAAGCTTGCTTTTTTTTTAATACCTTGTTTACATATTGTATAAATCTATATATATCTTGTATATATAGCCGCCTGTGTACACGAGCTAAGGTAAAAATATTGTAATTTTCCTTCTTTTACCGGTTTATTTTTTAAATGAAACCTTGAAGATGATATTTTTCATAAATCAAAGATATTTATTTCATATATACTAACATAAAGTTTTCTTTTGAAAACCTGATTTAGAAAATCATAATCCCTGAATTGAATTGAAAAGGAAATAGATTTTAATTAAAAAAAAAAGTAGTTCATGGCAATAAAATTCTGACTATAATGTAGAATTGTAGGATATGCAAAAATAAAATATCGATTTCTAAAATTTAAAAAAAAAATTTAGAACTATAATGCTCATAGATTCGGCTCTGCGTAAACAAAAGTAATTGAATATGTTGTGAATCGTCAAAAAAAAGTAGATAATAATATAATATATATGCCTATAATAAGTTTCCTCGTTTTTCCACTAACGAATGTGAAAGACCTATATCATCGATTTTTTGCCGTCGATTCTCTTGAAACGTTTAAAAATAAAAAAAAAATAAAATAAGTATTTTGATGGTATGAAACACTAAATTTTGAATTTCATAAGTATTTTACTAGGAAGTTGAATAAAGGGATCAAGCACAGTTATCTGTTCCATATCTGTGACTATACAAAAACTTTTGAAGCGACGCTATTGAAAAACATTTTTAACACTTTTTCAACATTTTAAGGTTTAACATTATTTGGACTAATTGCTCGACCCAAGAAAAAGATCTTAGTTATATGTAGGTTTAATATTTAATTTCATTAAAAAATTGATCAATTATCGATGTATTTAACCTATTTTAATTTTTTTTTAGTATTTTTCTTTTAATATAAGCCAGCTAATTATAAATGCCTAGCAATGTCGTATTTTTCAGTTAATTATTTTTTTTTTAATTTAAAATATTTTATTTTATGTATTTTATTTTACTTTTATTTTTATTCCATTACCAAAATTTTTTTAAATTTAAATAAAAAAAAATTTTTTTTTTTTAATTTGCAGTAACAAAAAATTTTTTTTTCTACTATTAACTTTGGAAAAAAAAAATATATATATAAAATATGTAATAAAATTTCTATTTTAACCGTGAACTGCAAACAATCACCGAATTAACTCCGAACAAGATCACTTTCATACTGAACTGAGCAAAAATTTTCTGCTGTTGTTGAATTGTAAAAATAATAACAAAGAAAAAAAAAATGTTTTTAAATAATTTATCTTTTTTTTCGGTATTTTAACATTTTAACAGACGCGATTCTTTCTCTTTATTAGTTTGCCTTTTTTTGTTTTCTATACATACTGAATTTCTCTTTATAAAATAGCAGTTGTAGTACTTATAGTACAGAGAGAAAAAATAATTCAGATTCAGATATTATTATTATACATGTTAAAAAAAATTAATATACATACAATATTCAGAAAATGTTAGTTTAAAGATAAAATATTGTAAAGAAAAATAGAAAAAAAAAAATAAATTAATGTTTAATTTATTATTCTTCAACTCAAATTTCAATTACTTAGCTTTTCATTTAGGTATCAATCTCTCTCTCCGCTCAAGAATATATACATATATATATTATATATATATTTGTCCGTTCCTTAAATAATCATATATGTATATATGTATAAACGAAGGAATGATATTTGAAACTGTACTCTAAGTGGTACCTGCAATGCTTCCGGATATCATTGTGATAAGCTTCCTTCGTGTTACTATGTTAAAAAAATTAACATAAAAACGAGCTGCTACTATAATAATACTAATTAAGTCCTCTTTTTGAATCAAAGAATTTTCTATTTAATTGTTTCATACAATTTATTTTTGTGTTTAACATAATTTTAATTGTAGACTAGTAGAATATGTATATATTGATATTTTGTAAAATTTTGTATTACTTTAAAAAAAAAATCAATAATATTTTAATATTTGGGGAAGAGTCTAATTCTTATGGGCAGTTGTGGGAATATTTAACAACTTGTTCGTGCATCCTTAAAAAATAATTTATAAAAAAAAAAATTTACGGCATCGAAACCTTAAAATATGAGATATTTTTATTTTTTTAATTTGATTTCAAAGACCTTCCCATAACCACCTATCTTCATATTTTTTTCTCCATTAAAACTCCTCTATCTTTAGCTTGATGTTTCCAAATATTGTATGTTTAAAACATATGCTTGGTTGTTAAAAGGGTATTACTTTGTAAAAGCATATTTTTACTGAACACACATATTCAATAAATTATATTAAAAATTAAGCTTATTTTTCATGATTTCAAGAATTTTATAAATATTTTATTCAATACCGAAATGCCGGTTATTCTTGATTGTCGATATTTCGGTACTCAAATTCTCCAGTAATACCGGAATTCTAGTTTTTTTGGTTTTGGTATAGCTGAAACATTGAGGACTCATCAGAATGATTTACTTGACACATATCATTTACAATTTTGATCGATCACAATTTATTTTTTTTACAATTAAACTTGAACTGAATGAAATTTATATGTGATGATGCGAGATTCATTTTATATTTAATATTTTTATATTATTCATTACTTTATGAGGTTTTTTTAATTGTGAAAATTTTCTGTTTTTTTTAGTTCAGTATTAGAAGTTGAACTACCAACAAAAGTACCATCATAAGAAAACATTTTAAATTAAACTAATCGAATCGAGTTTGGGTCTTTTCTTCCTTACCTATACCTTTTATTAGGAAAACAAATGGCTGAAAGTTGATCTTAGTGTGGATCTTTTACTATAAGTTTATATTTTCTTTTTGGCAATAAAACTTCGATTTTTAATATTATTAATTTTTATTACTTTTCTCATTAGATATAATAGTAATAATAATAATATGTAACAGATTTTACATAAATTCCCATAATATTTTGTTTTAATTTTAATTTTATTTTTTGTTTTATATTAATTGTCTATAAAGATTTATTTGATTTGTTTTTTTTTTTTTTTCAAGTAATCATTCTAAAATTAATTTAGTTTAATTTTTTTCCATAAGTGTGACGTTATAATTTTATTTATTGATTTCATATAATATGCATTTGCATACATTTTTATATATATTTATTATTTTTTTATGTTGGTTTTTGTTTTGAATTTATATCATTAATAATTTTATTATAGGTAATATTGTAGATATATATAAGTATGTCCTTTTTGTTATATGTATATTTAAGTAAAATTTCCCTCGCATTTACTATATACTTATATTAAGTTTTCATTTATTTATTTATTTTTATTAAAATAATATTGCACATTTAACTTCTTCTTTTTTTTTTTTTTTTAATATAAATAAATTATTTTTCCTTTAAATTAACTATTTTGAAATTTTATTTTACTAAATATGTAGGTAATTAATTTTTTTTTATATATATTTTAAATATAATAATTTAATTATTTTATATAAATTTTATTAATTTTTTGTTTTAAAATGAAAAAAAAAAAGAATTATTTTTATCTAAATAATTATAACAATTATAAGTTAATTTTTTTAATGCGCATGTCTTCGGTAAGTTGTTTTTACATTCGCAAATTTAGCTCGGTAAATGGTCCATTACATGCATCAATACACATGCAATTATAGAGGAATGTAAATTGTATTTACATTTCCCTGTGATGTAAATTGTATTTACATTGCTCTATATTGTATTTACATTCTTCATTTTGAACTGCGTAATACTATAAACAAAAATAATATCACTCACACTCACAATATTTCAATACAGACAAATACCAAAAAAAAAAAAAAAATTGCAAACGTATACCTCTCACATGCATCATATCAATGTCAAACAAAGCTTAGTTTATAATGCTAAAATCTAAATTTTCCCTCTGAGCTAATCTATATTTTCCCTCTGAGCAAACAAAAAAAAAAAAAAAGAACCAATAAAAAAATACGCGGCTATTTTTTTTTTTTCTAAAAAGCGGCCAGTCGATCAGTCGATGAATTTTCTTAACATGTGTTTCAATCTACTATTTTTAAAGGATCTTCGAACCTCTACTACTAAATTTTTAAACGAGTGTGGTTGGATTTTAGTACAAAAATTTAAACCACACTTCAAAAATTGCACTTATTTTTATTCAAAAAAACAAAATGAATAAAAATAGAACAATGGTAACCCTGAAAATATCTTTGTTGTCATTATAAAGTTTGCTGTGATTGTCAAATGTCAAGTAAGAATTTTTTTTTCTTTTATCAACAAACGAGGAAAATGGCAGCAACAAGGAGATTATTTATTGTAAATATAAATTATAATTATATAATTATTATTTGATTTTATTTTTAATTATAAAAAAAATAATTATAAAATTATTATTATTTTTATTAATAATTAAAAATAAAATTAAATAAAATTTAAGAAGACCATTAGTTCCTAAAATAATAAAAAAAAAATTAGTAATTTTTCTAAAAAAAAATTATTCAATTTTTTTTTTTGCAAAAAAGAAAATGAATAATTTTTTTTTGGAAAAATTACTAATTTTTTTTTTAATATTTTAGGAATCTTCCGGTTTGAAATCATTTCGATAAATAAATAAACTTCCTTATTAAATTTTATTTCCTTGCTTCATTTTGAACTTTTTTGTTTATTTTTTTCATTATAAATGTATTGTTTTCAACTCCCTCTCACATGCACATTAAAGCAGTATACAATACATGTTAATCAAATTTGTTCTACAGCTCGTTTTGTATACACACAAACATATAGACACTCGTCAATATTATATCACTCGACCTTCGGTCTCGTGATATAAACATGACTCGTGTCTATGTGTTTGTGTGTATACAAAACTCGCAAGAATAACAAATTTTCTTAACATGTATTGTAATCTACTATTAATTGCTTTAAAGTTATAAATATACATTAAAAGAAAAACATATTTTATTTTGTTTGTAAAAATTAACATTATTGTTTTTATTCCTATTTATAGATCGATGTTGAAGTTAAAGTTTTGTTATTATTGATGCACCACCAATGGTTTATATGCAATGAGATTAATTTTTGGTTTTATTATTTTTCAATATGTTACTGAAATTTTTAATTCATTCTTCGATCTATAAATCAGAATTTTGAAATCAATTATGATGAACTGAATAATGTGTCTGGTTAATTTTTGTATATTTCTTTATTACAAGCAACAAAATAACAAGCATAAATATTAACATAATAATAACAAGTACGTAATAAAGTTTCGAATTAATTGTGCTTTCGTAGAAAGATTCGTCATAATATATAAATAGTGAATGTATTTTTTTTATTTGGGGTTAGAACTTAAATATTCATTAAATAGTTTTATTTAATTAGATGTCAAAACATTTTCATATCAAATGTGAATTAACATAATGTAACATTAGTTTTTGATAATTAACAAAGCAAGTTGTCTAAACATTTAGGAATTTACACTAAATTAATATTAACAAAAGGAAATATCTTTGGATTATTATAACTGATAAAAATAGTACAAGGCAACAAAGCCATTAAAAAAAAATTAAGTTTTATTATAAATAAATAAATATTTTACAATAGGTTTTCAGTTTTGATAAAAATTAATTTTTAGAATGAAAATTTTCAGTAGTTAGCACTGTTAGCAGGTATAATAATGGAATTTCGGACTAATACATTTGCTTTAATATTTTTATGGAAGTGTGATAAATACTTGTTTGTTTTTGCCGATTGAACATTGGCAGATACTTTCTTTCCCAAGACTTAACTTTTGAAATATAAAAACAATATTTTCATCAATTTTTTAAATAAAGTTAAAACGCATTAAAGGTACAAATAATTTGATACATACTAAACTTATGTGTGAAAAATACACAATGTTATGAATTTTTGAATTTATACAGGATAAAATCTTTTATGAATATTAGCTCATGAATATTATCTATTTTCCGTAATTCTCCAATATAAAAAAATCCTAATAAACATAAACAATTATCAAATAAAGCTAACATTAAGTTTAATTTTTGTGTCGAGAAGGTCGAGAATAGTAAATAATTTTATAATCACAATAAAAAACCAAAAGTAGTTTTTCTTGTAGTAATTTCGAAAATTTGATTGTATTAAAAAATTACAAGCGCTTAGATTTAATGGAAAGGCTTTGCAAATACATACTGTAAATTCCTTAATTTTGTTATAAAGCTGCATTCGTATTTACAATAGAAGCACACTATTATATTTTGGCAAATAAATGGTGGCTTAGACCATTATTTATTAACAATAAATGTACCAAAACATTTCAATAACAAGTATTTATATTATTAGTTTCAAACACTTATTCAGTAAATAAGCTTCAAAAACTTTGAATTTCCAAAGCAAACAAACATGAAAAACTATAAAAACATAAAAAATTACACTAACTATTCTTCATAAAATCTTTTCGTGCAAATATTTAAAATAATGAATAAACAGCACCAACATCGTGTGTTTAATTTTTACTTTTCATAAACAATAAATAAAATAAATTATTCCATTGATCGGTTTCATTATAAGGTTAAATTTTTTAAATGAAGAGCTGATTCTCCAAATATTGATTTTGGTTTGTTTTCAGAATCATAAAACATTTAGATATTTAATTTACTTCATTTATATAAATTTTTTTAGCTGTTGAAATATAGTAGTAATGTTAGCCCTAATTTCAAATTTTAAATTAAAACTACTGTCGTTTATGAAGCTTTTCTTAAAAATATACATATTTTTATATGATTAAATTAAATTTCATTTTTTAATTAAAGTCTACAAAAAATGATATTTTTATCAATTTCGAAAAGTTAGAAGGCAGTATTAATTAATTATGCATTACGAAAATTATGTTGTTAATTATATTTTTTAAATATATTCTGTGGTCATCTTTGAGTACATTTTAAATAAAAAGACGCTAAGAATTAAAAACACTAAACATCAAATTAAAATAGATATTATTTTAGATTATTTGTATGGATTTGTATGGTTATCATACGAACAAAATAAAACCTCAGAATAATTAGCTGATTTTATTTTCAGTAAATTCTAAGATGACTGTTATTTAATGTACCTCGACCCGCATTACTTGAAATAAAATTTTCGAAAATCTGAATAGGTACTAAGAACATAAAATTATTGAAATTTAAATTTTTAAGAAATATGAAAAAATTTTAGGTTAATTTTAAGCTTGGAAAGGCATTTCAAAAGTTTCGTTTTTAATTTGTTGTATATATGTATATAGTATATTATATGTCTAAATCTAATTTTTTTTATAATTTCGGCTTTCGAATACGCATCTCAAATAACACTTTTTAAAGAGACTTAGAACACTTTGCAATATAAACAAACGGTTTTTTATAGCACTACTTCCAAACTCACTGCGATGAGAAATGATATTTGTTCGAAGGTTTTTTTCTCCATTTCATCCGAAATAAAGTAGAAGTGCATTAAATTTAATTGAAATATAATAAGATATAAGAGGTAAGATAAGAGAATAAGATTTTCGAACAAGTTCCACGTTACAGTAAGTTCACGAAAAAGCATAGTGTTTTCATATAATTTTTAGTTTTTTCTTTTGGGAAAACAACATTTCAATAGTTTTTTTTTTCTTAAATTATTTTTTGGTTTTCATTAATAATTCTAAATATTAATTTCTTTGTCTGCTAATTAATTAAAATTTAAATCGATTAAATAAAATAATGAATGCAAGCGATATACATAAAATTTCTTTACTTTTTTGTAATTTTTTTTTTCATTATTCGTAAATATATTTATGAGCTTATGAATTATGGATTTCCCTATTATCTTGATTAGTATTTATTTTTTAATCAAATTTCTAATTAAATATCTGGCAATTTAATTTATGGGCATTTTATTTTATTAAGCAAACTATTTTGGTACAATTAATAATAATCTAATCGTTGAATAGAGTTAGAACGAGGTCAAGCCTAAAGTAGTTTTTTGAATAAAAAAGTTCTTTGGAAAATGGAACGAGGATACAATAAATTTTTTTTTTTAATGCGAGTTTTGAATTTTTGAGAAATTTCGATACAAAAAACTCAGGAAGAATCTAGTTCTTGGTTGAAAATGATCACATTTATTTGAATGTGAACTTTCTTTGCTATATAGGCTTAAATGAAGGTGGAAACGGCTCTTTAAACGGATTAAAATTCATTGTTTTCTATTTGACTTTCATAAAACAATGTAGTACCATTTCTTAAATAGTTTTTAATAAAATGCTAAAAACCAAATTGTACATTTTTCGATAAGTAATTTAAATTTTTGTATGTATATTTTTTTTTACAATATTTTATAATAATGAGCTTATTTTGATATAATTAATCAAATTTATTATGCATTCGATTCCTTTAAATTTTGTAAACGTGCTAATTGATCAGGCTCTAATTCCTCGGGTATACTAGCTCTTCCTCCAACTACTTGTTTTGGTTGTTGCTCCTCACCATCACCAGGGGTTTTTGTTGCATTTTCTTCCTCCTCTTCTCCAAAAGCATCATCAAAGTTTACCTCAAAATTTGTTTCGAATTTATTATCATTATCAACTGATTGATCTTCGAAAGCGGCAAATTGCTCAACAACTGGCTCAGTTTCGACATTTGAAATTTGTTTAACTCCATTTGTCTGTTTTGTTAAATCATCAAATGCTGCCGAATTATCATCTTCAGATAGTTCTTCGGTTATTTCTTTATCTTCTGGAAAAAAACTTTTATCAGCATCTTCAACCATTGGCGTAGCTGCGGTGACATTAATTTGTACAGCTCCTAAACCTAAATCACCGCCATTTGAATTCGTAACCGTTAGTTTTGATGGCTTTATACTTGATTCCTACAATGATAAATGTATGAACAGAAAAAAGAAAAAAAAATAGAGATGATTTTAATAAAAATTAATGAACTTGTTTTTTTTTGTTTGAAAACTAAACATAAAATTCATGTAGGTAAATTGCTTTTTTTTTGCTTTAAAGAATATCCTGCAAATAAAATAAATTTATAGAATTTAAGCAATTAAAACGTTTTCTAAGCATAAAGCGATACTATAAATTCGAGAAAAATACCTCGGGTTCCTCTTCTATAATAACTATGTAAGCATTAAAAAAAAAAGTTTATAAATAAATTTTAAAGAAAACAATAAAGTAAGAAATCACCTGGAGGTGGTCCACTTGGTGGTGGGATAATTGGTGGTGGCATACTAGGTGGTGGCATACTTGGTGGTGGTCCACTTGGCACATCATCATTATCATATCCATATTCTATTCGAAATTAAAAGAAAAATAATCACGGTTACTATACTCACTACTAGATACTAACTGATAGAAACTCTTAAAAATCACAAAATCTTTCTAACTTAAAGCTAAAACTGTTTCAATAAATATCCAAATTTAAAAAATTGCATTGAAAGAATGCTAACTTTAACATTTATATTTACCATAATCGTCTTCTTGTGATTGAAAGAAATCATCACTATTCTCATAACCTGGAGGTAATGGTGGTGGGGCTGGCAATGAAAAACTTGGCATTCCTGATCCAGGTGGTGTTTCTTCTTCTTCTTCTTCTTCATCTCCATATGTAAAAGGCTCACCATTTTCATCGCATTCCTCCACAACAAGTGATGGGAAATTACCAAGTTGACCATTGATTTCTCCTTCCCACCAACCGTCATCAACTCCATGTGCAGTTTTAGTAATAATTTTAATAATTTGACCCTCTTCAAAAGTCAGTTCATCTTCAGCAGTGGCATCGTAATCGTACATTGCAATACAATATTCTTGTTCTCCAGGCTGGGGACGTTCCTTTTTCTGCTGTTTGTTTGCTTCTGGCTGCTGATATTGTTGTGGCTCATGATGTTGTGGCTGATGATGTTGTGGCTGATGATTTTGTGGCTGATGATGTTGTGGCTGATGATGTTGTGGCTGATGTTGTTCCAATTGAACTTGTTTTTGTGCTTGTTGAGCATGCACTCGTTTTACTTCTTGAATAACAGCAGCTGCAGCAGCTTCAACTCCAGGTGCCATTATCACTGATACTTGATCAGGCGATTGCTGTGAATCTTGTGTTTGATCTTCGTTGTCGACAGTATAATCAACTGATGAAAACGACATTTGCGTTTGTAACTGGCTTTGACCACCACCACTTGGTTGATCCTGGTCTATATCTAAATAATTATGTGGAACATAACCTTCATCTCCTTTATAATTACGTGCACGTAACCAACCATCTCCATCACCTTCACCAATTACTTCTAATTGTTCATTTTCTACTATTGTCAACTCATCAGGATTTTGAGCCTTTAAATAATATGATAATAAAATAAATAAGAGATATGTACAAAACAATGAACATAATTTAAAAAATAAAATTAATTTTGATTCATACCGTGTAACTGTATAAAGCTGTACATTTATAAATAATATCTTTTTGTGCACTTTCATCACTAGACACCACCGGTGGAGGTTCAGGTTCATTTCCCCAGTTAACGGCAGTCGGATCTTCGTTACTCCAATCAGCGAAATTCTGTTGCGTAAATTGCTGCTGCTGCTGCTGTTGTTGTTGATGTGGTTGTTGGTTATCTGACTCTGCTTTAATAAAAATATGACTTTTTTGTTTATCAAATATTGAATTATATACACGTATATATTACCTTCAGAATCAGAATCTGGTGTACGAGCTCTAGGAGGAGCAGACGTTTCAACTTGTGTTTGTTTTTTTATTTCAACTTCGTCATCTTTATCGCTATCATAAAATGAATCTGAACTTGCATGCTCCTAGAAATAAAATTCAATTATTTGTTGTTCATCGTTTTTAAAATACTTACTAGCAAGAATCTCAATAACAAAATAGTCCTTCATAATAACATCCTTTCTCTATACAAATTCATAAAAAAAAATGCACGAACAAAATGTTAAGAAAATGTAGCGTGAAATGATTGCAAAGTCGATCATTTTGTCAGCTACAGTATAATGTACATATGTACATTAGGGTGGTCCTTATTATGGATTTATCCGAATTTCTTTGCTCCCAGGGGCTTAAATGGTTTCAAATACATAAAAAATAATTGCCTCAAAATTCTAGCTCTTAATATTAACTTTAAGATAGTCCGCATTCCAGTCAAAGTTTCTCATATAAATAACATGGAAAAAATTTAATTTGTTCTTTAGAATTCCGTAGCTCTGCGACAAATGAATCAAAAGTAATTAATTGCGTCATGTTTATTGTAAATTAAACGCTCTACAAAAAAGGTCCTTTATTTTTTTTCGCTAAATCTATTGGCTTAAGAGTTATTCGAGCTCGAATAACTCTTAAGCCAATAGATTTAGCGAAAAATAATAAAATACCTTTTTTGTAGGGCGTTAAATTTACAATAAACATGACGCAATTAATTACTTTTGATCCATTTGTCGCAGAGCTACGGAATTCTAAAGAACAAATGAAATTTTTCCCATGTTATTTATATGAAAAACTTTGACTGGAATGCGGACTATCTTAAAGTTAATATTAAGAGCTAGAATTTTGAGGCAATTATTTTTTATGTATTTGAAACCATTTAAGCCCCTGGGAGCAAAGAAATTCGGATAAATCCATAATAAGGACCACCCTAATGTACATACATATAAGACCCGATTCAAAAAGTTAGGAAAGTATAAGTATTGGTAATACTAGATCCTTATAAACATGTCTGTTACCTAACCTATTTTTTTCGCAATAATTTTTTTAACCAAAGCTATTCAAATAAAAAATGATGATTTTAAAACTTACCCCTTGTCCGTCGTCTGTTCTTAATGATATTGAGCTTGCTGATCTATTCAACTCTTGAACAACTAAGGTTTCAGCTTCTCTTACCCAATCATCAACATTAATTCCACCTACGCGTAAGCATTCTAAGCAAGCTTCTGCTTTTGCCTTCTCTGTTTCGGCTCTTCTAATATTCTCTTTAAATTCATCAATCTTAGTTTCATAATCGGGTCCAGGCGGATCATTCACACAAACTGCCAATTTTCGTGCACTATCTCTTACAACATTATTTTCACGAACAACTCGTGCAGCCAAATTTTTTGCTTCTTTCGATAGAGTTTCGTTAGCTGATTCATGTTCACATGTCACTTTTTTAACCGGATCATTATCACATGGTTCAAAATCATAAGTTATGTGCTGCTTTAGAACAGGATAAAATAAATAGCAACATTGTAAATTATATTCCCTAGTTAGTTGGTGTGCTTGATCACGGATTTTTCCAAATGAATTTTGTGTTGCCGAACAAGTTAACAATTCTGTGCGTCCCATTAAAGTTAAATATTCGGCGACTCGTTCATAAACATAATTTTCCATTGTGGTCATTGTTGTTTGAAGATCGACAGTGAAATAGCGATTCTGATGTGCATTTGCCGCTGCTAAACTCAATATATAATCATTACGAGCTCCAGTTGATTTCTCTTCGAGCATTTCTTTTCGCGATGTTACTCGAGCCGAATTCTTTTGTAACGATGTAATCGATTGGAAGAATGAACCTTTTTTCTTTTTCAATTTCTCTTCAATATCGCGTGCTTTGTCTCGAACATCATGAGCACAATGCTCTTCATCAAAATATTGTTTCTTTGTTTTATCCAAATCACTTACACTAAAGTGTAATTCTTTTTGAACATTAACAATTTGATTTAAACATTTTTTACTTATTTGTAATTTATATTCTCGTAATAATTTTGCTTCATCGGAAATTTGTTGTTGAAATACTTCGATTGCAGCTAATCGTGCTCGTGCTAGTTTTTCATTTTCTTCCAGAACTGTTCGCCAAACACTCCACATATTCCTAAAAAAAAAATTAAAATTTACAGAAAATTATAAATAAGTATAAAAAATTTATTATTAGAAAATCTCTAAGCTCCAGTTGGAAGTTAGATACTTTTGAAATATTGAGTCCTTTTGAAGTTGTTTAATAATTAAGATATTTATTTACTGAAGACAATAATTCGAATATTGGATCTATACCAGTATTTCTATGCAAACACGATATTATTTTGTGGTAAACTTGCAAAATCATAAATTTTCTAAAACTTACATACAGAACAGAAAAAAATTATTTCCCAACGCCCTATTTTTTTTTTTTGTTACTATGTTATCAAATCTATAATGAATCAAAATTGCCTTTAAGGGTCTAAAAATAGAAAGATAAAAGTACCTACTTTTCAGAGGATCCATTAGGTATAATTTTTTTTTGGTTTTTTTATTTTATGATATGAATATTTTTTCACATTTCCTAACATAGTATTAAAGTTTAAAACGTTAATTTAACGCTGACTACGTAATATAGATTACATTTTACATATATGTACATTATCATGACGTGCTAAACAACAAAGTTTTTATTTAATATAAAGTATATAGTGTCCTTATATTAATGCTTAAAAGAAAATTTAATGTTTTCATTTCCTTTTAAACTTTCATTCTAAAATAAATATAGATTGAATTTTTATTTTATCTATAAAATTTCTCTATTTTTTTTTTAGAATTTTTTTTTATCTAATATAAGTAATTTGAATTTTTAATGATACAGTGACGAATTGTGGGCTTTGTTGTTTATAATAAAAATAATATTATTAGAAAAGAATTAAGATGACTATCTTTGTAAAAATTTCAAGATTTTATTGAATTATTAATCTAAAATTAAATATATTAATATTTGAAAAATAAAAATCAGTTACCTACACTGTTAATCTATTTTTATCTTTTGAGAAGAAGTATATTTTCGTATTTAATAGAACATCACAATCAAATTAAACGAACTAACATTTGGATTATATGTTATTAAAAAGCAGAAAAAATATTTATATAATGCCTAATTTTTATGATCAGGCTCCTTGACGAGCACTGATTATGATAAATCAATCATAACTTAGAGATTGGTGAGCTTGAATTTTGATGAAATTGATATATTAGAATTTTTATAGATTTGGATTTTGAACACTTGGTTTTTCACTCATTATAATAACTTTTTAGTTCGCAAAATATCCTTTCTCAAATAATCCTTAGGACTTTGTTTCCATATTTAACTACCAAAACTTCATCACTGAATTATTTAATAAAATAAAATAAAATAAACAAAGAATTAAATATTAGATTACCAAAATAATAATAATAATAATAAAAATAATATTTATTTACCATCTTTCTTCTTTTACTCCTTCTAATTTAATATCCGGTATATTTGGTATTTTTTTATTTAAATATGCTGATGATAATTTTAATAATGATTCACTATAAGATTTTTCAATTGCAGATCGTTTTATTGTAAATTGCCGGATATCTTCCAATAAATCACATTCATGTTGATTTTTTAATTGTAATTTTGTTACTTGTTCACTATGTATATTTTTAACAAATTTCAAATAATTTCCCTGTTAAATAAAATTCAAAAATTAATAAAATTTCATTAATGTTATATTTTAACAAATAAATATTAATTGTATATGTTTTAAAAAAAAATAATTTCAGTGTAACAGAACAGAACAGATAATATTGGTTATATATGTACATGTCAAAAAGATTATAATTGTATAACTAGAATTGTATTATATTGTAAATATATATGTTAAACATACCAAAGCTTTGAAAATAAATTTATGGAAACATACAAAATGACTTAATGAGTATATGATATGAATTAATTCTTTTATATTTTGACAAATAAGTTAGAAAAAAATATTTTAAGTTTAAATTGGCAGAAAATTACTTAAAATTTAATATCTTTATAATTTTATACTTATTAACAAAAAATCATAAATACTTAGACAACAACTTTCAGTTTCAGGTTGAGATTTGACCCAAAATTATGGATTATACATTAAATGACAGTAAGTAATACCACATTATTGAAGTGAGTAAATTTATTTATAAAAAATAAGACATTTACATGTATAGTTATAGTCGTAAAATTTGTTTAATATTTATATACAAAAAAGCAGCTAAAATTGACATAAGAATACCATTAATTGTCAATTCCGGTGAATAATTACTCAAAAACAAAATAATGTAAATATTTTCATTAATGCATATAATATACATGTATAACATTAATGTATTATTTATTTTTCATCCAACCAAATAACTTATAATATAAACATTGAATAATCAACGAGATTTAACTTTTTTATCCTTCATTTAATTTGTTTTCTATTATACAAAAGGATTTAATGTTATTATTTTTTTTCTATATATATAGTTCAAATCGATCTCTTTTTGTTAATCTAATTTCCTGATATGAATACACATTTCAACAAACAAAAAAGAGAAACTAATCAAATCCAGAAGTTTTAAAAAAAAAATAGATAAACCGAAAAAATAAAGAACATATAAATTCTAATATTATTTAACTTATCAGATCAGTGAAATATTTTTAAAAAATTTGGTAAATAAAATTTATTTTTCCTATTTTCCAAGAATATTATTTATTTAACTATTTTCTATTAATCTTAAAAGATTTTAATTATAAAATTAAGAATTTAGTTTTAGAGATAAAGTTCATAATATTAATATAAGCAAACATATACACAGTGAATTTTGTTCTTTTACATTTGTTGAAATTTAGTTTAGAAAACTTATCTAAGGTACAACAATATATGTATGTATTGTATACTTTACAGTCATAAAAAAGGCATTTTATTGTTGTTAATCAAACTTTTTTTAACACAATAAAAATACATAAAATAATGCTTGAAACAATATTTGCACATCAAGTGTTCGATTGAAGAAAATTTTACTTGATTCAAGAAGAAAATATGACTTGAAACTATTTAGACTAGGCACTTGAATGAATTTCTTCACTAAAATCAATTACCTATTTAAAAATCGAAAAATAATTGAATAATATTTTAGTTAATGTTATTGATTTTGTTTATTAATAACATTCAAACTCAAAAAATGCAATATAAAATGTTCTTGGAGCTTGAAGAATCTAAAATTGAGAATAAAAATATCTATTAGCAGATTGGAAGAAACTCCAGCCTCCAATCTATCAATACAAAAATTAACTTCTGATGTAATCAGGTATTGAAACCAGTACGGACCTTGATATACGGCATTCAACTTTCGGGTCTATTCTATTAAGTCTAATATAAAACAAACTCGTAAGGAACATTATTAACGCTTCTTTGGTATTCAGACAAGCACAGGCTTACATATGGAAACGGTCTCTAAAGATATCAAAGTCTCTTAACATCAAGATATACTTCAAACACTGAGTCTGAGGTTGATAATCAAATCCTAATAAAAAGACTCAATGGAACTAAACTTTTGAACTAACACATAAAATCTTAAACAGAAGAACACCAAGTATTTCCCTCAAACCCATTCTAATTAAACGATAGTAATACACGACACCGGACTTTCTGCAACTTTTTGAACATTTCCGCCTCACTCTTAGGGTTTAGAACGAGCCTAGGCTCGAGCTCGAACCTCGATAATTTTGGGTCATTTTCGGGGGCTCGAAGCTCGATTCAAATCTCCGCGAGCTTGCATATATAAACTTATTCCGTTTTTGAATAAATTTGTTTATTTTTACTACGGAAAAAAATTGCAGTTTCTGTGACATATTTTTGTTATTATAATTTATAATAAATTGATTATTGAGAAAAAAAGTAACTTGAATTAAATTCGTCAATTAAAATTTATAAAAAATAAATCAATAATTATCTTTAAAATACTTGGTTATTTATTTTATATATATATTTTAAATTTAAAGCTAGCTCGAAAGCTCGAAAAAAATAGCGAGCTCGAGCTCGAGCTTATTCGAGCTTTCCTATACCCTACACTCTGGTAAAAAAAATTATTTATGTATATTCTTATTATGTACCTAAATTTTGTACTTTTTATTCTTTCTTTGATTAATAAAAACAAGTTAATCAAAGCAACGATTCATATCTCTTATCGTCCATAATTGTTCCACTGAAATTTGTATAGGAAATCTATAGCCAAAAAAATTCTCTTAATTGATGATAGTTAATATTTGCTAATAACATATCAGGTGCAAATGTAGTACAATCTACTATTCTCCTTTGTTTTAAAATGGTGCTAGATATATATTAATTTACATTTAACTTCATAAGAAGATTCAGTGAATGTAAAGGTTCGAAGGCGAATTTATATAAATATCTGTTTTATATTGGAGTGAATCTTAAATATCCTCAGGCATATTCCAAATATGATCTTGCATTGCGTGTAAGGGCTTAAGGGTATATGGATTTTTGAAATCCTTGCCATTATGTTTAATAAAATCAATCCTTTTTTTTTTTTGTTAAATAACATATATATTTTTTCATTATATTTTATAAGTTATTAATAAGAAAAAATTTAAAAAAAAAAAAAAAACAAAAATTGTCAATCTTTTATCGGTATTTCAGGACTGCGGATATTGTAGCGTTTCATTTTTCACTCTTTTTCTATTCTATACATATATATGGAAAATCTATATTTTTTTTTCATGTTCGGATACTAATTTTAGAAGACTTAATAATGACGAAAAAAAATAAAAATTATTATTTTTTTTATCCTTAAAAAACGATACAAATATATGTGTATGTATAATTATTGTGCATAGCATATACATACATTGTACATACAAAAATATTTTAAATTTTGATTTCAAATTCGTTGTTTTTTTTTTTTTTTGAAAAATTCTATTTTTATTTTTCTATACATAAGTTATGTATATTTTAATGTATTATGTATATTATGTATAATGTATTATGTATGTTATATACAAATTTTTTTTTTACAAGAAATTTTTATTGTTTGTTTAAATTTTTAATCATGCAAATAAAATTTTTTTTTGTAAAATTAGATTGCAAAGTTTGTTTTTATTTATTTTAATATGTGTGTACCTATAGTTAGTTTCTTACATATATTTTTGATGTATTTTATTTTTATTCGTTTACAATTTTTTGTAAAATGTATACAAATATATATCGCAAATGAATAAAAAAAAAAAAAGTTATAATAATGTGTCTCTGTTCTTGTTTTTTTTTATTCATGTAGGTACAACACACTTCCAAGGTGTGCGAGTAATTTAAGGTAAGTAAAGTAAACATAGAACAAACATTATTTTTTGTACCTCCTAGCAAGCACTTATGTTTTTAATACATGTATGTATACAAAAATGACGGTTAAAAATGAAAATAAATATAAAAAGTATGTATCTTCTTATGCTAAAAAAAAAAAAAAAAAAAAAACAAATCATGACAGAAAAAACTTATATATATCTACATATTTTTCAATGAACTGTAAATTATATACATTTATGTATATATTATAATATATGGAAAAAAAAATTATGAAAATATAGGGTGGTCGGTCGCAAAAATAATCAATACTTAGAAATACTTGCTTCATATTATTATTATTATTATTTTTTTTTTTTTTGCTTTTTTTTAATATTTTCATATTTTTTGTGTAGATAATTTTCTATATAGAATATATATAAAATTTCATAAAAATTTTCTTTTGCAGACACTGAAGGAAATGGAAAAATAATAATGAAATTTTTACCAAAAAAAAAACTAAAAAGTTAATATGAATGCAATAGGCGTAAAATCGTTATGAAAATTTCATTATTCAGTTTTCATAACAACAAACGGCTCAGAATTTATTTCTTAATAAAAAAAATGTTTTAAAAGGAAATTGATTTGATAGATTTATATTTCGAATGAAGAACTTTATTTTTTTTTTCAACCGAATGTTTAACAGTCCAAAAAAATGAGACAAAATAGTGCTCCAAATTTGATAATTTTTTCTACGGAATATTGGAGCTTTGTTTGAAAAATATTGAAAAAATAATATTCTCTGGAATTTTTAAATAAAAATAATTTTTTGTTTCCTTCTAGCCAGCAATAACATATCAAAAACTTAGTATAGGGACCTTAGCAGTGATCTCAATATGCATACATACAATATTTATCTTATATCCGTAGAAGTTGATTTTTTATGTTTCCACATTATTTTGTTGGACATACCATACCTGGGTATAGGTAGTATATTCATATATCTTTATAAATAAAAATAATGCTACTAAATGTGTGCACATTTTCATTTTTTATTGATTTATTATTGACAAAAAAAAAAAAAGGAAAAAATTTTAATCGGCATGATAAATATGTTCATGTCCTTTTCATTTGTTGGTTATTTATTATATAGATAGATAGATAGATAGAATAAAGTATCATCTCTTGTCATATAAAACAAATACAACAAGATCATATCACAATTTCCCATTCTCAAAAAGTATATGAAAATGTACGCCAAAACAACTAAAAGTTTTTTTTATGTTACCGTATACGTATAGAATTTGGAAAACTTTAACATTTCTATATTAATTTGAGTTAGGAAAAGTGCTTAACTTAGTGCTATTAATATTTTATTTTCTTTATAAAAAAAAACGTACTTATATTCTCATTTTCATTGTAAAATATACAAACATGTTTTTCTTTTGAGGCAATTTGTATTCACTTTTAAAATCTAATATTTTATTTGTTGTATAGAAGTTTGTAAATTTCTTCTTTTTATTTAATTTTTTGTGATATTATTTTCAATTTTTAGTTCCTTATAATAAAGTCTGAAGATTATAATATATTTTTTTTCTATTTCATTATTATGCGGTCAACGTACAATAGAATTTACTAGAGAAGCTGGTTCTTTAATTTTTCTAAGATGATATATGTATGTTATGTATATAGTGCAGACAATGACTTCATATGCATTTATATGGTTTTATGATATAAGCTTTAGTGTCTCTTTTTTTCATAACAACAACACTTGGATTTTTTATTACCAACAAATTGTGCTATTTTGTGAATTATCTCATTTTCAAAGAATTATTCATTTTATTAAAAAATTTTATAAAGTAGAAAGGAAATTCATTCACACTAGTAGATATAAGTAGAATCCTTTCTTTACCGTCAGGCATATAAGTACAATATATACAAATAAATGAAATGAAGTCGAGGCTGGGTGGATAAATGAAATAAATTACTTAAATTTTTTTTTTGTTTTAGGTAATAAATTCATAAATTTAATAATTAGAAGACATGAAGAAAAAAACAAAAAGTCGAATGCTAATGTAGAATAAACGAAATAAATTTTTGTTGTACGTCTGTTGTCCATTAAAAATGGAACTTTTGTAATTAATAATAATTATACACATTAATAAATTATTATATATTTTCATCATTTTAATGTAATCTTGCAAGCAATTTTCTTAATTTTTTTTTTTTTCATTTTTTTTTCAAGAAAATTTCCATAAATTGAATATTATGTCATTTAACTTTCGGAACAGCAAGGTCATTAAAATTTGACATTTCTTCTTTTTTATTTTTGTGGATTTTCTTTATGACATTCAATCAAAAATAAGCAAAAATAAATTTCAGAAAATTTTAAAATGTAAAATTTCATTTCCAAAATGAGAATTTAACTATAAGAAATTTTTATTCTTTGAAGTAGGTTATTTTATTGGTTATTGAGGTTAGACAGATTTGGGTTTTATTTTATATACCAAAATTCTATAAAAAGATTTAAAAAAAAAAAAAAATTGATAAAGTGACTACAGAAAAAAAAAAAATTTATTTATTTATATTTTTATTATAAAATCTGGATGATTGTGGCCACTCATGAATTGAACAAAATAAAATAACTTCATTTGTGAAGATCCTTGCAATGTTGTTAATTATAAAATATGGGTTTGAAAATGTTTTTTTTTTTTTTTTTTCAAATTGTATACTGGTATGGTGGAAATATATTTTTTTTTTTAAATCTAAATATAAATATTTTATCATATGACACTCTTAATAGTTTTGTTTTATTTTTTCCATTATATACATATGAATATTTAACAAAAATTAAATAAATAAAATTCAGGCCAGGATAAAGAAAAACTGGAATTTTTCCATATATTATAAATGATGGCTTTCAAAGATAAAGTTTACACATGTATTCTTATTAAAGGGACCCAATTTATGGTGGGATGGTGAATTAAAATATAAATTCATTCATACGGTTCAGCCAGCTGTTAAATAACTGTCTGATGAATTGCAAGAAAGAAAAATGAATATATCTATAGACAGTATAAATAAAATGTAACTTCCAGATTAAAAATCAATTTATAATAGAATGCGATATATATGAATAAGGCAAACAGATTTCAGAGATAGAAAAAGATGCTGATGTGAATTCTTTATTACCACAATTATAACATTAGCACAATCAAAGGTGTTGAAAAATGCTTAATAAAATTTTGATTCTAATATAAAATTATCTTCTTATGTAGATAATTTAATCCAAATGACCAATAATTGTAAGTATCCAAATTTTATTTATGTTGTTCTTCAAATTGAATTAATTTGATTTTAATTTTTAGAAAATCTAAAATTGAGGTTTTAAATCTGAATCGTTTTTATTCATTCCACTTCATAGAAAAAATTATATTTATGAGCCATTAAGGAATTGTTTTTGCAATTTCATTCTTTTAAATCCTTTATATTAACTTGGTCTCGTTGATTGATTGATTGATGGTCCCGGAATTTAAGTACTGAAAATTGGCCAACTTCCCGTCATCCCATCGAGATGAAATTTTAAACATTGACTAGCAGTCAGTGACAATACATTATTGCTCAATATTTCACCCACATAGAATTATTTTCTATATACAGTCTTTTGTCCATACAATACCATGTTATACAGACCCGATCCATGATAGATTAACTACCAAATCGATCATTGACTTTTCTTTAGGTGACCTAATTTTCATATTCATTATCCTTTCAATGAATATTTTTAAAATTTCTTCCTCTTTCATTTCAACAATGAGTGTGAATTCGAATTAAGCACATGATTTAAAAAAAAAAATTGTACAAGCTTAAAATGTTAACATTTTAATACCAATTTTCAACCTATATTTATATTATCTACATATTATATGTTTCCCAATGACTGTTAAAAAACAACATCCTATAAAAAGATGATATTATCATAACAAAATGTTAAAACGAACAAACAAGAAAAAAAATTACAAGCAATGTACTCACCTTCCGCGGTGGGGGTTGCATTTTGATTCAAAAAGCAAAAAATATTTCTCTTTTGTTTGCAATTTATGCCAATAAATATTTTTCTAGCCGATATTGATTTTTAAAAATCAAATATTTGTTATCTAATTTAAAAAAATATAAAATAAAATTAAAAAATAAGAAATGGAATTAAAGAAGTTCAAAATATTATTAGTTAAGAAAACAGAAATAAAAAAAAATCGAAAACAGAAAAAACAAAAATTAATAAGGATAAAATAATCATTAAATAATGTTCTTGTCCAATTAATTTGAACTTTACATCTAATTTACAACACTCTAAAATGTAAGTCATGATGCGCTTGTTATTTTATGTACTATAAAAGTATATTAAGCTTTCAATTACAAATATGTATATCTTCGGCGTTCAAAATTTAATGTTTTTACAGTCACAAAAAAATTTCGGCAATTTTAGGTCTGGCCATTAGGATTAGGATTTTTTTCAAATTTTGAATAAGGAAGAATTAACCAAACCCTATATATCAGTAATTATTTTTTAATGAAATAGATCTAAATTAATAATATTCTTCAATAACACACAGTGGCTTTACTAAAGAAAATATCAAGAATCGTATTTGGGCTTATTTTCGAGTTAGTTTTTTGTGAGAGTTGTTTTTTTTTTTGCTATTCTTAAAGAAAGAAAGAAAGAATTTGATTTTCAATTATTTTAAATTGATTTAAGAAATATATTATTTGGGTATTCGAACAGAACTTAAGTCTGAATTCAATACTGCACTAACTTCGACGAAAGTGGATACAATTATTTTAACAAATAAATTATTTAATGTTGCTGATGTCAGAATATTATGTCATTAAAAAAACAAATTTTTTTCGTCATTAGGTACTAATTTTTTTTTGTTTGGTATTTCCTAACCGGCTGACCTATCAATTACCAATACTGTTATATTAATCTTATCTTGAATTTTTTTTTTAACTACTTGTAATAATAATACTAAAAAAATATGAATATTGATAATTCCAAATTTTTTTTTATCATTAAATAATCTAATGATCTACTCGACTCGCTGTTCGTAAAACATTTTATACTAGAAATTAATGAGCTTTTAAATTGTTCATTTGCCAAATTAATTTTTTTTTTTTAGTCAAGAACAAAATTAAAATAACTAAATATATCTAATCATATTGCATTTACAAAAACATAATATTTTTTTTCAATATTCAATAAAGGGGTGTTGAATCTTATCATTATACATTCTGGGAATAAAAATTATTATGTTTTGTAATTTTTTTTTAAATTATTAGCCGCAATAGATTAAAAAAGTGTACTAGCCTTAGTACACCTACAGTTCTACATATAATTAAAAATTTAATTTAAAATATAGTCAACACCCGTTTATCCGACATTTGGAGCTAGGTTCTATTTTTGAGAACATTACACCTTTGTACCTACTATCTTTCGAATAGTTAATTATGTTATCTTAATAGTAAATTAAAGGTGTTTATCTATTATCTTTGAAACAAGAATTGAAAAAAGTAAGAAATTTGTTTGTATTTAAATGGATTTTAAGTTGAGTGAAACAATCTTTGTGTAGTGAGACATTAGAGTTTCTGTATAATTGGAACTCGGTTAAAAAATAGTAGATATGTTTTGTAAAAAGATTTCGAAATTGTATATGATATTTTTCATTTCAGAGATCTAAAAATTTATTATCCATATATTAAAATAAAATTTAAAGCTGAAATTAAGTTTTTATCCATTTAAGAGAATTTTTTACATCATTTTAAAATTTCACTCATTTTTTTTTTAACTCAATTCAATTTCATTCATAATCTGTTTTTCCAATTAATATATTTTTTTTTCAAAAATTCCTATAAATATTTCCTATAAATATTTCGTTCAAATAAAAATAAATAAAAATTCTTATATTTTTAAAGAAAAGTTCTAAATATTAAAATTAAAAGAAAAAGCGTTTTACATTATAGTATCTGAATTAATAATTACTCTACAATAAAAGTTGAGTAGATATATTTTCTGCAAACGGTTACTTAAAAAAAAAAAATATATTAAATGAGCGAAAGAAAAAATCCTCAAAATATTAAAAAAGAATTCTTTAAAAAAAAACTACAATATATTATAGGTAGGTATTTCAGTATGGCTCAAAAAAAAAAAAATCACTCAAATTATTTATACTCAAAAATACTACACTTAGATAAATGAATATCTCGCCGCCAAAAAAAAAAAAAAACCTAATAGTTACTTAACCCCTTAAGAAAATCATTATTATTATTATAATTTATTAAAATTATGTAATGAAAAATAGATTTTTCTTTATTTTTTTGTGTAATTTTTTTTTTTCACGAGCAATGAAAATTTTCAATGAAAATAATTTTAAAAAGCAGAGCAAAAATTAAAGAAGAAGAAGAAGAAAAAAAAAACAGGAGCAACATTTTTTAGCAATGGCTTTTTTTTTTATGACATTTTTATATAAAAAAAAAAATTGTAAAGGAAAAAAAAAATAACAATTAATAAATGTTTAGGTTATTATGTCAAAAAATAAATCAAAAAAAAAAAAATATTTAGAAAAAAAAAAATTAAAATTTAAAAATAAGGATTTTCTTTTGTTTTTTTTTTTTTTTTGTTCTACTGGGACTTGATTAATTATTTATATTATTTTTTGCTCGAATCAATTATAAAGAATTTTTAGGAAAATTAAAAAGAAAAAATTATTAGGAGAAAAAGTGTAAAAATTGTTTTTTTTTTGTAGGTAATAAGCTTTTTTTTTTTCTTTCAAATTATTTTAAATAAAAAAAATTTCTAACACTTTTTGGTGCCATTTATTCCTTTTTTTCATGAAAAATTTATTATTTTATTAATTTTTAATTTTTTATTTATTTTTATCTTCAGAAGTGAAAAATTTTGAAAAATTATATTCTTTTCTTTTATTGGAAATTAATTTTTACTTAAAATTTTTTTTTTTTTTAATAAATTCTTATTATTTTTAATTCCGATTATAATAACGATACGAAAATTCAATTTATACTGAAAATGAGAGAAAAAGAAATACTAAAAAAAAAAAAAAATTTTTTTTCTGTACCGTTAAAAAAGTTTATTTCTTATCGATTTCCCTTTAATTTCTATAAAATAGTGGGGGCCATAATAATAATTGACATTTCTTTTATTCTTTGTAGCAATTCTAAATTTAGGTGATTTGTCCTAAAAGTTTATCAAAAATTTATAAATTTTATTTCCTGGCTAGAATATTTATTTTTAAAGTATGAAATACATGTCACAAAACTCTTTAGGTACTAAATATTTCTTAACCCTAAAATTACGGAAGGGCCGGTGGCAGTTGAGGTAATCGTAAAATACCTAGTTGCCCATATTTGTTACTACCTATGTAACGTAAATGGAAACGTTATTTATAGCGCCTAAAATTATCTAGCATAGTTGATAAGTGTCTGGCAGTTGATTTGAGCTTATAATATAATGTTGCCTCCTTAAACATATCAAAATATTAATTTTATTATTTTAACGTTTTTGAATTCAATTTTTATGTTCCTTTGGCAACCCTGACTCAAAGTTCATGTAATACAAAAGTTCTTTCAGAGCTGTTAGTATTCAATTATGTACTTTTGTAAAAAGTAATTTTATTTGAAAAGTGCTTTTAAACTTCAATTACTTACTATAATATGTATTTATTACTTTTTAATTACAGTTTCTTTCTTATTCATTGCTTTTAACATTATAACTACTTTTTTTTAGAATTGAATTCATTATTTTTCGAACATAACTACTTCAGTGTTACAATTACTTTTTTGGAAGAGTATTCAGTACTTTTAAAATACAATAACTTTGTATTCATTATTTGGAATTGGAATTACTTGAAATTTGTACAGCTTAGCTTATAATATACATTCACACAAAAAATCCTAGGCCTGCCAAAATGTCGAAAGTCTTGCTATCGCTAGCATTCTGACTATAAGCTTGTGCTTAATGTAAAACATAAGACTCGAATAGATTTAACTTTAGCTTTATACAGTACACATGCAATATTCTAACAATATTTATTTTTCATATTTTCTCTAAGTAAATATTTCAGATCCGTTCATCCAAAAAAAAAAAAAATTACCACAAAATATGTATTGGCCTAAAAAATTGCATCTTAAATCCATAGAGCAAAAAAAGCTCGTCAAACCAAATAGAGAAAATTCTATTTTATTAGAAAGCTTTTTAACGGGGGGTGTACTTGATTAAAATTTTATTAACGTTAAGACGCAAGCCCGAAACAAATTTCCTTGAGAAAGAAAAAAATATGAAAATTCCTTAAATGTGACAGTTTTCCTGTGATTTTTCTTCTTTTGGGAAATTTATAAGATAATAAAGATAAACATACATTATGATGGAAAACATTAAAAAGGAGTCTGAGTTTTTAAAAAGATAAAAAAAAAAGATAAAAAAAAAAATTTAAAGAAATTTATTACGATAGTTTTACAGTATCAATCTGTTGTAAGGGAATATTTTATTTTTAATTTTGTTTGTTGCTTGAAAAAAAGTTGTCTTCATATTTCCATTTTTGAGGAATCCAGAAATTAAATTTTCGAAAATTACCAAAATTTAAGAATAGGCGGTAAATCGTCATTTAATTACTTTTATTTTTAACTTTGCACCTTGTATGAGGTTTTTGGTATAAAGCTTTGAAAGAAAATAATTTTTAATGTGTTTTGTGCATTGCATTGAAGCATAAAAACATCATTAAAATACTTAAGTTTGTTTGGTGATTGGTGTCGGGCAGACATTGAGATTGTAATGAGTTCGTATCTCAAGGAAATATTTGAAGCTACGAGCGCATTAGTCGATCAAGTGGAAAATGAAACTAATAATAATTATTGCATTTCATTTTAAAAATTAAATCCCTTGTATTTCTAAATAATGAATTTTCACTTGGCCAACCAATGTTTTGACGATCTCATTTATATAGTAAAACAAAGGCGACAATATGTACATACCTACAGGATATTCTGTAAAATATCTTTGATTAATTTATCATTCTTTTCGACAGCATTCTAGAAGTTGTATGTAATATTTTTACAATGAAATTGATAAAAACGCAAGGATAAAAAAAATAAAGAAAATAATATCACGTGCGAATTTGAAATGAAGGATGATATTTTTTTTCTCGGACGTAAATCAATAAGCAAAAGGGATACATTATTGTGTCATCCTCTCATCATAATTTTTTTCATTCCGTTATATATATCGCCCATAGCATGTATCTACAGTATATTCTTCTTCTTTTTTTAAGTAAATAATTACAATACTATTTAATTGACCTTAAAATTATGCAATATTATGTGTTATAGAATATAATAATACGTGTAGGTAAAATACTATTTAAATTTCATTTAAATAGAAAAACCTATCTATGAGTTTAATATAATACTGTATTAGTTTTAATTTTCCAAAAAAATCGTTGGTAATCGTTGAACCTTGCGCTACTTGCTAATTGATGTCCTCGTAGCAATGGTCGTTAAATCATTTCTTGTTTGTATATTTAGTAAAGAATTTCGTATATTACGTATATATTATATTTAATGTTACTTGTTTTGAAGAATTCTCCGCTCTGGAAAGACTATTTAAAAAATTTTCAACTTCTATATCTCGGCCATCAACAAAATCTCAAAAGTCGTTTTATGAAGCGTTGGAGTTTAGTACTCTACTATTAACCAAGGCTAATAGTTTTATCAATCTGTAAGGAAAACTTTGCAAATTTTTTCAAGTAGTAAGGTCATACCGCATCGTACCCCCTGAATATCACCACTGCTTAGCCAAATAAATAATAAAAAACATAAATTTTCAATTACATAACTCATATCAATTGTTTTCTATAATGTTAAAATTATTAAATAATAATGAAACATTAGACAGGTACTTCAATTTATTTTTTATCTACAAAAAATATGACTCGCAAAAAAAACGTAGAAATAAATCTATAATGATAACTATAGATAAGGTAGGTAGGGTTTTAAGTAGTTATGCCAATTTTTTTTTTTTTTGCAATAGAAACTAAAAATATCTATTTGGAATGAAAACCTTAAATATCCCGAGTATTTAAAAAGTTCTAATTAATGAATATTTTTTCTCAATTACTTATTTGTGGTAGGTAATATATAGACCTAAGTTTTTGGGAATCATAAAAATATTGAAACTTATGATAACATTTTTCCACTTAAGAAAATAATCAGAAAATTAACAATAAATGAAGTATAGTTGGTAAAACCAGTGAAAGCTTCGAAGCATTATTATTGTAGCAGGTAGGTACATGAATCTTCTAACTTTTTGTCCATCCATACAAACCTTTTGAAACCTCTATACTCTACAAACCTTATTTATGGACCAATTTTGATATTTTTTTAAAAATCATGGTATGATAATTTTGATTGACCCATTTTTTATAGACTAAGAACTAAGGTAGGTATATTTCACCTGACAAAATCTTTAAAATTATATTGGTAAGCTTGCAAGAACAAATATAAATGGTTAATCCAAATGAAAATCAAATAAAAAGTATTTTCATTCGAATTTCGAGTGGAAGTGATTAATAGTATAAATAAATCAGATGTCAGAAGCGAGCCACTGTGAAAACAGAATGGAAGATCTCTGTGTTGTAGGTATTATGAACACATAAATTAGTTTTTAATAAAAATGTAAATTTTTAATTTAATTAAGTAGGTTTGAATCAAGTAAGAAGGAGAACACACTAAAAATGTATATACCTACATAAATAATTTAATTCAATTTTATATAATTGAGAAGGATATATGATATGTAAAATGTATATTAAAACAATTTTAAATTAATTTATAAATTTTTTTTATATATTTATTTTCATAGAATGATAATTTTTAAAATAATATAATTTTTTTTTTATTTTTAATTTTTTTTTTTTTATTATTTAAAAAATTACCTACTAAAAACATAAATTTTTGTTTTTTTTTTTTTTTTGTTATTTTGGGTTCATTTTAATCATTTAATAATTAATAATAGTAATATTTTTTTTTTTTTTTAATTTTTTTTTAATCGGACTTTTTTTTCTCTTAAATATTTAACATTCTCTCATTATTTTTCATACGGTTTTTTTTTGTTTAATTTTTTTTTTTTTTTTTGCACGAAGAAAGCACTAAAATTATTTTTATATTTAATTCTTTTTTATATTTGTTGCTTTTTGTTTTTTAAATATATATAATATATATATATATATATATATATGATTATATATATTGTTTTTAGAACTTATGGAATTAATTTTTATTTTTTAAAGAGGTTAATTTTTGCTTTTATTATTTTGTTTTTTTTTTTTTTTGTTTGGAAAATTTATTTCAGTTTTTTTACTTTTTTTTTACATTAATTTTCTTTTAAATATATTTCCTTATTTTTAGTGTTTTTTTTTTTTTTTATTTAATTTGAATTTACAACTTAAATTTTAAGTTTTATTTTTTTGCTCGTTTTTTGTAGTTGTTTTGTTCTTATTTATTTATTTGTTTTTTTTTTTTTTATATGAAAAATTTTGAGAGAAATATAAAAACAAAGTTAATAAAAAACAAAAAAATATTTTCTCTTTTTTTTTTTTTTGTTGTTGTTGTTGTTATGAAGGAATATTATTTACAGGTGATTTTTCTTTGCAAAAAAAAAAAAAAAGAGAAAAAAAAAAACAATAATTTTATAAACAAAATAAATATAATTTTTAAAAACGAGAAGATATGACTAACAATTATTCAATGATTAATTTAATTAATATTTTTCAATTAATTATTATTAATTTTAATTTTTTGTTTTTTTGTTTTTTTTTACAAATTTTTTAGAACATCCGAATTTTTGATTTAATTTTTTTTTTAATTAAAAAAAATTTTTATTATTTTTTTTGACGACCTCGATTTATATTTTTTTAATTTTAAAAATAATTTTCGATTGGCCTTTTTTTTTAATTTTAAACTCACCTTTAAATTTTTTGTATTTTTTCTTTTATTTTTTGCTATTTATTTCTAAATTATTTTTTAAGATATTTGTTTTTTTTTTTTTAAATAATTATTGGTATTTACAAGGCTTTTACATTTTTTTTTGGTAATATTGTTTTTTATTCAGTTTAAAAATTATAAATTTTTTTTTTCATTTTTTTAATTAAAAAAATTCTGGAATATTTTTTATTTATTTTTTTTTTTTTTTTCAATTCTCTATTTTTATTTTTTTAATATTATTTTTGAATTCATTTTTTTTTTTTTGTTTAATTTGTAATATTAAACAAATAATTTTATTTTTAGTATTGCGTCCAAGTGCTTGGAATATAGACAAGAAAAACAATATTAAAGAAAAAACAAACTATATTTATTACGTATATATAAGTAACTTAAATAAATCAGATGTCAGAAGCGAGCCACTGTGAAAACAGAATGGAAGATCTCTGTGTTGTAGGTATTATGAACACATAAATTAGTTTTTTAATAAAAATGTAAATTTTTAATTTAATTAAGCGCTCAAAAAATTTTAATTTCTTATAAATTTTAGATGAATAATTAGCAATTCAATAGAATAAATATTTACCTTTTTAACATCAGCGCGAAAAAAATCTAGAACTAGAAAATATGTTTTTTTTTTGAGAAACACTTTTACATAATAATTTTAATTAACGAAAAATTAGATAAAAATATTTCTCGATTTTCTTTTGATGACATTAATTAACTTGTTGGCCTCTATACATAATCGAAGTATCTTTTCTAATGTTTTAAATTTTTGTTCTTAGAACTAAGTTAACTAAACCAATTTTTGCGGCGTAACATAAATATTATCAGACGATAAACAAATTTTAATTAATCCAGTTAACTACCGCTACAATTGTCGTTTAATTTTGTATAATTTTTATTTGATCTCTTTGAAAGAAAATCTACTAATTTGACTAATGTTCCTAAAGTAAAAACATACCATGAAAAAGAATCTGAATTTCTAGAAAAAAAAAATTGGAGAATTCTTTCAATATACTATGTATTGTTTTTTAATTATTATTTACATAAAATAAATTTAATAAATAATTTAATTTAGTTACGAGTATAGTGTAAATGTCTTTAAAAAAATGATTGTTCGTCCACATTGTCCTGGTAGCAAGAAAATTATTATAATATGTAAAACTTTTCTTTTATAAAATACATAATAAAAAACGTAATATGACGTTTCGAATACGATTTAGTGGCTTCATTATTTAAAAAAAAAATCAAGAAAACTATAAAAAAGCATGAATAATGTTAAAAGAAACAAACAAATAAATAAAATAAAATTAATTATATATATTTTTTTTTTAAATATTTTCATTAATTTATTTTAATAATTTTATTTAAATATAGGTTTTTATACTTTAAAATTTTATTATAATATTTTTTTTTGTTTTTAATTTTTTATAATATAATAATAATCATAATAATAATTTTTTTGTTTTTTTTTTTTTTTTATATTGGGGTGTTTAATTTTAAAAATAATTAATATATTTTTTTTTTTGTAATATTTATTTTTATTATTATTATTTTTTTTGTTTGAAAACTAGATAACTAATATAAATACAATTTTTCTCTTAAAAAGTTCTAAAATTTTTATTTTTTATTAATTATTATTTACTTTATTTTACATAACTAAAATAATTTACAGAATATATTTTATTAATTTCAAATATATTTTAATTTTTTTTTTTCTTTACAAATTATGTTAAATTTTTATATATATATTACATAAAGAAATAACTATATAAAAGTAAAAAAAAAATATAATTTATATACAAGAAAGAAAAACAATCAAGACAAATTTAAAATATAATAAAATAAAATAAAAAAAAACTTTTATATAAATAACTAAAATGTGAAAATTTTAAATATTTTTTAAATATTTAAAAATTTATTTACTTTTTATTTTGTTGAAAATATTTAAATATTTTTTAAAAATATTTAAATATTTTTTTTGTAGAAACATTATTTCTAAAAATTACTTATTGCTATCATATAATTTTTTCTTTTATATGAAATTATTAATTTTGTTATTTTATTTTTTATTTTAAATATTTAAATCATCTAGTAAACAAATTATTTTGTAAACAAAAGTTGAACTCAGTTAAGTTAGAAAATTGAAATACAAAAAAAAAAAATAAAAATAAAATAAATCTTAAAACTATTTATTTCAAAGAGAGAGAAATTTCTTAAGTTTTTATAAAAATTGATTATCTCATTATGTGAAAAAAAAAAAAAATAAAAATAAACGAAATATTTACTTAAAAAAAATTATTACTTCTTGTGATATTTTTTTTTTCTTTATTTTATAATAATTGACAAAATATGTGATTTTTTTTTGTATAATATTCTTATTTATCTCACACTTAATTTTATAAAAAGGTTGCATTACTTTATGCCTATATTTTTCTTTTGTCTACTCTTTTTAAATGAAAATTAATTGAAAAAAAAAAAGTTAACTATTTCAATGTTTGAAATTTGTCCTTTTATCATTTCCATTAAATAAAAATTCTTTTCTTTTTAGATAGATTAAATAATTTTGAAGACAATGATTAGGAAATAATGATTTCATTATAAATTTCGATTTCATTTTTAATGTTAATGCCTTCTTCATGAATTTTAATCAAAAAATTAACATATGTAATTAGCGTTCGAATTGAAAAACAACAAGAAATAAAATTAAAAGAAAAAAAAAAAAAATTAATACATGAGTATGCAAAAAAAAAATTATAGTTAACATTTTTACATTGCATATTGTATAAAATATATGTGATATATTTATATGCTAATAATTATGTATTCACTTTTTTGAAAATTATGTATTTACACGTTTAAATTATGTTAATAAGCCCAATTAATGTTACAAAAAATAAAAATTATAGAAAAATTAATAAAAAACAGAAATTATAAGTCTTAGTTTCAATTTCAAAATGTACTACTGTGTAGAGAAAATTGTACTAATTTTTTGTTCCTACGAAAGTTCTTTTTGTTTTATATAGATATCCTTTTTCTTAAAATTTTTTTCAATGCATTTGCAATTACAGATTAAAATAATAAAATAATAATTTTCAATTTTTAAAAATATAAAATTTAAAAAATACAATTTAAAAAAAAAAAGAAGAAAACATATAATGCAAATTATTAAATTTATTTATGTTCAATTTTCTCACTTGCTGCTTAATATATTAAACAATTTTTTATACTTTAGGTATGTAACTTACTCAACAAATAGTATTTATATTATATTAAAAAACAAAAAATTTTTGTAACAGGAATTTTAATTCATTTTTTTTTTTTTGTTTTTTTACGAACATACTTTAATTAATGTGATTATAATGGGCTGTATTTTCAAATATATAAATAAAAATAATATGTAGTGTAAATACATTATATTGAAATATGCAATGTAAATTTTTACTTATTTTAACCTTTTCTATTTAGATGTTTGCAACAATTTTACAATTAAAAATATTCAACATTACAAAATTTTACACATTTTTAATTGAAGAAATAATTTTTACTCATTTTGCTGAATGATATTAAAAAAATATTTAAATTATTTTTTACACATGATTTAAAATTTTTTTTTACTTTTTTTATTTTTTTAAGACAAATCCTTATTTTGAATTGGAAGTACAAAAAAAATCTACAAATTTTTTAATCAAATTTTACTGACAAAAATATAACGTGTGTTCAATAAGTCTAGATTTTGTTTGCTATTCAAACGAAAAAAATTGGTCTTTGATTTTTTTTTTTTTTTTTACGTTTACAATATACAATTTATTTTTGTTATGGTTTTTCTTTAATTAATTTTAATTTCAATATACGTATAATTTACTATATTTTTTTTTTTACATTTTGTTCCTATAATAAATACATTTCATATTATGTAAAAAAAAAAAAAAAAGAAGTGAAATAAAAAGAGATATTAAAATAAAAACAAAAAAAAATACGAATACATACAATTATTATGATTTTTGAAAATATCATAAACAACTATGGAATTTATAATATATGATAATCAATATATTATAAATAAAAAATTATTAATAATTATTATAAATGTTTTTAACATATTCTCGGACACATTAATGAAATAATTATTATAATTTGATATTATCTAAATTTTCTGCATTGAAATTATAAAACCTGAAAAGTTGTAGATTTTCAAACTATTAAAGATTTAGAAAAAAAAAAAAATAATTAAGGCAGTAAATTTAAGTAGATATTTTCTTTGTCAACCTCTACACAAATTACAATCATAATAATGATATAAATTACTATTTAATAAACTCATAAAATCATAATTAGTATTAAATAATATTTTAAATCATTATAATTTTCGCAATAATTTTGAGTATTTCAAAACAATTTTTTACGTGACAATTATAAAGTATATTGGCTAACTAGATCGAACTATTAGAACTAAGGATAATTAAATTAAGTTAAGATTTCTTCTGGTCCAGGTCCTGCAAGGTGTACGAATGAATAAATTTCAGAAGAAAATTGAATTATAATTAAGGGTTGAAGTTAAAACTAAAGTTATACTGCATGGAAGAAGTACTAATTTACAAAAATTTGCAAAACAATGTAGTGCTCAATCAGCAATATCTGAATTCTTGAACTCTAATTTGATAAACGTTTAAACAACTTTGCTTAGATCTAAAAAAAAAAGTTTACTATATTTTAATTTAAATTATGATTTCAATCTAGATTGATTATCATCTAATCTCACAGTCTTCGTTAGTGGAAAATGATTTGCATGAGTCATTTTTCTCTATATTGCTGTTATTCGGAACAATATCACCACCAGTATTTAAAATTGCTCCGAGGATTCCATTATCGTCCGGGTTAGGTTTATCATTGGTACTTTCTTTAACTGAACCTGTGCAATTTTCTAATAAATCTTTAACTGAAACTTCTTGGTGTTCTTGAGCAGTTGAAAAAGGTGTAGATGTGTTTGTGAGACTTCCTTTTTCAATTTCATTTTTATTTGCATTGTTACTGCTACTACTAATACTACCAATTTTTGACGGAAATAAGGGTGATTCTAATTTTGTAAGAGTATCTAATGACGAGGTTTGGTCTAAATATTTAGCAACAGATTCTTTATTCACATTTAACAATGGAGTTTGTGTTAAAAGAACTACAGGAACTTTTTTATTCTCCAATATATCAGATTTGATTTTATTGCTACATGTGTCACTATCGGCATCTTTAGTGACTACAGAAAGTGGTGTTGATGACCGACTATCATGTTTTAATTTGTCATCAATAATATAAGCACCACCATCAGAATTTTTGGCAATTTTTAAACGAAGTTTACCGATACCTGATTTTTCGGATGTCATAGGCGAAGAAGTTCGTGACGAAGAATTTCCACCAGTTGAACTAGTTTCATCCTCGGCTTTACGTTTGCGAAAGCGCATTACAATTTTAGGTGTATCTGCGGATTTTGACTCGATGACCTCGACATCATCCATTGGTGGTGGCGAATAACGTTGTTTATCTTTTTTGCTCTTTTTCTTCTCTCTGTCCCTGTCTTTACTCTTAGATTTTGATTTAGATGGCTTTTTAAGTTTCTCTTGTTTTTCAAAATTGGCCATAATTTCTTTACGATAATTCATGCTTTCCCGTTTTAGTAATTCTAGACTAGGAATCGCAAAATTGGATAAACGTTTTTTAGGTGGATATGATGCTGCTTCCACAATGTTATGACGAATTTTAATTTTAATATTAGGTTCTTCCAATAGATCTTCTGGGGTTATAGCCAAAGGATCTTGAGGTGGCTGACGATTTGTATCTTTTCCTTTGCTACTTCGTCTTTTAACATTAGATCCACTGGAACTTTTAACATTTATGTCGCTATTACTACCAGAAGAGCACGCAGAACTTCTCCTTCGCTCACGTTGCTCTAAATCATAGTTTTTCTGTTCCAACTGTCGAAGTTCACGAGTTGCCCCACCGGGTAGTTTTTTATTACGATTCTTAAGTGGCTCGTAAGTGCTTGATTCGTCTTTGCTTGGCAAAATTGAATCAACTGCCTTCGGTATTTCTAAAAATTTAGTAGAACTTTCAGTCGAAACTTCGGTAAGAGCTGTTGGACCACCGGAATCGTCTGGGTTCATATCATGATTCCAATATTGCCGAAGTAATTCCTTCTTTCGCATTCTACGAATGCTTGACTGTCCTGTAGTTGATGATTGACTGTTGCTTGGTAAACTTTGTGAAACTGGCAACATATTTGTTTCAGGAACTGATTGAATTATATTTGTATTCATCATATTGGTAACGACCGATGAGTTAAAATTAACTGAAGCGGCTAGTGGGCCTTTAATTTTCAATTTCAATTGATTTCTCGAATCAGAAAGTGACACCTTCATATTTGTTGCTGTTGTGGTGGTAGTTGTTGTAGTATTAGTAGTATCAGAATCAATTGAAATTTCTTCAGAAGTAGTTTCCATTGATGTTTGTAAGTCTGCAGCCGCCGCAGCAGAAATAGCTAATGATGATGTTAGAGGTAACGATGTATTGAGCGTACTTGACAGAGGGACCGTTTCTGATGAAAAATCAGAATGTGCAGATGACATTTTTTGCAAGTGAGAAGTTTCATCTTTTGAACCGAAAATTGGTAAGGTCTTATCTTGCAATGCATCTTTTGATGTATTATGAGATAATTTTTGTAATGAATCTTGATCTGCCAGTGGAAACGTAGATAGTTCTTGTGGAGGAGTTGGTTTTATTTTAACAGTTCCACTTGCTTTGAGTGCAGATTGAAATTCTTTTTCAACTTCTTCATCAATTTCATGCAAAGTTTGATCAGCGGTCCCAGTTGCAAATGCTCGCAATAAGTTATGACTATTATAATTATCACTACTAGACTCAAAGCCAGAATTATATGTTCGCATATCAACTGGACCCGGAAAAACAGGCGGAACTATATTGTGCAAGCTTAAAGAGTTTTCTGTAAGAGTTGTTGAAGTTTGAGGCGGTTGTTGGGCAGTTTGTTGTTGTTGCTGCTGTGGCTTTAAGTCAGGTATTAGTCGTCCTGTATTTATTGTATTACGCATTTTATTATAAGATTGATTAGAAAATTTCTGTTGCTCATTGCGACAATCAAAAGACCGACGACGATCGCGAAGAGATTTTAGATTTTCACATCCAAAGTCTTCATCGAAATCTAGATCATAGACTGTACCTGCTAAGTTGTTATGAATAGATCCACCTACCAAACTGGTATCAAATTCCATACCAGGTAATTGAACCGGATGAATTGGACCAACGGACATCATTGTGCCTCCACGACTTGATATGGTGACTCCACGACCACCTCTGCCACGACCTCGAGGTCGACCAGCGCCTCGTCCTCGAGGTTTCTTCACAGTGGCTCGTTCATCTTTTTGTTGTTTATTTTGTTGTTTTGACATCATTTCCATCTGCCTTGGTGATTTTCCGGGACTTCTATGTGTCAGTTGTGGCGATTTTATGGATTGTGAAAAGTGTCGACCAGCAGTTGATCCCGAACAATTTGGGCGTTTGCCAGTAGGTGATGATAAAACATCTTTTGATTGCATTGATTCGCACGGTGACATCATAGGGGTTGGAGGTATTCCACTTTGTGGAATATTATATCCACCTGTTTGGTTCATAATTGGACTAGAAACTAAAGCTGACGTAAGCGCCATGTTGGCATTTGAGGATGTAAAAGCTGCTGCACCTGTTGAATTTATTGTATTTTGTTGCTGTTGCTGATTGCATGGCTGCCGCATATGGAATGAATCATTCATCAACCCGGAATTCAACATATTTTGCTTGTGATACATTGCATTTTGATTTGATGTCATTGGCTGTTGTGGCGTTTGTTGTTGTGATTGTTGTTGTTGAGGAGGCGGAGGATACATATTTTGTGCTTGTTGATTGTTATTTGGTGAGCTAAATGCATTCATTTGGTTCATTTGTTGTTGTTGTTGCTGCTGCTGCTGTTGTTGATATAAGGAATTTCTATAAGATTGCTGTTGCTCATTATAATTGTACATAAGGTCTGCCCCGTTCATTGTTGGCAATTGATGTTGTTGGTTTTGACGGATTGGAGCGGCAAGTGACTGCTGTTGCTGCATGTTATGATATTGTTGCAATTCATAATGTTGTTGAGCTTGAGCATCAATCATGTTTTGTTGCACATACGAATTTTTCTGAATATTATCATTAGAATATTGAATTTGCGGTTGTTGTTTATTGCAGACAATTTGAGCATCATTAACATTAGAGTTTAACATTTTTGAATGATGCTGTTTGTTCAAATCTAAGCCATCATTTGATTCAGAAATCGAACTGGGTGACGTAGATACAGAACGACGTGTTTGTATCAAATTTGATTCGTTCCATATATTTTGTGGGTGCATTACATACGGGGTTCTTGTTGAATCATCATATTCACAGTCGGTAAGTCGGGAAGCGATTTGTTGTTCTTTCAATGAATCGTTTGTTTGGAAGTTTTGATTTTTAGGGTGCAAATCATGTGTGAAATCAGTGCCACTGGATTTGAAAAAGTTCGGGTTAGTGATTGCATCGAAACAGTCATTCTGTGATTGAATTAAATTTTGTTGTTTCTCCGTTGTAGGCGTATGTGGAGATAATAAATTTTCTTGCAATGGTGAAGGCTGAATTTGTTGCTGCAGAGGCGATGGCTGAATGTGTTGTTGCAATGGTGAAGGTTGAATTTGGTGTTGAATGGGAGACGGTTGAATTTGTTGCTGAATTGGCGATGGTTGAATTTGTTGTTGTTGCACTGGTGATGGTTGAATTTGATGCTGAACTGGTGACGGTTGAATTTGTCCTAATGGTGACGGTTGAATTTGTCCTAATGGTGACGGCTGGATTGGAGATGGCTGAATTTGTTGCTGTTGAGGTGTTTGTGGTGTTTGTGGAGTATGTGGAGTTAAAGGTGTGTGCGGAGTATGGGGTGTATGCGGAGTATGCGGAGTATGAGGTTGTTGAGGTGTATGAGGCAATAATGAAGCGATAGCAGGAGAACTTTGCTGCATATTTTGTTGCATAGGTGATTCTTGTGGTTTTTTACTTGCCGCGTTATATTCTTCCTGACTAGCACAATAAGGTAATTGATTGCGAACAATTGAGTCAATTTGATTGAAAGAATTCTGTGCATGTTGTAAATTATTGCTATCACTTGTTGATACTGGTGAAATAATCGAACTATTAGAGTTTTTATTGCAATTTTCTAACTGAGTTTGCGACTGACTTTGAGATTGTGAATATGAACTATCAATATTACTTCCAAATGTCTTATCATTTTCAATACTAAAGTCATTCCCATCCGAAATTGAATGCTGTGGTAATTGATTTTGTTGTTGTTGTTGTTGCTGTTGTTGTTGCTGTTGTTGTTGTTGCTGTTGTTGTTGTTGCTGTTGCTGTTGCTGTTGCTGTTGTTGTTGTTGTTGTTGTTGTTGTTGCTGTTGCTGTTGCTGTTGCTGTTGTTGTTGATGATGTTGCTTTTGATGTTGTTGTTGTTGCATTTGCTGAGAAGTATTCATAAGAGGAATGTCAGTTTCATTTCCTGCTTTTCCAATATCACCAGTAATACGTTTATTTTTTTGTTGTCTCAATTTTTCAACAAGATTCATTGTTTCCAAAGCAGTATCTTCTTTGTTTGGCGTATCAAAAAGTAATGTCGGTGTTGGCAGTGGAAGATCTAATAATTCACTTGCATTAAAAATAGTGCTGAGCTTCGTTTGATCCAAGTCATTTGATCCGCCACTACTTGACATAAACTTTTGTGTTATTGATTCAAAGCTATTATTTTCTATTGAATCATTGAAATCAGACGAAGAATTTAATTTATTTGTTTTTTCTTCACCAAAATTCAAATTCTCTGAATCAATAGCATAAAGATCCTCACGATCAATGGACTTACGATTAAATGCTGCTTGTAATTTAACAGGAACATCGTCTGAAATTTCTTTAAGCTCTTCATCTTCTATCATCATTGATGCTGATTTCATACTTGGAGGAGAAGATTCTGATGAATCGGCAACTTCAATTACCTCACTTGAAGCATTCCAATTCGGTGGTTTTATATTTGAATTTAATTGTAATTTAGGTGAGGACGATAGTAATGGTAGTGGAGTACTAGGAATTTCTTGAATTTCAGGACTATCCTTATTGCTTTCATTCGTGTTCAAATTATTTTCTATCATAACTTTTTTATTCTCTATGGTTTCGTCTATGTCCATATTTTCGGGTTCTAAATTGGATTCAATATTACAAGATATTGCCGTCTTTGATTTTAATTCATTAAATTGTGCTGATGTGGATAATTTATGCAATAACTTCTCTTCTACTACCGTCTTTTCTATTTTTTCCAAAGTTTTTCGATCTTTTTCTACAAATTCTTCTAGGCAGCTAGCAAGTTTTAGTTTAGAGTTTTTACTGTTAGAATGGCTCTCGGAATCAATAACAGGAACAGTTTCTCTGTTTTCTCTTGAAATTTCTGAGTTAACATTTTTTATGGAACCGAACTCTATACATTTTTTGTTATCAAGATCATTATCTTGCTTTACTTCAATATCTTCAGCAATGTTTGAATTTGTGGAGAGATTTTCTTTAAATGCTTCCATTGCACTATTTACTTTTGGTTCTATTTTAACATCGATTTCTCTCTCTAATTCATTGACTTTAGCTAATTTCGATATATCTAATCCTTTTTCTTTAGATTTTCCTAATAATTTCTCTTCATTTTTGTTATTGGTGATTTTCAATTCGGTAGTAGTTTCTGATCTACGACGATTCAAGGCAATATTCACTGACGCTTGTCTCTTCTTTCTTGCTGCAACAACAGTTGTTGGAGCCATAGAAGAGTCAAAATCTTCTTTGCGTTTGACTGCTGCTTTCTCTTCCTCTGATTCGGAGCTATCATCGGATCCTGACGAGTCAGAACCAGAAGACGAACCACTTGAATCAGAATCAGATTCGTCTGAGTCGTCTTCAGATGAATCAGAATCACTACTACCAGAACTGGACGATTTTGAAATTTTACGATCATTACGTTTTCGAATAACTTCTGGTTGCTGTTGTTTTTGTGTACTGTGAGCAACTGTTTTTCTAGTTAATTTATTTTTTGTCGGTGATTCTTTAAGAGCTGTTACATTTTTCTTCAGCTTTTCCTCGTTTGACTTACTTTTGTCAGAATCTAATTTTTCCAATTTTTCAATTTTACCTGTGGAAACGTTGGAAGACAATGTTGTAACTGTTGGCAGTTGTTTTTGATCTTTTAAATTTCCAGTTACAGATTCATCAATTGCAGCGGTAGCTATAGGTTCGCTTGTTGGAACTTTACCTAAACCGCTTTTAATGTGTTCTGCTGCTTTTTTCGCGGCTTGTCTTTGTGGAACATATGCCACAAGTAAATTATTTTTACTATTAGTTTTATTTTCTACTATTTGATTATCTAGTATTGAACTAATCGAATTACTTTGAGTTGGCTTCTCAGATTTTATTTCAATGTCTTGTAGCTTTTCTTTAGTCAATTTATCATTGATCTTGTTTATAGATGGCTTTTCTTTTGCAATGTCTTTGGCAGCCAAATCTTTTGAACTATCTCGAGTCAAATTTTTAGGCGGCCTACCACGACCCTTGCCTTTGTCCCGTTCTGGTTTTTTGTGTTCCCGAATATCTTTTTTGAGATCATCTTTACTTTTAATTTCGATTTCATCACCATCAGCAGATTTTTCTTTTTTATTCAATAGGGAAAGAATTTCATCTTTGTCTTCTATTTTAGAATCTCGTGAGTCTTTACGTTGTGCTGTAGCTGTGGGAGCTACGTATAAATTATTAGAGCGCATATTTTCAGACGCTTTCTTGGCAGCTTGCCTTTGAGGAACTACTAATAAATCAGTGGGAAAACTATTTTTGTCAACGCTAGATTTTTCAAGCTTGTCATTAACTGTTTCGTTTCTAGCAATTTTCTCCTTTAATTTTTCTACTAATTTCTTTTCAGGATTGTTACCAGTGGTTCTCGTAACTTTCTTTTCGAAAATTTCCATAATTTCTTTGCTTATTTTTTCTTCTTGTCGCATATTTAATTTCTTAGTTCCTATTGTGTTTTTATTAACAGATTCTTTTGATTTATTTGCAACTGTTTTTGTTTCATTTTTCACTTTTGCTGCTGCTGACAAACTAAATTCCTTCATTGCTGCTTTTGTTCTAAACATTTGATGCTGTGAATCACTTATTGTATTATCAGTTTTCTCCTTATCAGTGCCTGAATCACCAGTTCGACTCGATTCATCGGAGTCAGAATATATTTGAATTTTTTTAGCTTCTGTAGCTCTTTGTCTAGATTTATTTATTGCAGCAGTACCGACAATTGGTAACAACTCTTCGCTGTCATTTGACGATGAATCTGAAGAGTGATCTTTATCATATTCTTTTTCCATTTGCTGCAAAAGTAAATTCTTCTTATTACTACAACTACTACTATTATTACTACTATTTACATTTGTAGATTTTTTATTGCTGTTAGTTGCGCTTTTTGATTTATTACTGCTTAAACGTTGAGTCTTAGCAATATCGTCATCTGAGGTATGACTTGAATCATCTGGTATTGGAGACTGCTGAGATATCTGTTGCTGCTGCTGTTGTTGTTGTTGTTGTTGTTTACCTCTAGTTTTAGTTGCTTGTTGTCTTGAATAGCTCTGTTTAGATGGTTGCTTACCCCCTCTTTTCGATTTTGATAGTTTTTGTGGATGAAGTTCTGCGGTAGTATTCGCGTCATTCGAATTTCTTGCACTCTTACCACATTCACTTGAAGAAGCATCGTCATCTGAGGACGATTGTGAAGATGTCGATGATAATGATAAATCGCTATAAATACGTGATTTTTCAGGTAAACCGTTAACTTGAATAATTTTATATTTTTTATTATTCCCGGAAGCAGAAGATTCTTGTTTTAAACGCCTACTACTACTACTACTTGGAGCAATTGCGCTACTGGTACTTCCACCTTTCTTTTGTTTGGTTATGGTTGACAAATCATTTCCATCTTTCAACTGTGAACTGTGAGTATTTATTTGATTAACTATTTTTGATGTTTTAGAACTAATAGATTCTAATAATTTTGTATGAATATCTTCTAATTTAATTATTTCTGCTGAATTAAATATATTTGTGCTACTTGAGTAATATTTATCATATACGGATGGTCCACTGTTAGCGTGAACCACAGCATTTATTAACGATTCGTCTAATTTATCATAATTACCTGCTGTTATTAAAGGTTGTTTATTTAAATTATTATTACTACTATTACTATTACTAGTATTATTATTATTATTATTGTTATTATTATTACTATTACTATTTTTATTTAATTTTAATTGTTTTGGATCACTTAAAATTGCAATCTGTTTATAAAATATTTGTTCACGCATTTTGAAAAATGATCGTGATAACTTTTCACGTCGATTAACCATGTAGCATAGATTTCGAACACGTTCCAAATCCTGACGTAAATGCACTACCATTTTACGTTTTTCTGTATCAGCTTCTTCCTCATCTTGTTTATTAGCAAGTAAATCTACATCTTCGGTTCGTGCTGGAATTAAAGCACGATTGAAACGTTGTTTTCGTTTTAATATCCAATAATTATAAATATAAGTAATGGCATCTTGATCGACTTCTAATAAATGACAGCTTATATCTTTAATATTAACATGTTTATCGAACTCGGCTTCCACTTCCTAAAAATTAATAATTTTTGGATAAAATACTAATTAAAAAAAAATCTAATTTTATTATTAAGCTTCATACACACTGAAGGCACTATTTTCTTGAGAAAAAAAATGTCTTGCCAAGACAGAATTTATGGTACGACAAATAAAAAATGTTTTGCGTTCACGCTACAAAGAAAGATGACACTTTTGAAAATTTGTTACACATGTCTTTCGGAATACATAATCAAGAAGACATTGGATCTTCAAATGTCTTCTCCAAAATGACACTTGTCTTCACATTAAGACATAAATTTTAATAAAAAAAATGTATTAGCTGCCTTGTTGTTATTGAAAGATGAAGAGGAAAAACAAAAGCAAAAATGTAGAACGATACCTCGTAAATGAAGACTAAACTCAATTTATAATATTATCCGGAATTCTTACATCCTTACCGGGCTAAAAAATTTTGTTTATGAGCTAATTTTTAATCCATCATAAACCATTAAAACTTATATAAAATTTAAAATTTCAAAAATTTTTTACAAATATTATTTAGATCCTTGAGCGTTTAAGAGCTTCCAATTTGCCAAACCCGAATTGCGAATATTTTGGAATTTATACGAACGAAACAAATAGTTTAAAAGTTAAAAACCTGGTTTTCACGATGCAAGTACACTTTGTCCAAGTTACTTTGATCTAAGTAAGTGGAGCAGTTTCCTACTCAACTTTGATCCAAGTTGACTTTGACCTTGACTTTGACACCCAGTTTACATGCTCAGAAAGAGCGTCCAAGTCGATTTACATTGCTTTGTAGACATATTACAAAAAAAAAAAAAAAGACTTTGAAAAATGACTTTAGTGTGAATGAGGATTTAGAATAAAAATATATAAAATAATAATTTATTTGTTCATGCAATATTTGTTACTTTGAAGTTTTTTTTTTCGATGTGACCAATTTTTTTAAAAACTAATAAATTAATTAGATTAATTGTTTGAATGTTTCCATAATAATCATTTAGATTAGAAAATAGGAACTACATAAATATAAATATCAAGGAAACTGAAATTCGTTAAATCTATTCAACAGAAGTCAATGCTGAAATTTTATAATTTGAATAATAAATAAATTTACGGCATTTAAAAGCTATAAATTCGTAATTAAACATGAAATTAATTCAAATTCATAACTTCTTGTTTGATACTCATTGACACAAAATTTTTTTTTTACCTGTAGTCTTTGGGCTCTCGCTTGATTACGCTCCTCAGTTGTCATATCTTTTCGAACTTTCCGTCGCCGACAATCGTCATCATCTGTTTCTGATCCATGAATTTGTGATAGAGTTGACGTTTTATTGTCCTTTTTGTTATTTCCTTTGCTATTGGAGTGCCTTAAACAATATGAACGTAGTTTTACGCCATCTTCTGCATTTCCCTCTTCAATGATGGCACGCATCTCCAAACCGTGTTGAAAAGCACATGTAACATGATAAGCAGTTTTACAAGTTTTTACTGAACATTGTATGCAAGCACCAACTCTGGCCCGACATAAAACGCAAACTAAAGCCCATCGACTTTGTGGAATGCTTGAAATTTTTGTTATTGGTTCCATGCGATCAACGCAGCCGATACTTACTTCTGGTATCCATAATGCACATGAAACATGCGCCCATTTTTTACCTGATTTAGTTGCTTTCATTGCTCCGCCTTTATTAGGACATAAAATGCAATCAGGTTTTTTACCCATTGAGCACGTTCGACATAACCATTGGCCTAAATGTTTAACAAACACAAAAAAAAAATATGCTTTAGAAAAGTTTTTTTGCAAACATAAAAGTATTTTTTTTTCACCTGAAGGTATTGTCGTTATACCGTAACAAGCTTGGTGTACACAAATATTGCAGTTATCACAGAATACCATTTCATTTGCTTCTTCAGAATCAGGAGAACGGCATACATCACAAATAACATTTTCATCATATTCAATGCCTAAACCCTCTTCCGTTTTCATAATTGCTTGGATTTTATCCCAACATCGAAACTATTATTTTAAAAGAAATTTTTATTTAAATTAAATTATTATGCTATTTAGTGAAAAATATTTGTTATGTGAAAAAAATTAATTATTAATTGGAGAAGTTTTTTCTAAAATTCTTCTTAATTCATTTTTATAAATAGTAGATAAATAAATATAAAACTAAACCATTATAAAAATTCTAAAATAATGAAAGCAATGAAATATTACTTAATTAAAATAAATGTTTAATAAATTTTTTAAGCGCGGTAAAAATTGAGAAATAAATAAAATGTAAAAATTTTTTTCCAATGATACCGGTTTCGTTTAAATCGGTTCAATGTGTATAGAAGTTGATATGTTACATACAAAAAAAAGACTTTCATTTTTATATAAATATAATGGTTAGAAAATAGATAGAAGATATAAAGCTACTGAAAATTGACGAAATTAACTTCTTTGCTGTAATTATTGAATGTAAGCTTAACTTTAAAAACTACATCGATTATATAAAAAAAAATCTACTAAAAAAGTCTCATTCTTTAAAATAATTACGAATACTTTCAATCATTTTTGATAGAAAATTAAGAGTTTAAAACCTAATTCGATATTTATAAAAAATAATCAAGAAAATATATGAATATTTCAAAGAGTATTGTGAAGTCACAATACAATCGCTTCACATCAGTAAAGTGGATACTGAATACGTTGAAACGAATAAAAAGAATTGTGTTATTGAAATTGAAAGCTTACTGAAAGCATCCCTGATTACTTAACTTATAAATTGAATTATGTTTCAGATATTCAGCCTCAGAATTTGAGAGATGCAGAAGAAATAAATCATAAACCATTATATCATAATTTTTTTTTTGATACAATGTCATAATAAATTTTAACAAGATGTATAAGTTAACTGAAAATCGTAAAATCAATTTAAACCGAATAACTTGCGTTATTACTTAACTTTTGTCCATAAAATAATTTACAAATACATATACAATTAGAACTGAATGGTCTTATTAGAACTGAAATGGCTAAAAAAAATGAACGTGATTATACATAGGTACTCCTATTTCCTATTTCCCTAGTTAAAAATTTTTCAATACAATAAGTATAAATAAGAACATAAATACAATATCGTAATTTTTTTCATAAATATAATTAGTAGGAATATATAATATGTATTAAAAAAATAATCTATATAATCACTTGCAAACGGCCGGACCAATTTGACTAATAATAGTCCGAATAAGGTTTTTGGTTGGAAATATCACGAAAAAGTTAAAGTACTTTTTTATAAGGGATTTTAACATGAACTCAAGATCATAGTTTCTTATTAATAAAGACTTGGTTGGAGGGAAACAAAGTAAGCATCCGAAATTTTCATTTTAATAGTCTGTTTGATTTGAAAGCTTCTTTTGAGAATTATTAAGAACGCTGCAACAAAAAGTTTAAAAATAAATGTAAATGCAAATTGCTATTGCCGAACTATACTAAATGTTGTATATTAATTAATATTATTGATTTTATCAAAAAAGTGAATAGTATACAAATACAAATGTGCTCTTCAAGATCAGAAATTTTTCCAAGATTGCAATATAATATATTGTATTATAATTTTCTCAAAACGGTTAACTACGAATTTCGTATAAATATTATTGATGCTATAAACTACGAACATTTTCATTTAATTTTAACAATTTTACATATGCGAATTTATAAAATTTATCAAACAAAATTAGAGAACTTTTAAAAAAAAAAACATTGCTATAAAAAAATATATTCAGAATTATGTCTTATTGATAATGATACCTCTAATTCTTCAATAATACGTTCAAATTGGCTATCAGTAATTGGATCAGCACCAGACAAAATTCGTTCTTTATTAACAAGTTTTAACCAAACTTCATCTGTTTGATCTAAATCATAGGCACATACAGCATCAGCTAACGTTGTAACGTTAGACAAATAATGTAATTCAGGTGAAAAATTTTCGTCTTTCGTTATTCGAACATATTTATGTTTAGGTCTAAAAAAAAAACAAATATTTTTAAATGTTTTAATTATTTATTTAAGTTATTATACTCACAGTTTGAAATCATGCCTTATTGGAATAAAAGACTCTTGCAAACATTTCACACTTGGTTCAGGTAAGGAATCAGGGTTAACCGGCACCTGAACCCCTTTTTCCCATTCTTGTTTCCATTGATCATTTATAATCCAATATTCGTCTGTAGATAATGGCTCCGAATCAGGCAATTTCATTGCACTGATTAAGTCTTTCCTAAAAATCAAAATAAAAAAACCCAAATTAAAATGTTATCATAATTTAGAGAAAGGAATAATTAAACATAAATCCTAAGTAAAATGAAGAATTAAAATTCAGGGAATAGTAATAATACGAATTTCAAGAAAAAAATTAAACAAATTGGATCAAGTAAAACATGTTGAAAGTTAGTTAAGATTTAAAAATTTGAAACTAATTTAAAATGTTGATGTCTAATCAATCAAAAGTATTATTCTCAAGACTAATAATATTTTTTATTATAATAATTATAATTTTATCTTGATTTTATTATTAATATATAATTGATTAAATATATATATAATAAAAAAAAGTACCTAAATAGTTCAGCCGGAGCTTCTGATGAGCTCCGATTATAAATACTAGAAATTTTTATATCTGCTATTTGCCTTGCTTGCCATGGTGTCGCTTTTGCAGTACTTGCAGGTGCCGGCATTAAAATACTATTTACATTTGCAGATACAGATGGTATTGCTGAATTATTAGTGCAGCTGCTGTTGCTGCTGCTATTTTTATTATTTAATTGTTCTAAGTCATCATAATTATTTGATGATAAATTGCTACCAACAATATTACCACAGCCACCTCCGCCACCACCACCACCCCCACTTCCATTATTATTATTATTATTTGAGTTAGGTGGTCGTCCTTTTCGACGTTTTATAGGTGGCTGTTGAATTATTGTATCGTTTTCTAAACGATTTCCTCGTTTATTCCTTTGCGACATATTTTATTATTTATTTGATTCATATATGATTTTTTTGTTGTTTTTATTATTTGTTCAATTAAAAATATATGTAATTCTTTGCTTATAAAATTTCAAAAAATCTCCAAGTTCAGTGTTTTAGAAGTATTTTTTTTTTTAATTTTTATTTTTTTTTTTTTTTTAATTTTTTCGTTTTATAAAAACAAAAAATTTCCCTTTTCTTATTTGTTTGTTTATTTATTTTAGTGAAGGCATTATTATTATTATTATAATTTTTTTTTTACTGCAATCTTTGAATGGATTTATTCAACTAACTTCAATAAGTGGTAAAGATTACAATTCTCATTATTTTTCTGAAAATATAAAGAATAATACATATTTATAAATATTAATTATAATGTGTATATACTTAAGTTTTAATAAAGCTTAAATGTTGTACTATCCCCTCATTCAATAATAGGTAAGTAGGTATATAGAGCCACAAGTTTGCGACAATTAAGAAAAAAAAAACATGTAAAACCGAATTTTTATGTCAATTGAATATTGTAAATGAACTTCGAACCATTTTAGATATCGGAAATCAACAAGTGGATGATTTTTGTTTTTTTTTTTTTAACGAAATCAAAGATAAATCTAAGAAAAAAGACCTTAATTTGGATTGAAATAACTATTTCAATATTTGGATCTTAATAAGAATTTTTTAATAAGAAAATTTTACATATCGATAATAGGTATCTAGTTAAGTATAGAGGTACTTACATAAATCTTAAAAGCTTTAAATTACACAAAAAAAAATAAAACAAAAAATTTTCTAACAACCTAAGTACTTATATATAAGTAGGCTAAATGACTTTTACGGTATATGTTCCGATTATCACCTTTCATATAATTTCATATCATTTAGGTTTCTTACGGTGCGGGTGTTCGTGCGTCTCAGCTGGCAGCTATATTATATATATCCATCTATCGATCTATCTAATTGGATAGTAATTAGTTCTTCTAATTCGTTATTTGAATGAAAAGCTGGAATTAGTTAGGTTAGGTATATACATAGGTACATATTAAATGCAGTGTAGTGAACTTTGTTGACAGAAGAAAGAGTTGTTGGCAAGTTGGCAAAGGTTAAATATAAATTTGTTTTTTCATGACGTTTCGTTGAATTCAGTATAGGTAAAGCAGACTTGATAAAAGTAAAAAGATGACGCATTGTATAGTTGCTAGGTGCAAATGGTTTTAAAGTTTTTATGAAAAAATTAACTTACTGGTGTAAATAAACAAATCATTTTGTGCATAGGCCTAAGTTATTTAATGAAAAAATAAAGCGTTGATCTGAATGTTTGTTTGACATTTTAGGTGGCCAATCATAAAAAATCAAAAATTTTAGTATCCAATGCGAAATCTCTGTTAATAGGTAAAGGTAGGTTCGAATGTACCTACAAAATATTATTATTTTATTCATATAGGTAGGTAGATGAATCCATCATATTATATACACATATATATAGCTTATATATATTGAAAATATAAATTTTGTTTTTCCATTTTTTATTTTAATCATTTTCTAAACAATTTTTGTTGTTGAAAATGTCACAATGAGTAAAAAAAAAAATGAAAATAATAACGTAAAAATATTTTGATGGTCCAAATTTGATATTTCACCCCGTCGTCGTCGTGTTTGATATTCAACAAAACGCAATTATTATTTTTTTTATTATTATTATTTTTCTCTCATTTTTTTTTTCATCGCTCTATAAGAATAACATAAGATTTTTTCTTCTATAGGTACATTTAAGAAAAAATTGTTTTTTTTTTTTTTCTTTTTGAAATAAATTTTTAATTTATTTTTTATTTCCTTCTGACGAATATTTAGTTCTTTATGAAATATATATATTTTTTTTTTTTATTATTTCTTTTTAGCCATTTTTTTTTTCTATTTATTTTTGTTGTGTAGGTACGTGCAAAAAAATAATAAAAAAAAATTATTTTTTTCTTTTTCTTGATCAGAATCAGATCATAAATTTTCTCAACTCAAAAATTGAAAATTAATAAAAAAAAAAAATTAAATTTTTTGCAATTCGAAATTTAAAGTTCATTCGTAGGAGTTAGGCTGCCAGATACCCTTAAATTATTTATTTTTACTAATATTTTTACTTTTATTATCAAATTAAAAAAAATTATGAAAAAAAGGTGCAGGGGGTTGCTGAAAATTAAAAAAATAAATTAAAATAATAATTATTTATTCTTGTTTTTTAAATATAGGTATACCTACTTCTTTAAAAATTATTAACAAAAAAATTTAAATTACATTTTTTGAAGCAAAAGGATGAACATAATAATAATAATAGTAATTGTCAAAATAATTTATTTTCTGTTTTATTATTGTTGTTGTTGTTTCTTTTGTTGTTGTTAATGTTGGTGTTGGTATTGCTGCTTCCTCTACTTCTGCTGCTGCTGCTGCTGCTGCTGCTGCTGTCAATTTTTCAATATTTTTTCTTCTGTTCATTACAATTTTTAATAATTTGTTCTTCATTATTACGTATTTTTTTTATTAAAATTTAATTTCTTTTTTCTTACAAATTGAAATTAAAGAAGAAATAAATTTTTTACTTTTAAATATTATTTGTTTCTCATACTACTTATTTTTTTTTTTTCGTTTAATTCGATTTTCCAAAATATAAAAATCTCTCTCAAGTTTTTAATTATTTTTATTTTTTTGTTTTCTCTCAATGCATTTTTTTTTCTTAAAATTTTTTTTTCCTTCTTTTCAATGATTAATTTTTTTTTATTCAACACACTTTTTTTTTACTTTTTATTTAATTAACAAAAAAAAATTTAAAATTTCACTCAAAACAATTTTTAATTAAAAAACAGAATGAAAAAAAAAATGTCCTGCCCACTTTTTGTATTTTGCAAAAAATTAAATATTTTTTTTCTTTACATTCAAAAAAAAAAAATAGACACTCCAAAAACTCTCTTCCTCTTTTTTATTTTAATGTGTAGTTTTTTATTATTTTTTTTTTAAATAATTTTTCTTTTCAAATTGTGCATATGTGTGAGTGTGTGGACTGCAAGAAGAAATCTAAAAAATAAAAAAAATTTGTCAATAAAATTCCTTGAAATTGCCAATTTTTTCCAACTTTGTTTTTTTTTTTTAATTTGAATTTATTTTGATTTTTTTTTTTAAACTATTTTGATAGACAATTAAAATAATAAAAAAATTTGTATTTTAATATTAAATTATACATCTTCTATAAGATTTTGTTTGTTTTTTGCTTTTCTTTTTAAATAAAAAAAAATCTTTTTTTTTTCACTTTATTTCAGTGTTAAGTTATACCCGCCATTCTAGTCATTTTTTTTCTTTTTTCACATACAAAAATTTTTTTTTTTTTTATTCATCAAGAAATTTTTTTTCTTCCTTTACTCTGAGTTTTTATATATTTTTTTTTTTCATAAAATTTTTTTCAAATTTGAAATTATTTTTCACAATTCAAACAAATTATTTGAATTTTTCAATTGAATTTTGTTTTTATTTTTTTTTGTTTTATTTAATGCACCTTAATAAATTTGAATAAATATTATTATAATTTTAATAATTTTTTTTTTAATTAAAAAAAAGTTTGAGAGATTTTTTATATGCTATTTACAATTTTAACAATACAAATGAAATGTTCGCCATATTAGTTTTTTTATAATAGAGAATACCCAGCCGGAGAAATAAATTTTTATTATTATGTTATGACATTGAATTGGAACTTACTAATCGATTTTATGGAGTAAAAATATTTATGAAAACTACGCATTAAATTTTTTTATTTTAAATTTATTTATTTTTTTACGCCTGAAAAGATTCTTTTTAGTGTTTGTTATCAGTTAACATTAATCAGTAGACGGTTAACGGATGTTATAGTATAAAATACGTAAATTTTATACCCTGGAGTAAACGGGCGAATGTGACCCAGAAGGCAAAATGTATATATATGTACTGGAAACCTTAACGACGCAACCTGTGAACGACGCAACATTAATATTAACCTCGATATTGATTGTCTACGTACATTTTTTGAGCTCAATATATCCTAGGATTAATAATAATTTACTATTTTTACGAGTTAAAGTAGTTAAATTGAGTTAAATTTCACTATGAGATTATCCAAAAAATTAGATCACGAATTTAATGTTCTAATCTATTATTTCAATAAAAAATATGATTTGGAAAGAAATATTATAATGTATAAATATAATAAAATCTTGAAAAAAAAAGTAATCGGACATCGCGTGAGAAGGACTACTAAAATATAAAGTGAAATTTGATTTTTATGGTTACCCTGAAAATTTTTTTCATTTTACGGCTGGGTTTTTAATTATTTTAATCGCTACAAAACAGAGAGCGGTAATTTAGTTCAGATTAATATTTAAGATGACGCTTTATGTAATAAACAAAAATTTATTGTGATCTCGCTTATTTTAATACAATTCCTATTTTAAAAAAAGATAACGAAATTTAAAAAAAAATATTTCTATCTCTTTTCTTAGAATGCAATTTTTATTTTTTAATGATGAATGCATGCCACAAGTATTGATTTATAAAACTACTAGAACCCAGCAGAATAATTTAGAATTTAAATAATCTTTCCTTATGACTAAATATCTTCGCAGTCAACAATCAATATTTTATGTATTTCTAAAATTGTCCTAAACACTACACTTTAATAATAAAATTAAAAAAATTAATTTCTTTACAGTTCCCTATCTAATTATAATAAGATAACACCTAATAATGTAAGCTATCTACATAAAGCCGGTGTAGAACGCGGTTTCTATAAATAAAAGCGGTATTTAGTGTTAAATTGCAAAAATTTATTAAAAATTGCCTGTTAAGTTAAAATGCATTTGGATTAAAGCTCCAATTTTAATCATCTAATTCTTTTGAATGCTAAAGCTGAATTTAAGATAATATTGGAGTAAATTAAAAATAATTTCAGTTCATCTAATTTCAACAAAAATAAAATAGGTAGGTAGAATTTTGTTTGACTTTGTAGGCGAAAATAATACGTAGCCATCTAGAAGAATTTTATAGAACTATTCTTTAAATTTTAATTTTTTTATTGTGGTTTGATTATATACTTTTAATAACAAATACAAATTATTGCTGCATATTTTTTGGCGACTATTTATTGAAATTTTGCTGTCATTGATAAGTTTTGTTATTTACTGTTGTCTGCCGCATTATTGTTGCGAAGGTTATTATGTTTTCTAAGAAATTACAATATACATTATATTACGACATATCTACATGTCGTTAAAATAATGCACTTAAAAAAGTATATGGAGTTTTTATGAACTTTTATCGAAAGAATTTGTTCATTTCAACAAGTCTAATTGAACAGTAGTTTCTAAAATAAGCATCTTCAAACTTTTTGAAATATTTTTTCAGCGGATCGGTTTATAAAGTGTCTGATTTTCAATTATTTTAAATAAAAGGTTTGTCTCTAATTAAAATATGAATATGTATATTTTTTAAGGTTCTCTACATTTATGATAAGATTGTGAATACGATATGCATTCATGCTTTTAAAAGTAGATTCGAAGGCTATGGCAACAATTATGCAAGGAAACAGGGGCGTCGATAGCCAACACCGGGCTCGGGAAAAGATTTTTACAAATAAAATTTTTTTTTAAAGGTTATGAAAATAACACTAATTGAGCCTCCTAAACACATAATTTTATCATTAATAGTCACACTTTGTACATTTGTACAAATCTACTTATGAAATCAGAATTATGGTGTACAGGGTAGGAAATAAGATCATATGAGAATCAGAATGTAAATTTTTTTCGCTTTATATAAAAACTTGTAGACTCCACTTTAATTTATACAACTTTAAAAAATCCCAAATAATTAGTAGTCATAGATTATTTAAATTCGGACCGCAGTCCAAACAGTCTAACAAATACAAACAGTTTGGATGTCTAGTAATAGTAGAAATAGAAAATTAATTTTTTGAAAACAAGCTGAAAAATCAACACCTTAAAATTATACTTACTAATGATAAAATTTTCACGCACTTTTTTTCCATACAAAATCACAAAAAATTCTACTTGACGCCATCATCAAGGGCTTTTTATGTAAATTTTTTCCAATAATGACTGTGATAAGCATGAAACTTACATATGTATAATGTATAAGCATGAAACTTAATATCACATATGTATAATGTATATTGTTTTTGTCGAAAAAAAAGTAAACAAGCGGGCCCCTTAGCTCTGTGGGCCCAGGGAATTATACCCCCTCCCCCCCTCTCGAAAGGCCATCAAGGAAAACACTTTTTATATTTTTTGCAATTTTTATGTGACGTTTTTTCGTGCTTCTACTTAAGTATTTTGAATGTATCGATAATTCAATAGATGATTACATTTTTTTTTAACTAAAAAAAATTAATAAATACTTAGCTTAAATCTTTTCGTTTATTGAATTCATAATTCAATTTTAAATATTTTTGTTTGTTTACAATTTTTTTTAACTAGCGTAAATTAATATAGTGTGGACGCATTTATTAAATGTAAGATATAGAACTAACCTTTAGTGTAAATGGAGCTCGCCTTTTATCTAACTAATAATTAAATAACGATGATATCAAATAAAAATATCGCAAAATGAAATTTTGTTTCATTGCAACATTTTCCAAATCATACTTCTAAATTCTTATCTGTAGATTTAAGAAATTAAATAAATTTTATGAATTAAGAAATTAGATCTAATACCGCATTTTTTTTTACTGAGAAAATTGTTTGATAAAAAGTTTTAAAGAGAACTAAAAGCTTTTTATTTTCAATAAAAAAAATATTTGTAAGGTGCTTGCTTACATTTTCTTCCATTTTCATTTCAGTTGAAATTTTTCTTTTGCTGGAAAATTTATAAAATGGAATGTTCAGTAAATTAATGAAAGTTTCACATTTTTAATATGTGTATGTAAGTAAGTTTACTATATAATTAAAAAATTGGTATTGAAACTGAGCGGTGGTTTTAATTCCTGCACCACAGACTGTTCAGTCAGAAATATATACATATCACATGACATATGTATATACAAAGTTCACAATCCGAATCTAAATTTCATTGTTTGTTGTGGCAGCATCTACAAAATATTATCTCACAGTCTCTCTAGTTTCTTTATGTCGATTTTTTTCTATGACATCAAGTTTGAGATTGGGTAGAATTTGGAAGATCGACTTCTAAGCTTAATGTTGCTTGTAATTCTAAAAATCCTTTTTCTTTTATTTCTTTGATATTAAAATTTTGATGCGCATCATCAATCCATTAGTAACCCACCGTCCGTTTCAATTGCTATTCCTTGAACTTTAATTTCGCTTGAATTTACATATTTGTATATCTATGCACTATGTACATGTATATAAATTTGTTAAGAATCTTTTTGTAACAAAATTAACAATTTTTATATTTGTGTATATATGTATAATTGACTGATGCCATGGCAAGATAGAGTACATTGAACCACATAACATTTTGTTTATAATGAAATTTCCAAAAGCATCTACGTACTTATGTTGTAATTTAATTAATTCATATGAAAAGAAAAAATTAAACATATTATATAAGGTATGTATTATAAATTATACATTCATACATAATTCTGTACGTACATAAATCCTTTCCTACATATGAACGTGTTGTACATATTTTTAGCGAATATTTTTAGTGTTTATATTTAAAAAAGACTAAGATTCTCTCTAGTCTAAACAATTTATTTTTTTAATATGAAATTTGCATTTTACTATGTATTAGCATAGTTAAATTAGAAATATAAATTTCTTGCTTCTTTTCAAATAAAAAAGGATACAGAAAAGAAAATTATGTGTAAATTATTTGTTAGTTTGCTATTCAAATTGAAGTTTTCAGATTCTTTATAATTTATTATCCACTTCATAGGTATCGTTATGTATGTATGTAAATTGGAAGGTAGAAAAAAAACGAAGAAAATTCCTATAAATTTCTGAATCTTGGAAAATTTTGAAATTTATTTTTTATTTCTGATTGAAACAGCAATATGAATTACTTCATATTTACACAATGTTCATAACTATTTAAAGTGTCACCCTTGAAACAATAACATGGATATTACAAAAAATTACAATATATTAATTTTTCATTCAAAGTTCTAGGTTTTTTCGTATCTTTAATTATATAATATTAATAAATTTTAATGCGCATGGCTTCGGTAAGTTGTATTTACATTCGCAAATTTAGCTCGGTAAATGCTCCATTACATGCATCAATACACATGCAATTATAGAGGAATGTAAATTGTATTTACATTTCCCTGTGATGTAAATTGTATTTACATTGCCCTATATTGTATTTACATTCTTCATTTTGAACTGCGTAATACTATAAACAAAAATAATATCACTCACACTCACAATATTTCAAACAGACAAATACCAAAAAAAAAAAAATTGCAAATGTATACCTCTCACATGCATCATATCAATGTCAAACAAAGCTTAGTTTATAATGCTAAAAATCTATATTTTCCCTCTGAGCTAATCTATATTTTCCCTCTGAGCAAACAAAAAAAAAAAAAAGGAACCAATAAAAAAATACGCGGCTATTTTTTTTTTTTCTAAAAAGCGGCCAGTCGATCAGTCGATGAATTTTCTTAACATGTGCTTCAATCTACTATTTTTAAAGGATCTTCGAACCTCTACTACTAAATTTTTAAACGAGTGTGGTTGGATTTTAGTACAAAAATTTAAACCACACTTCAAAAATTGCACTTATTTTTATTCAAAAAAACAAAATGAATAAAAATAGAACAATGGTAACCCTGAAAATATCTTTGTTGTCATTATAAAGTTTGCTGTCAAATGTCAAGTAAGAATTTTTTTTTCTTTTATCAACAAACGAGGAAAATGGCACCAACAAGGAGATTATTTATTGTAAATATAAATTATAACTATATATTTATTATTTGATTTTATTTTTAATTATAAAAAAAAATAATTATAAAATTATTATTATTTTTTTTATAATTAAAAATAAAATTAAATAAAATTTAAGAAGACCATTAGTTCCTAAAATAATAAAAAAAAAATTAGTAATTTTTCTAAAAAAAAATTATTCGATTTTTTTTTTTGCAAAAAAGAAAATGAATAATTTTTTTTGGAAAAATTACTAATTTTTTTTTAATATTTTAGGAATTAGCTGATCTTAAATCATCCGGTTTGAAATCATTATTATTAAATTTTATTTCCTTGCTTCATTTTGAACTTTTTTGTTTATTTTTTTCATTGTAAATGTATTGTTTTCAACTCCCTCTCCCATGCACATTAAAGCAGTATACAATCATCACCAACACTAAGATTTATCAGCCGTGTAGTTGAAATGTAAACAAAACTTTTCGTAGGGATAATAAATAAAAAATTCCCACTAGTTTTCAAATTTTTGTTCGCTTTGTTGGTCGGCAGTAATTTTTTTTGCCATTTTTAGTTTAGTTTTTTAAATTTAAAAAAAATTTAAATGGAATAATATTGAGGATAAATTAATAAAAAATCAATATTTTATTAGTTTAGTAAAAAAAAATAATTTTTAACATCCAAAATAAAATAAAAATCCTTCATTGGACAATTTTTTTTCTTAACTACAGGTGGATTTTTACTCGTTTTGTTTTTTTTTTGTTATAAAAATCAAATGAAAATATTTGTATAAAATTAAATAAGATTTAAATTTATTTCCAAAAATAATTAATAAATAAAAAAATTTAATATCAAAAAATAAAACGAAAAAAACTTTTTTGTGGGTATAGGTAGAAGGTAGATGCAAACCTATATAAGTAGATGGGTACCCAGGTAGATAAACGTAAGTGCAGTTGACGTACACAAGACCGATTTGGACGAAACTTGGTGAGAAAGTAAAACCGGTTCGCCTAAAATTAATATCCCAGAAATTTTCTACCAATAAGCTCTCGTTTCAGAGAAATGCACCCGCAAAGTTTTCAAATGCTGGGTAGGTATCTACTTGTATTGTAGTAACCAAATTCTTCGTTTTTCATAATATGTAGTTTTTTTAAATAAAAATTTGTTGTTCTGAATGGAAGACGGCAGCCGCCTCTTCCAACCCCCTTAAGAAACTTTTGTTTCCCGATTCGGATATCGTTATTGAGTATTTTTAATGTACCTGAAGTAGTTTGTATACATGTCCCTGATATATAAAAACTTTGAAGGGTCATTTCTCTGAAATGGGAGCATGTCGGTAAAACATGTCTTGGATTTGAATGTTTGGATACTGCCTCTACTCTTTCAACAAGTTTCAGAGAAATCGGGATTGTGTGTTAGCTGAACTTTATCCAAAACGTCTAATAAGAGCTAGGTACCAGTTATGTTTTTACTTTATAGAAACTTTAATTAAATTAATTTGAATTTTTTTAAAATTCATTTAAAATTAAAGATAAATTATTTATATTTGGTATACCTAGAGCCTAGAAATTATAACAAAAAAAAATTCAATTTACTTTACCAGGATGAAAAAAAAATTATGGATTAAATTTGCTCGATTTATGGAAACTTTCATTTAAACAAATACGGTTTTTTTTCTTAAAAATTAATATTAATCCTGTAATAAATCACATTTAATAATTAAATTATATTTTTTTGCTTTTAATCCCATTTTACAGATTAATCTTTAGGTTTTGTATAGGAAATCTCATAGGGTTTCATACATTTGTTATGATTTTTATGCCTACGAGATGCTGTCTATGTATTGTTTTTTTTTTTAATAGGGGGCTTTTAATTTATGTTGGTATTGATACAATACATGGTAATCAAATTTGTTATACAGCTCGTTGTGCATACACACAAACACATAGACACTCGTCAATATTATATCACTCGACCTTCGGTCTCGTGATATAAATATGACTCGTGTCTATGTGTTTGTGTGTATACACAACTCGCAAGAATAACAAATTTTCTTACCATGTATTGTAATCTACTATTGAAAATACCTAACGCTACAGATAATAATAAAAAAACAAAGGAATCATTTTCATTCAAATTAAAAATATATATTTAATTTTACAATTACAACTTAGCTTTATAATTTTGCTGTAAATATATTACATATATTACAAATTTTTTTCTAAATAAAATAAATAAATAAAATTACAAAAATTATTTTGGATTTATTGCTGAATTTGATTGCTACATTGCATTCCATTTACAATTTTTGGTATATAATTAGAGGCAAGTTCTTAAACATGAGTACAAATGTATATCCGTCAAAGTATTCCGATATTTTGATTTAGTAAATGTAAATGTCATAAATAAAGTCACGCCTTCGAATTTTTTGAAATCTTCGAAGCGTATATCAAACTCTGTATTAATATTTTTTATTTCCGCTTATCTATTTGGGTCCCAATTTGCACATTACTTATTATTATATCTTGCGATCGACTTAAAATTAGTACGAGATCGCAAGGCCGATCGCGATCGACCTTATGGGCACCACTGTCTTATATAATAAGGTATATTTATATGCATATGCCCACGGCAATTATTCTTTAATTTATTGAATATATTTCTTTTAATTATTTAAAGAAATTTTCAAATTTTCATTTCCAGCTAAACTATATTTTATTAAGGGTTTTTTACTTTTTTTAATTTAATTTAATATAACACGTTTTTATCCTTATAGTATTGAATATATTATGTCATTGATATTAAAATCTTGTCTGTGGTTAAAACCACGTAATTATATTTATATATTTACTATACCAAACGTGGAGCACTTAAAAATATTTTTACATAGCGTAGTGGTACAATATACGATACATTTCTAATTTATAATGCAATTTATATTTACACATAATTGCCAGTATATGTTCTCATATGTATATATAATATAATTATATTATATTTATATGTCAATTATATGTATATTATATTAATTATAACATGTATAAAAATAATTGTACAAATAAAAGCAATTATTTTTTAGTTTTTATAAATTTTGCAATCTCGTAAAATAAGTTTTGGACTTCTTATAGTGGCTAAAGAGGCAGAGTTAATGGAATTATTAATTGTTTATTGAGATTTTACGATCTCTTTTAGATAAATGATATTCGCAATCAAAATTTTATGTAAACTATTTTTCTTGGGAGTGTTCTTTAGAATTTTTAGATATTTTATTAAAAATTTGGTTATAAACTTTAGTGCAAGTAAAAGCTGAAACAAGTATCCAACGAACATACATTATGAATATGTAAACAATTTTCACGATTTTCTAAGAAAATTGTTTTTTTTTTGTTTTTTCACTGAAGAAAATTTTTATTGAGAAACTTTTTCTTCATTTATTGCCGCTATAAAATGGTCTTCTACATGGTTTCCATTTCATTTTAAGATGAGAAATAATCAAAATAATCTGCTTCACTTTCGTTATAAACTTTTTAAAATATTTTTTTTTAATAGCTTTTTTGTCTGTCAACACAATAAACTTTCTTTTTTTTTATTATAAGAGTATGGCGATAATGGAAATGAAGACGAGGTGGTTGTTTTTTAAATATTTTTGTTGACAATGAATATTCTGTATATTTAACTAATATTATGAATTCCCAATGTCATACTTAACAAATATTTGTACTAATTTTAGGATGAAGTGTCATAAAATGGGGAAAAGTGGAAAATAAAATTCTTGTGAAAAAATGTTTAAATTTTTTTTTCTTTGGTTAAATCATATAAGTACTTATATATATGTATATAAAAATTAATATTTGTCTATGGCCTCTTTTGTTTTTAACAAACTAATATTAGCAGAAGGAATATTAGAGGAAAGTATATTATGTAATGACAAATATATATTTTTCTAATATTGTCATGTATTTTAATTTTATCATAAGGTGTATACGATAACATTGAAAATATAGGTTCGAATGGGATATATTACCATTTAAAATTTTAACCTCTGAATTTCTTTAAGTTTCCAAACAATAATAACAAAATCAACTTCATATTGAATATAATTTTGTTTATATGTGTTTTCTACTAAGTTTCGTAAATAAATAAAATAATTTGCTTTTCAGACTAAAATTAGATGATAAATCTTAACTCTAAAATCCCAAAATTGTCTTTTTTTCTCAAGTTTGGTATTTCATAGCCCCCTAAGGACACTCGAATATTTAATAGCCCCGCAAAGACACTCTGCTCAGGTAGCCTTAGATTATGTGGCGAAAAGGGGGATTTATTTCGTAAAGAACACGCAAAATAAATTTTTATTGAAAAATAATCCGGTTTTAATCCTTTTCCGAAATTTATATGTTTAAAAATTGACTGTTGACTAATATGCTTTAAAAAGGATATAACTCATCGTCCAGTTTTTTGAATTAAATTGGCTAAAACTTATCGAAAATCGGCCAATGAGTTAAGTACCGATAAGTGCCCTTTATTTTATACAGCCAAAATGAAAATAATTTCCAATTTTAGTTATATTTAAAAAAATAAAAATTAAAATTATCTAAGGTCAGTTAACTCACAAAAAAAAAAGTAGAAAATCTCGCAACATCATTCATCATTTAAAAAAATAAAATAAAAAAACAAAAAATAAATTTCCATTTCTTTTTCAGGTAAAAATAATAAAAAATTAAAAAACAAAGTGAAATAAGGCAAATAAAAATTTCTGAATGAAAAAAAAAAAAAATAAATAAATAAATAAGAGTAGGATTTTTATTTGCATATTGAAATAAATAAATATATATAAAAAAAAATATATCCTTAAATTTATTTTTTTTTAATTTTTATTTTTCTCTGTATTCTTCTTATGAAGAAGGAATATGAATAAAAAAAAATTCTAAGAAGACAGGAATTATAATGTCAAAAGGACAAAGACTTTTTAGAATTGTTTTATAAAAAAAATATAATATATAGATACATTATATATACATATATAAGGATTTCATATTTAATGTACACATGTACATAAAAATATTTTATATTTCCGTGATGAAAGAAGAAGAAATTAAATTAAAAACAAAATAAGAGGAAAATAAGAATTCTGGATTATATGAAATTGTGACATTTTTTAAATATGTTTTCCAACGCGCTTTTTTTTAAATTTAAGAAACAGTGTATTTATGTATGTATGTACACTATATTATGTTTGTTATTGAAATTAATGAGGTAGTTGTAATATATACGTTATTTATTCAATTGACGACATGAGTTAATTGTTTTTTTAAACTATATTATTAAATTGTGTTGTAAAGTCAAGTGGATTAAAAATATATAGATTCCTTTAGTGCTAGAATCTTTATTTTATTTAGTTTTTTTTTTTTTGTTGTTGTTGAAGGCTGAAGGATAATTATAGCTAAAGTGAGTGAACTAACTAATTTACAAAAAATTAACAGATTAGGTATGAATTGAAACTCCTTCTATTCTCCATTTCCTAAGTTAATGAATTTCGAAAAAAAAAGAAGTTATTTTTAACATTTAGATAAAAATTAAACTCACTAGTTGTGAATGTTTGTTTTTTTTACAGAAATCAACATATTGTTTTGCATATACGTACATACATTTTTAAGCATATTTGATTAAACTCTTGAACAATAGCTATATAAAATATCTATTAATAGTAAATTTTAGAAAATTAGTTAAGCTCTGATATTCTTAAGTGAAATTACGAATATAACTCTATATTCATAAATAATCCTACTGGAGCCAAAGAGATCATATATTTATTCTCGAGAGATTTTAAATAAATATATATAAATACAATTTCATATTTATAATAAACAAAATAATAACGACTTAACACACAGTGTTTATTCAGTAATAAATAAATATTTTGCGTTATGTTTTTACAGTAATAATAAGTTAAAAACTTCGCATATAATTTGTTTATCTGAATTTTTATGATATGCGATTTTAATGTTTATTTATTTATCTTTTTTTTGCTTAAATAATTGAAAAAAATATAATTTTCTTGTTAATAAAAATAAAGAAAAATCTACAGAAAAATCAATATTTTATATTGTGAGAGTAAACTGAAATATGCAAATAAATATCTATATCCTTTTTTTTTTTAATTATACATAGTAAATTAAAATGAACACTACGAACATTTTAATAACTTTTAATAAGAAATATGAGCTTTCGCTTTGTTCAGAGTGAAATTATCGAAGTTTTAATAAGTCCTGTATATATTATTTTTGTATAAAAGTTGAGTGTTATTATTTGTTGTAGAATAGTCCTTATTACTTCTATAATAATTCGAAAGCATTAATATTAATCACAAATAATATGTTTTTGACCAAGTTCAAAACTTATACTACGACGAAAATGGAAAAATATTTTGAAAAAAACAAAGAATTAAAATAAATTTAATGTTTTCGCTGATGTTTTTTAGGTGTTTAAATTTTTAAAACCATTATTATCCGGGGAAATGTACATATTGTTCTCTCATTGTGCTTTTTAAAAAAAATTCTTTAAATTGTATTTCATGAAAAAAGCGATGAATCATAAAAATTTATGACATAAAGAGTTACTAAAAATTAGTTTAAAGAAAATAGTAATTTCTAAAGTTTTTTTTGTATTACAACCTATAAATCCATAATTCGGAAAATTGAATAACAAAAAAGATGAAAATGTCGACGCCAATTAAGGTTTATAATGATTTTTTTTTTTAATTTATTATTAAAATTTATTAAAAACTTTTACTTTTTCTTACCATTAACAGTTTTTTTTCCAAAATTCCAAAACATAATTTTATTACCACATTATTATAAATATATAATAAATATTATTTTGTAGAAATAAAATAAATTACCAAAGTTTTTTTCTTTCCGTAAATTAATGCTGTTTTTCATTTTCCAGAAAAACTTTTAGGGAAAAAAAAATTCTAAATAACTACTTATGTAAAATACGGGTTGCACAGTGATGTCCGCGGTAAAGCATTGGCCTCTAAACTGTCTAACTAATCAACATGTAACTGCAAGCTAGCGTAGAAAAGATGAAAAACTTTAGTTTCAGTATCAAATTCAATTCAGTGTCAAAAAGGAAAATCTTCATTGGTGACTGAGTATTTGTTAAAATCCGTATGAATAATTAGTTCATTCATATATCCAGATATAGGTCGTACATTAAATCCAGATACAATGAGTGAACTTGAATGATGATATTATTATTAATGAATATAATTTCCATGAATTTTGAGAAATATTCTACACCCTTTCTTATTATCTTTACTTTCATTTACTGTGATGAGAAATTAACCAGAGTGAGAATTCAAAACTTAATAGTCATAGAAAAAGAAGTGTAAATTTATAGATAATAATTTGGAAAACAGTTTACTTAAAAATATATAATTGGATATAATTTTTTGAAAGCTATCAAAAAATGTCATTGCAATGAATTAAAATTTACAAGAGATTTATTATTTTAAATTCTAATTTCTATGGCAATGAATATTTTTTAAACAAATTAATTTCGTAAACTTCCTTTCATACAAATCAAATTTATGTGAAAAAATTTAAAAAAATATATTTTATGTTGAGGTTATTTTTTTTTTATTAAGATATAATTATAACTTTTTGAAAGATATATAATACGTCCCTTATTAACTAAAATATAGTTACATCTGAAATAGCCAGATTTTATGAAAATTTTATGAATGATTTTTAACAAAACATATCAAAGCAAAAAAACATACAATTACAATGTATATACATATAAAAATTAATACATATAGTTTAGAAATAACTAGTGACCTTACGATAAGGAAAAAAAAATATTTTTTTTTTTGGCAAAATACTTCATACTTAGCAGGTAGTCAATATTTCATTTCATCCGTGAAATTTTTGTTTATGGCAGTTATTTAACAAAAAAAAGAAAAAGAAATAACTAGATGATGTTATGTAGGTACATAAACAATCTTTGAAAAAACATAAAAATAAAAACCTTGATATTAGGAGGTAAAAAATCAATGAATTTATCAATAGAAAACGAAAAATAAAAACTGTTGATATCAAATTCAAATTGAACTTAGTACTTCAAAGTATTTTCATTGAAATATAAAAAATATTTTTGTTGGAAAAAATGTTTTGTTGAAAATAAGCTCTTCAAATCAATTCCGCTTCAATGTTTTTGAAAAAAAATTTCTTTGAGTACATAGCTGTCTGGCCATAGTCCGTACGGTTGAAAAAAAAATCTATGTAGTCTTCTTTATTGAAAACAATTCAACTAGAAGCTATTTTTTTTTTTTTTTTAGTTACAGGTTTTTTATTTGCAGTCTTAAGAGAGGAATATTTTTTTGATTATTATTTTGTTATAAAATTATAATTTAGAATTTTATTGGGAACATCGAAATAGGATTCAAGAACGAGAAAACAATATATCTCACTGAATAATAAGTGAGTGTTGTTCATATAAGTTGACAAGAGACCGACCATTTAATTTTTTCTGCGAAACATTTTTAAGTTAAAGGAGACAATTTTGCTTAATATCGTATATCCACCAATAAAGGCTTCTTCTCTTGGTAGGGCTTAAAAAAGTTTTCGTTCTAACCTTGGAATTGGAATATCATCAATTATAAAATTATAGAAAGATTGTAAAATGCAAGTATATACGTATGTTATGTACACTTTTTTTGCTATAATAATGGATTTTGGAACAAATTGAAAGTGAGATTTAATAAAAATTAAAGTAACATAATTTTCTTTCAGATGAAAATTTTTTCTGGAAGAACTTAAATTTTTTTAATTTCATAAAAATAAAGAAGGAAAAATTTATTTAATAAGAAAATGCTTCTTTTTTTTTGAAGTTTATGTCGTTTATTATACGTAGGTAGGTATACTGAAAAAAATGAAGTGCATTAATATAACTTTAGGTATAGTCTGATAATGACAATTAACTTTTGTTATTTTATATATATATATATATATATTAACTTATTATAAATTCAGTTAACCATCAAGTATCACGTAGATTGAAGTTTATAAAGTATAAAAGATAATGAAATGTTTGCCCAAATAACCTTTTTTAGGCAATTTTCTATCAAAAATGAAAAAAACTACTTTGTACATTTTTTCAAGTTTTGTCCGTTCGTTTCATTGTCCGTTCGTTCCACAGTAAATCGCTTAAAACCATTAAACTATACTTGATCGTTTTCTATCGCACAATTCTTTCACTCCGAATTCTGAAATCAGAGATAGATATCGATTGAAAGTATCTAAAAAAAATCTCTTAGTTATGATTCGTACTGAACTGTGTAAACTTAGAAATTGTAGAGCAAAGGTCTGGCGCAACGTTTTTTTTCATAGTTAATTTATTAATTTCCCCGCTGTATACTTTACTATTTGAATTCAAATACTGGATAGTTACTTAATTTATTAATATCCCTCTATACTTTACTATTTGAATTCTAATACTGAACAAAACTTGAGTACAAATTCTGTCATAGATTCTGTAAGATAACGTTAAAAGCCAGTTTCAGATTCCTGATGCGCACAGAGTTTGTTTCTAAGTTTTATTACAGGGACAAAATGATAAACATTTGTTCAATTTTTTGTTTTCAGCACTTTCCTAGTTTTTTTTTAACTTAAAGACTATGCACATGAACATTACAAGCATGAAGACACTCAGTATAGATATACACAAAATAAAAATATGCTTCATCCCTTTTTCGTTATTTTATCCCTTTATATTGTTTTTTTCGCAGCTAATTTTAATCTAATTTATGTACAATTGTAGATGTATAAGAAAAAATATATAAAAATATATAAAAAAAATGAATTCTTTTGTACCTACTATAAATAGTACAAAAATATTATATTAAAAGAAGAAGCAAAAAGTGTTAAACAAAAATTTACTGATTTTATTATAAAAAGTTAAAATTATCTAGCTGCAGAGTGTTCAGATTAAAAATTTAATAATTTCTTTTTCAAATTGTTAATTTTTTCTTTTTAAGGTAATAGGGTAGGTATGTATATATCTGTGTTATATTTTTCCTTATTTTTTCATAAACTCTGTAAATGTCTTGTTTTTGTTTATGGCTATATATAATGATACATATAAGTAAATCTTTTGTTTGCAATTTTGGTTAGTTCTTAGCTACTGATGAAGGAAATTCATTTATCTGGGTTAATAATCAATAATTAAATTATAAAATTAAAATTGAAGCGACAAATTAAAAATTATAATAAAAAAAACTTAAGAAACCACGCTTAATAATATTTAAAATAATATTTAAAAGCATTATTGTTTCAAATATTTTTAAATTCAATGAAAATGTACAGATAACGTAAAAACCATCACCATCACAAAAATTAATTTCCTATTTTTCGTTTTGTTTTTTTTTTTTAATAAATCATAAAAAAATATGTTTTTATGAGCAAATTAATATTAAAGTTAATAAATCTAAAACTAACAACTTCGCGACAAATCAAACAAAACCAAATGTTATCGCTATTCAAAAAAAAAAAAATAAAATAAAATTTTATATTCAATTTTTTATTTTATTATTACTAGTTTTAGTGTATAGGTACAATTTTATTATGTTTTCATGCAACTTTTTTTTTTAGCCTTTGGGTTGAATGATTTTTTAATAGTTGGAATGAACTCATTTCATTCAGCTCTTTGAATAGTTGATAAAATTAAAGAAACTTCATTCTCTCACATAAATATATAACAAATATCTAGAAAAGCAAGATTTCTGCAATTTATATTTCGGTATTTGTTGCTCATGTACATTGTTTAAATTCATATATGTGTTATAGTTTGAAAAATATTAATATTGGAATTGGAAATTGGAAGAAAAAAAAACTTAATATTTAAAACAAAAAATTTTAGAAAATATTTGCAGTTGATATCAATAAAATACAACTATTGAGTTAAGATATAAAATTTATTAATGTCTGTTATTTTTTATCTTATCTGCACTTTCTTAATTTTCTTTTTTCAATACAATACTGCTGAGCTCAATTCAAGATTTCGATTACTAAAACAACAAAAACTATTAGATCAAGGGGACAACTCAAAAATTTGCAGAAATTCAGGATAATTTTTCCATTTCACTCTTATAGGGTTGAAGAACCTGCATTTAATTAAATTCTGAATAAAAAGTTTTCCGTGGATATGAAATAGTGTTTTTTTTTATTGCATTTACATAAAATAAAAAATGTTTTTCTCTATATAATATATCTTTTATTCTGAAATATACATATAAATTTCATTAAATTTGCTTATTTTTGTTTGCACTAAATTTCTACAAATCAGAGACATATTTTTTTGTTCAGCGAAAGGGACGTTAACATTATTTGTTGAATCCTGAATTTAAAAAATGGCATTTACGTAATTCATGACTTTAAAAATTGTTGCCTAAAAGGTTTATAAGGACATTCATTCATGACAACTTAATCGTTATTTAATTATATAAGACTTGAAATTTAGTATATACATAAACAAGTAGTATAACCATTGATTTTATTTTAATGGTATAACTTTAACAAATGTTTAATATCCGAATCAATCCTTTTTAATTCAAAAACTAATTACACTTCATAAAACAAAAAAATTGAGATAATTTAAACATAAAATGGTTTCAGTTTGTAGTTTTTTAAGACTTATAATGGTAATTTTAATTAGATGATAATTTCAAAACACCTTATACTAAAAAATAGTAAAATTTTAGTTTGATACTTGGATTTTATATATTTTTGTGTCATAAATTCTTTATGATGTAAATTCTAAATCATGTTAAAAAAGTTCGTTAAAATGTTAAATATGTATATTTGGTTTTAAAATAATTCTTCTACGAAAAAGATAAAAAAATAAAACGAATTGTTTATAAAAAATTGAGGTCTTAGAAGTTATTTTCTTTATAAAATGCATATTCTTATACGTATACATATTTCTTAGATACTGCTGAGTTTATTATTTAGCTATGCATAATATATAAAATTCATTATAAAATAAAATAATTAAAAATGAATCAAAAGAAAATTATGAATGATTATATATAAAATTTTATATAAGTTAAGTGCAGCATTTGAAGAATATGCATCTATATTCAGTACATATACTTAAGTTTTACTTGTTAACGCACTAAAAAGAATTAACATAAATATTTATATATATCATATAGATTATATCATGTATTTATGTCAATACATAATAATTTATTTAAATAGATAGGAGTGGGGATCATTGACATAATATCTGAATGAAAGTGATATATATAAAATTATGTATATTATATTCATTAGAGATAAAATTTTGTATAAAATATACATATATTGTGCATATAATAATAATCTAAGAAGTTTTCTCTATTTATTAATCTCTATTTATCAACAAACAAATTTTGAAATTAATGTTATTAATTCCGTATCGAAGGAAAAGTTCTATGAATCTGCTTTTAATGTCCTTGAGATTTTTAATCAAGGTTATCTATACTGAAATGAAACTATTTGGTTTTAAATAAAATAAGCTTGGTTTTTATAAATCCGATATTTTGACTTTTCTTAATAATTAAGACTTGTAACAATTTTTGTATTATGATTTTTTTTTTTTTACTCCAGGTAGAATTTTATGAAATTTCTAAATTCCAGATTTTATTAAATAAAGAAATTCAACATAAAGTAAAAATCATTATTTTTAGTTTAAAACCATGGTAGGTTCACTTAGAACAAAATTAATTTCAGTTTTCTTAATGTGTTTCACCTTTCAACCACATGCGGCGCTCTTGTTTGTTTACGTTTTGTTTTATTGTCAACCCAGCCGGCTGAGCTTTTTTTCTTATTTATTATTTTTTTTGAAATAAAAGCGTTTGGACGTGTAGGTTATTTATTTTGAAAAAAAATTATAAATATCTGGTAGAAATAAATAAATAAATAAATAAAAAAGTTGAATATATTTGAATTTTATTTAAAAAAAAAACAAAAACAAAAACAAAGTTGGATTTATTGGAATTTAAGTTAATTTAAGATTAATAATAATAATAATAAATTTAAGATTATACATTTAATTTATTAATTAATAATAAGGGGCTGTTCACAAATTACGTAACGGCCTAGGGGGGGTTTGAAAATTTGTTACGGTTTGTTACGGCGGGGGCGGGGGGTGTTTATAAAAATGTTATGTAACCAAATTTCCTCCTTTTTATAAAAAAAATTACACTAAATATAATATTAATGCACGCAAAAAAAAACTTAAGTTATAATGAATTTTGTTTTGTTTATTCGAATAAAAAAATTGTTCAAAAAGTAATTTAAAAAGTGTTTAACTTTTGTTACGTTATTCTTCTGGGGGGGGGGGGGGGGGGTCTTCGGAATTTGTTACGATCTGTTACTATGCGGGGGGGGGGGGGGGTTAAAAAACGGCAAAAAAAGCGTTACGTAATATGTGAACAGTCCCTAATTCAATAAAATAAATAGAATTTTAAGTGAAAATGTTAGAACACAATGTGATATGAACTGAAAAAATTAAGAAAATAAAAAATTTGCTATAAAAATAAATTTATCTTTTATTCATAATCTCCTTTTTTTCCTGCAAATTTGAATTTTAATAATTTTATTTGAAATATTAGAAATAAATTGCCACCTACAAAAATTTTATTTTTTTAGTTCACCTTCCCTCCACAAATCCACCAGGCGCTGTAGTAGATCTTTTGAGTGGGCCATCTATTACTATATCTTATCTATGGTTTAAAACAAAATAAATTATTAATGTTTGTAAGTTGCTCACAATAAATACTAGTATGACTCATAATCATAAATTGAATACGTCATGTTATTTTAGAAAATATATACCGGATATAAATATATTGAACGTTATTTACGTATATATGACGTAAAACTTTAACATTTTTAAAACTACGAAACTAAGAAACAATGAAAGTCATATTATCAATTAATAGTAAAAATTAAGTATTTTATGTACAGAATATTCGAAAAGTAAGAAAATTAAAGAACCCCTGTAAATATTGATCTATAGTAGACCTTATGTCTAATTGAATATTTAATGAGACAATTTTTCTATCCTTATTCACATAAAATTTTTAATGTACTATGGAAGGTAAATAATATACCTATCAGAGATGGAGGCTAATAGTAACATTTCCATTCAGTATCTACATTTGTTAACAGCAAAAGTGTGTAGTAAAATTTAAATCAAATAAATATTATGATCTCGTTAGTTTGCTGATCAAGAAAACAAAAATAGAAAGGTAAACTTTTTTTTTTAATTTTTATTACGAAAATATTAATATTATAATTACGAAACAAAAAATTAATTTAAAATATAGAATATAATTTCATACATAACTAACTTACCCTTTTTTTTTATATTTTATTCATAATATAACTTTGTGTCATTGCTAGAATATGTGATGTGATTTATTTATATAAATAATGTCTAATGATACGCATATTCGTGCTATGTAATAGCGAATTGGTATAGAATTATAGGCAGAAATAACCACAAAAAAGGCAATATGAAATACATTTTAAAACGTTAACACTGTTAGGCGATAAAGATGATAAGTCAAACTTTAAATTATATCAATCCATAGAAAAATAATCTTTCAATTAATTAAAACCATTTGAAGAAATTCTTAAAGAACTGAACATTTAACATTTAAAATTTTAAGAACAAATTTATTGTTTTTATTGTAATTACTGTACATGAACATTATCCAAAATAGATTTTTTTTAATATAAATGTAGAAAACAATTTTTATTTTGTAACATTATATAAATGATAACTGGTTTGAATTCTATAATTAAAATAAAGAAAATGTAAAATTTAAAAGAAAGATTGACCATACCCAAATTAATTAAGTATAAAAAGAAAACAAATTAAAAAGAATTTAACATAAATTAATTGATATTTCAATTATACAGAGCAGAAATAACAAAAAAAAAAAAAATTATAAAAAAATACACAAAATGAAAACCTTACAACTTGTAGTAATATTTTTGGCATTCTTCATCGTTATTGTTACATCATTTCCAGATGTCGTTGAGGCTGAAGATAATGTAAGCGCAGATGCTATTGATACCATTACCAGAGAGACAAGGAACGCTGAAGGTGGCCACGGTCATCACGGTCATCATGGTCATCACGGTCATCATGGTCATCATGTCAGAGAATCTCGAGAAGCTGATGGCCACGATCATCATGGTCATCATCATCATCATCATCATCATCATCACGGTCATGGTTACGACTATTACGACGATTAAAAAATTTTATAAAAAAAAAAAATTAATTTGAATTATTATGTATTTATTTTATTACTTCTGTAACATCTTATATAATGGAGTATTTATTCTAATTTTTCTAATTTTTTTTTTTTTTATTTATATTGATTTTATTCAGAAGACTAATAGTACCTGCTAGAATGATAGAACAGTGAAGAAAAAAGAATGTTGTTGAGATATAGAGTGTTGCTTGCTGATATAATTATAGTAATTATAATAAAATGGACCATTTGAATATCTTGGTGGGAATCGAACCTGCAAACAATTTACTTTAAACATACATATATGGTATTGGGCGTTTAGTTTGTAAAAACAAATTAAATAGTTCGTTCTATACATGCTTTTCAAGGAATGTATTAAAATTGGTTCAATTAGCTGTACAAATCAAATTAATTTTAAACTTTTGTTCTCGCAGCCATCCTGAACATGTAAAACTAAATATAAAGCAAAGGATAAATATTATAAAATTTTTTCATTTTTTATTCATAATTTATGTGAAACAATTAAAAATTTAATATAAAGTTAATGGAACAATAGTTGTTATTTTACGGGAAAAGGGTTTGTTTCACAACTCTCAAGTCGATGACATCAAGATAACTAAAAAATATTGCAAAAAGAAAGGGTGAAATTAAAAATAAAATGTCCTTAATTTATATTGTAAAAATAGGAAGAGAAAAGATAATTTTTGGTAATTTATTTTTTTAATAAATGTTAAAAAAAATTTTTATAGTTATTGCATAAAAGAGTTATGCTATGTAAATAATTGTCCATCCCAAGTTATTTTCAATTATTTTTCATTAAAAATATAAAAATTTATACTTTTAATCCCTGTTTGCTACATAAAAAACATACAATTGCATAATATCTTTTAATATTGTCCTGATGATTCAAATAAAATTTTTTTTTTTAATTCAAAGAACAAAATATTACAATACTAATGATTTTGTAACCCTTTCAGTCCTACTTCGGTTTAGTTGTAGTTACTTATAAGTTATTTGTATTAATTTTGATATATTTTAGATAAAATTTAATGAGCCTTGCCTTCTGTAAATAACCTTATTGAGAGAATTTTTTTTTAGTAAACAATTTGTTAATAAAAAATAACAAAAAACAAATATGTTGATAAATAAAAAACACTCGGCAAAATAAAATAAAAGTAAACATGTACTTAAATACATTAAATTTGTTTATTATTTTGATTCTCACAGTAAAATACGAAACCCACAACAAACATTTTCCATCAAAGCACTAAATTAAATACTTTCTATAATGAAATTTTACAAAACAAATTTGTTTTTCACGTTAGAAAAAATAAAACAAATTTTTCTTTGTAGACAACCACAAATTAAGTTATGAAACTCATACCCCGGGATGGTGAGAAGAAAAATGGTGTGTTATAAAATTTTTTTTTTTTTTACGAACACCAACTGATCAATGGCTTAAATTTAAACTATAAGGTTTTGATTACAATAAAAATGCAGTTACGTCATAATTTTATACATTAAATTCATAAAATACTCTTTCTATATATAAAATAAAATGTCTCTGTTTAAAAATGTGAAAACTGAAAAATAGAAAATCCTCTACAAAATGATTGATTTATTTTATATTCTATGAAGTTATTATTCAATACAATCACAGACGATTATGGTAACAACTAATTATCTGTAATTTCAAAATATAATTAAAATTTAATGGTTCGAATGAATGAGTTTTATTTAAAATAAATTTTATAATTCTAATAATTAAGTAGTTTATAGTAAACATATATTTAAACATATATTTAAATTCTTATAATTATAAAACATTTTCATTTAAAATATTGTAAAAATGAATTAAAAATGCACATTCATTCATTAAAGGATAATGAGATCCTTATTTTAAAGCGCCAATGTATCTATATTCAAAAAAAGACACTTCCTTTATTTTATTTATTTTTTAATTTTTTAAATAAATACTTCACGCAGATACTTTAAAATATAAATAATTAATTTTGAAAATGTATGCATAATTCAAAAGAAATTATATTTATATTTACGTTATAGTAAAATTTATAAAATTATTATTACAAAGAAACTTGAGAACCATTTTGATGTAATAAAAGTATTCATTAAAAATAATTATAAATTATAATTTCATTAATTATACATTGAACTTTTACTGGAAGTTGCGTGCTTTGGGTTATACTTTAGAGTTATAGATATAAATTAGGAATTCAGCGTTCAGAAATGGAATTAGATAATGATGATGATGATAGATATAGTATAGAGATATAAAATGTAAATTCATTTTCATGAGTAAGAGATGAGTGGGAAGCTAGACATAATATACAAAATTTATTAAAAACAAACTCTTATTAGGAGGACGCAATTTTAGCTGAAAGTAAGCTTAAGTATTATGGCTGCAAAGTTAAAATCTTTAGAATTGGCTTGATGAAAAATTAGAATTTTTTCAATGAAGTTTGATAGGTTTGTGGTCAAAGTCTCATTATTTTCCCTTAATTTATACACAAAATGTATACATTTTGTCCAAAATAAGACTTAAGTATATAAGAGGTAGTTGATAAAATCTTCAAAAAATGTTCGTAATATAACCTTCTTAATTTTATGCAACAATGATTCGTTAAAAAAAATAAAAACTAAAGCCAAGTTAATTTAATATTTTTTTTTTTAAATATTAAGAAGTATTTAAAAATCTTTTATTTTATTTTTACCTTGATTTTTTTTATTTTATTAAATTTTAAAATTAAAAGTAAAATGAGAATCATGAAAAACCTACAGAATTTATACTTCTTGTTCTAATTTAGGTAAAAAATATTATGAAAAATAATTCGCTTCAATTGTTTTGTTGCAGCAATAATGAGTATTAAGTGTATACTACCTAGCTACCTACTTGATTTTCAGTTTATTTTTTTTTTTTTGCGAATAATTTTTTATTAAATATTATTTTACACTAAATTCACAAAAATAAATAATATACTCCTTCTATATATATAAAATAAAATTTTTCTGTTTAAAAATGTGAAAACTTAAAAGTAAAAAATTTTTTAAATTATTGAAATGAAAAACTGTTTTAAAAAAAAAAACATATCCAAATTTTGTGTAGTTAATAGGTACAGTGTACATACATTTATGTATGTAAAGGTTTTTCCTCAACTCACTCACAGAATTTTGTCTAGCAATGGCATTTAATATATTGTCAGCTTCAAAGGAGATTTTTAACAAGTTTTCTTCATATTGGCCACAAAATTCAAAGTTTTATCAATTCATTTATGTTTTAAAGCTCATGGAAGATTTGTACGATGTGTCACTAAAAAGTTGAAAACTCGACTTTTTTAATTGTATGTAATCAAATCAAATTTTATTTTAAACCATTTTTTTATGATATCAAAAAAACCATCTAAATGAGAAAAATATAAAACTTAAGAAAAAATGTTAAATAAAAAATTTGAAAACTAAGCGATGCTATTAATTTAGACAGCAGTAAGAAAAATTCATCCCCAAAGTCTAATTATATAATTTTACTTAAAAATGTGGCATATTTCTTATTTTTAGCTTAAAAGAATATTTTTTTAAATTATACTTCTACAGTAATAATAAGTTAAAGTATTTATGGTCAACTGAATGTATTAATTTGGTTTCTTCTTTATTATTTGTTTTTAAATATTCTCATCTTTCAGGAATCAGGAAACATAAAGTACATAATATAAAAATGAAGACGGTTGTTTTTTAGAATTTAATTTCAGCCACAAAAAATTTTTTTTCCATCCTATGAATATATATAATGTATATATATATATAATGTGACTTGAATTAACTAAAATATAGGATTAAACTTGTATAAATATAATAAAAAGAAAAAATTTTTTTTTTTTTTTTTTTTTTGAGAATTTTCACATTAATCACGTTATAACAATTTTCAAAGAAAAATTTGTTTTAGTCCTTTTTTAATTATATCTCAAAGAAGTAGTTAAGTGTTCTAAATAGTTTTTTCCTTTTTTTTTTGTATTATTTATTATATCCTTAAATTTGAATACTTGTTGAATATTATGTAAACATCAAAAATTTAAGCAAATTTTCTTTATCCTTCTTTTTTATGTTTTCAAGTAAAATTTGCTAAGTTAGAAGTGTGTTTATAAATAATAGTGAGTTCAAACAAAATTAATATTATAATGTACGTACATTGTGCATTTGAGCTTTTTATTTGAAAATCATTTTTGCAAATCATTATAAATGCATCACAAAGAAAAATTATCTAAATTTTGGTGCCGGTATTCATTTGTTTAATTTAAATTCTTTTTTTTTAACGCATTTGAAGTTAACGTGTTTTGACTTAAGATAAGAATTCGTTGAGCTTAACACACTTAAGGGCTTAAGTTTCATAGTATAAGAATAAAAACTTGTATTGAATATACAATTTATTACGTATGGAAACACAACCTAAGGATAATACAAAAATTAAATATCATGTCTTCAAATTACTATACTAATGTATATCCTTTTATATTATAAAAATTTAGATAATATAAATTTTTTTTGCTTTGAAATATTCGAAATGCATATTTTGTAATTTATTTTATTTGAAAAGGCAAATTTTTTGGTATTATTTCAACGAAGAGTGGGATTCTAGTATATCGAACAATTTTCATCCGATTTCAATATAATCACTTTCGACATGTTTGATCTGTTTTTTTAAAACCGTGAAATAATGTTTGATAATAAATTGTCAAGCCAACAAATTTCAAGTATAACACATAATCTCAATTTTTAGTTACAATATATTTTTTTTAATGTTGGATTTACTTCGATTTACTCTTTTTTTCATTAATTTTATCATTGATTCACTAAATTATATCTATTTATTTTCGCACTTTGATAAACATTTTTAACTTATTTCAAAATAATTTTTACATTGAGAGCTTTCATCATTTCTTATTTTATTGTGAAAATTTAAAGTTTAGTTTCAAGGCAGTAAGGACATAACATGTAAATATAATAGACTTTTTATTGTGATAAGTCTCTTCCTTATAATATCCTTGAGAATCGCTATTAGAAAAATAGTTATGTAAAAAAAAAAATGTATATAATAATATTTTTCGCTTAATGAAGAATTGAAAATGTTTTTTTTTTCGAATTATATTTATATTTAGTTTTAATATCTAAACTTTAAAATTTTTAATGAAGATATCATTGTGGGTCGATAGAAGTTGATAAGAGGAACCTTTCAAAAAGGTAAGCCCTGAATTCATTTAAAAATTCCGCCTGGAATTTCTATGCAAATCGGGTAAATGTCGATTAAAGGAGCTTAAAATAAATTTTTAGCTTCCGATTGTGAACAAGATTTTAAACCGCCGACTGATAGTGAATTTCGGAAAGTGTTATAAATCGGAATGTTGAAAATTATAGCCTTCATTCTTCATTTATATATTTTTTATATTATTTTGTGATTTTTTGCATTACCATCAAAAAATTCTTGATTTTTAAATACAACACTCAAAATATATCCTCAAGGACATAAGGAGTATAATATTTAAAACTTGAAAACATTTTTTTTCTAAAGATTTTCCTTGATACTTTTGTGTCTCTAGTTTCTATTTTTTATATGTACTTAATGCGCAAACAAAAAACATTGTTTTTCACTTTTTATGCTGAATTTTTTGTATGAATTGGAAATAACAAAAAAAAAATCTATTGTTTAAAAAAAGGAAATGAAACATATTGAATTTTTAAGCACTTAATGCTGACACCTGAAGTAATACTAATATTCTTTAAGAATTTTAAATCATTTTCAATAGTCAGACTATAGTTTCTTTTCAATAACACAATAAAATATCATAAAATTATTTTGAAAAAGTTTCTTTTACTCACTAGGAGGGAGCCGAAATATTGAAAGTATTAAATTTATAAAATACAGTCGATCCAGCGCGAACGTTGTTTTGTTCTGTACTCGTGCAAGTTCATTGTATATGTTTATATGTCTTTTTAATTGAATTAATTTGAGTAATTTTTATTATTATAATTAATCGCGATTGCGTCTGTGACACCCGTTTCTGAGAACAAAGAAAAAGGAAAATTATCGCGATTTTCGGGTGATAGCAACGATCAAATTGGGAAGGGTGAATTTTATTTTTAATTTACTATTTTCGTGGTCATTCGCAGTTTTCACGACTTTTCTATTGCCGATATAAACACTGTGTGATAATTTCGTGTCAATCGGGCGTATAGTTTTTAAGTTTTTAGGGAACACACAGCAGATACACAAACTTAAATTTTTTATATATATACATAGATTGCACCTAACCATTTAGTCTCATTGTATTTAATAGTTATTTAAATTTTCAAATTGGTATTACTTGATTATACTATTTCTTTTTCAATAACATTAATTAATAAATAATATATTTTAAAAGACTAATAAAATTTTATCCTATTAAAAAGTATTTTAATTATCCTTGAATTTTTGGAATACATAGATACATAAAAAACACGAAAAAAAAATTAAGGACTGAAATAAATAATATCTTAAAGTTATAAATAATTATGATAAAAATTTACGCATGAAAAATGTTTGAAATTCTTTGAATAAACAACTGTTGGAGTAAATTATGAATTTTAAGAGGTACTGTAATAATTTTTTTTTTTTGCAATTTTAAGTTATACTGTCTAAAACAGAACTGCGGTTACGAAAATCCGACTTCTGATCATGAGATTATCAAGATATTTTTACGAAAATTTCAATCTTAACGTAGAAATATAATTTTATTCACGGAAGAAAAGTCTTAATGTTATAATAAGTCCTTAATCTTAATTTATATGGTTAACTCGTTAATACGAACAAACTTTGTACTTAACTTTTTGAATCATATAAGTTATTTTTGTTGAAAATTTAATTCGTAGGAAAATCTATATGAGAAAATCTTAATAATTATAATAATAATATGAATAATGTATATTTAAAAAAAATAATATTTTATCTAATCCAGCTTTTAAAATAATATTTTATTTTAATGTTTTGTTATTATAATTTAACAACAAAAATATAAAATAAGGTCAATAATGGAAATAAACTGTTGGTAAATTTTATTTTCATTTTAAATTAGAATAACTGTTTTTTAATTCATTAAATATTGAGATATTTAATTTTTTTCTGATTATTTTATTTAAATATAAATATTACAGCTGTAAAATTCTAAAATTTTACTGTATTTCTTTGAACGTTGATCATTGATTTCTAGTGGTTTAGGGTTAGAAAATTTTTATGTTTGAAATTTGCGTCTATAGTTATAGGACTATATTTCATACAAACCACATCCTAAACAAAACTATATATATTAATTATTATTAAATTATTTATTTTCTGAATTTCATAATTTTGTACATTATACAAGTTATTTTTATTTATTTTAGGATTCAGGTTATTTATTATCCTATGCAACTAATAATAACTAATTTGCTTACATTAAAATAGATACTATCTACATAGGAAAAGAAAAATAACCTATTTCTGACCAGTATATAATAAAACTTAGTGCTACTTATTAAAACTAAAACTAAAACTAAAAATAAAATAAAATATTAAGGAAATTAAAAATAATAATAAAGATAATATTGAAGAAGAGAAAGGAATAGAAAAAGAAAAAGGAAATATAAAAATTTTATTTAGATACAGATTAATATAATTAACATTTAATTTAGATTAGTTTAGCTGCGCTGTTGACCAAATTACTAATTAATTCATTTTTATTGTACTCACATTTTTCTAAGAATTTTACTTTTTGGACGCTTATTTTATCTAAAATGGTTGAAATGTTGTGTGTATTATGTAGGTCGTAAGTTCGAAAGTACCATGACAAATTGAAGAACATTTTAAATGTATTGTTTTGTTTAATTTGTTTTATGTGGTTTTTTGCGCGTTCGCCCCAAACAGTGCAGCCACATAGCATGATAGTTTGAATAATGGAAAGAAATATGATTTTTTTATTTTCATCATTGTCTTGTCATCATTGTCTAATCTTAAGGGTTTTTGGGGTAGGTGAACTGCTGAAATTTTTCTTGTAAAAAAACATCGGCAGCGTTTAAGAACGGTTGATTTTGATTTCTAAAAAAACTATAAATTTCTTTAACTTAACCTAATTTTCAGATAAAAAAATTTATAAATTTTAAATTTTTTTTTTTTTTTTGTTAAATTTAATGTGTATATTCAAAGTTTTCATAAGTTTTTCATCAAAAAGAATTTCGCATATGATTTATATTCTTGTTAAAATTTTCTGTTCATTTTTGTTTTGTTAAAACTTTTATTTGAGTTAGAAAACCAGTAAAAACTTTTTAATTAAGCTAAAATGAAGAAGAAAAAAGAAAAAAAAAGAAAAAGCTTTTTCATTATGTTATCAATTTTCATTTTCTCACTATGGAATTTTAAATTGTTTAGAATGTTGGTCAAAAAGGTGTTTTTTTTTTTTTTATATATAATATAAGGGCACAGAAAAAAATATTTTCCTGAGATCAGAAAGTTTAAAAATAAAGATTTTTATTTCATTTAATATCAAAAATCATTGGGAACAATATTTTGATCTTTCTTAATTAAGGAACAAAACAGCAAATCGAGTGAATCAGAATTAAAAATATATTTTTGACTTCTGGAATTTTAGAATTTTATAAGTTCCGGAATTAACAAAATTACAAAATCTTGATTACAAAACATAAACCCTAAATCAGATTTGATGATCATTTTTCGTGTAGAAAAAAGAAATTTCCTGAATCATGAAATTGTTGAAAAGTATTTATCCTTAGATTTTGTATTAAATCCTCTTTAAATTTTAATAAAAATATATGTTAATCAAGAAAACATAGTTATATATAAATATGATGGGTTCAATCTTTTTTTTTATTAACAGCAATGACTAAAATTGATTCATTTGTATACGCATGTAGATTTCTACTGAACTATGAAAACATAACTAGATATGTATACATTTTTCCATTCACATTTTTTTTTTTTTAATTTTCATTCCCATTTATGTCGCTTCACATTAAAATTAGCGTAAATATTTGTTAAAACATGACATTGGAAATTTATAATCGTGGTTAAGCAAATTTGTTTTGCGGTTATAATAATAATAATAAAAATAAAAAAAACCATCACACATTTGATTTTTTCTTATCCTTGTTGTCACCACCGTATAATATAAAAAATAAAGAAAAGTTTATTGTGACTATAAATATAATGTGATAAAAAGAAAATAAACGTTTAAAAGTCTAATGAAAGTGAATTAAATTATATTATGCTTCTTTTTTTTATAATATTCTCATCCTCAAAGTGGAAATCAAAATCAGCAGTTTTTTATGACGGAACTTTTTTGTTGTCTTTTTTTTTTTTAACAACATCAGACTTTTATGGGCAAAAATTTTCCAATAAAAAATTTTTAATGTTTGACATAGAGAACGTAATCAATGTTTTTTTTTATTCATTTTTTTTTTATTCATAAAAATGAAACGTGTTTTCTATTAAATATTTCTATGTTCACAATACATATTAAATTTTACTATGTACGTCCATTTTCTTCTGTTAAAAAAAAACTGTTCAAGTCCGAAATTATCTGTTAGGTGTTTTATAGTTCTTCTAAGTATTTAATGATGTTAGTTCAAATAAGGTTATCAATTTAGGAGGATTATCATTTTTGGATTGGATTGCGATCGAGTTGTATAAGGTTTCTCAAAAATTTATTGGTAAAAATTATAAATCTGTTAGACTCATTGTAGTAAACATATTTTCTTATATAATTTTCTTCAAAATACTTTAATTAAGTATCACTCAAGAGTAACTATTGTCTTCCATAATTGTAAAATACCCTACAAAAAATTTCTTCATTATTAAGTAATAAATAAATTTTAGTTTCATATATTCTTATTGATCTCAAGAGATAACTTCTATTCGTGAAAATTACATTTTCAAAGAAAATTCTTAACTAAAAATTAAATTATTTACTACTCATTTGCGTATACGAATATTTGCCCCAAGCGTCATTTATCTTTCTGTGCAAAGAAACTTCTTTAATATACGTATAAATTTTTTTTTATTATTTTTTTTGTGACCAGAAAGAAATAGAATGTGTACAATGTACTTATATAAAGTACATGTACATTATATACATATACTGAAAGCTTACTTGCTGTAAATATCGCTATGTATGTAAGTTTTGTTTTATTCTTAAAGTATAACATAAACAAATACATATTAATGAGTTTAACATTAATTTGCACCATGGTTTAACACAAATTTACACCATTACAGTTTTTCAAAAACATGGAAAATAAATTGTAAATTTTCAAGTAGCTATAAAGAATTTTGAAAAATAAACATTATACAGAATGTCTAAAAGAAAACCATTAAAAAGTACAATAATTTTTGTTACATATTTTTCCCTTTTTTCACGGCAAAAAAAAAAAAAAAGAAAGAATTTATGCTTTTTGATTTCATTAGGACAACTTTATGTTTTCAGACAAAAATTATGTGAAATAAAATTTATTATGTTGAAAGAAAATAGAAAAAGATCTCTTGTTGTTTTTCAGAATCTATATTCAGAATCTATATTAAAGCTGTGTTTTTCAGAATCTATATTAAAGACAGAAGCATCTTTTTCATAAATAAAATTTTAATTTTTAATTAGTAGTAAAATAATGTACCTGTATACAGAGTATATTTTATTTTTATTTATTTATTTCATAATTCAATAGACCGTAGCCCATAATTACATAATGTGCAATAAGTTTAATAAGAAAAATTGATGATAATTAAATTATTAGCTCAGACACTTAACTTTAATAGTTAGAATCAATAAGAAATGAAACTTCCTTTTTTTGGTGGCGGTAAAAATGTTTTTGGACCTGTGTGGCAGCAAATTCGAAAGTTTAGTTCGATAAATATTTTTATTTATGAAATAAAGTTAAATTATGCGTTAATCGAAAGACAATGAAGTTATCTGTACCAAAATTGGGCTATCAATGTGAAAATCTTAATATTCCTTAATTTTTTTTTCTTCAAGTGTTATGCTGATTTTTAGGACAATAAAACACAATTTGGCCGAGTAATTTCAATATATAATTTTTATTATCATTTTAATAATTTACCATTAACTATAAATAAAAACTTAATTTTATGATTATTTTCTTTTAATAAATATTATTTTATATAAATTCGATTTGCACATTAATCCAACAATGTTTCAGATTACTATCTTACATAATAAAGTTTTAAAATAAATTAGATATTGCAACTTTGTTAATTTCAATATAAAACCCACATAGCATTTATATAACACAAAACGAAAGAATAATATTTATATAAAAAAATTTTCCTTCTATGACAAGATATGTACACAGAAAAAAAAGAGTAGCCTTTTCATCTAAACTTTAAATAAAATCATTTAATGTTTGTGATTAAATTTTAGCCATTCAAACTGTTTAATTGAACCAGCTATTCTTAATTAAATGATTTGCTACAAATCGTAATTATTTGATTCATTTAATAATTTAAATGAAATATCTAATTTGCATTATCCGTTTTTGACCCCTCAAATACAAAAAAACAACTCAAATGTTTTTTTTGATTTTTTTTTGGTTTTTTTAAAATTTTTTTTTTTTAACTTTTTTTGTTTTTTTTTTTTGTTTTTTTTTCTTTTTTCTTTTTTTTTTAAACTTTTTTGGTTTGTCACACATCTAAGTACTATCCACTACGAGACATTGCTTTTTTTTTTTTTAGCTTTTTTGGTCGGTCACCCATCTAAGTTCTATCACAACGACGCGTTGCTTAACCGTTTTGTTCAATGTTATGAATTCTTCCACTGAGCTATGTCAGTGATATACAACAATGTATTAATAGACAATATAAAATCGGTTTCTATGAAAACTTTCTACAATTGTCAAAGAATGTTATTGTACAATTCTACTATTTTTGTAGTTGATATATTGAAATATTTATTTCAAATCAAATAATTAAATTTGTTGAATCACATAATGTTTAGATAATTTTAAAATTTACCTTAATTTTCATTTTAACAAATTTGTTTTAATATTTCAAATAAATGAATTGTTAAAAACAACTATTGAATTTAATAATTCTTTCAATTAATTATTTGTATTTTAAAATTCAAATCAATGAATTTGCATTAGAAAAATCAGTCAATTTTGAATTTTTTTTCAACTATTTAAGTAATTAATTTGTTTAAAACATTAGTTAAATTAAAGAAAGCTGATTCATTTAATTATGATTAGTCAATTATTCTAATTTATTTCTTTCTGTGTATTGTTAAATGAAGTTGTCTAGCATCGATTTTGATTCAAATTAGTATAAAATGTTAAAATAAGATATACCTGTTTCAAATGCAGGAAGTTCAAATAAATATTTAATCCGCAATTGTGTCGAAGGCTCAAAAAGGAGATGAAAATTTGTAAAAGCAAAAGTATTTTTAGTTTCAATTTAAAAAAAAAGAACTTCATAATTTATTTTGACGATATTGTTCTACTACACAATATGTTTCTTTTAAGCGATTTGAAATTTACAAAATTCTACAAGTGACAGAATAATGACAGATCTACATTTAATATTTTTAATATTTTTTTTTTTTTCAATTTAGTATTTAAATGTCAATTATCATTAGAGCTTAATGTATTATGTTCAGCTTTCGTATTTTCCACTATAAAATAAATAACTTAATTATTATTATCATATTATCCACTTCAAAACAGTAATTGCTAGATGGGTAAAATTTTTCCCGGAGGGAAATAAAGTGTATTTAATCCCACAGAAATTAGTAAGTAATGAAAGGATAAATTTTAAATTATTTTTTTATTATTATTTTATTTTTGTAATTCTTTTTTATTTTATATATATGTTTAATAAGTATTAGATCGGTACGGAGATTTTTAAAAAATTAATCATAAAGATTTTTTTTTTGTTCATTTGATTTTTTTGAAGATTTGGTTTCTCTAGACATGGTACATGGATATATTCATCCAGTTTTTATTAAAAAAAAAGTAACTAAAAAAAAGTAATTAAAAAAAAGTAACTTCACCAGGAAAAAATTATGTCAACATTTGCAGCGAAAGATATTGTCAAAAAAATTTTAGTAAATTTTGGGTTTCGATAAAAGTAATCAGCTTTACAGCAAATAATTGAGATATAATAATCATAATAATTTCATTTACTAAATAACCATTCAAAACAAAATAGAATAATTAATTAAATTATGTTTTCATTGAAGCCAAAATAAAAATGAAATATATTTTAATAAAATATTATGATTTTTGGACTATTTGAATTTTTTTTGTAAAATATATTACATCGAAAGGTCGTCATAACAATCATAACTTAACGATAATTGCGGTATAGTAAAAATTTCACACCCAAAACTGTATCGTTGATAAGTTTGAATTAAATTATAAATTGAAAAAAAAAAGTTTCATATCATATTTTTTTGACCTTTCACGTATCACGTCATAAATATAAAAATTTAATCGCCGCTTTCCCAAAAAATAAATTAAGTAGATTTTTCCAGTTGAAAATCGATTTTAATAAATACTTGAGCAGTTTGTAATTTGATTACACATTAAAAATTAAATACTTTTTATTATAAACACCCTTAATAATTTTTTTGGTTCCTTAAGGTTCGTTATATAATTTTTTGCTTACTACTAAGCTACTAAGCTTTATGTCTTCTTAATCCGAGTAAAATAACATTTTGTATATTTTAAAAGATTTCACAATTGAATCTATAACAAAATCTATAAAATTCATGTGTTATCATTGACCAATTAATAAATTAGCCGTACTAAGTCTGAATGAATACTTAATTTTTCATGTAAAATATTAGTTAAGACTTTTTTTTTTAACTGCCCGTACAATTTTTCTAAAGACAATATTTGTTCTCAAAATATATCATGTTTATGATACTACACATATTATTATGTTACGAAGATGGATAAAAGAAGTAATATTGCATTAAAGATTTAATTTGTTGTTTAGCTTTAAGAATTTTAATAATATAATCCGCAAATTTATTGGATACTTTTAATTTTTTTTTTTCCTTCCTTTATTCGATTAATATATAGTATATGCTTCCCGAAATCCCAATCAATTTCTCTCTGCATCAATAGTTTTTTTCTTCTTCTCTCAATTACAAATAATTTTGTTAATAATTTGATCGTGAGATGCGTGACTTTAACATTTTATTTTTCATAATTCATGTTACATTGTTCGTTTACATTTTCGCAATTACCTTTAACCTGAAATTTCGTAAGAAAAAAAAATTAATCAAATCCACTATCTTCTTGTACAAAAATATTTATCATAATCAAAGAACTAGAGGCCAGGTGATTACAAATTATATAAAATTTTGTTTTGATGTTTTTTTTATTATATGAGTATCAATACGAAAGTGTAATGTCCCCCCAATTATTGAATACCGTGAGCCTGTCACTAAACAAGATGGTAATGCAAGTTTTAACAGAAATATTCCGAGAATTTGTAAAAAAATATTTACTTTTTTTTTTTATCCTAAGTATTTTAATGGATTTATTATTTCCCAAAATTAAAATTAAATAAAAAAATATTATTTTCGGCTTCATTGATCTGTAGCACATTATGTAAGAATTCGTGGCTGATGTAGAATACGATCTAATCTTTGTGCAAAAAAAACGATTGCAGAAGTAAGAAATCAATACCTTTAAAACATATGGCTATCAAACCGTACGATTGCAAAATAAAAGAATAAAAGCTGCCATTCAATATCACTCTGCGTCACAAATAAGAGCAGATTTGAAATTGCTTTATAGAAGGTAGCAGCCAATCCATTAGAAATTAAGGAAAGGGCGAAAAAGACAAAGAAAATGCATTAGCAAAAAAATATATTTTTTAATAGGGTCAGAAACTTTATTGATCGAAATTTCTGTGAACGTTGGTTTTAGGCGCGATGTTAATAATTTCAACGTCGTTTTTCACCATATTATTGACCAATGCTTATATTCTTTTTCTCCCACTGTACACATTTTTTTCTGGATAATGAAATTATAGTCACATAGGAAGGCAATTATTGGAAGATTTGGCTGAGAAGGAGATACATAAATCATTGTATGGGAGAACTACAACTATATTATATTCTTAAAATAATAAAATAAAACTCTAAGTATGTTATAAAATTTCGATTTTATTTTGTTAATGATATTAAAATGATTTTTATATTAAAATTCAGATGAAATCAGAAAAAAATATAATAATAAATATTTTATTGAAGGGACAAAACTTAGTCACGCACAAAAATTAAATAAAAAACACTTCTAGGACACGATATAAAAAGAATAAAGTAATTAAAAATCAGGTATTAATAAAATTGTTTTTATATTGAATTGTTTTAATAGTGGCACCAGACTTAATGCCTTTTTAGTTTTTATTATATTTAAAAAATAAAAATCCTTTTGCACATAAACAAAAAATTCAAACGAACTTATTCAAACAAATTTATCTCAAACAATTTAACAATAGCTTTGCAACATGTTGGATACTATCTCTGAGAAAAAAATTAAAATTAGAACTTTTTTTTCTCTTTAAAATTTACCAAAAAATTCTCTGCATCTTTTCTAATTATTAATTTATTTAAGGTGTAAATTCAAAAAAAAAAATCATACAAGTTTCATCAACCTTTCAAAATTAAATTAATTCCTTCCTGTCTATATTGTTCATAATAGATATATTCTAATCAGTTCCTGTACATTTTTCAAGTATATAGGTTGCTCAGGCTGAATCAGATTGCCTCACAAACATATACCTATGAGAAATTAAGTACATATTAATCATAAAATAATACTTGGAAAAATGTTGATAAAATTTTCTAAGTAATCATCCTTCTCCTACATTCTGGCACTACCAAGAAGTTGTAAAAAAAAATTATTTAATATTTGAATAGGCTTCTTACTGAATTAATCAAAGGAAAATAATGTAATAAAATAAAACACAAATTTACAAATTTAATTTAATTATAATTAGTTTAAAAACAATAAATTAATTATGTAAAGAAATGTTTACTTGAATGATCAAAGTATAATTTAAATATAGGTATTCATGTTCTTTTGTGTAATTTAAAGTTTATGGAATAAATATGTATCTAGAGGCACTATAGATGGATACATAACCAAACATCCGAAAATATTAGTAACTTACATCATAAAGTATAATACGATTTATACTGTAGAACAAAATTTTGAGTTGAATAAATAAAAAATTGAGCTCTATGCGAGCTTTGAATCTAAAGTCGGCACAAATATGTGTTTTATAGTATATATGTACATTAAAGTTTCAAAAAGTATAAAAATACGTATATAATTTTCAGATTTATATTTCTTATATCGGCTATTTCCTGGTATCAATTTCTCGTTGTCTACACCTATATAGTTACTATAGTTGTGAATAATTTCCTTACTACTCTTACGCTTTTTCCAACTTTTGTTGAACTTATGCTTTTTCAAATTGTACCATTTGAAGTAAATATATTGAAAAACCAAATGAGTTCAAATACACATTAAAAAATTGGAGATTTTATTAGAAATTTTTGTTAGAAATTGGTTATAGCAGTTTATAATTTCGAAAATTAGACATTTATATTATAAATATTTAAACATTTAGATTTAATGCTTACGGCCTTATTCAATGTAGGAACATTTCAGATTCCCATTCATATAAAATATATTATTTTTTCTACAGTACTGGCATAGTTCATTATTGGAAAGAATACATTTTTTGTATATAAAATATTAAATTCGTAAAAGTATATTATTTAAATAAATTTTTATAAAATTGTTAATTACTTTAAATGACTGATTTTATGTAAATTATATAATTCTGTTTTCGCATTTTTTTTTTTTTTCATAATACACACATTAGGTACTTATTAAAATATACGGTGGTGGAACATAAAAAATTAAGTTTTACACACAGTAAGTATAGAAATAAAAAATGTTTATTAAATAGTAATTGAAACCAATTTTAAAACGCTAAAGGTCTAACCACTTAATTAAAAAAATATTTGTACATGAAAAATAAATTAATAGAACGTTATGAAATTATTTTTAATATAATAAATAATTTCATTATTTTATTTGTATGAATTAATTTAAATGCAACCGGGAAAAAAATATAATCATAATTAGAGGAAAAATGTAGAATTTATATCCAGAATTCAGAGTATCACTTCGATTCAAGTATCGGTTTTAAAATTCGTATACAATATTAAAGTTTATTTTAAAAACTGAAGATATTCATGAAAGAAAAATTAACCAATTTGTACTTTTCGAATAAATTTAATTAATTCGAAAAAACTTAAAAATTCATAAAAACGTGGAAATTAAAAAGTAAAATAGTGTTAAAACTCTGTTAATAAGTTCCTGAAATGTTTTTGAGATAGAATATTAAAAAAAAAGGTTTTTTTTAAATAAATAGTTAGTTGTAAATTATGAAAATATTAACCTATTTTTACATGTGTTTCCTATGTTTCTTTACTTTTAGAAAATAAATTTGTTATCGGTTTGGCAACAAAAAATATATTTAAGCTTTAAACAAAACTTTCACATCTATAATTTTTTTTACCTATTATACATATATATTTTTTTTTTGGATTATAGCCAAAAATAATCCCATTTCGTTTTTTATTTCCATTGATACAAAGATATTTTTATTAAAAAATTATAACAAAAAAAAAATTACATATTGTTACAATATAGTTTCAACTTCCGTCAAAGTATAACTTTGTTGTATTTTTATAATAAGAGGGATAATAACGAAAAAAAAAATTTCTCTCTAATTTGTTTGTACAATATTGAAAAATACAAAAAAGATATAAAATGTATAAACCCAGTAATTAGTGTACGTACGTACGGAACAAATCCATAAAATGTATATATATAAAAAAAGATTTAAAAAAAGTTAAATGAACATTTACAGTCAGATCAAAATTTTAGTTCTTTTTTTTCTCGCAAATTTTATCTGAAATACAGTTAAAATATAGAAACAATTCAACACTATGGACAAACGTTTTTATTATTCATTCATTTTAAATCTTTATTGATTGTAAAATACCAGAATATCCAGCCAAAGAACTTTTCCGTTTCTGAAAAAAAAAGTTACTGCGATATAAATCCAAATATCACTTAAGTTGTAGCACAAATGAGACTACAGGAATAAGATACAGCATCAAAACAGCAACGACAGCTTTATCATTCTCAAGTATGCTAGTTATTTTGACAGTCCGACAGTTTGTTGTCCCAATTTGTCTTTACAGCATTACAATAACTCTTTTAACATAAAATTTTTTTTCAGTGCTATTGTGTAAGCGTACAAATTATTCAAAACTTTTTTACTAACAATTTTGTTCTTTTTACTATTGAATGTCTATATAATATTATGTATGTCTGTTAAATCACTACTAAAACTTTTGTATTTCAGTTAATTCTTCACAAAAAAAAGAACATTTTTAAGTATTCTACTTTTATAAATATAAAGTATGAATTCAGATAAAATTTAGGACATTTTGTAATATAAAAGGTAACTGTTAGATACATTATTTTTATTATTTTATAATTTTCAAAAGGATATTATTAAAACTTTTTATCTTTTTTTTTTTTGAGTTAAGAATATAAAAATTATATTGTTATTTAACTAAAATCCATATACAAAGCGAAAAAAAAGACAAATAAAACATCCATCCAGATCAAAGGTTGAAATAAGTCATTTAGATGCGAGAAATTAAGGATATTCGGCAGAAGCTGTAATAATTATAAAGAAGGTACCTTGAAGGCCTGATGTACTTAAAAACTTATTTCGTTGATTAAAAATTTAAGATAGGAACTCCATGATATCTCTACAATTTAGATATTAATAATAAATTTATTGGATGAATTTCCCAAAATATGAAAAAACCTACTTTACTATACTTAAAAACGTGAGAGCTATGATTAAAATTATTTTTAAAGAAGGTATTTATATCAAAATGATTGAATTTAGTTTTTAGTATTTTATGGGCCAAAGGTTTAAAATATTTAAATATGTTTAACCTTCAAACTAATAATACATTTATGTAAATAATATTATTAACATATTTTTATTAATTATTTCACAAACTAAATAAATGTTCATTTTATAAGTTAAGAAATTAAATATGTTGATAAAAGATAAGTATCTTATGTTTATTATTTAAAGATATTTTTAAACATAAATATACATATTTAATGCTCTCTATAATTTCTGATACTTTGCATATTTAAGGGTATTTTTTATTAAATTTGTTTTATATATATTTTATAATAATAATACATATAAATAAATTACTATGAAAATTGCTTAGTAGGTTTTATTTATCAATTTATATATGTACATGGTACATATATTAAGGGTATATTTTTATTTATTATTTATGAATAAGCTTTTCATAGTAAGTATATACCTATGTTTACATAATCAATTCAAATATAATCGGTACATAATACTTTGGTATAGAAAACATAATTATTTTAAAAGGCATTATATTCAGTAGGGCCGTGCTAAAAAATGGCAATAATAAAAGTGAAAGTTTGTTTTAAGAAACTTTTTAAAAACTAACATTAATTTAAGAAACCAAAACTTTTATAGTTATCAGAATACTCATTGTACTCTTTACAATTCTTCTTATGCTTTCCTTTACAAATTTGTATATAATATGAAATGTAAACAAATCATTTCCATTCTGTTTATCATACAAATAGTTTTTATGAAACACAGAAATTTATCTGATTTGAATATTAAACTTCCTGGTCAGGATGAACACAACAAAAAATCTAAATATTTTCAATAAAGGAAAATTTACCTTACATTTTAAATACTAAAATATGCTAAAATTGAAATTAAAAGAGAATCTTTTTGATGTGTATATACTTCATTAAAAAAAGAACGTCAAAGCGGCTGAATAATATCAAACACTTGAAAATTACTTTTCATTAATGAATGAATAATATCAGTTTGAAAAATATTGAAAACATAAATGAAAAACAGAATCCGATATAATAATCTGTCAAAGAATATAAATTTCTTGTTCGTAAATGAAAAATATGTAAATGTATATTGTTATCTCAAATTCTGGACATAAACTAGCAAAACTTCATCTTTTTCATCTACATTAAATTTTCGGAAAAGTTTAACGAAAATACTTTCAAAGATTCTAGAGTTTTCAAAGATTACACAATTTATTTTCTTTTACAATATGAACTTTAGTCTTTGGTATCCCAGGTATAAACATAAAGATCGAACTGCTCCGACTGTAGAAATACCAAAGATTTAATAATTTGTTAAAATTAAACTTCTGTCATAACAACAACACATTTAGAAGAATTCTTGCGTATAAAAATGTATGCAGTAAATAAGAAGTTTTGCGTATTAAATTTGTTGCAATAAAAGGACTTGCTTTTTGATTTTTAATCATACGCATTTTTTTTTAATCAATATTATTCTTTTTAGTTTTGAAAAATAATATATATTTGCATTATATATGCATTGTAAATATCAGCAACAAAAACCTCAAAGTGAGAATGTCATTTTATCGATTTTGAGTTTCTCACATTCTAAAGAAGAAACAAATTATACATTTTTACTTGCTTAAAAGCACATTTGATATGAATTACTTTTATGATGAAAGCTTGAAATTTGTATTTTATCTTCACCTGAATGTGTTTCGTCTATTGAGTTTGAGATATGAATTCACCAAAATGTCGATTTGGTATGCGTGTAGAAAATTTGATTTGAATTTCTAAAAAATTTCTTATTAAATAACATCATTTATATAAGAAATTGAGGCTGAGAAATCTGGCGCTGATGAGTTAATTCAGCCTCAATTGACGAAACACATTCAGATGAAGATAAAATAAAATTTTTCAAAGTAAAAAAAGTAGTTTTCTTTGAAAGAAAAACTTTAAATTTGAACTAACTTACTCTTGCAGACAATATTCGAATTTTATTTATTTATTTATTTATTTATTTATTTATTACAATTTTCTATACTAAATATAACAAAATTGTATTTTAGGACCCTTGTCTGCAAGACTTCTGGGCCAGCTAGTTTTAACTATATTCGAATTTATACAAAAATATAAAAATTTTATGCTGTTGATATAAACCCACAAATAACACAAAATAATGTTAAATTATATTTTTTTTTTCTAATCATAAGTTGAAAACAATTATCTATACGAAAAGATGGTCTTATATATTTCAACATGATTTTAATAATACCGAGTTAGAAAAATAACAGAGAATTTAAACTGATCCTCGAAGCAAATTAAAAAATAATTCTTTTCAAATGAAATAGATTCAGATTTATTATGTGTTAGCAAAATCATCAAAAAGTGAAAAATGATTCTTAGAAGAAAAGTAATTTCTAACATTTCTGGAAAAAAAATCTAAAATATGAATTTTAGGAACAAAATCTTAACGTTGTGAATCTGTGTAGTAAATTGCGTTGTGGTTTTTTCTTATTTTAATCCGTGTTCAATCTTGGTTTTAAGTTTGATTCCCATATCGGGCTGGAAATTTTATAAAATTTATCAGTTTTCCAATTGAATTAAGTATGTTTGAGTTGTTCTTTAAACATAGAAGTAACAAGCTAAACTTATGAAATTGGATTAAATAATAAAATTAAAACATTCACTAAATTGAATTATATATTAGAATTGTTAGATTATATGAGCCTGTTTTAAGCCGGCTAAAAATATTGCATTCTCTGTATAATGTTACCAATATTGAAAAAAAAAAATATTAAATAAAAATTCAAACCGAAATATATTCATTTTTAAGGATAAAAGCAATATTAATTTATTCAAAATAAGTTTCAATAGAAAATATATGATTTTAATAAGGATTCAATTTCTACTATACATCCTCAAATTGAAAATCATATCCACTTAATCTTTAATTGAATATTATATTGTTATAAGTAGTTATGTATATTGTTTGAAATAAATGTTGAGTACAAATTTTCATTTCATAGTTATATATTGCAATGAATTAAGCAACAATAATGGTAACATAAAAAATAAAACAATTCGAAATCATTGAAAAAGCGTATAACTGATGCTATTATAAATAAGGTTTCTTGAAGTATTTTTTTAAAAAACAAAAAATATATAGAATTTCAACCAAAAAAAATTATTTGTACCTATTTTTCTCATAAAGTTTTTAAAAATTAAGTCAAATGAAGGTTCTTGATCCAAATAAAATCAAATGGAATTTTTACATTAAAATTATTTTGCACCAATTGTTAATTGCATATAGCCATTGACCACTTGAGTAAAGTTTGTTCAAAAATATAAATTTGTTTTTGTTAAATAAAATACAAATTATTTTTTAAATATTATATGTTCAAAAATGCGGTTAATTGTTCAAAATTTGCATTAATTTTTTTTTTGTACTTCACAATAGTCACGAAGAATGAAGTTTTCTTTGAATTTTAAATATTATAGTTTTTGATTTTGTGACCTAAATAATTTCTTTTTAACGAGATATTGCTTCCAATGAAATCGTGATGGCTTTTTTAAATAAAATTTTCCAATTTAAAAGTATATACGAATAAAAATTAGGTTTTTTAAAGCTGCTGGAAGTTTGATCGTTTATGTCATTGTTATATGTTTGAAGGTATACGTTTAATTTTAAATGTGTTAGTCGTTATTCTGAAAGACTTCAGTTTCGAACTAAATTTGAATTTGTGTTTAATTTGATCATATTGATCACTTGAATATATTTTATTCTTGTCCAAATCATGTAAAAGTTTTACTCCTCCAATATTATCGAATTTAAGTTTAAAAGTTAAAATGTTATTAACATAAAAGGCAAATGCTATTTTATCAAATTTCTCATTTCTGAGAAGTTTTTTCATCACAAAAACCATTCCCTTCCCACATAACCAAAAACAAAATTATTGAAAAGAAGAACCTTTTTTTTTGGATATTAAACACATACCTATATACTAATAATGTGTCCCAAAAATAAAAATAATATTAATCTTTGTTTTTTGTTACGCAAATAAAATAAAAAATAGACATATAAAAATAAACAAAAAGAAATTTTCTTCCACATACGTACATATAAAAAAACGCAAATTTTCCGGAAAATTCAAATAAAAAATTGTTTTTTACTTATCATATTTTACGTATGTTTTTCTATTGAATGAAAAATTCTTTATTAGCTTTTTATTCCGCAGGTAGAAAAAAGTTAATAAACAAAAATTCGCGAAATTTGTCCAATATAAAAATATCTTGATCAGAAAATTCGTTTAATTTTTTTTTTTGATTTCAACAACATTATTTGCCCTGTGACTATATGTATACCATACTACAAAACAAATAAATATGAAAATTTGGCTAAAATCACTTCTGGCTGTTAATGTTCTGGTTTTCATTAATTTTCTAAAAAATAAATCCTCTTTTTGTAGGTATATAAATATATATACTGTTATTTGAATAAAACAATTAAACAATGCCCAAGTAACAAAATTGAAGTATTTGAGTTTTTTTTGGGTGCCAGGATTTAGATTTGAGTGGTTGGGTACATTAAAATGTACGTTTAACTGTAATTACATTTAACTGGAATTACATAAAATATATATGTATTTGACTGTATTTCTATTTAAGTGAATTTTGTTTAAATTGAAGAGTGTCAAATCTAATTACAGTTAAAATTTATTAATTAATTTTTGCGGTATCAAAAATTATTGTTCAAAAACTATAGAAATAATTTTGGCCAAATGGAGCCCAGTTTAAATGCCTTTGTGATGATAATGGCTTCAAACATTTTTATATGTCAAACGCATTTTTTAAACCATTCAAAATTAGAACAAAACTTTATTAACTTCAAAACTTCAAATAAGAAAATTTAATTCCAGCGATTTTGTGAGTCTTTCGCGGCTCCAAAAATAGTGCTATAGTCGAAATTTTTTTTTTCTATAAATACGGGTGCTCGCTCAGAATTTAATGTTGATCCTGCACTGTAAGAACGTTAATTTTCTCTCATTTCAGTTCAACAGTCAGATGAAGACTGAGTGCGCACCCGTAATTATAAATAAAAAAAACGGAAAATATTTTTTTTTCTATAAATAAGAGTGCGCGCTTTGTCTCCATCCGATTCTTGAACTGTTAAGATGTAAATTTCAAAATTAGAACAAAACTTTACATAAGAAAACTTCAAATTCCAGCGATTTTATGAGTCATACGCTGCTCCTATAATAGGTATATGTTTTCTATGTATTCCCAGTTTTGAGCTAAAATTGAAATATTTTATTTAAAATATTTTATTTAATATTTTCTTTTGTAGGTAGAAAAAAAATTGCATTCAATTAGAATTTAGCAAAATCAGAACTCATTCATTTTTTTTTTTTTTAAGGATAATGTTTTTTTTTTTCTCGCAAAAAGAAAATTTTACTTTTGAAAACATTTTTTAATATCTAAATGGTTATATTGAAATTTCGTATAATTTATTTTTTTTTTTTATTATTATTATTTTCATTGAGGAAAAAAAAAAAGAAGAAAAATACCATACGCTCTTTTTCCCATAATAAGAAAACGTCTTTTAAAATAATGTTGCCATTGGTTGTGAAAATTTTAAAACTTAATGCGAAATAAAGAATATCTATGTTATTATAGATTCTTAAATTATAAAATGATTTAAAATATTATTTAGAAAAAAATTCAGAACCAACATTCTTTAATCACAAAATTTATTCTTATTTCAAAAACAGATGTCTTTGGGGAAAAAATTTCAAATTTTTGTGTGATGACAAGCCACACCATATGGGAACATTGGTACAAATTTATTACTAATAAGTTTACAAATTTATTATTAACCAAGCCAACAATTTTATATAAATTCTAGATTTTAGAAATTATTTCATAATTACAATAATTATTATAAAAATAGAATAAAACTTATTTATAAGAAAAATGATGGCAATACTTTTTTCCATACGTACATCGTGTATCAAACTTTTTCTTTTGGCAAAAGGAGAACTTTTAATGTTGTGTAAAAAAAAAGTTATTTATATAAAAAAAAAATTGTGTCTTCTTTTCTGTCTTTTGGAAAAATAACTAGAGTGCCTCAACATCAAAATATGTTTTTTATATGAATTTTTGACTTTTCGAACTTTCAAACGTAAACTTATTATTAGCATTATGGTAAGGAGTACTGAAATTTATCTTACCAAATATTATAAAATCTTGAAAACAAAAAAAAAATTTTCCTCAGCAATTTTTTCATTAAATTAACTTTTAATGAAAAATATTGATCAAAAAAATATCTTCTGGTACACATAGCGAAATCGAATCTCGATTGGAAAATATTCGTAATTTTTTATTTTTTTTTTATTATATTGGAACTTGATTAAAAATTAACAAATATTTTCATTAAAAAAAATGTTTTTTTTGAACACTCTATATTTCCTTTTTGAACATATTAAATAAAAAAAAATAAAAAAAATGCGGACAGTATTTTCAAATAATATTAACTGAAAGCTTAACTTCATAGATTTTTTTTATTTTTTTTTATTCGTAAATAAAGAGTCCTTTCAAAATAGCAATAATAAACTTTCGCCTGTAGACATTAACAAAAGTGCATTCTTCTGTGAGGGAAATATTTTTTTTATGAAAATATAAAAAATATACATATAAACAAACATATATTAAATAGTATGTAATGTATGTACCTAAGGTTTATAAAGAAAAAATAAACTTTTCCCTATAATGTTCGCAAAAAAAAGAAAATAGAAGAGAATAAATAAAACATAGAATCGTAATAAAAAGTCCTTGAAAAGTTGCCAGTCAGTTGTTGTGGTTCGATCAAAGGATTTTTGTTTGGTTTTTCTTTTAATTTTAACAAATTAATTTGTCTTTTAACTTTGACTTTAAAACTTTTTTTTTTTTTTAATTTTTTTAAGCAAATTGAATTTTATTTACAACTTTTTAGACAATCAATTACCGAGGGAAATAAATATCTTGATTTCCTAGAATTAGAACTTTGTAGTGTTACACAAAATTGTAAGCGTATTAAAAACATGAAAATTCCTTATTAATTTTCAGGAAAATGGGTTATATTTTGTTTCTATATAGTTATAGGAACATTGTGTATTATTTGTCATTGAATCAAGTTTTACTACGAAGTGTAAGATTTCAAAGAAGTATTTTGAAAGATTATATATTTACTTTTATCAATATATTATCGTTATTTAATAACAAATTAGTTTTTGCGAAAACGTAGTAGTGTATTGTAATATCGAAAATTATATAGCAATATTTCTGTGACTGTTAATAAACATTAAATAATAGCATCTCAGCTTAAGTTAACGAATTAAAAATGTTTAAAACTTAAATTTTTACATGAATCTTATAATATTTATTGCCAAACTAGATTTAAACAACTCATGAAACTGTATGGAGAACTAAAAAGTTGAGCATAAGGAATTTATGCCATAAATATTTAATATGATTTCAATAAGCTAACTGCTTAAACTACAAGAACAAACTGTATTAAGAAATAATTAATTCAACTAATTTTGAAACTATTTTAATTTTATAAGCGTTTTGCTTGGTTTACGATCGTTATTTATTTTTTTTTTTCAACATTTTCTTGTTATTATATTCTAGAAAATATATTTGAAAGCAAACTAATTTCATTTCTTGCATCCAATGATTGTTGTGTTCCTAAAAATTTTAAGATTCCCTCGACCATGAAAAGTTAAAGTTGTATATTTTTAACACTTCAAAGAATTTTATAAAGTGCAAATAAATAAACTTGTGGAACTAGACTTAAGTCGATCATAATTACATATAGGGTGACTAAATGTAACACTTTGTAGCATTTGATCAAGAAAATATCTAGTTGTCAAATTTCTAATAAAATAATTTGAATTTTTTTTTTTTTTTAAATAGGTACTTCTTTTAAAGGTGAAAACACAATTGGGGCGACAGCGACGGCGACAGCGACAGCGACTGTCAAAAACCATATATTTGTATGAGAATGAAACAATTGAGGCGATTTTTTTATATGAAAAATCGCTGTCGCAAGCCTTGTGGAATCCCAATAACTTAAAACGAAAAAAATATTTTTAAAACGCCGACGGCCAGTTTGGTATTTACAATATAAAATTTTGTAATTCTATGAATAATAAAGAATTTAAATCAACCTGTATTTTTTAATAATAATAAATTTTCTTTGATTTTTCATATACTATTGCAAAAGAAAAGCAAAAAAGAAAAATTGTTGGGCCAAAATAATCAAATAAAAAAGATTCTAATATTCAGCGAAATAATATTATATTTTATGACAACAAATATTCAAAGATTAAAAAATGTTGAAAGTTTGATCTCAAAGTATAATCGATTGAAAATGCAACGGAGGCGATAAACCCAAATGTCGCGCTGTTGAACCTTTAATCTTAGATATCGGAAAATATTGAATAATTTTAACTTTTTTTTTTAATTTCGCGGCTTTCACGAACACGAATGTTAAATAAATCTCTGTTATTAGAATTAAATATTTATAGAAAAACTTTTTCGATTTTTGAAATATTAAATGACGTTTCACTACAAGTGCCTGTAATTTTAAAATTTTTAGGCCTTAGTAGTAGAACTTTAATAATAATACTCAATTCAATTGGTAATTTTAATATAAAATGTCATAACAAAAAATAAAAAAATATTTAAATTTATTGTTATGTACTTTTGAGGATGGATGACTGATTTGATAGCACCATAATGTATTCTTATTTTTCATGGTAGTAGATTTTATTTGTAGATATTTTTTTTCAACACGCACTTTTACATATATGCATAAATGCAAACATGTATAATTTTTAGCCATATACCACCGACAATAATCCATCTGTATATACTACGGTTTGTTATATTCTTCTTCAAAAAAAAATTTTTTGTTTTGTAAAAGAAATTACCAAAAAGAAAAATAATTTTTTTTTTTTAATAATCAAAGTACTTTTTTCATTGTTTAATTATTAATTGAAGAGTTAAGTACTCCAACTTAGTATATATTCTACTTCGAAGAATATTTTTAATAATAAAAATATAAAAAAAATTATATAAAATAAAATCAAAAAAATAAATAAATATAAATGAAAAGTATCGAAAAATACTTAAAAGTGCAATGGCACGTGCGAATCGTGATTGACTTTTTAAAGGTGTTGTCTCTTGGATTATTTTAAAAAAAAACAGCAAACAATTTTTTTTTGGTGCTTTTCACTGAAAACATAACATAAGAAAAATATAAGAACTTAACAATAATACGAAAAAAAAAAAAAAAATTAAAAAATACATTACATTGTAAAGTTCTCTATTTTCGTTTCATTCTTTTATTAAGCTATTTACTAAATATCTAGAATAGCTTATAAACTATTCTTGAAATAAAGAACAAAATAAAAATTCAATTTTTGATTGAAAAATTGAATAAAAATATAATTAAAATAGTTAGTTCAACATTTATTAATCGTATACTAATTTGTGCAGATACCTAGTTGCTTCTGATGATTATTTCTAACGAATGTTTCTTCGCTACACCGTTCACTGTTTATAATTTCAACAACAACGAATTTTGTTTAGTTTAAGCATAAAAGTATAAGCTAAACTAGACTATCGAAAAAAAAAATCACCACGAAATTTAAGATCTCAGTTACTAAATAAAAATAAAATTAAATATACTCCTCTTAATGATTAAAATCAAAATTAAAACAGAATATTGAAAATAGACATGGACATATGTCGATGTCCCTATAGTAAAATGTTATTTATGTGGAAAACATTATTATAAACATAGGTGGTGGTATTAAATTTCCGATTATTGATTTGTGGACAATTTATTACTGAAAATATCAAATAACAGACATCATGCAAAGTTGAAAGAAAGAAAAATAAAAATATTATTTTGCAATATACATATGTACAATTGTAAGTATGTGAAAAAAAAATCTATCCATTCAATAAAGCGGAAAAATTTAAATAAACATGTTCTTCCGGAAATTATGCAAAAATTCTGTTATACCAGGTAAGTGCTGCAAAAAAAAAAAAAACAAAAAAAAAAACACAAACGTTAAAAATACCTGAATAAAATACTAAATATGAGTTAATAAAAATTCAAATATTTCATATTTATTATTTTCTTTATAGTATAGTTTGTCCAATATATATATAAAATAATAAAATTTTTAAGAATTCAATTTCCGTTGTTTTTAATTATATGTAAGTTGTAGAAGATTTAAGGCGCCTCAAATCAAACTTTTATATTTCCGTTTCGATGGGACAATGTCTGAAAAATTTTACTAGTCTTCAAATACAAAAAATGATAGAAAAATTTAAACTGATAACATAAAATTTTATTAAAATTGTAAAAATCACCTTTATATTTATATGAAATTTTCTTTAAAACGATATAAAAACAATTGCAATATATATATAGTACACATCTAGATAAGTCAAAAAACTTGAAGTTTTTTAATTTTACGTAAATAATTTATGAAGGCTTTCAAAATACATAATTGAATTGTGGTTAAAAATAAAACAAAGCCATAATTGCATAAAATGATTCTAATATTTTCCTTCCTCTTCAAATCTTCTTAAAAATATACTATCTGTGTTAGTAATGCTAAATTACTTTAGTTTCAATTCATTTTATTCCCAACACTTCATTCAAAGTGATCGGAATAGCTTTTTAATGAAGGAGCTATCAATTTAGGTATAATTTAAATAATTATCAAACCTACATTAATTACAAAAGTTGTGCAGATTGGAATTTTATATATAGTAACTTGACTATTTCTATAGAATAAAAATAAGTCTTTTATCGTTCATCATTTACTTAAACATTCAATCTTACCACTTGTAAATATAGTTGAAATCACTTTTTTCTTAACATTTCTCGTTATGGTAATAACCTCAAACTTAAGTACGTTAATTTTTCTATAAGATCGTTTGCAAACAATTACTTTTTCATATAATAATTTGAAGCTGTTCAGAGTAAATTAATAATGTTCCAAATAATTTTATTAACAACATCGAAATTGAAATTGAATCTTTAAATAAAAAATAATAAAAAAAAATAATTTTTTTAAATTTAAAACATAAATCATTTTTCTTTGCATAAGAAAAAAAAAAAAAGCTGCAATTACAAAACCACTATATAGATATTTTTCTCAAAGTAATAAATAATTTTATAAGGTCAAAAACTTTATTTTTATATTCAATTCTCAAGACTAAAAGATAAGTTAAAATGTAACTATATATATTTAGTAGTACCTACATATTTATATAAATAAAATATATGTAAGTTTAACAAGTTCATAAAACAATTTCAAAAATTTATTTAGTTTTTTATATAATTTGCACCTTTCAATTGATACATGATCTTTCTGTTGAATTATTTATTACATTTTATTGAATAAAATAATACTCTCAATAGTTCATAAAATTCTAAATAATTGTGCAATAAATCATAAAAATGTTAAAAAATAAAATTATTATTATTGATTCCTTTTTTTTTTTTGACCAAAAAGAAAATATTTATTTTAGATTTATTTTTGCTTAAATGAAGTTCAAGTTTTTAGTAAGTTACACTTTGTTTAGATACTAAAAAAATTTTGCGAATTAAATCGACATGTCTAACACATTAAGAAAACTGAAATTTAGAACAAAAAGTTTGTATTTTAAATCTGAGAGAATTACCCCTGAAAGGTCAGCTTCATCGGTATGTATAAGAACTCAACTTAAAGGTACTGTCTCGGAAAGAAAATAACATAAGAGATGCATGTCTTAAAATAACTAATCGCCCCACATATGTGTACATTCACGTATCTGACATTTGAGATTAATCAACATTATATTATAAGTTGACCGAGCTCTTCCAATATTGATCAGCTGGATAATCATTTAACTATATAGCAAAACTAAATGTGAAACCGAATAAAAATTTTCTCAAAGACAAAATTTGAAAAGTGTTGTCACCACCAAGTATTTGTACTAAAAAACAAAATAAATTTTCAGTATGAAATCGTATCAATAATGCGGTTGAATTTTGGTATTAATGCGTTTTGAAAGAAAATTAAACGCATGAAGAATTTTTCTTTTTTTATATTTTTAATTTTATATCATTACTTTTGACCTTTCACGTCATAAAGAAAATAAAGATATGAGATTTTAACCGTACGCAAAAATATTTTGATATGAAAAATATATATACTTTTTGTGTGAAATCGATTAAAATTCCTAAATTAATGAAATCGGATTTACAAAAAAAAAGCATCGAATTTTTTCCTGTAATTGGCTCTCAATCTCCTATTAGTGTAAGCGACAGTTTAAAATTTTCGCAATAAGGTGCTTCAATTTCAGACATATATGTAGATTCACATATGTAAAAGAAAAATACTTAATTTTTCAATCTCTTAAAATTGGAAATTTACTGTGTGTATAAATATATACTTATAAAATTAAATAATTTAAAAAAGCGTTATAATCAACTATTGATATCTTAAACACATGCACATAATTATTCATTAAAACATTTAATATTCGTTTCAAAGTCTCAACTATACATTTGAGTTCAGTTTTTGGAAAATAGCAAAAATGTTATTTGTGATAAAATCAAATTATACCGTTTGCAGGAATGTTAATAATATAATAATCGAAACTTTATTGGAATTTGTATTTTTTTTTTGCGCATTTCCTTGTTATTAATAAAATATTTCGCATAATCCACCAATTTTCTCTTAGAATTTTATTTTTTTTATTTTCATCAACGTTAAATTTTACTTAATAGTTTAATCGTGAGATGCGTGACTTTAATTTTATTTTTATTATTTTTGCACTGCCTGTTCTTTTTCTTCCTGAAGTTTTTTTTGTATATTTTCTTAAAATATTGTTTTTGAAATCAAAATTGGACAGGAATTTCCATTATTATCATACATTTCTATCCGGTTAACGAAGCCTCATTTAATATTAACCTGTTCAAAATAATCTAACTTAAATACACAACTTAGAATAGTATATATATAGTAATGATTATTTTCTTAATAAAATGTTTGCAATTGTTAAATTTAAAATTAAGAACTAATTGTTAAATTTTAAGTATGTCAAAAAAATGGTAATTACTCTTCTTTCGTGCTTACATTGTGTGTACATTTATGAAAAATATTTTCCTTGCCAGAATTTATAAGGACTGTCGTCTTGACAGTACAATATACGTGGGCTGATTATAGGTTTAAAATAAATAGAATTCTGTAAAAATGTTGTTAGGAATATTTTATGTTAGTCATAAATGAACACCATAAGGATCAGAATAATTATTTTTTTTATTCATAGAAGATTATATTTTCGATCTAAAATAATAAACTCAAATTACAAATATTATTTTCTAAAAGTATATATTTTATTTTTATTTTAAGAATATTAAACCAATAAAAATTATATTCAATACCTTGAGTAAAAAAGTACAAACAAAACTGTAATTTAAAAGGTATTGATATTTTTGTGGCCTTATTATGACTTTTAGAGAAAAAAAAGTCTTAAAATTATCTGTAACTTTCTTACATATCTTTTCATACAGAATTTGTTAATTAGATACATTCTTTGGTAATATAAACGTACAAATTTTTAACCAATCTGACTTTTCGATCTTTAGGAATAGTTACTTTACTTTAAGGATTTTCGAGAACTTTTATTTGCCTGCCTGACAGAGGCATAAAAAATTAATGGAAAATCTATTTGTACTTAATATACTTTTTAAAGACATTATAAAAGTCAGGCACATAGTAGGTGAATATTTTTATCATTAAAATATTTTTATATCTTTATTAAAAATATTTTTGAAAATTAAAGCAATTAATGAAAAATACAAAATTTTTTGAGTTGTTATCATTTTTTTTTTAAGTCATTTTAATTGGGATGAATTTTCAAAAAAAAAAGTCCGTAGAATATATACAGACGTGTGAATACGAAATATTCAAAAATTAAAATTAAAAAACATCATGTAGTAAAAATTAAATTTTTAGAAGGGAGGAAACAAAATTATTTGTGTTGTAAAAATAATCATAACATATTTTTCATATTTTAACTTTATTATGAAGTTTATTTGAAAATAGAGTCATAATGATTTAAATATGGAGTTAAATTAAGTTTGCTAATCTTGGGCAAATAATTTAGAAAATTATTCATTAATTACATGATTATGAGGAATTACACTATATAAAAAATTCATAATTAATCAAATTGCTTTAATTCAAATAAAAAACGTTCCTCAATAATATACAAATTTTTCTTTTTGAAGTCAAAAGATTTGATTAAAATAAATTATAAGTGAATTAATAATTAAAATTGATTTTTATAAATAATAAAGCATTAAATTGAATCTCTTCTCATATACATCTACATATCAACATATGTAATTTTTTGTAGTACAATGTAATTTAATATCTGTTTAATGTTCTTTCTGATAGATAAATTCAATACATAATACCGTATAATAAATAAATAAATTATTAATAAAATATACAATTATTTAATAATTTTTAGATTATTACCTATTTATGTTTTTTTAATTAAAAACAAATCGCTTATTAATAATTTACAATTAATTACAACGAAAAATTAAAACTTTACTTATATTATATTAAATATTTTTTATATATTGTATATTATATTATTTTATATTATATCATATTAATCTATATTTATTTTATAGATTTCTTTTAATAAATTTATTAATGTATGAAAATAATAAAATATAATCACGTCACATTTTATTTCATCACTGTGTTACAAGAAGTTATATTGATACATTATAAATGTGACTTGTGAGGGTACAGTACGTGAGGTTTAAGACTTTAAGTTATGCCTTTGCTTCCCATATTGTTGATGTTAAAAACTTTTCATCTGTTGTGGAGAAATTAATGACTGAAAAGTTATAGTTTATATCAGTGTATTAAAAAATAAAAATCTGCATATTAATTTCTTAAGATAAAAACTAGAATTGATTTCAAGCGTGAAGTTAAAATTGAAGAAATAAAATGCTATAGTTAATTATCGCGCTGTGCTCTAATTTTCCTTAAACAACTCCAACCAATCTTCTTATAAATAAAAATGAAAATTCTCTGTTTCTCTGTTTCTCTGTCCTCTGTCCTCAATCACGCCTAAACCGCTGGACCCATTTGGCTGCAATTTTGAACTTAAGTATCATTGGGGCCCGGGATGGTTATAGGGTACTAGAAATTTTGATCCGAGGCCCCGGCGGGGGGCTACCTTAGAAGCCGGTTTTGAAATTTAGGTATATTCCAATAAAATATAGCGTTGGAACTGAATGTTGAGAGGCCACCAACCGTTGACCCAGCGCCAATTCGGGGGCTATACAACAAATTTCGAAATTTTAAAATAAGGAGCCTAGATACCCGAGATGGTTATGGGGTACTAGAAATTTTGATCCGAAGCCCCGACGGGGGGCTACCTTAGAAGCCGGTTTTGCAATTTAGGTATATTCCGATAAAATGTTGTAGCGTTGGACCTGAAAAGCCTATTTAAAAAACTGGATGTTGAAAAGTCCACAACCGTCTCAGGGCTCAATTGCGATGCTATACAACAAATTCCGAAATTTTAAAATTTTAAAAATAAGGAGCCTAGGGACCCGATTGGTTATATTTTTGATCCGAGGCACCGACAGGGGGCTACCTTAGAAGGCAGTTTTGCAATTTGGGTATATTCCGATATAATATTATAGCGTTGGACCCGAATCGACTATTTAGAAGACTGGATGTGTTAAGGCACCGCGGAAGTATTTAAAAAATTTTGAAATTCTGTTTTTTTAGTGCACAAAATGCAATTTAGGTATATTCCGATAAAATATTACAGCGTTGGACACGAATCGACTATTTAGAAGACTGGATGTGTTAAAGCACCGGGGAGGAAGTGGCTATTTAATAAATTTTGAAATTCTGTTTTTTTAGTGCACAAAATCTTAATTAAAGTGTTTTGATATTAATATAAGTTCGGAACTACCGTGCGAAGCCGGGTATTTCGACTAGTTCAAAATATAACTAAAATTATATAAAATTAAAAGAAAAATATTGCCTTTTTAGTTGAGAAAATATGAGTAGGTATCCAGAAAGTCCCGTCACAATTTATCATCTTTTTAAATCAGTAACACAAACCGTTCCAAATTTATTAGGGTTCCAAATCAATTAATTGCTCAAATATATTTTTATTGTTTACTATGTACATCCTTAGAAATTTCGCGGGAAAAACTAAACATAAAGATTTATTGTAAATTAAAAAAAATTTTCAATTCATGCAAAATTTATATCATTTCATTTAGTCATATATTTTATAATAAAAATAAAGGAAAAATATTAGCTTTTTTATCTTTAAAATTTTAGCTTTAAAATTGTAAACATTTTGGCGTTGGAACAAGTATTATAAAAACCTCTCATTTATCAAGCTCAGTCTGAGTTATCTCATTAACTTCAATTAAAATGTATCAAAAAATTTCTGCAGTTTTATTTGTAGATATTTGTGGTAAAAAGTATGTAAACAAAATACTATTTGCATTTTGTTTTCTGTCTTCGTTATATGCAATTTACAAATAATACAGCTGTGCGTTATCCATAAATTTAAGAAACTATTTTGTTAGTCCTTTTTCCCGACATTCAACCAAAAGGTTGACAACAAATGTGGAAAGTTTTGATTTCAAAAATTTCAAAGACTGAAGTTTTGATTTAAAAACAAAAAATTCACAATAAATTCAAGTCAATTCAAAGAAGTCAAATTTTATTTTCAATTACTCCCAGAAAAAGATATCTTAAGCATACTTTGCACAAAACTTGAGTTTAAATCGAAATATTGGCCAAACATTTTGTTTTGCTGTTATGAGAAATTTACATGAATTCCATATTCAACAAATTTTTTTAACTACCAAATGTGAGATTGTGATCTTTGCTTTTCTACATATAACTATTATTATTTTTTATATATTCTGTTCAAATTTATCTATACATTTTTATATTACAAATAAAATTTTAAATTTATTAATATTACTAAATTTATTGATGAACTCTGCCAGAAGTCCAAATACAAAAAAAAAAAAACGATTGGAAACAAATTACAATTCGTGCATGTTTTATTTATTTATTTACTTATGTATGTATGTAGGTATATATTTTTATGATAAAATTTGTTTTTCAGTTTTTGCATATAACCTTTTTCATTATTTCATATCGAAAGCTATTTTTTATGTTGAATATTTCCTCAAAAATTGATATTACTTTATTGGCACACCTAGCTTTAGCAATGCATTTTAAAATAGACATTATCCTTGCATTATTATAATCATTTTAATCTTTCAAGCTTTTAATTCCATATTTGGATAAAATGAGAGTAAATAAATTTCCTTAATTCATATCTATGACGACGACCACCATTATGAACTTGAAAATGTGCCAACTTTATGTTTCTGCAAAACCTTTCGGTAATCTTCTTGGGAGTATCAAATTTTTACTGGCGTGGCGCAATGTTAGCTTTACTTGATAAATTTGTTTTGTAATTGAATATTTTTTCATCTTTGAATAAAAATTATCGATATTTTATGTAACAACGCTTTTAATAGCTTCGATGTCTCCAAGATACGACATTTAAAATTTAATTTGATATCTTAGAATTCGACTATTTTATCGTTATAGCTACGAAATAATTCTTTTGATAGCACTATGTCAAATTCTTGTTTGTGTTTTCCAATTCTGATAATGATGAGAATATAATGATTCTTTTATTTTTTTTTTTTATATTTATTTCGCATATTCTAGTTATCTCTATAATTTTATTTTTCCAGAAAATATATAGAGATAAAAATGGGAATTATTTATTATTTTGCGGTAGAATGCGTTTTTGATTTTTGAAAATATATATAGGTGCGTTATTTATAGACTATAACGTTTCTTCTTCAACTTAACTTAATTTTGTATAAGTATATTATTATGTAGGTATAAATAAATTTCTAGTTTTTATTTTTATTTCTATTTAACTAAAATTCAAGCATTATGATAATTTTATGTTTATTTATGTTTTGTGTGTACGGCACAGTACATAAAAATAATTATACAACTGCGTATTTAATTAATATGTATAAATATGTATATGTATAACAAAAAAAATAAATATCTAATCACTGTACCGAAATCATCATTACTTTCTCTTCAATCTGATTTTAATTCTATTAATTTTCGTAATATTCATAAGCATATTAACGTGAATAAGTAATAGTTAAATTACCAAGGAATTATGAGAGAATTTTTTAAGTTCCCATAAAAAATTTTAAATTAAAAATTATTGTTATAAATAAATGTTTGTTTTCTTTTTGAAATTCTTTCCATCTTCATACAAAGTTTACAAATTTTCCAATTAAAATTGTTTACTACGTAGCTTACGATGCCAAAATATTTGTAATGTATTTAGTATATAACTAACAAAGTAATTGTATAATATGTATGAGCAAAATAATGTAGCATTTTTTAATAATAAAAAGTTAAGTTTAATAATAAAAATTTAAGTTTATTTTAGGAATTTTCGACCATAATTAATTTTTTTTTTTTCATATTGTCAGACTTGTTTGATAATGGAACAAAGTAAAAGCATTATAGAAACATAAAGTTGTACCCTATATGAAAAAATCTACTGGATACGTTAATGGATTTTTCTAGTAAATGTGTTCTTTGTAGTAATGGTTTTGATAACTCCTAAACTAACCCACTAATTGAACATAAATACATTATGTTAAAAATTAGATAAATTAATTCTCAAAAATTTTGTAAACAGAATTTGTATAATGAGAAAAATATAGTATTTAAGAATTTCGGAAAAAAAATATAACTCGCTTATGACTATTAAGTATTCTATGAGATACCTGTAAGCCGTTACCGGAAAAACTGGTTCAAATGCTCGGCCGGCACATATAGTACCAATTTTTAAATTAGATTTATATAAGCACCGGTTATGTTATGTTAAATTAAAATAATAAAATTTTTCATTTAGAATAAACAGTTAAAAAAAAAATGTGATTAATTTTCCCTTCTATTTTCTTTTTATATTTTTTCCTTCTTGAAAATATTGAAAATTCAACTTGTTTGCTAACAAAACATAAATATATACATATAATATAAAAACACACACAGAAATTAACATACATATATATATAAGCTAATTTTGCTTTAATTTTGTTAGGGTTAAATTTTTGTTCAATTTAATTTAATTTTTTTTTTTGTATTTTATAATTTCCTATTTGTTTCACAAAAAAAAAAAAAAGAAAGATATTCTGTATCTGAAATTGAAAAATGCTGTATGATGTTATGTTTATATTAAATGCCACGTAAATAAATTAAAACCTGTATCTCATGTCTATATTATGTTGTTTACAAAAAAAAAAGGAAAAATATATACCTACATAACTTCTGTAGCTAAGCAGTGTAGTGGTGGGAAAAAAATTCTTAAAGAAGCTAAAAATGAAAATATTACTTAAAACAATTAAAGCCGTATTAAAGAAAATTTCATGAAAAATACACTTTACACTAGGGCTTCTCAAACGGTATCCCGGGATCCCGTTTTCCCGGAACCCCGGTTGTAAAATTGAATCCCGTAATCCCGGGATTTCAACCAAAAATCCCTGGATTTCCGCTTCATTAAAAAATGTAATAGTGATTGCACTAAATTTTAGGTTTAGGTTTATATCTAAGCTAGACAGAAATAATTAAGTGATGAAGTTCATATAAAGGTGTGTGTGTGTGCAGAGCCGGCCTTCTGGGGGTGCGACGGGTGCAAGGCACCCGGGCCCCCGATTTTAAAGGGCCCCAGATTTAAATTTTTTTTGTTAAAAGCAATGATTTTTTTTGTTAAAAGAATTAATTAAGTGATGAAGTTCATATAAAGGTGTGTGTGTGTGCAGAGCCGGCCTTCTGGGGCCCCGATTTTAAAGGGCCCCAGATTTAAATTTATTTTTGTTAAAAGCAAAATTTTTTTTTGTTAAAAGCAATGATTTTGAGTAAGACTAATGTAGAGAATGCACAGGATATACTGCAATATATTTTAAATAACAATTATGACGAAATTTTTTCCAACATATTATTAGTTATTCTAAAAAGCTGTGATTTTTCAATGTTAATTAATGATCAGCTCGATTGGATACCGGGAAGTGGGTCATTTTTAACTTTGTAAGTTTGTGGAAAGTGCGGTGTCGATGCCAAAGTGCATTGGCATCGACGACAAAGCGATGTGCAAAATTTCAACAAGATTGGATATCGGGAAGTGGGTCAATTTTGTCTTTCTAAGTGGAAACGAAGTGAAGTCTATAAAGAATTTAAAAAATAAATAAGTGGAGTTTAATATATGTAGAATTAAAATTTATTTAAAATAATCGAAGTTTGAGGATTAGAAAGCAAATTTCAAGTTGTTAACTAATTTTTTATAATGCTGTATTTTTCTTTGTGTTTATGTAAAATATCAACTTAGGTAACCCCATCATGTCAAGTTGAAGTGGATCGAAAGCATGGCAATATTTTATGAGATAATTTTGTTTTTAATTTGTGCTTATAAAAAAATTCCGGGATCCCGGGAATATGAAAAATTTTGTCCCGGGATCCCGGGATTTGAAAATTGCGGGAAATGAGAAGCCCTACTTTAACCATAGTATTTTTTTTCTATACTATACTATCATAACTATCTATGATAAAAATATTTTGCTTATATTTTTGCATTTAAAACAAAATTAATCTTAATTTTGCGAAATAACAATTGTTGCAATTCACTGCCCGAAATCATTCAATTTTCACGAGAAGTGTCATTTATTTAGGAAAATTTTGATTTTTTTTTTTACTTTTCTTCGATATAATTTAAAGAAGCAAATAAAATTAACTGCAAGAGGAATATAAAAATTCAGGAAAATTTCGTATATTCCACTTACACATAGTATATTCAACTAATACATACATATATAAGAAAAGCATTCCCTGTTTTATTCACTAATTGATGCACCTGTGGAATAATATATAATGAGCCATTTTACAGTTCTTAGATTTAAAACGGCAAGACATGATGGTGGCTTTAAGTTCTCTTTGGAAACCCAGCAGTTTCTTTAAAAAACCCTTTGTTTCTATAGAATTTTTTTTTTTGTAATTTTATTTAGTGCAGATTATTAAATACTTTTAAAATATTCATTTATTTATTCATAATTTCTTATTAATGATACAATTATTTTTCCTACAATCGGGCGAAATTTAAGAGATTTTTCAGCATAGAGAAAAAACTCTTTCGTATGATATTGATGCTTCACACATATTGTATAACTTGATACAACACATAATCATGCAAATGATCAAACAAATTTCCAGTATTGTTTCAAACCAAATAAATTTTTAAATAATAAAATAAAGTTTATCCAAAAAAATATGTTTCTCATGTCTGTCAGCTTACGCAAAATTGTAAAAAATCATACCAAGGATATCTTATATCTTTTAGTCAAAACAGTCATTGTTGCGTTTATTTTTTTTTTTTAGTCTTAAATAAAAATGTTTGATATGATTTTTATACGGAACAAATGAACGTAAACAAGAATATTGAATTTTTATGTAAAAAAAAAAAGCTTCTATACTTTTTTTGCAATTCTGATTTTTTTTTATGTTTTAATTTTTTGTTTTGATGAGGAATTTTTTTGATTATGTACATTTCAGTCGGATTTGATATTTAGTTGCGGGTGGACAACAAAAAAAAAACGAAATTGCAAAATTTTTAATAATGTCGTTATAATTTAAAATTTAATAAAAAAAATAAAAAATAAGTTATTTATTTACTTAAAAAAATCATTTTGGCGGGAAATATTATGCCAACTGATACTTTATTTATTTATTTATTTAGATCCATTTAATACAAACAGGCATATAAAAGAAATTTTAAAAAGTCATATATACATAATGTAATGAATGTTTAAGTAATTTGTGCCATTAATAATAGCCAAATAAATATATACGTTTTCAATAACTTATGTATTTTTGCTAAGATAAATATTAAAAAACATTATTTTGATTTATGATTTTATATAAACATTATAAATATAAAAACTAAAAAGAACCGAAAAATAACCGGCAATTTAATTAAAATATAAACATTTCAGTTGAAAATATTGTGTGGAAAACAGAAGTAAATTATACTTAGTACTTTTTTGCACATACATAGTTTGTATGTCTGATACTTTTTGGATTATGATTAATTATTTTGTAAACGCTGGGCAATGCAGTATAGTAAATTTCAAGTTCGTGAATTAATCTTTAAAATGTAAATTCGAATTATTAATACTATTGCTCAGCGGTTTACAAAATAATTAATAAACTTTTTTTTGTTTTCTGAAAAAGAATAATTATAATTTATAAATAATATATATGCCCACTATTTATTTCTTCATTGAGTCAGTAGGCAATATACTACTAAGCAACGAAATATAATATAATTAAAAAAATATTCAACTAATTTTTTTTTAACTTCAGACTTTTGCACTAGTAGTTTCCAAATTCAGAAAATAACTGAATTCTGTTTTATTTTGTTTTAGGAATTTAAAAAACATTATAGAAAATTAATCCATTCGTTGAGAGAGATTCAGTCAGCTTAATATCCATCATAAAACCAAGTTATAAAAATGTTTTTTAGTTGTCATTTAAACTCCAAATTTTATTTAAAAAAAAAACCAGTTGAATATTTTGAAATAAGAGATATATGGATTTCTTGGGATTTGACATTTTAAGATAATTTTTCCGACATGTCTTCTAACGATTAATTTTTAAGTTATTAACTCTTTTATTTTCCGACCCAAGCTCAGTTGCTTTATAATTGTTCAGAAATTTTCTAAATATTATTTATAAATTATCAAAATAGAATAAAATCGTATTTCTTCTTCTACTTGACATTGCTTGGAAATTATTGTAAACTTTTACTATACAATCAATTTTATTTTATCCCAATGTTAAAAACTCTGAAAATAAATTTTCACCACTTACTCAAAAATTTCTGACGTTTGCGGTGGTACAATATTTTTCTGATTAACTGAATGAAATAATTTTATTTCATTTTTTATTTCTTTCTGTATGGTATTTTAAACCTCAATTCTGTGATCAAAACCAATGGATGGCAATTTAATTTAATAAAAAAAAATTTTCCAAAATCTTGAAAGGTGAAAAAAAAAAAAACGAAATACCTAATTGAAACTAAAAATCACACAAAATATCCTTTTTTTTTGCTAAAACAAAAACCATAGAAACACAGACTTTTTTACTGTTTAAAATGTAACAAAAAAAAGGATATTTTGTAATTTTTGGTTGTCTATATATATATGTATATTTAATGTATTTAGTGAATCCAATGTATTTTAAGTTATAAATATATATAGCAAAAAAAAAAGAAAGGAGGAAAATAACATGAAATAGATTTTAAGCTTATTGATTTTTTTTAAGGTTTCACTCCATTCAAATTGTTCAATTAATTGGAACTTATACAATTATAAGGAATCAAAATATTTTATATAAATATCGCCTATTGATAAATAGAATTTAAATTGGTGTGCCGTATATAAAAGAGCCTAAAATATTTCTGATTTTGGTTGGAATGCAAATTAATAATTTTATAATCCTTTAAAAATAATTTTCTTCTTCTTTTATCAAATGAGATTTTAATATATTATAAAGTCGTCAAAGTTTCAAATATATATTGTAGATAATTCACGCTAATAGAAGTAAAAAACTGAAGACATCCCAGCCTTTGAGAATATTTATAAATTCTCAGGAAATTTTAATAGGAATTAGAATATTTTATATTTTCTAAAGAAAATTGGGGGCTCTAGAAGTTATTAACTTCTATTTTTATTTCAAATATTGTTCATTTCCTTTACTCATCCAACACGAATTTTCATAACGATTGAGCTTTGTACAAAATCTTAGTCAAGCCTATTTTTCTGTACAATAAGGTGAAGGAAACAGGAATTACTTAAACCATGTTTGCAGTTTCTGAGTTTAATTTCAATTTTTAATTTATTAAATATTGCTTTGCGATTGAAAATTTATTTTCCATTTGACAGCTTTCAAATACATAAACATGTTTTATTTTAACAACTAGTAATTAAAAACGAAAAAAAAAAGTAAATAAAATATTTAATTGAAAAAAAAAAAAGAATATCTATTTTATTTATAATTAAAGATAACTTTTTAACTGAATTTATTTGTGATATTAAAAAATAAAAAAAAAAAATTGAAAAATTGTTTATTTTTTTTTTCTATACATATTTATAATTATGTATGTTAAATGTCTACAACATCAATGAAATCAGACATAAGTATACTTTTACATACATCTCTATATATGAATTTATCATATAATTTAAATTAACTTTTTTTTTTTGTTTTTTTTGATATGAATTCAGTGAGCACTTCATATAAAATCGAATTAATAATTTTAATAATAATAATGTTGTTATTCAAATAAACTATAAGGATTACGGAAATAAATTAATTGATGAAGAATGAATGATAAATTAAATAAAAATATTATAACTTTTTAATAAAATATATTCAACGAAAAAAAAAATATATAATTAATATATAATTTTATATCATTTTTTTTTTAACATAAGAGGAATATTTAATTGAATGATCAAAGTAAGTATAATCAAAAAAAAAAATTAAATTGTTACTTCACTTCACAGAGTATTTATATACACTGTATTACTCTAGCTATAAATTAATTTAAATTAGAGTGATCCAATAAAAATTAAATTAAAATACTTTCCATACGAATACTTTATGTCTAATTTATGGTACAATTTTGGTCTACTCCAATTATGTTTCGAATTCTTCGCAAAAAAAAATAAAGAAAAATTTCGTAGATATTATAAATCAAGTTGAGGTTTCGTGGTATTTTCACTATTTTATAATGAATCCACTATTTTATATGAATAACAATTCCTATGTAGAATTAGAATTTTCTCTTTAAATTTTTGTTTTATTTGTTTTGAATTTAAAGAATTTTTAATATTATTTTAAAAATTATTTCAAATCCGTCATGAATAACAAGTTCATTTTTCATTACCATCTAAATCTAAAAATGTAATAATTGTGATTAAAATTAGAAAATTTAAGTAGTTTTTCATATTTTATTTAAAAAAAAAAAACTGAATTATTTACATAACAAACAAATAATTATTCTAATTAAATTGCCTCAAATGAATTAAAGTATATAAAACTAAATCGACTCTAAAATTAAATGATTTGATTTGAAAAAAAAAAAAAAAAAAACAAATAAATTATTAATCCCATTGATTTTGAACTAAATATTGACCAAAAATATAAAATAATAATAGACAACAATTTTTTTTAAATAATGAAGGTATTCAATTTTAATGCATACATTTAATGTAAAATAGATCATTAATGCCTTAAATATTCTAAATACGTATTATAAATATCTAATAAGGTTTAATTTTGTTTTTTTTTAATTTATGTTCAAAATCCCTTTGTTTTTAAATTCTATAAAATCGATTTAAATTCACTATAATTTTCGAACATTATTTTTATAATACGTTATATTAACATTATATATAATTATGATGTTTTCATTACAGAAAATTTTTAATAAAAAATGAAAAGAATTATACTATAGTATGTGTATTATTAGAATTTCGACTGAAATATAATCTAATCAGATTTATTTTTTCAAATTTTTTTACTAGAAGTTTATGCACTAAGAGATTATAAGGATTTTTGTTTCGTTCCAGTTTTTGAGGAAAATAAAACTTGATACAAGAAAATCTTGATTCAAGCCAGATTTTCTTGTATCAAGTTTTATTTTCTAAATTTATTTAAAACGAATTAAATTTTTAATTTTTGAAATTTCAAATTAGAATACATATATTTTCTAGAACTGAAGAAGTTTATGAAATAAACGATACAATCAGTGGCAAATCAGTACTAGCTTTTCAGTACTGTTATTTTAGACAGTTTTTAGTTTTAAAGATCAATTATTCGGCAATTGGGAATTTTAGTATGTAGAAATCAATAAAGCGCTCTAAGCACACAAAACATGAAGAAAAACACTTCAATTTATAATATTAAGTTCTCCAGCCAGGCAATAAATTATTATCACTAAAAAAAAAAGCATAATTCAAACTTTTACGGTATTATTTTTCTCATTTTAATAAATTTCTTTCCAGAGACATTAATTCTTACTAATTAATACAAGAAAAACCAATATGTATAGAAATTTTACTAAAAAAAAATAATAAAAACCATAGAAAACAAATCAGTCAATTTTATTTGTATAAAATGAGATAAAAATTATATGTAAAAGCAAAAAAAAAAAAAATCTTATTTTAGATTATAAAATTAAGATAATTCCCAATTAACTTGAACATGCAATATACAAAGATGAACTCAACCAACGAACATAAGATAAACCGCATCATATACTTATTATTATTATTTTTTTTTTTTTAACTTTATATTTAAAAATGAACGCCACATTGTCTGTGCAATTTCCATTCAATTTGATGTCTTATCAAGTAAATAGAAAACATATTATATATAGCACAAAAAAAAACTTCTTTATTATTTTAATTGAAAACTGAATAAATTGTTTGATTTTCCTATTACAAAAAAAAAAATTAAATTTTGAAAATAAAATAAAAAATAGTATGTGTTCAACCAAAATGTTTTAGGATACAAATTTCAGCACAAAAAAAAAAATTAGACTTGATGAATATTGAAATATTTTAATTTTGTTGAGCTTGCGAAAAATTTTGTAAAATACTATATATTTCGTTTAACAGACTTAATAATAATAGTATTTATTCCTATAGACAATCGGTACATAATTTTCTTATTTAAATTAATCTGTTTGGTCAGGAACATAAATTTGTGTAATTTGATGCGTAACTATCGTACTTAAAGACACTTATTATACTAGAAAAAACTTAAAAGCAAAAAAAGTTTGGAACTTCTGTATGCTGTCACAGTTAAAAAAAATTCAACAGTTCCGAACCACTCTTTTAGCTCTTTTTACCTAATATTAACATTCTTCTTTCAATTAACCCAACACTTAAACTCTACAAGTTTACATAATTGAATTTATCAATACATAATAATTTTTATTATTATTTTTTTATTGTGTTAATGGAAACATATTACTATGTTATTTTCTAATTTAACTTGGTTAATATACTTGCATGTACAAAAAAAAACACAAATCCCAAGCAAAACTTTTCTAATTGGTCCCTCATGTAAATAAAAATATTTTGTACTTTCTTGTTTCCTTAAAAAAGTGAAATCTTTATAAATTTACGTGATTTTTAGATAACACACAAATTTATTTTTACATAAAAATCTGTCAGTTAGCCAAAACTATAATATAGGATTACTACCAGTTTGTATTAAATATGTATAGAGCACAATGGTGCAACCTTTTGGGGTGATTTTTGGGCTTCCTATATACAAAAAAATAAAAGTTGAATAAAAGTTATTTGGAACGATGTTTTATTTTTCCTATTTTTTTTTTCTGATCCCAAATAAGAAGAAAAAAGGTCAACAAGTGAAGTTTTAAGTTTAACAAAAGGTAAAAAAAAAGTTCAAATAAATGTTGATATAAAAAAAATAATGAAATCAAAACATTAAAAGTTAAAGGTATATGTATATAATTTAACAAACAATTCTCAAAAAAAATACAAAGAAATTGATTTGTAAATAAAAACAATTTTTGATAAAAAATTAATTTTTTCATTTCAAGTGAAACGTAAAGAAATAAAAAAATGTAACATTTTTATTTTTATGTCCAAAAATAGACCACATACATTTTTTTTGAAAAAATACAAAATTTTAAGAGTGAAAAAAATTTTAATAAGATTCAACTATCAATATCTTGACTAAAGCTAACAACTTCATGCCAAATTTGACATCAAAACTGTAGGTCTGATTGGGGTTTTTTACACTATAAGCAATGCCTTCGATTTTTTTACCTATCTATTTCGTTGTTTCACACCCGCTTGATGCATTTGTCCAACTCAGTAAGCCACATTGAGTGCGATAATCTCTAAAAAATGTTCAAGAAATAAATGTTCGCCAATTTTTCTTAAGACAAAACAATCTGTTATTGTGGAAAAATTAAGTGAAGGAACAAACATCATGACAAAAATATGTGTACTATATATTGTACCTCTCATATCATTATGTCTTCATTTTTTTATCATAATTTACATCAATCGACATAATATTTTTGTTATATAAATCATATAATTGTGCAAAATATGTGCATATAGATTTTAATGAAACCGGTACAATGTTGAACCTTTAAAAAAATCCATTAAAAATATAATATACCAAGGTAGGTACATATATACTTTTAAACTTTAAGAAAATTTATTTTTTCAACTATATAGGTATATTATATCATTTAGGTAAACAAATAAAATAAAAAAAAATAACAATTTTATTTAAAAAACAATTTCATCATTTTGTGGATTATAATTGCATGCTAAATCCATGCACAAAAATTTTTTCCACAGTTTAAAAAATTTCCTTCAATGTACGTACATTGCATATAATTTTTTTTTTTCATGCTTTCCAGTCACAATAAATACACAATTTTTTTTTTTTTTTTTTTTAATATTTAATCTGTTATGTCTGTAACAAAAAGTGTCCTTATGCATTCAATTTTCCTTTTTTTTTTCAACCGTTTTTCTTTCTCTTTTTTTTTTATATTATTATTGTATCTGATGAATGTTTTGGCGTTGTCAGTTATGATTTAGTCAATAATATTAAAAAACAAAAAATTGTGAAAATACGGTGTTCGAATAGAAGACTCCTAAAAAAAAAAACAAAAAAATATAGAGTTTAGTAATATTATTAGAGATAGGACCACTGATGTTCGTAGGATCGAAAGATATGTATATAAATTTAGAGAGAACTTTGATGTATCTAATTATCTTAGGTATCTGACAATAAAAACAAAAACAATTAGTGTCTAACTATATCTGCTTTACATACTAAAAATATTCTGAATTATTTGAAGACGTCAATCTGTTAAGATTTTAATGCCAAATGGTAAATCTCATATTTAAATAATTATTAATTGATCGTAAAAGAATAAATAATTCTGTAAATGTGTGCACACCTTTCGATGACAACATAGAAGATTTACTTTTAGAATTCAAACCACACAAAAACTATAATTTCAAATTCAATATATTACCTATAGTAATATAAATAACAAAAAATCAGATTTTTATAAAAAAAAAAAAAATTTCAAAAATTCAGAAAGCAAATTTACCATGATATTCACTGAATATACACCGTGCATTTTTAAAGGGTTAAGAATCTTCCTTTTTACTTTTTTTTTTCTATTTGCAGCATTATAAATTTTTGTTTAAATATGATATTCAACATAGTTTCAAAAATAATAAAAAATAAAAATTCAAACTCATGTTTGCAAAAAAAAACAATTTCGAGGAATAAACATATGCATATGTATAGTATATCCTTTTTTTTAACTACCAATTTAGTTCGTATTCACCTTATTTTAGCTCTTAGAAACTTTAAGTTTTCATATGAATTTTGTACCTGGATATTTTTGCTCTTAATTTCTCAGTTAAAATATTTTTAATAAAAAGAAAACATTTTTGATATGAACTACAATGAGCTGTGTACCGACTCTGGTTTATATATAAAATCAAGGATATTATAATATCTTCAAGTTGTATACCATCATTTGAAAAGAAATGTTGTCGTAAGTCATTCATAAATGTAAAAAAAAATAATGTATATGTTATGCATGTATATTTCCAGTAGGAAAAATTTTCACTTTGACTTGTTAAAAAAAATATAATTATATATATTTATATAAGTATATATGTGAAAATTTTTTTTTCAAAGAACATCATCATTCTAAATTCCCTTTTTTGATAAATCCAACTAATTGGAACTATATACTCTTTAAAATGCCATATTCAGAATTTAATGACATCCATAGGAGAAATTTAAATTTACTGAAGATTAAACTAAAACTGAAAGAATCATGAAAGTCTTCAATATTTTTACAAAATTAGATTAAGAAAATTTGACACAAATCTCAATTTATTTTTAATTCATTTTATTCAGTCTCATGACAGATTTATGACAATAAATAAAGAGTTTACATTATTTGTTAAATTTTGAAATAAGAAATAATTCATTCACAAATATTTTTTTTTGAATTCTAATAATATTGAAATTATTTTTTTTTTAAAAACAATATTCTTGCTTGCATAATTAAATCACAACTTCAATCTAGTGTTTCTTTGATTTTTATTTTTATTTTAACAGCGAGAACCTCTTTTTGTTAGAATTAAGTGTTTATTTTTATTTGAATATTAAATATTCTTTTTGTTTCTTCTATGCACTAAAAATAACTTAAAAATATATAATCTGTATTATTTTATTTTTTGAAAAAAAAAAAATTATCACTTTCCTTGCAAAATTAATTTAATATTCAATTCATAAAAAAAAACTAAAAACTTAGTATTAAAAAACATATACAATATATGTGTATATCTAGAGTATCTAGACCTAGAGCGATGATTATTTGAAAATAAATAACATAAACTTAAACTTATATTTTAATGAAAAAATATCAAAATTTGTAGTTCGATAGGGATTTATATACTTATCTTAATGAAAAATTTAATAATGTTATTTAAAATAATAATCAATACTGAATCCTATATTCATCACTACATAAAGTTTATTTAAAACTTATATTCGTTCAAGTGAAAAACTAACTTGGCTAATCTTGTTTATCTTCCTTAGCTAAAATTCATATATACACTTTAATAATATGTTCGCATATAATTAATATTATTATTATATGAAAATTCGATGACAAAGCCTCTTATATTTACAATAAAAATATATTTTCAATTTATTTAAGTTTTTCATAAATTAAATTAATATTTTTAATATAATGTATATACACTTCATGCATGCATATATACATATATTTGTATAGTTTATTCATTATGTAGATTTATAATATTAGTTACTATCATAAAGTTAAGTAATTAATTTTCTTTATAATATATAAAAATTATTTATCTTAATGCGAAAATCAAATAAATAAATATAATAAAGTAAATTATTTTATATGTTTATGCAAATATGTACGTTAATACTTATAAATGTACTATATACATATAATATTATATTTTATATATATAGAAATTTATTTTCTTTTTACAACCCCAATAGATGTATATATTTTGCATATTTGAGATTATGTGGTGTTCCTCATATTAAAGTGATAATCTAAAGAAAATTATACTACATTTTATTTTAATTGCATATAAGTGCATTGCATATGATGATGCATTCAAGTATATTTAGATTTTATTTTCTATCATGCATTATTATAAAAGAAAAAGAAAAAAAGAAAAAAAAAAAAAAACTTTATGCATCACATAAAAATAATCTCTCCTCTGGAAAATAGTTAACAGTCATGAAAAATAATTTTCATCAATTTTCATAAAATGTATATAACTTCTCTTCGGAATCAGTGAAAATTTATACATATATTTATGTATAGTATATAATTACAACATGTACGTATACTATGGGTAAATAGAGAATTTTGTTTACCATTAGATGAGAGATCATTGACATGTGATGTTTATAAGTTGAAAAGATTATACTGTTTGTATGTATATATGTGAATGTTAAAGAGATTGGTAAAAAAAATCTCTGATATTTATACATGGTGTTAAAGGATAACACAATACACAATAAATATTTTTAATTTGTAAAAAAAAAATAAAAAATGTTTTCAGTGATTAATAACAATAACTCGTCGCATACCTTATTCATTTATGTTTTTTGTTTTCATTTTTTATGTTTTTTATAGAAATCATCAATGTAAATATGATTTCAGTATTTCAGAATCCAATAGCGCAATATCTGAATTAAACAAAAGAAACTAGGAAAAAATTATGTCAACCGTAAACTGTTGAAAAGAATTTGAAGAGAAAATAATCATATAATTTCTTGAAAAAAATATGAATTTCGAAAACTTATTAGAAATTTTAACTGTTTTCAAAAATGAATTTCTGAATAGGAATTAATTAAACTAAATCACAGAAAAACAAAATAAAAAAAGTTTAACAGAAATTTGAATATTTAATAGAATGTTAACAAGAAAATCTACAAGATTTCAAATTGGACGAATCAAACTTCTTGCAGTTATTCAAATACCCTAACATCTTTCATTTAAATTTTTTTTTTTAAATTAATGAAAAAGGTTCTTATAGTCCTTCTACCTATCTACATATTACATTTATGTATAAAAAATGTCAAAATAAATCAAAGGATTAACCAAGTCAGCGAGATAATAAAAGCAATGCATTTTAAGTCACCATGTTCTTTTTTCTTTCAAAATACAAAGTATATGCATATATACGGCTTTATAAGAAAGTTAAAATGTAAACATTAAGAAAGTGGTGAAGTATAAATTTTTCTTATCTTAATAAATTTTTCATGTGAATCTTAAGATGTCTTAAGGTTGGTTGATTTTGAATAGGCGAGAAATTCATTATGCAATTCGCACACTATATATATATACGATTATGTCGTTATATATCTAAATAAGTAATAGAAAGCTCTTATTCAATATATAGGTTGATTTATGCATACAATGAAAAAAATAAGAGTGACCTACTTCATCATCATCATATATTTTTTAATTTTCCCTTAAGCTTAAGAATCCCAATTTATTTACCCTAATTTGTATAATTGTTTCAGAAATTCATTCTTCTAACATACATCTATATTTATAAATGTATTTGTGAAATTTTCTTGTAATTTTTTTTTTATTTTTGCATTTTTAATTTATCCAACTGTGCAACATATTTAAATTATTGTGTAATTGAAATGAAATAATAAGATTTTAGAAGAAGTGGTTTAAGAAGATAAGTGTTACCACAAATTACTAGAAATTAAAATAAAATAATGGAGAGCAAAAAACTAATATTTATTTTATAGCAGAATAAATTAAATAATTATTTCGATTTCCAAAAAAGTCGTTTACAAAAAACTTCTCATCATTCCGTAACTTTAGCTTAAAGAAAAGTATATACTTACAATAATATTTCAGTATAGACCAAAACCCGAATAAATTTCTAAGTGTTTTTTTTTATATTAAAATTAAGCATACTTACTTTTATTTTGAATTTCTGATAGAAAATTTATTTACTTTACTTATTGAAATATAAAATAAAAATTCTTTTTGATAATGTATTAAAATTTTCTTCTTAATGTTCAAAATATTTTGAATTTTTTGTTTGTTTTCCTCGAAAAAAGAAAAAAAAAAACATGTAAAGAAATTACGAATGGACCAAAAGATAACAAGCACCCAAAATTTACTTATAGAAAATATATTTTGGAATTTTTTGGTTTTTTTTTTTGTTATTAATGAAAGACTTTGTCGACCCCAATAAAAAAAAATAAATAAATGAAAAAATTTGTATCCTTAACTTTAACAAAATAAAATATATATCTGCATAAAAATGTTTGTAAAAAAATAGAATTATCAATTTTTTTTTTCTCAAATAACTAAAAGTAAACATTTTTGTTATTCTTTAAAATTTTGTCCTTATTTGAGATAAATTGGTGGATGAGGAGAATGTTCAGAAAGGCCTCAATATTTTCTTATTTTCTTTCAAAGAAAATTTTCATATATAATAAGCCTGAAAAATGGCGCAATTTATATAATAAAAAAAAGTATTGGACAAATTTAGAATAGGTACTTACGTATTATAATGAAATTTTAAACATTTAAGGGTCAATTTTTTTTTATTTTTCATGATTATTTTTTAAGGGGATACCTAAACGTTAACTTTATATAAAGTTATATCAAAAATTACTTAATGTACCAACATTAACCAATTCTCAATTGATTTTCTACTTTCAAGCTTAAACTTACTATTGTCTTTCTAACACAAATTAAAACTTAAAAAAAAATTTCTGGTGAATTAGTTATATGTACGAAGTTGTAGAACAATATTAAAGTCAAGGCCTCAACTACGTAGTAAAAATTTTATCTGAATTCTAACAACAAGTATACTTGTTTTTATCGTATTTTAAGAAAATAATTTAAACTTTTCCTAACCAAACCATACACCAAGAAATGTAATCTACACAGAATTTTCAATCTGGAAAATTTTATAAAAATAATTCATGGTGGCCAAGAAGACGCGACTATGTATACAATTATCATAGAGCGAGCAAACAAAATATTCTTATTATTTTTGCTCATATACAAATTGAGATTTTATTAATTTTTTACAGATAATAAAAATTTTAAATTACAAAAAAAATAAAAAATTATTATTATTCCATTTTTAAACAAAAAAAAAATGTAATCAAAAGTCAAAAATAAAATCATAAAAAAATGCAATAAAATTTTGTAAAATATATTTTTATTGAAAAAATTTGAATTTCATTAAAGTAAAAACCACTGCAAAAATTTTAAAGAAACTCAAAATTTAAAAAGGCGCACTTCATTTGGAATGAAATTACAATTTCTTTTCCTTTTCAAACTTAATCACCAGATCAATATAAATTTGACATTTATCCGTGTTAATGATCGCAATTTAAGTATGAATTTATTTTAATGTTCACAAAAAAAAAAACATCCAAAATATTTAAGAATTTAGATGAAATTTCGTTTTGCCTATTAACCCATTATAAAACTTGAAAAAATTATATATTTAAACCAAATTTTTTTTCTCTTGGTGTTGTTGTTATTATTTTGAATGAGGATAATGGTTGAATTTAAATTCTTACAAGGAATTAAAATTTATATCGCGAGGAAGCACAAATTGAAAATTTGTTTAAACCAGTTTATTTCCCATTTTTGTGGTTTATATTATGATTATTATAAGAACCATTACAAATTTTATCTTAAGATAGCTAGATAGTAAACTACTTTTTTCTTTTGTATTAGAAAACTAATTTCATAACTCTATGATAGTCAAGTTTTTTAAATTTTTTTACTCTATACTGAAGTCTTATCCGTACCTGAACTTTTATAAAATGAGTTTCTTAAAGACCTGTTCTGTTTCCAAATTCAGCGATAGGTGGCTTTAATCAAAGATTAAGAATACACTTATATGAAAAGAATTTTATTTAGTTTTACTAACACCTTCACATAAAAATACCAAAAAAGACTGAAAAAATGTTGTATGAAGCTATAAATCTTTCTGTATTCTTAATCTGTGCTTTAATTTAGGAAAATTATAAATATAATTATATAGTTTTGATTTTTTCTAGGAAATAGCTTTGAACTAAGCGATGGAGAAGTTAAAATTATACTCAAAGTATGCGTAATAAAAAACTCTAAAGCGCCTGAGAAAACGGCATTGATCGATCCATTTGTTTACGAGCAATTTTGAAAATAATTTACTTCTTTTATTTTCTTTATTTTCATTATAAATAATAAGTAATAAATTACCATTTCCTTATCAGCTCTATAGAGATTTTAAAAACGACCATTATAAGCCCTCTTCATTCATTAGATCAAAATAAATAGAAGTTATAATTGTTTCTTCGATAAAAAGAATACTGCGGCAAGTCCGCCGTAGTAAAAATATAAAATTTATTTTCTATCATCAAATACATTTTGTGAGTGTGCTATCATCAAATACATTTTGGTAAGAAAAACTATTCGATTAATTCAAAAATTTATTTTTTTAATATTTTTTTAAAGTTTTCGGTACTTTAAAATATAAAATGTAATAAAATATATATTTTTTTTAACTACATATATTTTGTAATAAAATTCTAAAATATTTTATTTTAATGGTTTGTTTTTTATTATTTTCTGACAATATTAAAATGGGATAAAACCAAAGTTTTTGATAGTTTGTTGCTGTGGTATTAACAACAACTTTTATGTTTATGTTTATTTTTTTTATTTTAATTTATTAATTTTTTTTTTTTTTTTTTGGGATTTAAAAAAAAAGTTTCTTTTTTCTCTTTTTTGGAATAATTCTTAAAAGTTTCCGATATATATATATATAAAACAAGAAAATGATATTAAGAAAATTCATAAATTTAAATTTAACATTAATGATTTTGTCCGAAAATTTGTCTTTTTAGTGGTTTCTTATTAAAAAAAAATATTTTTTTTCAGTAATAAACTTAATAATATAATATTACCATGTCATTAATTTTATTACTCGATTTTATTTTTTTCGCCAATGTTAAAACGTTAAAAGAAACTAATTGATTCCCACTTCCTAAACATGAAGGTTTATACAAAGTTTTTAGAAATTTTCGTACAAATCCTTGATTTTTTTTTTTTGCAACTGATACCAAAATTTAAATCATCCATCAAAAATGCACTTTGTTCAAGAAATTTATAATTGACGATTTAAAGTCGAGTATTTAATAGAAATGATCATTTTGAATAAAAACAAAAATAATAATGATATTAATTTTTTCGTTTTATTTAGTCTCAACATAATCGAGGGATAATTTTAGCCATGCCCAGACAAAAAGAAAATGCTAATAACTTTTTAAAAATATAAATCTGAAGGTAATGAAAAATAAACATATTTGAAATTATCGAGAGTATATTAGAACTTAGAGTTCGATAACGTCTAGCGCTATAATATATATGTTGCCCATATAATATATATGAAGTTTGCACTTATAATATATGTATATGAATAGGGATAGATAGTATTTATTCGTTAATAAAAAAAAATATGCTCTTAATGTCAAAACATTTTCTACAATTCTACGAAGTAATGCAAGTTTCTGTCGTAATATTAATTTGATTAACTTATGCTTCTTATACAATACTTCTTTATTAAAAAATAAAAAATTAAAAAAAACTCGCAACAAAAAAAGGTGGAAACTATCTGATTTAATTTCTTGTTTATATATTTTTTTTTTAACTAAATTAAATCTTAATTGAATTTTGAAAATATAATAAAAATATGATAAAAATATAATAAATTTCATGAAATTATGTTAAGGCGCAAAAACTTTTTTGCTTCATTTGAATTTTCCGCACAACAGAGAATTCCATTATTTGTAACATTTAATTTTTTCTTATCTTTAAGGAATAAATAAAGTAACAATAAGTAACAAGTTTTCATAACAAGAAGGTAGATTATAAGTTATGTTTAAAATTATAATTTTTTAAAAAGTTTTTAAAAGTAGAACTATAAATATTTTTAGAATAATAATTGAATATTGAAAAAGTTAAATAGAGCAAAGTTTGAAGTATCAATATTCTGAAATTTTGAGAAAATCATAAATAATTTTCTGAAAGCAATTCTGAATATTAAATTCTTATAAGTTCATCAAAGAATTTAACGAAATAATAATTTCCTCTTTTATGGTAAAAAATATTATACAATTTGAATTTAAATGTTTAAATCGTAAAATTAATTCTTTGATCTATCGTTGCCACATTTTATTTTTCTATGACTTGTTATGTTGGAAATTAATTTTGTTTTTTATATTATTTTATTTTTTCAATCATTAATAAAACATATATCACATACACATATTTATTTTAATCAATATTATGTTTTTTGATATGTTTTAACATATTATTCAAAATATCTTAAAATGGGAAACCACAAAAAGTTGGTAAATGCGGAAAAGCGAACAGTGTACTGAAAATTTAATTTTTATTCCAATATTTACAATATACTTGCTTATTGGGTATATTATGTGCATAATTATTTACATGAATTTATTTGTACATAGTATTTTTAATATACCTACTATAATATAATTAATTAATAAATAACTAAATAATTTTCAATATTGATAAAATTCATTGGTTTAGTTCAGTTTGTTAAACCGGAAATTTTATAATTATATATACATTGATCCTTAACCGATTTGAATTCACAGATTTTTAATTTTTAAAATTTTAATGAAATTTTGCTCGCTTTAGAATAAAATATCGGACGCAATCTAGATACGAAATTATTTTAAAAATTTTAAATTATATAGTGTATAAATTTTACAGACTTCGGGTTTATATAAAGTTCTGAAAATATTCATAAAAAATTGATTTAATTTTATTCATTAATTTTTATATTGATATTTTACAAAAACAAAATAAAAAAATAAACAACAAAATTAAACCTGGTTAAAAAAAAAGTCATCGTGTGAATTGTGAAGTGAACAGAAGTTTCCATTTGATGGATAACCAGATTTTATTTATGAATTATTTTTCTAGTTTGTAAAGCTTTTAACATATAATTTCTTCGAATTGAAAAAAATGTCTGTGTCCTTATCCTCATTTTCCATATTTCTGAATAGAAAATTATTATTTTGAACTACCGGAGCATAGTACATATTAGCAACATAAAATAATACATACATACATATGTATACACATTTATGTTGTGATCACAATAAAAAAGTTAATGTCATGACAATAACAAAAAAAAAATATTTTATTCTTGAAGTGCAGCAAAGTGCGAAGATATTTTACAGCTCAAGAGGGTAATAGAATTATATATATATACATATAAATACATCTTTGTTTTAAAAAAGAGAAAAAAAAAAGTAAAATTATCTTTCCCCATCGCAATTTTACACATTTTATTGAACTTTGTAAGTGCTTTTCTTATTATAGTATTCAGATGAAAACAGAAAAAAAAAGAAAATGAAAATCGTCGAGAGCCATGTATCATGTGAAGAGGAAAAAATTATGAATTTCCTTCTTGTAGGAAAATTTTTATTTCACTTTTTATGGACAATAACCTTTCATAAGGTATATACGTAGAGTATTTTTTTTTTAATATAATATTTCACAGTTTTTTGCACAAAAAACGAATAGATTACGCCATAAATATATATTTACTTCGCTATGGGTTTGGAAAATTTATCTATTTATAGTTGATTTTTTTTGTTTTTGTTATGGATTGATGTATATCAAAAACACTGAAAAATAATTTTAGGATAACAATATATCCTGAGGATAATATAGTTTGGTTAGGACACATCGATTTAACACATTATAGTTCACATCTTCGAAGCTTTGAACTGTAGAACTAAAGCCTTGTTCGCATTTGGTAAGTAATTTAGTCGAGTGGCATGTAGTAAGTCAACTCACCAAAAGTTGTTCGTACATTAAAGTGTTGAATTTAGTGGGTTAAGTGGATTCAGTGGTTCTCCTCGCCCGAAAAATTAGAGTAAAGTGAGTTCAGTGTTTAGTCGAGTAGTTCAGTCACTACTCGACCAAAATGTTAAAAAAAATATTTTTTTCTTATTCCGCCTTATTCAGATTTAACTTATTCGATGAATGAATATTCGTATCAGTGTAAGCACAAAATATAATTATGCTCAACTCATTAGTTCAAAGTAAATTCCACAGTTGTCTAAACATCTAAAACATCTAAATAACTGACATCATTATATATTGTGATGATGGTAGCCAAGCGTTTTATTAATTAACAATTAGTTAATGAAATGTTTCTACAATTTTCTTTATTTTATTAAAATTGAAAGAACCAGTAAAAAAATTAGTAAAAAATTACCACACGCAAGCTGTAAAGAAATGAAAAGAAAAATAATCAAAATGTCATTTCAAATAATAAAGTAAACATAACAATAATGTGTTAAATTTAATGATTATTAAAATTAAACAGCATTTTATGTTTTTTTTTTCTTGCGTAAATTATGTACACAAATAATAACCATAACTATGTTGACTTAAATTTTTCTTTATTGTAATTATTTATCAAATTATTATAAACGATAGTTTTGCCTTCACTAGACATTTATTGGAATTTTTTTTTCCTCATTATGTTAAATGATATACCTTACTAAAGAATTCTCAATTTCCTTCATAAAAATATCATGTAGAATTTATGATATGATGAACATAAGTAATATTTTTATTATGTCATAAATTAATATTAAAAGGCTTTTATCTTAAGTATATTATAAGATTATAACACATTTAATTCAAAAAAGAAAGTATTTATATATATAATGATAATATTAGAATATGCTAAAAGTGAATAAAGCATATCATATACACGCATGTACTTATACTACAAAAAACATTTGCATTCGTGTAAAAGCTTAGCCTTTCCATCTTCTGTAAATATATCGATCTTCCTGTATAATAATAATATCAACTTAATATCAACTAAACTTCAGCCTTTCTACGAAATTTCTTGAAAAAGTTTGTGTTTATACGTTTTTAAGTCTTGTTCAAACAACCTTTGGTTCTTAAGTAAATTTGAGTAAGTCAAGTAAGTTTTTGAGTTTGACCACAAAATAATTACAATATAGAGATCTACTATCTATATAGTATATAGATGACTTGTTATAAAACTGAGTTCGTTATGAACAACAACAAACAGGGTTTTATAACCACAATCTTAACAAATATAAATAAAAATAAGTCTAATTCTAAATCGATTTTATCGACCTAGAATAATATTGTTCCAGGATCCTCCATGTTGTTAATGTATGTCTTTTTACAAATTTTATTTTATGTTACCATGGGTCTTTTCTCGACATATTTAAGTGACTATACTATATATATAGTATATACTATATAGTTTATGTACTTTTTGACTTATTTTTCTCAGTATTTAACAAACTTTATAAAATTCAGTTTCTACACGTTATTAGCATAGTTAATGACAAATAAATTAATTTTTAAGTAAAAATAATTTTGACAAAAAAAAAAAAGGAGTTTAACTTTACCCCTCCCTTTAACATTTGTGGAACATTCTTTTATACCTTTTTTGAAGACATTTTTATCATCTTTAATTCCTATTTTTAAAAGAAGAAAGAATTACGTACAATTCCAAAAACAAATAAGTTTACAAAAAAAAATTTTTTTTTTAAAACCCTCAAAGGAAGAAAATTATTGTCATTTTTTTTTTTTTTTACTTTTTATTAGGTATTATTTAATAATTTGTTTATTTTTAAAAATAAAGATGAAAAAGCTCAAAGAAAAACATTTTTCATTTTTTTTTTATTAGAAGAATAATGATAAAAAAAAATGTCTCAAACAGTCCACAAGGAACAATAAACTCGACGACATTATTTTAGGTTCAGAGTTTTAAGGATAACAAACATTATGGTAATCTGTCATAATTGGCACTTATTTAAATATATACATATTATAAAAGAGTTTTAAAGGGAGAGAAATGTGAGTCCTTGTAGTAAGTCTTATAGTTTGAGAATAGGTGGGCAATCATACTAATATATTTCATTTATCAAAACATTTTTAAATATCTGATCAATAATCGATGACGAATCAGCTATAAAATATAAAATAAAGATTATAAATAAAACTGAATTCTTTACTGGCAGTATGTGCTCAAAATATTGCATTTATTATTAAAAATATAATAACTTATACAAAAATCGGTAGGAAATGAATTTTGAAAAACTTGCTACACTAAAATTATTTATAGTTCTAGCAAAAAATAAATTAAAAAAATCAAGTACAAGCAATTTTTTCTTGCTATGTTAAATATCTTATCTTGTTAAAGTCATCTACTAGTTGCATTTGACCTGTACTTGTACATACTATGTGATATTCGGAAATTATAGTTGCCGAAGAAATGACACACGAATGAACATTAAACTCTACAAGAACAGGAATTCTGTATACTAAGCTCTCAAACATAGAAGATCTAATTTAAAAAAAAAAATTTAATTATACGGTTTACTTAATAACAACATTAAATAACGATGTCAACGTAGTAGAAACGATAAATTTGCTGTTCTTAGCTATATGAAGGATGTACATTTTGTGATGACTTCATCATTCTATAGCTAAACTAATTTTTTTTAGCAATAAAGAAACTATTTAAATTATTATTGTAAACTTCAACATTATTTGTGTAATAATTATAATATCGTTGTTTTTGTGAAACTATTCATCACAACTCATTATATTCACATTAATATCTTTTGTCTTTTAATGATTCGTATTAAGCAAAAAAATAAAAAATTAAATAAAAAAGTCTTACAAAGTAAAAAATTTTGAAAAGGAAAATAATTTACGAAATTTTTAAGAAAAAGGTAAAAAGAAATTTACATTCAGAAACAAAACGGATTCAAATTATTTTTACAAAGAGACAAAAAACTTGCAAAAAAAAAAAAAAAAACATTTTTATAAAATAAAAAATTATGACAAAAAACTAAAATAATGTTCGATAAATCTAGGCTAAATCATAATTAAATTAACAGTTTTTAAAAATTAAATTTTTTTTTTGAAATTATGAAAATTTTGTAATTTTAAACGTCCCATGAAATATCAGACCAGCCCCAGTCAGCCAAGAGTTCTTCTGCAATACAATACTATAGAGATTTTTTAATGTCATTTGTGGAACTAACTTTTCTGAACAATTCACACTATCAAAAGCTAACAATTTCATTGAATTGATGTATATTACACTCAATGTATGTTAAAACAATTTTTTGGATTATTATATGCTACGAAGAGATTAACCCGAGAACCCAATAAAACCATAAATAAAATCGATTTAGTATTAATAAAAAATCTAAAACTATATTTACTTTGGCTTCTAGAAGAAGTTACTTCAAATTCTTTAAGCAGTGATTGGCATATCCGGTCCGCTAGTCTTCAAAAATGGACTATACTTATAGTTTATTGTTCGCCTGATCATAAACCACACTCTCCATATAACTTTTTGTTTTCATCAGCATTACACTTGGCATGAACATTGTCAAATTTCAATGTAGAGATAAGAGATAAAAAATTTGGAATCTCGTCGGATATCCGAAAATAATGCCCTTTCCTTATCCTATAGATATAATTAAAATTGGCATTCAAATTTTAGAAAATATACCAAAAATTGCCTATTTGTTATATTAAATGCAATAATTAATTTTACTTTCTCTTAGTAGCAGGAACAATTATTTACTTCTTATAACAACATAAAATTACAATTACGAGACCATCATATATCCTTGTTTTACTTTCATTTCATATAATAAAAAAAAACTAAATGAGAATTTAAAAAAAAAAGCATTAAAACATTTTTTTAAATATTTCTTTTTAGCAAGTAAATGGTTTTCCGTAAAAAAAAATTTTGCTTTACTTTTCAAAACTAAAAAAAGGATATAAATACCATACCTACCTTTTTTTAATAACTCGTAATGCTAGAGATAGAGTCGACGTAATTCACGCGCGTGTACGCACGTAAAAAATCAAATTGTATGAAAATGTATGAAACCGGCTATACGCAACGACGTAAAACGTAGCTTACGCGCGTAAAAGTTGAAATATTTTAACTTTCCCAGTATTTTACGCCGTACATTGTGGAAATCATTTGTTTATAATTGTGTTGTTTATTTTGTTGTAATTAGAAAAAAAAATTGTGTTGTTTATTTTGTTGTATTTAGAAAAAAAAAAAAATTTTACAAACAAATAATTATTTAATAAAATAAAAAAGTTCATAAATATAATTATATTCAAAAATAAAAATTAAATAATTATTTATTGCAAATTTATTAAAATTTTTTATGTTTTATTAAGTTATAAATAAATTAAAAAGCATTATAAAAATATTACAAACAGAATATTTTTATAATGCTTTTTAATTTATTTATAACTTAATAAAACATAAAAAATTTTAATAAATTTGCAATAAATAATTATTTAATTTTTATTTTTGAATATAATTATATTTATGAACTTTTTTATTTTATTAAATACAATAATTAAAAACTAAAAGATAATAATTAAAAACTAAAATTACTTAAAAAAAATTTTAAAGAAAAAATAATAATTAAAATAAAAATTGGATGACATTTTTCTCTTTTGTTTTTCGCATGTGAACGGCGTTGAGCATAACAGGTAAAAAAAACAGGTTTTTTTTATTTTTTTTACGCGCGCATACGCGCGTGAATTACGTCGACTCTATCTCTAGCATAAGACGTAATATCTCTACATGTATTTTATGTTTGTATTTGAATATATAATTTTTTTTTTTTTTTTGGGAATGCAATGTCATAATTTTCTCTTTAATAAATTCTTGTCACCGATATCATGTACATAATACTTAAACATATATACATTTTTTCGTAAATTAATTAAAAGTTTTGTTCAAAGATTCGGAAGTTTGTAAATTTTAGCACATCGAAAATAAATTTATTGCAACCCAACTACGTTTGAATTATGTTATTCTTATAACGTAAGCCTATCAAATTTTAAAATTTCAAGGCACTTGGTTGCAGAGAATTTGACAGACTATATCATTTCCTAAGAATGGTTCACATCCAAGACGAAACCATATTCTATATAAAATTTGTTTAATTTTAAGCGAATTTCTCTAAAAAAAAAAATCTCATTATAGCCTAATCTTAATTTCGAAAAAGATTGAAAGAAAGATACTATTATAAATTTTTCATTTTTTTTTTTTAGAAAATTTTCTTTATAAATAATGTCCTAACAAACCCTATAAAATCGTTGACAAGCAAGTTATGTTGCATTTATGATTTTAAGGATAAAAATCCTTTTTAGGAACAGAAAGAAAATTTTCTTAAAAAAAAAAAATTGTTAAAATATTTATCTTTCTTCATTCTTTTGAATGCAAAAACTTTCTTTTTTTTTTAGTATCTTTTGAAAATGAAAACTTTTTCAAGTAACTACAAGTTTTTTTTTTTAATTAAATCATTATTATTCCACTTTAATAAATTTTCGAAACAAAATTCATTCATTCATTATCGTAATGTTAATTTTTTTTTTTCTCCTTATTTCAGTTGATTTTGATTGGAAATTTTTTCTTTCATAATTTCACAGTTTAAAAAATAAATTTTTTTTAACTTGTTAAATAAGTAGTAAATTTTAAAATGTTGGACCAGATTGGGTGGAATTTCTATATATAAAAATATAAGTTTCATTAATAGCAAATATATTTTGTCAGATAACTAGTTCAAATGCCAATATTGTCAGTCAGTGGTAATAATCAGGACCAACGAGTATATAACTTAACCTAACCTAATAAATACTACTATTGCTATAAATTTATTCGAATTATTGCCATTCGAATGAAAAATTTACAATTAAAACAATATTTGACATCCCCAGGAAAAAATTGTTGTGTTAATATATTTATGAGATACTCACAACTTTGGTCTATATGTATATTGAATATTATGCTCGGAATTTAAATAAATTTTCTCAAATTTTTTTCAATGTTCTCGACAATTTTTCCAATGTAATCTCTGCGAAAGCGATTGGGATTTGGTTTTTTGTTTTTCTGTCCAGATATTATATATTTGAGAAGTTTTGTTATGTCACTTTTCCCAAAACAACACAAACTTTAGTTTGTTTGACGATTTTTTAATGAAGATTAGATTTGTTTTTTTTTTGTTTTCTGCCCAGACAATATTTATGAAGTTTTGAGAAAATAATATAATTTTAAAATGACGAGAATAATAAAAAACCTTAAAACAAAAATAAATAGAAAATAATATTTGTCAATCATTTTGACATTTTTTTTAACTAAAAGAAAATTTTAATATAACATTCAGCATATACATATCTACATAAATTTTAATTTCACTTTTTATGCAATGTTTTTTTAATGTTTTATTTAAAAAAAAACAAAAACAGAAAATTTTATAATTACAATCGTTATCTAATTTTGTACATCACTTTAAAAAAATAAAACAGAAAAAGTAAATAAATAAATAAATAAATGAAAATAAAAATGAAAACAGAAATAATTTTTTTTTTTTTAAAAGAAAATATTCAGGTTATTTTCTCATCCGTTTTCACTTCATTGAAAAGTAAAAACAAAAAAAAAAAACAGAAAATTTGTATAAAATATTTAAAAGGATTTCTTTTTTTTTTGAAAAATTTTCCTTTTCAAATAGAAAAATAATTAGATTTTTATCGTTAAATAAATACGAAAAAATTTTTTTTTAATGTTTTTATATTCAAAAACTTACAAAATTTTAAATTTTTAAATAGAGGTTCACAGTAAAATGCTCTCAATTGCAATTTTCTTTAGTAGTTTAGTAATTCGCAAGAAAAAGAATATTAATAATCAGTTTTTTTTAAATTTCTTTCACCTTGATCTCATTTGAACTCGTGAAATCATGTCATGCCCTTTTGAAAGAGCGATAAAGTCAATTGATTTCTGTGCTATTATTTTCCTATACATCGATCACATATTGACATAACCATCAATGCCTAAAAACAGCCTTAAACGATGGTTACGAATGTTATGATCAAAGAAAAAACACAGATGATGTATTTTCAAAACATCTATAACATCTATAACATCTATAAAAATTTAAAATGAATTGAGATACAAGTTTCTGTGATATGAAAAGCAAAATTGATACCGTCAGACTATAATTAGTTCAGGCAAAAACGTTTCAGATTTTAAAAACATTTAAAAAAATTCACAAAATAGTGATTTCTAAAAAAGTAAAATTATTTCTAATGTTTTATAAAAATTTATGATTAAATATGAATTATCTATCGTAGAAAATTTTATAGAACTTGCTTGCCCCAAAATTGATAAAAGCATACATTTATGTAGGAATGCAAATTTTTCTAAATTCATTCTGAACTACAATTTTTCAATGAAATTTGAATTAAATATGGATAAACCTGCTGTCCTAGTTTAATATATATATTTTTCCATTTCTATTCTAAATTCTTTTAAAGTTTTATAGTTTTTTATAAATCCAAAATAAAAAAAAATAAAAAACAAGATTTTATTACGATAATTTTTCTCATAAATATTTTTATTTGTTTATACATTGTCTTTTGAATTTTATTTTTCATTTAGAAAATTTCACGAAATAAAATACATGAACCGATAAATTCTCGACTTTTAGAATTTTATTGAAAAATGCACACAAATAGGACTCTAACTATTTTTTTTTTAAATAGCGGAAGGACGCAAATAAAACAAATAATTTTATTATTTTTATGACCTATTTCGCGAGGGTTTTTTAAAGCTATAATATTCAAAATTGACTATGAATTGAAAACAGAAATTTCGTAAGTTCTTATTAAAATAAGGATAGACTTGTTTCCTTTTTTCCATTAAGAAATTTATTAAAAATTTACCAGACTAGTTCGTGGACGATTTCGAACTGCAATATAACCACAAATGAGATTCCATGCAAACATATTTTGTATAAATATGTTTACTCTTTTAATACATGGTTGGTCCCTAAAAAGCATATAATAATTTAGTAATGGGTAATTTACTATAAATGCTCCAATAAATAAATTTATGTTTTCTAAAGCAATAAAATTTATTAAAAAATTATATAAATTTAAGAGTTGATTTAAATTACAATAATATCTTTTAAAATAAAATAGAACTAAACATATAATTTAGTAATCATCCAAAACAAAATTATGATTTTAATGATGCATGTATGAAGGATTTATTGGATCTTAAATCATAATTTAATACTTTTTTTTTTCTTCTTTATATTTTAGTATCAATTTAAAATAACTTTACCGCCTTTTTTAACGTTAAGATAGTACCTATAACTAAATAATAATAATTTTAGTAGGTGTGCTATGTGGCACACAATATAATTTTATGAGACTATATACCATATGGGAATTTTTTTAAGGAAAGAATTTATGTTAAAAAAAAGCAATCTGATTATAAAAGAAGATATACCTACATTTCATTTTTCACATGAAGATAAAGCTAAAAAAAACAACAAAATTGGAAATGTATATAACAAGTCAGGAATCACAGACAAAAAATTCGATTAACATAAATTATGACCATTGCCCTTAATATTCTACAAAAACTCAATTCTATATAGAGTCTTCTAAAACTAAAAGTAATTCATTTTTATCTATTTGAAATATTTAATATACTAAACAATTTGGGATATCAAAGAAGCTATAGTGAGATGAGATCTATGGAACATTAGTGGCTGACGGTGGTAGAACAAAGATAAATAAGTGGAAAGAAGTATACCATTCTGATTTTTTCGGTAATTCTGATTAGTTAGTAAGTTGAAAATCCAATGAAATGAAATTCAGAGAAAAATAAAAATTCCGACAAATGTTACTCCGATAAAACGTGGCCAAATTAAAATTCTCACATCCCACATTACGGGCGTCATCGATAAACCAATTATTGGAATACTTGAAGCCGGAGATATTTTGGAGCTGAAAATTAGTGTGGTGTTCAAAAACGCACAAATATTCTTATTAGATACCTTCTTGGATAACTTTCGATGCATATTCAATACTATTGCAAAATTCTGATGAAGTAAAATTTTCAATGCAACTTGAATACCAGGACTAATTATTTCAAAAAAAAAAGCTGAGAGTGATGAGATTGTATAATATTGATAATTTTAAACTCAATGGAATTATTAAATTTTAACATTATTTTTGTTTTGGCATATTAAGGAAAGCAATAAAAATTTATTATAGTGATTTGCCAAAATATTTTTTATTATTTTTTGTAGTACCTTTTTTCACCTACATGCATCGGTATATGTATGTAACTTCTATATCAACAAAATTTTACTTTCAATGAACCTAAATTTTTGTGAGTTTCAAATTTTGTTTCCAACTTGTTTTGAAAGAAAAAAAAAAACACAAAAAATTTAATATGTTAGCCCAGATATCAATCTTTTGCATAAATTTACCAAGATGGGTATTTTCAAAACAAAAAAAGGTGGAGAACCATTTTTTATGTTATATTTTAATTTTTGCCAGACATTTAAGAGTCATAATGAATTATCCTGATTTTTTTTTTTATTTTTGTTTTTCAAATTATCATAATTTAATATACCAACGTGATGCTTGACCTTCAATTTTAATGTTAAAATTGTCAAAAAAAAAATATGGACGGATATATGCAAAGGGTGTTTGAGAACAGAATTTTTTTTTGAATGTTATTTATAAAAAAAAGGTGCATAATTTTACAAAGTGTGTCTTCTTAGCCATAGCTATATATTTTACTTTAAAAGTTACAAGCTATGAAAAAAAATCTGAATTTACATGCATAATGTTTTAAAAATGTTACAAAACAATTGGAAGTAGAGACTCTTTTGCAACTAACTTATATTATAGTGTGGTTGATACTTACTAAGTCCAAAATTATTGGACGATAAAAATCAGAATTAATTCGTAATTCTTTCTTCTATTATACTTAATTTAAGATGAATTAAAAAGTTGAAAGAAATAGCTAATGCGACAAAAGTTAATTTCTATATTTTGACAATTCAAAGATTGTTTAATGCGGAGTGGCTATAAATCAATTTCAAATAACAACTGGTCCACCTGTAAAGCTTTCATAAAATTTATGCTGCACAATTACTTCTGAAACTAAACTAAGAAATAATTCTAGAAAAAAAAAATAAATTAAATTAAAATTCATTCCTTCAAAATGTAAATAAATATTTTTTTATTTTTATTTTTTAATCTTGTTAATTTCATCCTGCAAAACTTAACAAACAAAACAAAATAAAAAAATTTAAAAAAACACCTAAAGTAAGTTGAATCAAAAGATTTTATTTTTCTTGTTGATCTCTCACGTTTTGAATATTTTCACTACACTTTAAATACAAAATCACATGACCGTGACCACCATCACTGTCTAATATTTTTTTGAAAAATCTTAACACTGAAAAAAAAACCTACGATTTTAAACTTTGCAAAGAAGTAACTTTTAAAATAAAATATGCATTAATTTTTGCACAATTGAGAAAATAAATTCTCTCAAGATACACAAGGCTTCCACAGGATATACGACGGTCAGAGGGAAGAAAATTATTATAGAAATTCTATTTAGCAGCTAAATATGTCCTATATGTTTGAATTAGAAAAACGACGAGTCTCGGTGGATTCTTAATATATTGTTTTTAATACTTTTATTTAAATTTTATGCAAACAAAAATATTCAAAACTTTTCTAAGTTATTTTTTTTCTGCATTTTTAAGCCAATGGTATTAACTAACAAATTATGAAAACGAAAAAAAATTAAAAGAAAAAAAAATCTTTTTTTTTTTCTTATAATGTTAAAAGTTAATGATGGCCTTATGATTGAGTTTTTTTTTTTTTTTTCTGTTATTATTACTTTTTCTTGAATATTTTTTTTTCCATCATCATCGTTCCATATATTACAAAAAATTCATTTTAAATTTTGATTGCATTCAAACCATATAATTTTGGTATGATGCAGTTTCGATGTCGTAATAATATGTTCACCTTAAGAAAATTTATTCACTTAAAAAAAAAAAAAGAAACAAAAACTTTCAAATTCTTCTAATAAAAAATAAATAGACAAGAATTATTATGTAGTTACTATCATAAACTTAAGGTTTATTCTAAAGATATTTGACTCTGCACAAAAAATTTTTGCAAAGTGGGAAATGTCACAATTTAAAAATTTTAAAGAAAACTTATGTTATTTTGAATTAGTTACTTAATCTTCAATGATTATCATAGTGGCAATAGTACGGTCAAACTAATAAAATTGAAGGAATGACAATTCTATTTAAGAAAAAAGAAGATTGTTATAACTCTGAATCCATATTATCGGATATTTGCAAAAATGTTGGTACAAGATACAGTTACAGCAAAAGAAGTTAAATTTACCAATTACAATCAATTCTTTTTTTTTAGTAAAACTATTCTATCTCAAATTATAAAATTGAGCCCAATGGGAATATTTGTCCTAATCGTTTGATTAAATACAGAGAGTATATTAAAAAGCTAAACAAAAAAACTTAAAAAAAAACTTAATGCTTAAATCAGCTAAAATAAATAACTTTCAATTTTGTTTTTATTTTTAAGTGGAAAATCTTTAGAAAATTAAGAATATTCATTGATGAAGAGCAAAAAAAAAAAAATTTACAAAATGACATAGTAAGACAATTTTAATGTGACGACAGTAAAGAAATATTTATGTATATTCATCACAATATATAAAGAAATTTTCAATAAATTAATATACAGCATACATCAATTCTGCATTACATAAGTATGTAATAAAAAATAAATATTATATAGATAGTCATATTTATAATATATAATTAGATAATGCAATAAATTTATGTCAAAATAATGCATAACGTTTTTCTTCTAATAAAAATCTTTAAAAAAAAAAAATTACTTAACATTACTTTTAACTTTTTTTGAATTTCGTTTCTCTTATAATGTTAAACTGGCTAGAATAGCCCAAGGCCTATCACGTTTTCTTCTCTTCTATACATTCTTAAAATATATATATTTTTTTTTAACAATAATTCATTTCAATGAATTTAAAAAAAAAATAACTAAAAACAAGTTATGTAAAATACCGCGCGATTAAATCATTTTGCACCATTAAAATTGCATTCTAAACGCGATAGAATTTAGCTTTTGGATCAACGATTATGGAGATATAATATTTCAGGAAATATTTAGTTTTTTTTTTTTTGTATTATATATATATAAATGTAAAAGATTACGAATATACGTAGTTATAGTGTTAGGAACATTATGGGTTCTTGAAAATTTTGACGTTCCAATGTATTTTATAAAATCCCTGATTCCCTGAGTTAAAATAAAAAAATAAGGACACAATGTTTTCGAAAGATTTTTGATTTATTTTTTACGAATTTATAGGATGCACATTATTCATTGTTTTTTTTTTCACAAATATTATAACTATGTATAATATTTAATATTTAGTTCATTTTAACTTTTTAAATCAAAATTAAGAAAATGTGTAACGTATACAATTAAAAATTTAAAGCATAAAATTTAAAATAATTGTAATGTTAAAATTGCACTTTCGCTACTTTTATGCTAACCAACATTAACTTATGTAGGGGTAGGTATACATTTAAAAAACCTTCTCCTCAATTAATTCTTAGTATGAAATTCAGGCGTTATGTAAATTTTAATAATACATACATCTTGGTAAAAAAAAATATATAAAATAAAAAAAATAATAATATGCTTTTAAAACTGTACATAATATTTATAACCAAAGCACTAACTATTACATCCTACTAAAAACAAAATTTCCGTTTTCCAGGAGGTACCAAATGAATGTACTGAAATTTTAAGAATTTTATTAATTATTCGCTCTCTTGAGCCATTAGAAAGAAAAATTTTACAAGATTAAATTTAAATTTTGTCTGGATTTAAGTTTTTCCTCTGAAACATTATCTAATAAATCTAATAAATAAAAATGAAAATTCTCTGTTTCTCTGTTTCTCTGTTTCTCTGTCCTCAATTACGCCTAAACCGCTGCGCCGATTTGCCTGAAATTTTGAACTTAAGTATCATTGCGGCCCGAGATGGTTATAGAGTACTAGAAATTTTGATCCGAGGCCCCGGCGGGGGGGGCTACCTTAGAAGCTGTTTTTGAAATTTAGGTATATTCCAATAAAATATAGTAGCGTTGGACCCGAGAACTTTATTTAAAAACTGGATGTTGAGAGGCCCCCAACCGTTGTCCCAGGGTTCAATTGGGGGGGCTATACAACAAAATTCGAAATTTTGAAATTTTGAAGTTAAGTAGCCCTGGGACCTGAGATGGTCCGAAGCCTCGACGGGGGGCTACCTTAGAAGCCGGATTTGCAATTTAGGTATATTCCGATAAAATGTTGTAGCGTTGGACCCGAAAAGCCTATTTAAAAACTCGATGTTGAAAGGCCCCCAACCGTCCCAGGGCTCAATTGGAGGGCTATACAACAAATTTCGAAATTTTTAAAATTTTGAAAATAAGGAGTCTAGAGACCCGATTGGTTATATTTTTGATCTGAGGCACCGACGGGGGGCTACCTTAGAAGGCGGTTTTGCAATTTAGGTATATTCCGATAAAATATTATAGCGTTGGACCCGAATCGACTATTTAGAAGACTGCATGTGTTAAGGCACCGGGGAAGTGTTTATTTAACAAATTTTGAAATTGTTTTTGTTTGTGCACGAAATCTGGATTAACGCGTTTTGATATTAATATAAGTTCGGGACTACCGTGCGAAGCCGGGAATTTCGACTAGTGTTATATAAAAGTATTAAAATAGTATTAAAATATTTTTCGGTAAAACGTTTAAAAATCCAGCTAATAGATGGAATGACATTTTAGGAACAAAATGTTTATATACCCATCATTATTTCCAAAAGAAGAATTACAATTAAAACAATTATTTTTTTTTTCTCTTCAGAAGGTACGAAAATAGTTACCAACACCAACTATAAAAAAAAAATTTTTCATTAAAATAATGTTTAAAGAGTCCTTTCCTTCTCATTATTTTAGAAATTAAAAAAACTGTATATAAATTTTAGTTTTGTTTTTTAAAAAGCTCATATTTTTCATATTTTCCACTATATATTTTACTTAATGTGATTTGTTAATGCCTGATATCTATATAATGTGTATGTAAAACAAAACCTTATAGACAAAAACATATTTTTCTATATAATTCATTGAAGTAAAACGATGCATTTTCTGTGTGAAAAATCATCATTTTTGTAATATGAAATTATCGCATTTACAAGCATATTTCTATAGGATTTCAAAAAACAAAAAAAAAAATAAACAGAATTTTCTTTTCTTTTTCGTTATACATTATTTCATAACACTGATAAAATTATTTTGAAAATATTGTTAAATAAAGTTAAAGATCTTTTGACTATCCAATAGGTACAAAATGGTTTGGACTAGTTAAAAATAATGAATAGTGTTAGTTGTTAAATAAATATGTATGTGACATAAGTGTATTTAAAATTGAATATTCAACGTAAAAATAGACTGTCCAAGAGTTCTTTATCCTTGTGAATGAACGTATATACAACATAATTTAAAACATAATTTACTATAAACAAAATTCGTTATAAAAAAAAATATGAATTTTAACGAATTTTGACCATAGCAACTTCTAATGTAAAATTAAAGATCAACCTACAGAGAAAAATTTTTCCAATAGAATTTTAGATTAGCCATTGTTGTGCCTTTTCATTCATTTATAATTCAGTTTATTCCAATATCAATATAAAAGCAGCAATTTAGGTACAAGAGCTTTATTGCTTTTGTCTGTCGATATTAATTTATCCAAAAAAAGATTAATTTAAAATCTATTATAATATTGATAAATTTCATATTACAAAACTATTATAAAAAAAAAATTTCAATTTTATTTACTATTATTAGACTTTTGTGTTTCGGACAATTTACCTGATATTTTAAAATACTTAAATTAATGCAATTTTATAATTAATTTTTAACATAATTATAATTATTATAAATTAATCTAAAAAATTAATATGTAATCCTATTATTTTTTTTTTCAAAATAAAATTCTATATTATTTATGTATACTATTTATTATATTGCATACTATATTATTTCAAATTTTATGAATTTTATATGAATAAACAATTTAAAAACGTGAACGTAATTTAATTACATTAACTCAGTTTTTTTTTTTCATTGAAATAAAAATAAGTATGTACATTTATATAAAATTAATGATTTTTTTTCACTTCTTAATATATACGAGTACTATGCAAATTATAAGGTAACCTTATAATTTGTATTATAAAAACAAGGTGGCTAAAAAATGCTAAGCAATTCAACTCTAAAAGTTTTAGCAAAAAAAAAGAGTACAATGAAATATTTCAATATTTTTAAAAAATTTTCAAATCATGATCGTTTTATAGTAAGTAATTATGTTATTAGCTGAGTGTTCAATTTTCCCTACAACACTTTCTATTATCACTCTATTCTAGTTTCATAGTAAAAAATAAATATTTATTATAAGGCGTCGAATTTAATGTAATACTATATGTACAACGTTCTAGTTTTTGAAATTTAACAGATAAAACCTGGTTAAGGTTAACTAAGCATACAATACATATGTGCAATGCACAATGCATATGAACAATGTACATACATATATATCCTATTAAATATTCATTACACAGAATTGGTTTAAAAAAGGAAATCAGGTCGATTGTTTGAAAACTTTACATTCAACGTTAATTCAAAATTGGGTATACCGTATACATATATATATTTAAAATGAAAAAATTAAAATACCTGACTAATATAGACTAATCACAAATGTTAACCCAACCATTAAAGACTTTTTAAATAGGAGTTCGAAAATTTCTAATCCAACGCGAAAATTAAATTTCATGCTAATTTTTTAATTAACTTACTTCAACCTTCTAGAATTATTATATAAAAAATGTTCTAATTAGTTTTTCTTAAATACTGACAAATTCTCTAATGTAAAAAATTATTAAATAATGCTGTAATAAATTAAATAAAATAAACTCATAAGTACTGACTTTAATTTATATTTAAATTTCAATTCAATGCTTGTGAGCTTAATATTTTTTCACTCTTTTACAATGTTTTTTATAATCCTAAAATAAAAAAAAAAAAATCAATTTTTATGGAAGACTGCAACTAAATGATTATTCTTATTTCGAAACACTTTCTGCAAAATGATTATTTTTACGATAAGTTTTATAAGTTTTTTTTGTAGATCAATCTATAATTCCTTTCGAAATTTTGTTTAAAATAAATAAAAATTTTAAGTTCTTTAAATCATTTCTTTTAAAACCTTCGAAGAGGACAAAATCTATTTTTGCAAAAATTTCAAGTTTGTAATTGTTGTCGTTGATTTTAATCGAATAAGAGTGATAAGTTCTAAAATTGTTATTATGTGACATCTTATAAGAAGTAAGTTAAGTTGGAAAATTCCGTATTATGCGAATATGAAAAAGCTTATTGTGACAGGTTGGATTATACAAATTTTGAAACCATACAAATTTGGTATACTAACATTCGCTTGAAAACTTGAAAACAAAAAGTGAAAATCAATTGGGCAAATTTTAGATTCATACACTGTCATTGATGTGTTTAGGTTTTATAACGTGATACAAATGAATGCATAGATCAAGATCCAAATATTTACCAAGATAATTTTTTTTTTACAAAACAGCCTTCAATTTTATGGTTCTCTAAATATTAATAAAAATTATTTTTTTTTATTTTATAGAAAAATGTATGTACATCAATTAAAAGAGAAATTCTATAATTGGACTTCTAGAAGCTTTACGAACTTTTTTCATATAAAATAAAATAAAACAAAAATTATGTTTTTGAAATAAAATGCAGATTTTAAGGAAAATGTAGAAAACAAAAAACTACCGGCTTATCGACATAGTTTTTATTTTTCTGAATTTGTGAACATCCAACATGCATAAAAACGTACCATAAACTTTTTTTAACATTTTATTTATTTTTTTCTTTTATATAAAAATAAAATAATATAAACTCATTTTTATTTTCTGGTACATAAATTACAGAATTAGAAAATTTTATTAACTTTAACTTTTCATGTAACTAGGTATTTACTCTTTAAGGAAAATTACCAAAATTGTTTTGAATCTAGTGGTGCTAGCTTTTTTTAGATGTCTTAAGCGGTGGAAAAAATTTATCATTATGTGAAATGGGAAAACTTTAAACGAAAATATATGAAAAGAAATACACCAACCTATGTGATAGCCTTGATTGCCTTATCGTTATACCTAACAATAAGTAAAGATTAGAGGTATTATGAAGTATTCCGTTCCGGATTGGATGCATAGAAAAATATTATGTTTATTGATTTCATATAGAAATGTTATCTAGACATTTTAATTTAATTTTTAAATTTATAATAACGTGTTATACTACTTACTTAATTTTATTTTATTTTTAATTTTCAGTTAATCATCGAAACCAAACATCTGATCAGGAAGCTGTAAATGAGAATCAAGCCCAAAGACCATTGAATAACAGAAGTCGTCCAATTTCTAGTATTTCTGATTTATTTCTTCATAGCAATCGAAATGGTTTTCAACAAAATGATGTACAGGCATTAAATAATAATCAGCCAGTAAATCAAGTAATTAGAGATACTAGAAGCCCACCACCATCATCTTTTGGGGAAAATAGTGTATTAGGAAGTTATAATCCAATAATATCTACACCACCACCGCAATATTCGCCAAGGCGTTATAATCCAACTAGAGCTATACATGTTCAAGTTATTCAACCCGCAAATAGAGAACATCATTATGCAATTTCATCAAGTAGCAGCAGTGATGAAAGCTCAGCTGGCGGCTTTTTTAGATCTAGGAGTGTTAGTTTAGGGAGATCAGTTAGAGGTATGATTTCAACTTTCAGTTAAAAGTTATAATAATAATCATAAATTAAGTTTGAATGAAGTTTGTCTTTACTGTTAGGAATTTTTTTTTAACTTGGGTTTCTCCAATACGTCTTCGTTACAAAAAATGTAAGTCTTATTTTTAAACATATTCTGTTCGCGTTATCTATAAAATTAGTAAATCTTAGAACTCTTAGAAAAAAAACCTTTTCAACTCTTGACTTTTAACGAATATAAGTATGTATTTAGCATTTAAATCTTCCACCAACATCACTTCATTTATAAACTGAATTTTACTTCATTGTTTAAAACAAAGCTTGAGGTAGGTATAATTCCTCGTGGGACAGCCGAGAAAATCGGATAGCATTTATTAGATCCGAACCACTTTTAGAATTCAAAATTTTAAAACCATATTTAATAAACTTTTTTTTTATTTTAGCATCACAGTGTCCAGATCTAGTACATTCATGTACTTTAAACACGTATACGAACCAAATAAGCGACCAAAACGATAGGGACCAACCCTCAATAGCTGATTATGCAGAAATTGATGAATTATGTGTTGAAATTTCGGACTTACAATCAAATTCTCGTTTATTGAATGAAGGTGAAATCAAAAATCGACCAAAATGTTTAAAAGGATCTAATGAAATCAACGGAAACCAACAGGCAATGGGTCAAAATTTAAGCCTCAGGCGACCAAGGATGTCAATGACCTGGGTTTTACGTGACCAGCAACAATCAAATTCATCAAATAACTCAAGTGATTCAAAATCAACAATTAATGAAAAAAAGAAACTCAATAATAAAAATAGTAATAAAATTGTAAGTTGTACTAATAATAATAGTAGTTCTGGGGGAAGTAGTAAAGAAGAACAATTAATAACCGAAAAATACGTCAGTAATTTAAATTTACAAAAAGAACATCAAGAAAAACGCGAGCCATACAAAGACTTATTATTTGTTTGCACACCTCAGAAGCAACCATTTATGCCACCAGATGGTCGCTTTTTTGCATCTCGGCGTCGCAGTGAAATTGGAAAGCGAAATTCTACAGGGCCTTCATCAGCTAAATATGCTGATCGAATTTTAGATAGAACATTTAAGGCTAGTGAGAGTGCTTTTGAAGGATTCATTGATAGGATAGGAGATGGTGCTGCAACAGATGTTACTACAACAAAATGTATGAAGGCGACATATTCAGAGCCATCACTGATTGCGGTAAGTGAAGGAGAACACCGACGGCATAAACACCGAAAACGACGTGGTGAAAGAAATAGAGCCCAACGTTTCGGATATGAAATTCGTAATGTTGATGAATTTTTGTCGAAATGCTCATTAGCTTCTCCTGGGAATATTCCAGTGGTATTATCAACATCAAGTACATTATATCAAACCAGACCTGGAGGCTATCAATTAGAAATTCCTCTTCCACTAGGGATGGTTGTTAATGCGGTTTTCAAAAATGAAAATTGGCTTTATGTTCAAACACCTCATGCTGAAGAAGGTTACGTCGGTTATTCATCCTGTTTACCATTAGGTATTTTACCGCCAGCCCGCTCGAACAAACCTCCACCTTGTTGGGAAACAAATGGTGATATATTTCCCAAACCATGTGGAAATATTACAGATAGCGAAAAGGAATTTAATTTACGTGGTACTAGATCAGATGGTGCTAGAACTCCTCGTCCAAAAAAAACCTCATCTAATCACAGAACTTTTTCCAACGAGCATCGAGTGGATAGATTATATTTGAGAGCTGCTGCTAGTCAACCGAAATTAACAACCGAAAAATCATATCCGGCTCAATTACGGCCTACAAATAAAATGAAACAGCTGCAACAACAGTATTTAGAAAATTCTGTTTATCGATCAACAAATGAGCCGCAACAATATTCTCAGCAGCACATCCAAATTCGTCCAAAAATTATACAAAATCCCTGTGCTAATTTAAATAATAATTGTCAAAATAATTACGATATTAACGGTCAAAATAGTAGTAGTAATAACAATAATAATAACAATAGTAATAATAATAATAATGTTAATAATAGCCCAGCTGGGAATCAAAGTCATCACCATTATGTTAGAAAAAAGAATTTATTGAGGCAAACTTTAGTTGCGATTTCTAATGATTATATTACAGACAATATAACAGTAAATAAAGGCGAAATAGTAACTTTAATGGAATGCCGAGAAAGTAAAGATAAAAGACAATGGTTTTATATTAAAACTCGTGATGGACGAGAAGGTTACATTCCAGCAGAATATGCAGGGCATGGTTTTCTTTAAATTACCACGACAATTCAAAAATTTCGTTTGCGTGGCAATTATATAAGTTAGTTTTGGTAGAAATGTTATCAATAGCATGCTTATATATTCATCCGAAAGTTTCTGGCACGGTTTCAACATTTATATTCAGACTCCGAATATGTCCATTTAACTACTACATAGCGATTTAATTATTTCACTTATGTTCTAAGTGACGTTAGGTTAAATAATATCTTCAAAACAATTTCATTTTTAGCTTTATTTTGCGATATTTGGTTGCTGCATTGAATATGTTCTAAAAAGTTTCCTACCTTTTTCCAGCACTGTTAAGCAAAATAAACTCTACGAGGGATGGAAAAATGCCTGCGTGTGAACTAAAAAAGTTATCGCGAGTATAGAATCAAACCTATAGCACATAATTTTATTATTTATCATTATGGCTTTGTATCTTTGTTAAATTAAGGCAAATTTTATATCCAAAAATTACAAAATCTTCGCAAAGGACTTGAAACATGATAGATGGAAATAATAATTCAGATTAACCAAGCATTATGTTTTCTATTTCAAAAATTATTTCCTCGAATTGATAAGTAAAATATATTATCTCAATGAAATAAAATATCACATTTTTGTCTTAATTTATCAACAAAAAAAAAATTCTTAAAATATCATAAATCATAAGTCTTTAGATTTAAAGATTTGATGAAACGAAATTATCAAATTTATTTCGAATTAAAAAATTTTTTTAATTGCGTAAATTATCCTCTACTTTGTTGTTTGTTGTTTTAAATATTTAAAAATTAATATATAATTATATATAAAATAATATCTAAAAATATTATAAACAAAAACAAAATTATAAGAACTAGAATTAAGAATAATTGTATGTTTGAATAACGTGACGTATTATAAAATTTTTACCAAATTTTTAAAAATAAACATAACTTTATTTCATAGCAGTTAAAATTAGAATCCAAAAAAATAGTAATTTTGAGATTTTCAGATGAAATCAAAAAATTTAATTGAAAATGAAAAAAAAAATGTAAAATAAAACCAATTTTAAAACGAATAAAAAATAAAAATAATTTTTCAAAAGACTTTTAAATTGTTTTTGTTCCCTAAAAAAAGTGTCAAGAAAACAATATTATAATGTCGTTATCTCTTTGAAGTCACCAATTAATTTAGTTGTCAATGGGTAAGAAATCATCTATTTCAATTAAACTTGTAAGGTATTAAGAAACCTACATCTGAACAGAAAATTGGGTTTGCTCGGATGAATCTGAATTAACTAATTAATTAACGTTTTTTCCTTATTTTAAAAATACAAAATATATTTTTGAAAATCTCATCATTTCTCATAAAGATCATTATATTCACTCAGACTACATTACATTTAAAAATTCCCAATTTCATCTACTGAGAATATTTTGAATATTGTGTTCTTAATTTGCCAAATTAACAACTGCATATTGCTATCGTCGAAAAATTTATATTTTTTAATTTTATTTAAACTTAAATTTAATATAATTCTAATTTTCGTACAGCTGAACTGTACTGTCAACATAACGAAAATCATTTAAAATTTGTAAACTATTACTTGTTCCAGCCATTGACATTATTTTCAGTGGTTTTTCCTGCCATACTATGCTGTAAATTGCTGGATGGTCGATCGGTGTTTTAACAACAACATCACCATTGAATGAATACTGATTGACAGTTTTATTTTCACCTGCTATCAAAATCAAATCATCCACAAGCCCAGTGAAATGAACTTTTCCTGGAAACGAAAACTCTTGAGTACATTCCAAAGATCCCAAGTGCCACATAGCTGGTTTTGGTCCACCACCACTTATAAGCCAATCATTTGAAACTGAAACCGAACCTTGAAATTTTCCAAATTTTGGACGTTGAAGTTTCTCATTTTTATAAGGTTCCAATTTGTCTATTGGTTTGGGTTCATTAGTGCACCAAAACAAAATACTGCCATCTTCAGATGCCGAAAAAATACGATTATCTTCAGTACCACCAGTGACACAATGTATATAATTCTGGTGACCCTTAAAATCTCGAATAATTTTCCCATCTTCTAAACTAATCTGATAAATTATGTTATCTCCACAGCCAGCAAATAAAGTATCAGTTTTTTTGTCAATGAACATAGAATTTATATCCGGAGTTTCATTTGATTCAGGGCAAAAGGGTATACGAATTTCCCAACACTGTTTCGATAAAATTTGTTTATGGTCGTTCCATTTATAACCAACGATTTGACCATTATTATATCCAACTAAAAATAAATTTACTTTTTGTAGTATGTATTTTTCTTTTTTTTTAATTAAATTTTTTTAACAATTTTTCACACTTAAAACGTAAAATGTTACTTTCCCTCTTTTTATAAAAAAAAAGGAGGTACACATAGGTAGCTTATACTTTACTTTAGTAAGTTAGGTCTATGCGATTTCAAATGCATAAATTTGCTGCGAAAAATTTCAAGCCTATCAAAAAAGGATTATACCTCCCTATTATTTAATTTATATAGGCATGTCGTTCCAGATTAAGTCAACCTCCCTAAAACTTGTGCTAAGACAATCAGTTCTCTAAATCGCAATATTTACTGACCTATCAAAAAATCCCGATGAAAAGCCAATGAAGCTATTGGAATGGTTCCCATTGAAAATGTTTTAACAATATTTTTCTCATTTTCTTGATTGTAATAAGCTGGAATCCTAAAAGTGGAAAGAAAAGCAAAGCATTAAAATAATGCCTAAAAATTGTTGGCTTTCTCATAGCTGTTTTGGATTTTGCAATGCTGTAAATTTAAATAATTAAATCGCTCCCTCCCAGATTGTGGTTGGGATGGGATGTTAGCGACAGGAAGTTTTACTTACGATTGGACAAAAATGTCACCAAAATGATTTCCACAAAATATGTAATTTCCGTCCGATGAAATTGTTTGCGATAAAATTGTATTGTACAAAATTTTCTTTGAATCTATCACCATTTTGTTTAAAAAATATTTATAATTATTTTTAATTTAATTTTTGAATGAATGGAAATTGAAGAGCCGGTCGTACTCGTACAAACAAAACAAATTCAATATCAAAATTAAATGACAATGGATTGGTATAATTTTGTTTACAAAAAACAACATTTTTTATTTATACAAGTTTTATTTCTACCACACCCTGGTTACATGTGCGGTGTGGGTTAATTAGTTCAGTAAATCATGCGGCGTAAAATAAATGTAAACAAAACTTAAAAACATAAACAAGAAGAAAATGAATAAAATTTTTTTTCCAGAAACAAAAAATTTATCGTAAGTTTTTTTTTTTGCAAATTATTTAAATAAAATAAAATTATAATATTAAAAAAAATGTAATTTAAGTGCACAAAAATTAAATGAATTACGAAATCAAGAATCAGTTCAACAACCCACCAAAGCGTCGTCGTGCCATCAAAAGAAAACTGCATCAGATGAAACCGAAAAAGAGAAAAGTGAAATTAGAGAATTTCAAGGTATAATATAAATTTAAAATACCTAAATTAGTTTTGTAAAAGAATTAAAGAAAATGATAAATGAATTAAAAAAAAAAAAAATTTTCAGATGACTTGAGAAGACAATTGACATTTTCAAGAATTGAAAGAATCAGTGCCAGATCAAAGGCAGAATGGTTGCCGGAAGAAAAAAAAATTTTAATTCTAAAGAAAGTTGGAAAATTTCATCATTTTGGGTATAGTGAAGGCGGCTCACATTATTTGGACAATTATGAAGCATTATTTTTGATTGAATTGGTTTGTACCATAATAGATTCATATTCCTACAATTATTTTACCTAACTGTTTTCAATTTGATGTTGAGACTACTATTAATAAGCGATTCTTGGTGAAGTTATAATATTCGCTTTTTGTTGGCCGTCATGGTGTAGTGGCATTGTCATTATCCTACAGTATGTTCGGTCGTGGGTTCGATTCCCACTTCGGGCTGGAATTTGTGTGAATTTTTCAATTATCCACTTGATCTAAGTGTTTGTGTTGTTTTATTCGAATGATTTGATTTATTCCAATGACACGTAGGGATATTGTCTAGTACCTACCTCTTTTACAGAATTTTGCAATTGAAATATTTTGGAAAAACTAATATTAAATATTTGGCATGAAAGATTTCTTATTAATGTTAATAATTATTCAAAAACCAATAAATTATAAAATGTGAAAGACCTATTAATTGTTTTCTTCTGTCAAATCAAAAAATGATTTAAAGACTTTATTTTTAACTTTCAGAATCGTCTTGAGTTTTCCTTTAACTCTATATTGGTTTCTTTGGAGCAGGCGTATTTATTGCTTTTGGGAGAGGAAAGATCTCATCACTATGACAGATATTTTGCTTATTCAACATTTTCACGTTCCGGTTATATTGTACAAAATTATCAAAATTTAGAATTTGAACTCATTCAGCCATCAGAATTCGATTGCATTTGGGAAATTTTACGAAAAAATATAGAAAATAACTATAAAATTCCATCTTTTGTTGAAAATAGCAAAAATTTTACAGATATAGCGAATCGGTTTGAAGAAATCAAATGTAGGACAAAAATTTGTGCACAAACTTGCAAACAAAAAGAATCAGGTGGCATTCAAATAAACTTTCAGAAAAAAATGTTGGGTAAAAGAAAAATTGAAAATAAAGATACAAATGATTTTGCTCATTGTTCTAAGAAAATAAAAATAACTCCAAATGAAGGTTGTGGACGAAGCTTAATAACAATTCTAACAAACCAACCAGAATATAAAAAGTTTTCGAAATTTTTTAATGAAATTGATGTCATTGAATTGAATTCGTCCTTTGAATTATATCAAAACGAAACTGAGATTAAAATTGATTTTGACTTATATTTACCAGTGACAGAGGATGGTGAAAAATATTTTCGTAAAAGCGACCCAAGACCACCATTTCTAAGATTAATAGTAATTGGATCAGAAGAAAATTTTCCCAGTCATAGTCAAATTTCAAAATGCTATAGAGAACAAAAATTCAAGATTCCCTTGACTGTTGTATCAATAAGTGAATCTAAACATTGCCAAGGTTTCTTATATTATTTTTCCTGACAAACTGTACTATATTATTAAAGCACACATTATAAATTGTTGATTAATAAAAAAAAAAAAAAAATTTTTTTTGGTTTTTTGTTATTACCTATTTTTTTAAACCATTTAGCTTAACTTAATATATTATAATTTAATCTTACATAAGAGATTCTCAGAGTTTAATAAATAAAATAAAATATCTTCTCCTTTACTTCTATAACTTTTGACCTAATGAACTTTGAGTATAATTTCAACTTCTTCCGTCCCTAAAATATAAATAAAGTATTTTTTTTATAATTTCATTAAATTAACTGCCGCCTATTAAGCTATATCGATACGAAACATTGAAGCGAATTTAATGCAAATGTATCGGCCAGAAAATATGCAATAATTTAGCTTTTAGAAAAAAATTATTTCAAATTTTTTTTGTGCAAACTTTTGTGGTTAAAAAAAATTGAAAATATTCGCCATTAATATTAGGGACTCGAATAATTTACTACACGGCGATCCGCCCTAGTATTGAAAATGTCATTTTCAGTAGGTGACGTCCGTTACCTTTTTTTTAACTTTAATTTCTTAAGATTTAGCAGCCCATAATTTGCTGCATCTTCAGAAGTTGATTTTCCTACATCACCTTATTTAATTACAAAATTTAAATTTAGCTAGTATTAAAAACTGACGCATTTAAAATACTGTTGGCTTTTGCCTTATTTTATATTATCAAATCTGAATTTTGTTCGGATAACTATTTAATATCTCTAGAACAACCCATCGGACGGTTGTAACAGCCATAATGTTGTAAAGTTATAATAGCAAAAAATCTTAGGTTTGATATCATAAAATAAAATAGAAATTTTAGGCTGTTAGAATGATGTAGTTCTAGCGATTGACAGCATTTGTTGCATACTTTTTTTACCTATTTTAGTTAGTTCTCCGCCGAACCAATTTAGTTTTTCTGTTTATAAAACCTCAAATATCATGAAAAACATAAGGAATAAAAATATTATTTATTATTCATTTAAAGCCACTATTAAATTTGGGGTTATTAACTTTGAAAAAAATTATTTTTATATTTTTTTATTAAAATTTTCCTTAATCGTTTAATTTTATATTTTTGTTTCTCTTTTGTCAGCAGGGGGTATATCTTACTTGCATTCATATTGTTTTATTTTGTTTTTAATTTATGAAGATTCTTTTTATTAATTTTTTAAATTATGTTTTCAAATGGATTTTATTTTAATAATATAGGTATTTGATTACAAATTATAATAAAATTAAGATCATGCAAGTCCGCTTTAAGTTTTAAACCAAAATTATAAGTATACTATAAAGTAGTAAACATTTAATTAAAGAAGTTGTATTGCGAATCTCAGCTTTGTTGTTATATTGAAACTGTTTGTTATGCATTATGTATTTAAAAAAACTACATACATACAGGCTAGCCAAAGCAAATAATCGTATGTGGTTCACTTTTTAGATCTTTTCGTATATAGTTTATGTTAAAGGGGTGTAAAAAAACAAAAAAAAAAACGATTAATCAAATTTTGAATAGCGAAAAGTATTGTTGCAAGACCAGGAATAGCCAACACCTCAATCGCGATTGCCCGATCGATCACGAACCGATTTTTGGTCGGTCAGACGGATGATGCAAACAGTCACAAAGACTAACACTTCTTATTAATCATTACATTATTAATTCATTCACATTTTAATTAAAATAATTTTCATGTGTACCTACCCTTTTTTTCAATTATCTATATAGAAAAATAAACAATTTTTAATAATAAAAAAATTCAAAATTCTAAAAATCTAAATCAACAGCCCTTGAGAGTGATGTTTTAACACCATTACTGCTTTTGTTTTTTTTTTTATATTATATCTTTTTGTACTTCACAATTTCAACAAGATACACTAGAGCCTCGAGTTGCGTTGTTCCAACTTGCGTCTTTTCGAGTTGCGCCAGAAAAATTTTTGATACCCCAATTTTGAGTTGCGTTGCTAATTTTCGAAATGCGTCGAAAAAAAGTTTTAAAATTAAATTTAATCAAAAAATAGCATAACGTCTATATTCAAAAATTAAAAATTCGAATTGCGTTGTTTCGAGATGCGTCGCGATTTATTGGAACGCATTAACGACGCAACTCGAGGCTCTAGTGTATTTACAAGTTTTGCAAAAATCAATTTGTGTCCAAAAATTACTATAGAGCCAGGTCTTCTTTCTGCAAGAAATTAAAAAATTTCAATCGTAATCGTATTAATTCTTAAAACAGTCAAACGAAAGCTATAACCATTTTTTTTGGCAGTTAGGACTTCGAAAGTATTAATATCTTAAGATATAATAAGTAGATATATAATATAAACTTTATAACCTTTTGTAATATACCATATGACGTCAAAGTAAATTTCCCAATTTTAATCTCTTATCATCATCTCATCAGTTCTATTCTATCTATTATTTTTAATTGGGTTTAAGCTTTTTTACTAAGATTTTCTATACAACAAAATTATAATTATCAGAAAAATATAACGATTTTTTATGTAACAGAAAACCTTTTTTTTTAATGTAAAATTAATTCAAAAAAAAAAATTCTTTAAAAGATTAAAAATATATTTTTAACCATATATAAAAATAATATATAAAATAAATAATCTAAAAATATAACAATTCCAATTTATTTTTTCTCAAATTTTTTCAAAATAGTTAATTATTTATGTTTACAATATATAAGTATGCTGTTGTATAATGTATAGTGTATTGTGTATAATATTTATATAGTATTATATACAAAATATAGAAAATATAAAACTTATTTTGTTTCTTCGGTTTTTTTTTTTTTATTTCTTAATATCCGTCTTCATAATAACAAAATAACCCAAAAAAAAAATCATATTATTGTATGTAAATATGCAAAAAAATAAAAAAGTGGATTTAAGCGAGATCCAAACGAAAAAAAAAATGCTAATGAATCAACCGGTAAATTTTAATAATCAAAACAAAAACTAAGAAAATAATTCTCCATATGATTTGATATAGTTATAACTGCGTATTTGGTTTATTTTATATAAAGAATTTTTTTTTAATTTTTAATTCGATCATAAATTTAATTTTTTCAAATAATGTTTGTAATAATTTATCATAATTATATGTATGTATAGTTACAGAATTTTATTAAAAAAAAAGTATGTATATTATTAAATTATGATTTGCGAAATTTGTTCTCGTAATCCAATAAAAAAATTTTTCGATTCCACAAATAACTTTCAAAGTTTTCATCTACTGAGTATCATTTGTTCTATCTAATTCTACACTATTACACCAAAATTTTATTAACAAAAAAAAGATACTTTTTAATGTGAGGTATAGTATCAAAAGCAGCTTTCTCCATTTTTTTTTGTTCACAAAAAATAATATATGAATGCCAGTATAAAAAATACTGTAGAAAGCTACCTTTGGTACTACAGTACCCCTCAGATTTTAATAATTTATTCTCTCTTTGTCTCTCTATAGAAATTCGGGAGATAAATTTTTGAAAATGTATTTTTTTAATTTACAAAATACAGCTGTCTATGGTCCCAGCTGTTCTTTGATAATAAATCTATATACCTAATTTAAAATAAAACTGGTTTTTTCCCCCAAAAAATACACATTAGGGGGCAAAAAACTGAGTTTGTACTAAAGTGAAAAACAGAATCAATTATATTCCAACTATCTATTTAGGGTGGTTCTTATAAAATCATAAAATAATTAGATTTTTAAATATTCTAATAAAAAATATATAAAAATTTTTTGTTCGGCACTTATTAGGAAAATTATATTTATGTTCAATTGTAGAATTTTGCCAGTAATGCAATTTGTAAGACAATTTGTATATAAACTATTTTAATATTTTGAATTTTGTTGCTGCGATGAAGGAAAGTGACAATAATCGTCTTTGAAAATCGATAAAGCACTTTCTTAATAGCAGCGTTCAAATTGCTAAAATTAGCTACAAATGCCATTACTGGTATATTTTAGTCGTGCAGAATTGAAAATTTGAAAATACAGACTTTTGGAAAATAATTTTTTTTGTCAATTTCTTTTTATATTTGAAAAGTTGTATTAAGAATCCTTCTTCACGAGAAAAATATAAAGCTTCAAAAACTGAAGAAATGTTAAACAGAAAAATATTAAATATAACGTGTAATTTCAATTGACGGGTAGTAAATATTTTATACTACAAATTATAAAATACATATCTACTGCAAAAATTATTAATGAATGAAGTTTTTTTTTGTTTCGTCATAAAACGTAAACAATTTATATGCATAGTACCATTTTTATTTGTAAATATTGAACTTTAGAAACCAGTATGTTTAGAAAATAATTTTATGAAAATCATTTATTTTTTTTTATTTACTTTTAACATACATATTTATGTTGGGCAACACAAAAAACATGTTTCTGTAGAAAGCTTCATATCCGTAAATTAGTTTAACATCTGCCACGATTATAATTGGTACTAATGATTCTGGGATTATGTAGTTTCGCTAATTTAATTAAAACAATTTTAGCGCTTTTGAGTTCTTATAATTAAAAATGTCTGAAATTTCTACTCACAAAACAAGTCTAATTCAACTTTTGATTCTTTGTTTTTCTAAAATATTTATTATCTTTGTTGAAATTTTACCAAAATTTATTACTTCAATCCTTTTTATTTTTCAAATAAAAAAAAATAAAAAACTTAATTTTTTTTATGTAATTTATATTAAATTTTATTCAAATTGTTTAAACCGCTTTGAAAAATCAAAAACCAGATTTGGCGCCAAATTAATAAACATTCCTAAATTCTGATAAAATAAACATTAAAATAAACCGAAATACGTCAAGGTATTTAATAATGCAAATTAAAATATTCTATTTTTAACAAATTAAAAATTAATTATTATAAAGTAATTTTATTTAATTTGCATTATAAACGAATATCGATAGCTCGTGTTAAAATGTTTTTAGGATATAAAATTCTGAATATATTTAAAAATTTTTTTTTTATCAATTTGTAATATTATAAACTAATTTAAATTGATGTCTAAATCTTAACACTTCTTGTAAATATTTAAGATTTAAATAAGTATATTTAGAGCATTCTGTTGGATGGTTTAAAACAATTTATGTGAAATAAAACTTATACAAACGGTTACAAATTATACTTCGTGTAGGATCTGTCTTCGACTGAAGTAATTTAATTTCCCAAAAATTGTTGTTTTATTTTATTCTAACGAATCTTTTTTATAGTTTTAATTTTTGTATTAATTTTCAGTACAAATCTCAATTTGTAAGCCTTCTGTATTCTACAACAAAAAAAAAAATTATTAAAAAACATTTTTTAATTATTTCATAAATAAATATTATATTTTCGTAAATAAAATCTTAAAAACTATATTAAATCTTTAAAAATTTACTGACTAATATTCACATTTTAATCTTAATATGATAAGGATAAACTTTTCTTCTTCATGGTTCTAGTTAGTTAAATATCTTTTAATTTTTTAATTAATTAAATAAATATTGTATTTTTTCAAACATTTATACATATTAAAAATATAAATAACTGATTTTCACAATAAGTTACTTCTTGAAAAGAAAAAGAATTAGTTTTTTATTTAAATTAATTTGTAGATATTTGCAATTGTAAATAATTGTTAAGAAAATTAAAAAATTAATTAAAAAGAAATAAAAAACAGGTTTCAATTCAGCTAAAATTTATCCGGCTTTTTTTAAAGAACATAACCTCAAAATCAAATATTGTATTTAATATGTATTTAATGCTTTTATACAAAATTTGAAATCTAAATATAATTAAAGTAGACATTTAATAGACGAATTCGAAAAAAAAATCTGATGTATTGAATTTTTAAGCTCGATTCGAATTGCTATGAGCCAATATTTACTACTGAGATGTCATAGCTTATAACCGTGAAGAGTAATGAGTACAAAGTAAGTTATTTAATTTTTCTAAAATTAACATAATTTTAGAAATAAATAATTTTCATCATATTATTATTATAAAATATTAAAATACCACAGATATAGCTCTTCAAAATAAAATCCCTAATAGTTCGAATATAAGTTATGCAAAAAATAGAAAAAAATATATTATTTTACATTATGGAATCATTATTTCTTGAGATAATTTTAAAATTTAAATTATTCTTTTGTTTGAAATTATTTAAAAACTGAATATATTTAAAACCTTTAAAAACATATTCTTACTATTTTCTTTTCTACTTTATTGCATAACCTTATCAAAATTTAAAGCTGAAATTAAATTAATAATATTGTCTTAATTCATTATTATTTTTCATTCACGTCAATAATGTTAATTAGCTGATAAGAATTCGACCTTGGAGAGAAACTAAAAGTTAAATTCCACATGATCCACAATTTTTGCATTAAAATTATTTTAAAAAAATGTATATATATATATATATATATATATATATTATTATTGTATATAAAATAATATAATATGTATGATTAAAAAAAAAATCAGAAACTATAATTTGAATATTAATTGGATGAAACAAGAAAAAAAAAATTTTTCTATATAAATTATTCATTTTGTTGGGATATTCTTAATTTAAAAATTTATGTAAATAAAAACGAAAAAAAAAAAAACGGAATAAATATTTATATATTTTGATTAACAGATGGATCGAATATTCAAGCTTATGTCCTGTTCAGGACATAAGTGTTCTACTATACTATTATGTGGAATTTATTTTGTCTTTCATATTTTTCCCCTTTTAAAATTTGATTTCAGCTTTTAATTGAAAAATTTCTAAAATAAATAAGTATTTTATTTTTATAATTATTTACTGAACACCAGTTTTAGATCGAATCCAATCTAAATAATGTGATACCCTTGTAAAACCACTTGGTATACCAAATTTACAACCATTAGCTGGGCCAAAACTAACAATACCAATTAATGTTAAACTATTTTTTAATACTAATGGACCACCGCTATCACCCAAGCATAATGAGCTTTCACCAGTTGCACATAATATGCTATCACGAATTATTGATTTACTATAATATTTAATGCATACACGATTTGTAATAACTTTAAATTCATAATATTGCATATCATTGGTGTCTGAAGAAAATGCCGAATTAGTACCCCAACCACTAACAATAGCTTTACGGCCATACAAACTTTGTTCAGCATAATTACGTGGTAATTTAACTGGTTGAATATTATTTGAAAATTCAATTTGTCTTATTTTAACTAAAGCTATATCATTTGCCGCCGTCGATGGATCATATTTTTCATGCATTATATATTTATTAGATCTTAATACAATTCTACCATCATCTAATTCATTATTATAATCTGTTGCACCTAAATGAGCAATTATTTCATAGGTATCATCAATGCAATGACTAGCTGTCAAAATCCATTCATTTGAAATTAAAGCACCACCACATAAAATTCGTCCCGATGGATAATATTTACCAATTAACATAACTTGATAAGGGAATTGACTAGCTTGACTTAATTTATAATTTTCTAATGTGTAAGCTGTATTTGTATTGATCAGCTGACATAACCATAATATGACGAATACAAATGTTTTGGTAAATAAATTCATTTTTTTATTTAATTTTTTATTTTTATTATTTATTTATTGTGTTGATTCTGATGTTTTTTGCGAATCAGATTTTTAAGAAAAAATAAGAAAAAAAAACTATTTCTCTTATTTTTAAGAAATTATATCATTTGAATTTTCAAACAAAAAATTTATAAATTTTAATTTTAAATTAATAACTTTTTAAAAATTATCCTTTTTTTTTTGCAAACTTTCTTCTTTTTGGTTCAAAAATGTTTCTTCCTTTTTTTTTTAAATTTTCATAAAATAATATTTCTTACAAAAAAAAAAATATGTTTACCAATTTTTTTTTTGTTCAATAAAGATACATATATTTTTCGTCAATTTATTATTTTGGAAACTTGAATTAATAAAATCCCGATTATTTTCCTTGTTCTTGAGATCTTTACCGTTTAAGAGTTACTTTCTTATTAAACTCCTTTCATATTTTTCTTCTGTTTATATTTTGCTTATCGCAAATAAACAAACCATTTTTTTTTTAAATACATATATTATTATTTTTGTATAATTCTTATATGTACCTTATTGAATTAAAAACCACAAGTCGCCAGACTACGATTTAATATATATAAAAATAAAAATAAAAAAAATAAAAACAAGAAACCACAATTAAAAAAATTAAAAAAAAAGAAGAGAGACGCCACCCCAAAAGCTAATCATAACTTTTTCATATTAAATTCATTCAAATCATCATCGAAATTTAAATTAAATTGTTGATACATAAATAAATATATTCTCTAAAATTTGTGACGTCAAAAGAAATTCTTTTGCCAAAAAAAAAACAAAAAATTATTCAAAAAATATATATAAAAAAAAATTTATATATACATAAAGTATTTATGTAAACGAAAAAAAAAATATAACAAGTTTTTTAAATCTCATATAAATTCCAAAATTTTATATATTGCGAATTTTTTTTTTCCCCCAAGTTTTCTATTCCTAAATAAATAATTTTTTAATCATTTTTATTTTAGTATTTAATATACAGAAATATTAAGAAGAGATCCGAACAAAAGTTGTCAATAGAATGTGATTTTAAATACAATTATCAATTATTACAACTTGAGCTTATATATAGTTATAGCATTAAAAATTTGACATTTGAAAAAATGATTTCAGAAAAAAATTTCCAATTTTAACATTTTAAATGAAAATTTTTCATAAATTTCCCATCAATCCAACATATGGTAGAAAAATTTAATATTTTTTATTTGATTTTTATAACATTAAATTTCTTTTAATACCTGTTTTTACTTCGATGTTTGTGATCTTTTTGTCAAACTAAAGTACTTCCAACAATTTCTATAGTTTTCAAGATTTAATTAAATATTTATTTTAAATTCAAAGTTAAATTAATGTATATTCTTACATTTAATTAAGTCGTTTTGTTTACGTGAAAATAAGTAAATAGAAAAGTTTAAAACGATAAAATCTCTAAATTATTCAGATTGCAATTGAATTGGTGAGTCTCTTAATATAATATGACTAGTTTTACATTCAGTTAAAAAAGTCATCAGTTTTGAATCCTTGTTGGGGCTTATATTTTCAATCGCTTAACAAAATATTTTGTTTTATTTAGCAAAATAATATTTTGAGTATATGACCCGTTCAATATTTAGAGCTGACTGTTTCTCGGTTTATAAATTAAGAACAATAGTATATATTATCAGATTTTGAATACAATAGTTTTCGATTTATAATATTGATAGCAAATATTCAATTGATTTTAATCTATTTGATTTGTATTTCTTCTAATATAAAATTTTGTTTAAGTCATTGTCATTTCAAATTGAATTTCAGCTAAAGGTATAGATTAACTGAGAGTTTTTTTTTTTTTTTTACAAATTAAGTTCTACTATAGGTCATACAAAAGTGGTTTTCTTCAAAATTTTATATGAATCAAGAAATGATAAAAACAAAAAAAAATCACAAACAAATTTTTTCAGTAATAAAATTCTTTTTTAAACTGACATTAAACAATAATAATTTTAATTTATTCATAAATTAGTAATAATGAGACTGGTAATTTTTTTGATGGCGTAAAAATTGAATGAACTTTAGCTTGGACTAACAAAATTTTAATTCAATTTATATAAAAAAAAATTTAAATGGAAATATCTGACGTTATTGAAAAAATTTAAAGGGTTGAATTTGTTGTTTTTAAACTTTAAATATTATTGAATGAAGTATTATTTTCTATAACATTCTAAAACATTGCCTGTTTATAATTAAGCTTGTTCAGTGAGTATTTTTAGAATTTATCTAGGAAATAATTAAAATGCTGTTAAAGTAAGCTCAGTTGTTTTTGACTTCAGAAATTATAGGTGCAGATCAAATTAAAAATGTATTTTTAAAATGTGTCATTATGCATAATTACTAGATAGAGCATAAAATTAGTTATAAGTTATGAAATAAAGATTGATGAACTATTTTTTTCCGAATATGACGAATACTTTTCTACATAATTTTGTACATAGTTTTTCAGATTTGTGAATAGTATTCTCCAAAGTTATTTACTTTCGGTGTTTGTCATAGACAAAAGAAAAAAAAAATATGGATTTGGATAATAAATTTTACAAAATAAAAATTTGCAATAAATACAGCACACGTGAAATTGTTTCAGCAAAATTTTTATTGGGGACAAGAGAAATTAAAAAAAAAAAACCAAATATTGTTTTTAATTTAGAATTTGCAATATTAATTTGCAAATATTCAACAGGTTGATAAGATTTTTGCATAAACTCATAATTCACCTACAACCTAATTTGATGAAATAAAAGAATGGTATTAAGGTTACATTGATTAACTTAAGCTGTTTTCTGAATTAATTTGGCACAATAAGATACAATATATAATATTATATGAATTTATCAATGCAAATAATATTATAGTTGTCCTATTATTATATGATAAAAATCTTAATAAATATATTATCACTTATAATTTATAACTTTATTTAATTATTCATAAATTTTATTTATTCTATTTATAACATAACTTTTACTCTTTTATTAATTTTATTTTAATATTTCTATTAGTTTCTAAAATTATAATTTTATTTATTTTTTTTGTTTCCTGTTAAAAATATTATAATTATTATAATTATATTTTTATGCACATTAGTGTTATGTTATATTACTATGTTTACCAGGCGCACTAATTCATTATTATATGTTTATTTTTAAATTATGTAAATCTAACTTGAATTTTTAAAATAGTATCATTTTAATACTATACAAAAAATTTAGTTCTAAACAAATTTTTTTTTAAAAATAAACTTATTGTTGGAATTTAAAAAATATTGTTTTCAATTTTGAGTCCGTTCCAAAACTAACAACTGAAATATTATTTAAATTTCTAGAATTTCTATTTTTGGAACGACACGATTTCACAGTTGTTACTTTACAAAAGAAGATTTTTTCACGTAAAAATCGTTCTGCAATTATATTAAATTTTTTTAAAAAAATGCAAATAACAAGGAATTTTCTTTAGCAAACAAGATATATTACGTGTTTTAAAATAGTCTCAGTTTGGGAACGCACTCTTTGTTGTTCAAAAAAATGTTGATCGAACAACATTTTTTAAACGATATACTATTATATGACTCTTAAAAAATGTTGTTGGAACAACATTTTTCTGAACAACATAGTTAAAGAATTTGGCCTTTGATAAATAATAAAATTATATAATTATTCATTTGTACCAAAGATATTAGTTAATTAAAATATTCATCAAATATGAATTTTAAATTGAAAAATAAAATATTGAATTGCACATTACGTATTTTGTTTCTTTTATTATTCTTTTGGAAAAAGATGTTCAAAATATTTCATTTATTAGCCAAAAATTTTAATTATAATTTGTCAGTACTATAATAATCTACACATTGTTCGAATCCCTTTTATTTTTTATTTGTTTTTTTTTATTATCAAAATTTTTTTATTTCAAATCGATTAAGATAAAAACTTGAAAATCAAATTTATAGAATTTAAGTAGGTACCTTATAGTTTTTGTTTATTAATTGACAACATTCTGTTAAGTTTTTTTTGTGTTAATATTTATTATTTTAAAACTATAGTGTTTTATATTATACAACCTTATATAAACTTATTAATTTTTTTTTTATTACCTACATTTTAATTAAATTTTAATTAATTATATTGAAGAATGCGGAAACATTATCGTAAAAAAAAAAATTAACACTTTTATGGTAATAGAATATTTTTTAGTGTCAAATGATAATTTCAATTGAAACAGGGCGTAGTATATATTTTACCATAAATAGATGTCATAAAAAATTGAAGAGATTAACATTTTTCAACACTTTTATTTTGGAGGGAATCTCTTTATTTTTCTTTTATGTTTTTTTTATAACAATAAGAACATAAAGATATTAAAAAAAACTTAACAAATTTAAAATTTTTTAAAAATTAATAGAAAAATAATAATAAGTTTCAAAATTCTGCCTGACTTTATAGGACCAATGGTGATTCTCTTCTTGCAACTAAATTATCATTCTAATTATTAAAATATTTTTTGAAATTGTAATATTTTGACTTAAGTTTTTATTTCAGCATTATTGCCAACAATCTATCCCAAAACCATATTAAAGTTGCCATTATTCTAAGACATGTTGAATTTCAAGATTTTTAAAAAAAATTAGATATAACGCAAAATCAAAATCGTAAAATATTTCAGATTTTCTTCTATTTTTTTTTATCTGGAATTAATTTTAAGTAGAACATAATATATATTTTTTTTTTTTTAGAATTCCTAACTAAAAATTAATTTATTATAATTTTATATTTTTTATTTTAATATACCTTTTTGAATTTCTTTTGCGGGATTTTAAAATAAAAATATTTCCTTAAAAAAAAAAATATTAGGAATTTTAAAATTAGATTAAACCAGTAAATTGTATTTAAAAGTCTGTTATTTTATAGTTCACACAAGCTTTAACATTAAAGTTATAATTTTGATATGAATATTTTTAAAAATTTCTATCTAAGTATAGCGCGTTTTAATTTTAAATTAATTTATATTAAATTATTGTCAATAAAAGACTATAAAATTTTTTTAAAAACATGAAAATGATTTTAATTTTTTGTTTTTTTCTTTATATATATATTTTATATTTTATTTATTGATATCAAATTTTTTAAAACAAAGCTAAATTAATTTAAAAAACAGATTTTTTAATTTATTGCGTTTTCTAAACTTTTTTTTTTATTATGTTTTCATTAAGGGTTAAAGAATTTGAAGAATTAATATTAAAATGTCAACACCGTCAATTTATTTTTATTGCTTTGAGTTTTTACTTTTGATGGACATTTGATGGCATTAAATGTTAACGTTACGATTATGATTTTATGAAGAACTTCTCAACATTCAGATATGTATTTAACGAAAACTTCCCATTTATGAAATCAATAAACAAATTTATGATAGTTCGACTCAGATTTCTATTTATAGCTTTCCCAATTTCTTTCTGCTATAGATTTTGAAACAAATAAAAATCAAATATCTAAATTGTAAAAATAGGCTTTTCAATGTTTCAAATTTCAATTTAAAACCACAAAAATTATTTTGTCATCAACGAAATTAAATCCTTATATTTTTTAGAATAAATTTCAAAAGTTTTTTCACCTTTTTTCAGCGAATTAATTTAATTTGTCTAATTTATAAGGAACACAAAAATTTTACAGACATTAAAAAAATTTTCTATAATTTTATAACCAAAAAAAGTTAAATAACTCATTAATTTTATTTGAATTCATAATTTATATGGTTATTTAATTTAATAAATTAATATAAATTTCCATAAAGTTTATAGCTTTTTTTCTTTTACAATATGGAAATTGATAGAGATTAACAAAAAAATAAAAATAAAGGACATTTTTATGTTAAAAAACATTGAAGTCATTATTTTACACTCTAAAAAAAAAATTCATTTTCGAACCATCATGCAGATTATTTTGATATTAGCCCTGTTTATGTAAAAGAAAATGTGAAATGTGCATGAATGAAAATTAACTAAGTCTAATAAATATATCTTATTTTTGAAAATTCAATTTATTCAGAGTTTTTGCAGTCAAATGATATTTTAAGTCAAATATTTAGTTTAATTATTAAGCTTTCTATAATTCAAATAGTTTTAGAGTGTAATTATTATTTATTTTTACCCTAATTTTGTAGTAACTATTAAATCATTTCAAAATCTCAGACGTTAATTAGCATTTACGCTATAAACAAGGTTCAAGGTGGTAGCTTTGTGAACGTACCTAACTAATATCGAATGCGTTCATTAAACCTCGAGATTCTGAAGTTTTATTTTTTTATTTGTTTTTATTGCTTTTAAAAGTAAATTTTTTTTGTAATAAATCAATAATATTGTCAAAATAAGGAAGTATTTTTTTATTAATAAAAACGAATAATTAGTATAAACATTCTGTTTTAATAAAATTTGTACGATATACAAATTTACAATATTATTTTTATTTCACAAGATTTATTGATAAGATGACTATAAAAATTAATAAAAAAAAACAACAACTCTTTTTATGGACTGAAGAATAATGTTCGTCCTTCATAGGATAGTTATATTATCCTTAGACGTGACTAGAGTACGGTTCAAATCACAATTAATTGTTTAGATTTGTACATCAAATTTGTGCAATTGATTACCCATTTTCGTTTTTAGATAAAAATACTACATCATCACATTTACGTTATATTGAATTATAATCTTATGTTTATTTAGGCTCTGATTGATTATAAAAGAGAAGATCACAATTTACAATGACCAAAAATTTGGTTCGATCATGGCTGGACTATTTTTATAAATTTTTTTTTTTGCCAATTATTTTATCTTTGAATCAAAATAGAATTTTCTCATCATAAACTACAAAAATTTATTTTAATATAGGTAGTTATATTGCTATTCACAAATCTTAACAAAATATAAATTAGTCATAAATATTATGATAAATTTGCGATCATATTTCATTTTTTAGAGCTACCGTCTTCAATAAAAATTTTTGTTTTCGGAACAAAAAATAAAATTTAAATTTTTTTCTCAAATATTATAATAATAATTTAAAATACATTAAAAAAAAAAATGACAATAAAAAATTATTAGAATTTTTTTTTCCAGTTTATATTTTTTATTACCTTCTAAAATAAAAAATTAAAATAAAATTCTAAAATTCATAATTCCCAGTAACGTCATTCAATCAGATCAAGACAAATAAATTTTTGTCAAAGATCTTAGATTATCATCGTCCAAGCGGTGTGCTCTGCACGAAAAAAAAGTAGTAAGTAATTAAAAATAAAAACCACCTTTGAATATTTTTTCTTATTAATGACCACATTTTTTTTGAATTTATTGATATAATTTTTTAATTTATTTATAAAAGAGTAGTGTTAAATTAATTAAAAAATTAATTACATATTATACAATGTTTCAATGTCTTACTGTGACAGAGACTGTTGCTTAATATCATGTCATATTATATCATCCATTTCTGAATTTTTTCAATAGAATTTTCTAACTTCACAGTTTGCTCTCGAATAACTTTTTGTGTTATTAACAAAATTAAAAATCAAAACAATTTCACCCAATAATTCTCTTATCAATTAATTAGAAAACATTTTTTTTCGGCATTATTATATTATAATTTTTCATATAAGAATATAATTTTTTTAATGAAAAAAAATTTGTTTTCTGAAATTTTTTTTATCAATTTTTTTATATTTTTTAACATAATTTTAATTAATACATGTCTGGATTTTTAATTTATATGCTTGAATGGAATATAAGTCAAAATTTAAACTAAAAAAAATTAAGAAAATAATAACCTCATCTTTTAAGCAAGAATGTGAATTTAAATTATGTCCAAAAATATTCATTATCTAGTAAGTAAATATACTTTTAAGAAGCTCAGAGTTAAAACTGAAAAGAATGTCCTAAATATTACACGGCAAATCACCCAAGGGAACTTTATTCCCATATATTAAATTCTCCGTAGTTTTATAACTGAGTCAGATTTCTTGAAAATTAAAACATAATAGTCAAAAATTCCCAAAAAAAGAATAAAAAATAATTATTAACCACAATCTTTTTTCAATATAAGTCATTAGCGAAATTAATTCAAAAAAATTATTATATATACCTACATATATTTAAAATTGATAACAAATTTTGAAGAAAACAAAAAAATTTGTTTACTTCTGTGATATTTCCTAATATTTTCCTAAAAATGATACTAGACAAATAAATTCTAATGAACTGATAAGAATTCTCTTTTTCAAATGATTTTTTTATGTAAACACAATTTTCAAATTATAAGATACGACTTTATGAAAGAAATCTGTTTTATAACTTCAATACGCAAATAGTTTTTATATGTTTCGATGCAGTTTTTTTTTGTAATTTTCTGCCTTTATTTTATCTTAATTATATATCTTTTATAACATAATTATTTTTTCTAGAGTACCTAGAAAAAATAGTTACGCTGAGAGATAGTCTGATAAACCCACTGAAAATCGATGACATCTAATCTCTTGTAGATGACAGCTAACTATTTCTTATACATTACTGGGGTAAAAAATGTTTCTTTATCAAATAATAAATTGGGTATTATTTATATTTACTCATTTACCAAATATTATTAAAAATATATTTTTATTTTATTTTAAATAAGAACCAAATTTTTTCTTACAAATAGAAATAAATATATGCTTTTAGAACATTAACCTATTTGAAAAATGAAAATAATTAATTATCTATTGAGGAAAAAAATATGTATTTATGTTAAAAAAAAAACAGAACAGATTATACTAATCTATCAATTTATAATGTTTTCTATTGTTTTTCGGATTATCAATTCTATTTTTCTATTTTCTTTTCAAAATTTATTGAACTTTTACAAAAGTTGAAAAATCTATTAAAAATTGATTTTTCTTCTTCTCAGTATAATGATCCCAGTTTTTTTCCGAATATTTGAATGAGAAATTATAGGAATTCAATTTGCATTTTATTTAAAAAAAAAATGAATACGAAAATGCGTTAAAATGTACTACATAAAATTAGTTATAAATATATGAAAACATTAATTAATTCTAAATTATTTTGAAGGGTAAAGAAAGTAATTTATAAATGAATGAGCGCATTGGAAATTTTTTAGAAAATATTAAAACTCATCTATGCGAATGAGAAAAGTACCAAAACTTTTCACAGAATACTTTCATAGCATTCTAACTGATAATCGAGAGTGTCAAAAAATATTTTCTAACAAAGAAAAACTTTTTTTTAATATATTTTCTATAAAAACGTATATGTAAGGTACATAAAATTCGAGGTCATATTTTGTCATCCGAAATATTTTAAATATATATGCAAACGTACGATTTTAAATTGCATTGATTTATTTATATTATCTGTTGAAATATTTATAAATCAATAACAGAATATTTGAAACGATAAAAATGTATTTATCGATATAAATAAATATCTAATCGTGTTATTGGCTTTTTCAATATAGCTTGAAGAATTTTACTAATCTGACTAGTAATTTAGTTGTATATTATATCGGTACTCTTTTAAAAAGAATTTTGAATTCTTTTCAATTTTTGATTTAATGTCAAAAAATTTTAAGTAAATTTCCCAACCAGCATTAATTTTTTGATTAGAATAGAATTTTTCCCATTAATGATCTTTATTTCAATTTACATAATACCTAAAATACTAATATTTCATTATTAAAATATATGAGTTTTTTGGATAGGGCTACATATCCATAAAACACTCAAACTGTATATAAACGTTCAAATAAAAGTGTTTTCGATCATGATTTCTGAACTTAAATTTTTCACAAATTACTAAAAAATGTTATGTTTTGACGAGACAATAATAATATGAAATAAAAATATACAATTAATGTTGTAATTTGTTTTATTTTGACATCGAAATCATATTCAAAATAAATAAATAATCCACAATAACAAAAATTAAGCTAAAAGTCGCACAATAACCTCCATGTCAATACGTCAATGCTAAATAAAAAAAGAAAACATCAATATTTTGGTTCAAAACTTGCATTTCATTTTATTATCAATGATTCCAAACAAAAATCGAATTTAGTTCACATAAACAAGAACGTATTAAAATTAGAACGTAAAAACCCAAATAGCCATAGAAAAAAAATGATAAACGATAACTGAGGCGCCAAAGAATTATAAATAAAATTAAAAATATATATTTAATTTGCAAGAAATTTTAATTTTTTTTTAAATTAATTCTTTTTTTCCTAGAAAATTATGCCGTACACATAAATTAAACTTTTACTCATTTTCTATATATACCAGTTTTTGCAGAGGCACGCGACATTGAACACTTTTCAACAAAATTAACATAAATTTGTAATACATAGAATACAAAGAAAAATATTTTTTGCATAATAATACTGAAAATAAATTGAAAAAAGTGTTTTATTTCATAGGCTTGGAATATTCGAATGGATATTTTGATACGGATATAGTAAGAAATAAATAGAAGTTATTAAATATGCATTAAATTAAAATAAAAAGATGAAATCTTATTGAGCCTTGGACCTGATTCCAAATAACAAAGGCCGATGGCGGGTACAATCCTACTCATAATGGACTTGGATTTGTTTATAATTTATTTTTTATTTACTTTTGATTGAATATTTAAAATTAATTTCAAAAAAAATATATTTTTTTCGAAAAAAAAACACAAAAATTTTAACGATTTATTTATCATTTTTGATTAAAAACCCTCTAACACGTTTTTCTACGTCTAGCAAATAAAGCTAAACTTCAATTTCGTAGAAAATATATCGAAAAGATTTATGTAATTAAGGTCAGTGAAGTGAGCAGGATTTTTTTTTGTAGTTTATGCAAAAATTCTAGTTCGAAATAAAATCAAAAGACTTAAGACATAAACTTTTCTTAAAAAAAAAAAAAATAATAATAATAATACGAATAAAGAACAGAAATTCTTATTATTTTTTTTTAAAGAATGGTTAATTTAAATTCTTTTTATTTTATTATTCTAAGTCCAAGACGATAGTTTTATTTATTATCTAATAGACTTTTTATTAATTTGTTTGATTTTTAATTAGATGTTAATTAGTTTTCATATATTTTTTTTTTTTGATAAAATTCGAAATACTGAAAAGAGTTAATTATTTGGTACTTTAAATTTTTGATTGAAATTTTATTACAAAATTAAGAGCGATTTTGAATAAATTTTGTTATTTTTTTTTTTTGCTTGAGTTATGTATGCTGACCAAAATTAAAAATGAACTGGTTTTTTTTTTATAGATTTTAAATTTGATTTTGAGTGTTAATTAATTATGGTTTTTTGAATGATAATAAAATCAAAAAATAGACTTTTTTTTTTATTTTCCTCAAAAATAAAAAAAAAATACTTCGTATTAGCTTTAATTACTAAAATATTTTCCACTAATAAATGGAAAAATTTTTTGCTTGTTCACTTAATATTTGTTTTGTTTCGACGATGAGTATTTTTGTTTACTTGTATTATAATTGAGTAATAAAAATAGGATTATTGGGAATTTAAGAAATTAAAATTTTTTTTTAATTTATTGATTTTCTTTACGTTAATAATAAAATTTGTTTACAAATTATTTTATTTTTTATTTAAATTGACTAATTCAGATTTTTATTTTGAGAGTAGAAGCCCAGATAAAAAAAACCCCCTTTGAAAAGAATAATAAAAAAAGTAGAACATAAATGATGCAACAGAGACGGTGTTCTACAGAGCACAATTCGATTTAAAATATTTTCGCAATCAATACAAATTTTGAATAGAACTTAAAAATAATTAATTTTCAGGGCTTTCTTTCATTTTTTTAGGATAATTTTTCATTTATACTAAATAAACAATCTAATTTTACAATTTTCAAAATCTATAAAATAATAATGAAATTTTTGTTTCTTATTTTATTACCTATAAATATAACATACTTAACATCATTAATCACTTAAAGTCCTTTCCTAAAATGTGTTTTTTTAAAGCTTTTCTATTTGTTTTTGGGTGTAGCTAAAAAGAGTCAACCTTAAACAATTAAAAATTTTCGAAATTATGATTTTGATTCATATCTTATGAACTTAAGTTACATAAATTACATAAATAATAAATAAAAATGTTAATATACATATTGAAATTTGCAAATTATATATATAAAATGCGTCACTTCCCAAATATAATGAATATTCAATATTCATAGGTCATTATGATTGTCATCATTATCTATGTGAAAACCGAATTTTCTAGTTTTAATAACACAGTGTTATCTTTTTCATAATCATAATTTCAAAGTTATTCGTCACTTTTTTACTGTTTTCTATAATCATAATTTTTTATCTTTAGTTTGATTTTCTCTCATTTAATTTAAGTCGACATAAATTTATGAAATTCACATTTGTTAAAAGTGACATAAGGTATTTTGATAAATTAGAAATAATATCAAAAAAGTTGGTATTTTTTTTCATGATAATAATGTTATTAACCTGAAATAGTATCGGGTGTAAGCATGAGCAATGTGCTGGGATTGAGATTCTAGTTTGACTTGGATTTATATTTAAATCTACAATTCCTACATTCCTTGTTTGAATGAATTTGAACCCAAATGTTTTTAATGTTTTTTTAAACAGTCAAGTGAGCCTAAAACCTATTAACTTCACTCTAACATATTTAGTATAGTTTGGTGATTTAAATAGTAGTGTCAGTGTTGAGCAAAAGAAGATGTTTTCAAGAATCTATTTAATTCGAAAACTACGTTCAATAGGACATAATTTATGTTAATTCGATTGGTCGATAAGTATTTTATTATAAAAAACCGTAAAATTTTATTAGAAATAAATAAATAATTTATATTTTACGTTGTAACTTATATAACTGCTTTAATTTTCTTAAATATGTAAAAAAAAAAGTATTAGTTTTCTGATCTTAATTGTCGTTCTGGTATTTTAATGATATAATTTTACGAATAAAAAGAATAGAAATAAAATTAAAACAAGTTTCATCCCTGGACTTTGGTGATTCAATTTTGTATACATATTTTTATTTATTATTATTTTATTTTTTTTTTAGATTTTATTATTGTTTTTCAATTTATTTTATTATTTTTTATTATCAAGGAAATCAATTTTTATTATCTTATTATTCTATATCTGTGACGAAGATTAAGATTTTTGCAAAGAATGCTACTATTGCGCAAAAATAAAATATTTATTATTCAAAAAAAAAAAAAACTTAAATTTTGTATCATAAAATTTAGATTAATACTAACAGTAAACAAATGAGCATATTTATGTACGTAATAAGTAAATTTAAATATTTCATCAAGCGACACCTCCAAGGAGCTTCAACATTGTTTTTTCGTATGAAAATATGAATTTTATGATTGGACATAGGAATTTTATTTAAAAAGATTATTATCATTTTAATATAATAGTTAGTTATTAGAGTTATTGTTTAGATCTTTACTTCTTTCATGAAAATCAACACATTTGTCACCATTTACACATTTGTCACAATTTAGAAATATCCTTAGGACAAATATTATCAATTTCATATGGGTAATGGTTGGGTTAATTTTTAATCGAGAGGTACTCGTACTCTTCTTAATAGAGAATAAATGCTATCCTAAGATCTTTAAAAAAAATGAATTCTGAACATTTTGATAACGTTCAAACTGTATAATATAACATACCATACCATTCCCTCCTACCGTCCAATACCTTCGACTATTCTATTATCTTACAAGGAATGAAAAAGATTTTAATTTTTAACTCGCACAATTATATTTTCCTTAATCAGAGATTTATTTTGAATTTTACAACATCTATTATGAATCTTTCCAAGAACAAACAATTTTGAGTCTTCATGTCAATTCTGACTCTCATGTCTGATTAAATGGGTTGGAATTAAGTACTAGGAATAATAATGAAAAAATTAATCTTCTACAAATTCGATTTTAAAGCAAACTATCAATCGGTAATCGGTTTTGAAAAAGTATATATACATCTTTTCATACTATTTTGAAAGTTAAATAAAAGGAATAAAATAAAAGCTTTTTATTAAGTTCAGAAAAATTTATATTTTTATGTAAACAATAATTTTTGTTTTTAGAATTATTATTATTATTTAGAATACAAAAATTTCTACATCAATCATTAAATTATTTGTATATTAATGTTAATTTATTAAAATGTTATTATTATTATTATTAATTCCGATCATTAAAAATAATTTCAATAATTTACAATTTAACTTCTTAAAAAATATAGATTTTATTAAAAAAAAAACATTTTTAAATCTTATTTTTTATGCATTTCATTTCGTTTTTACTTTTTATATAAAATATTTTATTTAAATTGTAAGTAAGTTTTTACTTCATTTTTTTTTTCAAATTTATTATGATAGCAAATAAATTTTTTAAACAAACAAATTTATAAGAAAATACATTTTTCTATGATATAATAGAAACTTCATTGGCCTTGTTGACATTTTTCTTATTCTTCGTTTACTTAATTTAACAATTAAGTTTTCTATTTTTCACTTAAAATATTAAATTATTTATTTAAAAAATAAAAATTAATTAATAATCACAATTATAATAATTTTTTTTTTTTGTCGAAATTGCATAAAATAATAATTTTTTTTGTTATGATGTTGTTGCTTGTCGAAAAATTAAGGTTTTTTTTTTTACTTTTTATTTGAAAAATAATAATACATAATTAAATAAAATTTTATTTTAATCACAATTTTTATAATCTAAAAACTTAAAAATTACAGGTACATTTATAACATAAAAAAAAATAAAAACAATATTCTAGTTATTTTATCGATCATAAAATTGTCAATGACATTAATTTAAAACATTATCTTTTAGATTTAGGCTTAATCAAATTGAATCTTAAGTACTTTTTTCATTGACGTTTGTCAAGTACCTTAAAAAAATTTCCTTAATGAAAGTTGGTCTTATTTTTTTCAAGATTTCAACACATGAAAAAAAAAACTTCATTTCACAACTTGTTCAAATTAATTTTTGTGTATACTTCTTGAGTTTTGAAATTCCTTAAAAACTACGAATAATTATTGGACAGCGAACTTTATTATTTTATGATCAATAAAAATTTATTGTTAACAAGAAATATGAGCATAAATTATAATTTTGAAACATAAAACATAAACTTAGTGTATTATTAATTAAAAAAAAATTATTTAATACGCGATCTATGTATGTACAATATTTCAATATTGGCTGGAAATCTAAAATATTGTTCGTTATATTTCATTCTCTTGTTTCTGTTTATATTTTGTAAGTTGAAGGCACATTTTTTTTTTTTTTTAAAACATAATTTATGTTTAATTTTTTTTGTTTATATTTTAACTGTGAAGTATATTATATGTATATCTTTTTTTTTTTGTTAAAAGAAGACCATTTTGCTAGAATTTGGTGAATTAACTTGTGTTAACATCATGCGTTGCAATGAATGAACCGTTGGATCAGTCTCTTCATTTATATTTTCATCTCTGGATATAAATGAATGATTAAAAATCATAAACATAAAAATAAAAATACACAAAAAGAAAACAATCAATTAAAAAAATTGCAACTATCAAAAAAAAAGAATATAAAAAATATAAATTAACAAAATCGAATTCATAAATTATTAAATTTGAAAGTAATAAACAAATAAACACATTAAATAAAATAATTTGGTCAGATAGTGCTAAATTTCTGTAAGAGAAGTTACTTAAGATAGTAGTGAACTTCAACCCATCATTATTGTATCCACATTGCACGTATAAGAAATTTGGGATGTAGAAAAAAATTTGAGAAAAATTTCGTCAAATTAATTTCATTGAAGATGTTTTTTTTTTATCTGGTCGTCGTAAACATAATTTTGAAGAATCAATACTAATTTGATTCTTTAATTTTAATTTATGAATTGGATTTTAAAATTATAATAACTAAGTTAAACAAAACTTTATATAGTTACATTTTAGGGCTGAAATTGATTTTTAGCTAAAATATTCAATATTTTAACAACATTTTAAGCATATAGATATAAATAATAAATATATCAAGGATCTCAAAGTATTTTATGTTTTTACAATAAAGCAGCTTATGATGACACCATTTCACCAAATTTTTTCAAAATAAATTACTATTATTTTAAATACATATAAAATGTTTTAGCTTGTTGTTGTGTTCAATTATTTTAGAGATCATTTTAATGGTCTAATAATATAATTTTTTTTTTAATTATATTATTTAGGGTCTACAAATATACAAAAAAAGAGAAAAAAAATGTAACATTAAAAATGTAAATAAAACAAAACAAAATGTATCTAATTATATATGAGAATTAAAAAATTAAAACAAAAATATTAAAAAAAAAAAAAAAACAAAATTAAAAATAATGAAAATTAGTTAAACACAAATGCATGACAAAAAAAAATATCGCATTTTTAAAAAATATGTAAACAAATGAAATTAATTTATTGAAACTACTTTTATTATAATTTTAAAAAATTTGTAATAATATTTACAATTTAAAGTTAATTTTGGACAATTTTATTTTTAATTATAATTTTTTTTTCTTTATTATTGTAAATATTATTCAAAATTATCAATGTTAATACATAAATTTAATGAGTTCGTTACAAATTTATGCAACGTAAAATTCATTCAATGGATTTTCTTAAAAACAAACAAAAATTTTGATTTCAAATATTGCCAATTTACAGAGTTCACTACTTATTAAAAAAAATTACAAATATACTTGTTATGTACATTCGTTTTAAAGTGAGAGGACGGAGAATTTATTGTATTAAAAACTTTTAATTTATATTTTTATTTAATTAATATCTCATTAAATTTCTGTATAATTATTCCCCATTTATTTTAAAGCAAAAACAAATTTAACATTAATATTGTTATTTTTAACGATAAATTAATATGTAAACTTTATATATGACAATTTTTATTACGATTTTAAATATAATTTTTAATTAAAGTTTAAAGCTTAAACAGTCATTAAATAAGTATAAGGCAATTTTTTTTATTAAAAAGCTTAAATATTCGACATTTAAATTATAATCATATTTTAAAGAGATTTATTTTTCATATCATAACGCATTTTCAGTATGCTTAAAAGTTGGATTTGAAAAACGAATACAAAGATACGTAGTTCATTAATTTTTCCTCCAAAACCAAAATCTACAATTGCATAATCTTCTCTTGTTCAATTATGGCCCATTTTTTAATATTGTTATTTTCATAAATGGGATAATACTACTAATAAAGCTTAAGCCTTTCAAGTTCTTTTTAACCAGGCAGTAATAATACGAAGTAACATCTTTCTAACAAAGTTTTTAAAGTGTTCGTGGATGCACATTCGTATTTTTCCATAAAACATCATAGTGCCTGCTAAAATTGTTTTTCAAAAATATTTATTAAAATAACACAAAATGTTAAATTATGTATATGAACTCCCCACAGTAATTCTAAAGCATACTGAAAATGTCATTTTTTGTATAACTTCTTTAATATTAAATTATTGAGATTAACAGATTTTATAGTACAACTGTTGTTAAGCTTTAAAATTGCATTTAAAATTTATTATTATAATAAATTTAGGATTTTATAATATTTTAGAAAATCAATTATTTAACTGCTTAGTTAAATCTGTCTTACTTTTTTATTAAGGAACGGACTTTTTTAACAGCTCGATTGATGAAAGTTTTATTTGGTTTACCAGATGATGTTGCGGTCGAAGCAGTACTATAATTTGATCGTGTTTCTTCGTTTTCTTCATCAATCGAACTGGTACCTTCTGGACTTTGTCGGGAGGATGGAATTTTTTCAGCTAGCTTACCATTCGTTGGTGGATCATCTGGTGTTTTCACAATTGGTGGCTTAGTGGTAGAATCGATATCACTAACAATTGGCGACGATTCTTTCAAATTTTCCATGCTTTGTGTTACTTCGATGGGAGATTTTTCTTCTAATTTAGTATCTTCCAATAAATGTTCTAAACTTCTTGATTTTCTATTTTGAGTATTATTAATAGTAGATGTCTTATCACGTTTTAATACTTCATTTTCATTAGCATCTTCCTCTACGGAATCAATGGCATCTTCAGTTTTGTCTTCATCTTCAGGACACGTGTCTAAAAGGCCATCCAAACTATGACTTCTACCACTTATAGTTGGGGGTAGTGGAGGTCGTTGATTTAAAACTCCGCCAGCAGAACTGCGACGCCCACTTCTCGCCCCCATTGCTGCTGTAGGGCTTCCTGGAATTTTACTGTGTAAATGGGGATTTCTAAATGGACCACCAATTGGAACACGTGAATATCCTCTATTTCCGATTCCACCTCCCGACAGTGATGGACTTGATGCCATCCATTGACGTCCCGGACTTGATGATTTCCGATATTTGTTTGGATTAACTGCTAATTTATGATTAGTATTAAAATTATTTATTATTAATATTTGTTAATATTTAATGAAGCCGAAGGGCTCGTGAATCAATCAGAACCTGATCGGCTGGAAGGTTGGTTAGATCCACTGCTACCACCACCATTTCCGTTTCCACTACTGTTTTGTCCGTTAGTACTGCCTTCTTTATCACTTAATTTACCAGAATCATTGCTGTGCATTCTTTGATAGCTTGGGGGATGATTTCTTGTTGTTGACGCTGTTCCTGGAGTGCTCGGTGTTACATCTCCACGTATCAAATTACGATCACGAGCGTTAATTTCACCTCGCATAAACCTGAATTTAAATTATTACATTTAACTTTAGTTTTATCAGAATTTTTAATTAAAATACCTTTCTAATTTATCTACACAAGCATCCTGATAGTCATGAATCCACCTAACACCATTAAAATGACAGACACTACGCATATCTTCTGGTAGATGTTCGGGCTCGGGCCATTCAAAATTATCTATTATTGGAATTATATTACATTGTGAATTTAAGGCCGCTACGATTTCCTATAAGGTATGAACAAAATATTTATTATTGATCGCATTTAGCTTCGGAAATTTATTTATCTTTTACTTACCCTATGAACCCAATCTTTACATTCAAAATCTTCAATACATCTTTCTAATGCTTCTGGTGTTAAAACTAATATAAAATGTTTAGCTTGCTTAATACTATTCAGCAAATTATTATCAAATTTTCCCGCTTCTAATCGCTCAACATCAATAAAAACCGAGAAACCTCTCAATTGTAAGTGAACCTGAAAAATAACATTACTTTATTTTAGTAAGATTCTATAGTTACAGACGACTAAAGGAAACTCTTTTTTTTTTATCAAACTGAGATTTTTATAAAAAAAAAAAAAAGTTAACATACACACAGATTACTACATTATGCGTATCATATTTACTGAAACACTAAAATAAAAAGCTTGTTCGGATATATTAAGATTCCATACGATTTATTATGAAAATCAACAAAAATTAATTTTTTTTACATTACTTAATTAAATAATAAGTAACAAAATTATTTTATTGATACAACACAACGAAGCAAATAAAACAAAAGACTTAAGAGAGTAACCCTTGAGTTAATAAAACATTAATTTTATAAGTCACATCTTCTAAATAGAAGCTCATTCCTAGAATGGAAATGGTACCTCAAATGAAAAAAAGTTATTTATCAAAGAAATTTATAAACTTACTTTCAATAAACTTGCTAATTGTGATCCATTGGATCTTCTATAACTTATAAATATATCTAAAGTTTTTGCCATACTCTCTTCTGATACACTTTGTAATGTGCTTTCTATATTTTTCAATGTATTTAGGATTCTAAGTCTATGAATTGAATTATTAATTCCACATTCTGCAATTAACTGATCTTCACTTAAATGTGGCAGAGAGTCCCGGTCAACACCAGCATTTAGCATTGAGTACGTATAAATACAATATTCTGCCCCAATTGAACTTAATACATTATTTAATTTTGCGGCATCTTTTGACGAATAATCTGCTAATTTTTTCAAACTTTGTAATTCGCGTGCAAACCTTTTTCTTCGTATACCATTTGTAATGCCAATATCATCGCGTAAATTATCTTCAGTTAATTGAAGTAACAGATCGCCATCAACACGAGATTCGTAAAAATTATTTTCAAATTCACCAAAGCCAATTTGTTTAACCCATTCTTGTACATCTTCTACTGACCATAATGGAACTTGTTGTGACAACTTATGTGGGACTTGTTCACCTATCAAACGCAATGCTTGTGCGGCAAATTTAGAAGCAATTGCATTGGGACAACTAGCTACGTTTTTCAACGGTTCAATGGCTCCAATTTCTTTAAAAATTTCTGTATTTCCTTGTTCTTTCTTTATTCCTGCTTCCATACAGAAATGAAATGCTGCTAAATTTCTAGCTTCTTCACGATTTGAACTCAATACAGGGACTAGGCGTTGCAGCCAATGTTTACTTTGACCATGAGCATATGCTAAATTTGATTTAGCAAACTCAGATGGATTATGTGTTGTTACAAAAGGCTCCACTAAATCCAGTGTTCCTGATTTTAATACTTCTGCTTCAATTTCTTTATTCGCAACTAAAACTGCAATAGCTAAACACGCATAATACTTAATGATATCATCGTCATGGAAAGCCAATGGAAACAGCCACATTGGAACTTTGCGTTTGATCATTGCTATTTGATTTTCAGCACCACCATATAATGACAAATTGGCAAGCGCACCAGCACAATGCCTTAACGTTTCTATATCATTTTTTCGACATTCGAACAGAACAGCATCTAAACCTCCCAATCGAATAACATCCGAACATGTTCCTTCACTGTGTTTGAATAAATGTTCTAGAATACCGGTTCCGACTCTGGAGTGGTCAGTTTTTGAGTTTTTAGTGCAAACACAAGCCACATTCACAACCTTTTCTAAACCATTTTCGACTACATGTGAACGATTTTCAGTTGTTAAACATTGTTCTAATAATCGTGCTGACGAAAATTTTACTTCTGTATCACCTTCAACACAATTTTTCATCAAAAGATCTAAACCACCGCTTGCTCTCAATGAATTACATAAACTATAACCTAATTCATGACCATATGTTGGGACTGCCCAAGCACGTTGTATAATTTCATTTATATTATTCAAGAAACTAGGTGCCTTTTTCATTGATTCTAAATTTCGTAAATTGTTAACATAACTTTGTAGGTGGCTTGAATATTTAGTTATGGCTTTTTCAACATCCTTGTAATTGCTACTTGGACATAAGCCTTCTAAGTCATCAAAAGTAATTTCTTCCCCAAATCCACTAGAATTTCCATTCATAGATTTATATTGAGAAGATGAAATCAAACTTGAACCAGAACTATAATAGGATTGTGAAGCAGATGAAACTTTTTTCTCCTGATTGAACATTCCTGACGAAGTAACGGTTTGTCTCTGTTGTGCTTGTGATATTGCTTTCTTTTCTGCACTAAATGAATCGCTTTGAACTTTAACACTTGCTGCTGCAATATTATTTGAAGACTGTTGTGTGACATCGTTGGTTCTAATAGATCGGGCTTCCTAAAATTATAAAATTAATAATATAGTATTGAAAAGTTTATATATAATGTCATTTTAAAATAATTATAGTTTAAACGAATTTTTTTAATTTATTTATTTTGGGGAGGAAACCTAAGTTTTTTATAACTAACTGAAATGAAATGCTTCAAAATTATATATTTAAAGATAATTTTCTTTTATTAGCAATGGGTCCATATTAAGACTGTTATTCTAATCAAATAATTATTCTTTCAGCATCTCTCTTACAAACGAAGCCTATAGTTACTTACAACATCTAATAAAATAATCTCGAATATTTGACATTAATTATCATTTAAATTTAAAATGATAAAAATTAAAAAAATTAATGAATCATATTTCTATAATTTGCTTAGCAAATTATTCTAGAATTTTCAGATTTTATTTACTATTTTGATTAAGTATTTTGTATATCAGTACATAGTAAAAAAATAAAACTTTTTTATTTATGTATTTATTCATAGTCCTATTTTTAAATCATTCGTTGGGGAAGAAGCTTTTTATTTAAATTTTTAGATTAACTGAGATCAAGTAAATTAATTTAGCGTTTTTAAAAGTTTTTTCTTACATGATTTTAATCTTGAACTTGATCTTTATCAAAACTATTTATAGCTTTTAACGTTTTTTTTTTTATCAACGTTTGTTTTTTTTTTAAGTTTTGTATATTACATCTTCATCTTATTAAAAAAGCATAATAAGAAGATATTTCAAAATAACCTGTTCCGTATAATCAGCTGCCATTTGTTTTGTATTTTTTGTAAATACAATAATTTGTAAAAAAAAAAAATTACAAATATCTTTTTTAATTCACAGCTGTTCATAACAGATGCTAATAGATGATGCAAGATTATGGTTTTAAAAGAAAAATAAAACTAATAATTGCAGTAATGTTGCAGTACCTCTAAAATATTGTACCTATGTGTGTTTTTTTAATTAATGTTGTTTGCATGATAACATTTTTGTGTTCGAAAATCGCTGAGACTTCTTTATTATAAATTTATATCATAGTTTATAAACATAATTCTTAAAAAAGGATGTCACTAAACAAAATTAATATTATTATTTTGTTGATTTAATTCAAATCTCACAAAAAAATTGAAGAAAATATGAATGATAGTTTAAATTAAAAACTGAAGTGACATTTCCCAAATAAAATACAAAAAGGAAAAACAAAGAAAATATAATATACATAAGTATATTCCAAAAATGTCATATACATACATAAAACTTAAAATTCCGCATTTACAATTTTTTTTATTTGTTTTTTTATAAGTTTATTTACCTCATTTTCAACTTCAATCGGAATTTCACGTATTGTTCGATTAAATGTATTAGAATTTATTGAACAACTAGGTGGTGGTGACATAGAATGTCTCGACGAAACTATTGATGACGGACGCGATGATGTCGGTGTTGATGGCAATGATTCCACAAATGTACAACGCGGACTATTTAACGGACTTAATGGAGATTTTGGCGTTTGCTGTGGCGGTGGTGATAATGGCATTTCAATAATTGGACTTGGACTACGTTTTGGTATAAAATCAGATTGTCCCGCCGACCGAAAAATACCTTTACGAACGGGCCACGGAGCTTGACTGCCCATTATAATAAAAAATCAATTTAATTTTCACGTTTTCACAAAAAAAAAAAAAAATGAAACGATGATGATGAGATAAATTATTGTAAAAAAAAAAAAAGAAAAAGCTTTCACGAAAAGTTTTTACTTTAGAAAATATTCGTAATCAAATAATCACTAATCATCTGTGAAATATTTTTGAAATTTTCAATTTTTAATTTTAGTCATTTATTCTCTCACTTTTTTTTTTTTTTTTCTTTCTCTCGACAATTTATTTTTAACACACTTCTATGATAAAATCATGGAAATTATGAATTAAAATTTATTCAAATATTTTTGAAAATTTTCATAAAAATTAAAAATTTCGTTTTTATTTTAAAAATAATTGTACTAATTAAGTGTTTATAATATTACATAGTTTATAAAATTTATCTTTATTAACATATTTAAATGATGCGAATGAATCGGCGTGACGCGAAAAAGCAACACGGTTTGCTACAAAAATCTGTTTTCCTATAGAGGCACGGCGGCGGTTATTTTTTGTAAACAATATAACATTCAGTTTTCCGATAATTATCATTTATACGTCATACATTGATTACTTGAGGAACAGAACCTTTTTTTGTTTATCCGAAACGATAACGCGACACGAAAATGAGAGAAAATGTAGTGCCGCGCGCGTTAAATTTTCTCTGCTTTCACAAATAAAATGACTAAGGAATGATTATGAAAAAATTTCCCGAATTTTTTTCTTTTAGCTCATATAAATATTATATATATTGTTGATTGATTTCTTAGATTTGCAATCAAAATGTCTTGTAAGTTTTTCTTTAAATTTGGCAATAAGAAATTGAATTTTTGACTCAAATATTTAAATATTAAAATTTTTCTTTTCAATGTTCTTTTTTTAAAAATAGAAAAATTACTGAATTAAAATACAAAAAAAAAAAAAATTAATTAATTTACAAAATGAATTCTTTATAAATATTTTCAAATTTCTTTTTTGAAAATTTTAAAAGAGATTATTTGAAAAATTCATTTTTAAAAGCTGTCCGCGCGTGTTAATTGTATGAATTTGAGTAAAAAACTGCTATTTAATAAGCTTTTATTCGAATAAAATTTTTCCTATTTTTTTTTTTTTTTTTTTTGTTTCGTGAATGACCTTCTAGCTGACTGATCTATTCTTGAAAAAAAAAAAAAAAATTATAAAATTTTCAAAATAAGTGACGACGATCTTACTTTTTACGCAAAATATACCTACCTACATATATATAATTTTTTTTTTGATTATTTTTTTTTGGAATTAATTTTCGCTTCATAAAATTTTTATAACGATCAGAAGGAATTGATTCATTAAATTTCGTGCAGATTTTTCCCCCCAAGAGAGAAAATTCTAAATAAATAATGTAAACTAAAAAAATTTAATATACCTATATATATAATTTAGAATTTTAAAACATTTAATTTTTGAAAATTTGCCAAAAAAAAAAACAAAAATTGTTGTAAATAATATTTTAATAAAAACAAACATATTATATACTATTTAAAATAGCAGGAGTTTGAATGAATTACTTTAGAGAAGAGAAGTTTCTGTTTTTGGAACTCAATATTTGACCTCAGCAGCATAAACCAAAACTTAAACGCTAGACAGAGGAATATGTATAAGAATCAAGAAACCACCACGGAAATTCTGCCTTAACCCTATCATAAACATCATCCGCAATATTACTTCAAAAAATAAAACAAAAGTCGACAATGTTCCAGTTGTTTTCTCAAATTATTCTTTTAATTGACATTAATTTATTTTTGCTAAAATTAGTAAATACTACCTAATTATATTAAATATATTACTTGTATGTAGATTGTAGAATCTACAATGTTTGTGAAAATAGATACTTAATGTGAGGGGTTTTTTTTTTAACATTAATTTCCAACCAACCTACAGATTATATTTATTATTTATTTATTTTATTGACGTTAAAATAAAAAGGTGTGCTTTCTTTTGGGACTGCGTTACTGTTTGTGTAATTTATATTGAAAAAGAAATTGAATATAATATTTTTATATTATTTTTACATATTTTTTATCTAATGCTAGCAAAATGAGGTCGTAATTGAATACCTGTTGTTGAAACTTAGAAAAAAACATATAAAATTATCATTGTATTTTGTAATCATAAATTAGGATTTCATCAGTTAGATTTGGAAAAAAAAATTAGAAATAATGTGAATATAAAAGATAATTTAGAATTTTGATAAACAACAAAAAAATTTACTTGATAGGAAAAACTTATAAATAAGAAAGATGCGGAATATTTTTTTAACTCCATGTTCTTTAATCCTGAACAAGTGCTACATCTTAAGTTGTTTTTTGTACGCAGCACTGACTAAAAAAAAGTTTTAATAAATCAGCTTTCAGGACTATTTTAATTCATATTAATTTTTGATCCTATTGTTTTCATTTTTTTTTTTCACCAAAATTTTTGAGTTTCCTTTGAATTATTTTTTTCATGTCATATTTGAAATTTTATCATCCTAATTACTTGAGGATAGTTAAAATTAATTTGGTGTATGTATATAATATTCCATAGGGGTTATTAACATTTCAGGGTCATAGATGGTTAGTTCATAAAGAAATTAAAATCAGAATCGATAATAAAAAAAATATACATATGCAGGAAAATAAATAATTAAAAAAAAACATTACCCAAATTTTTTGTAAAAATAAAAATCCTTTATTTTTTGATTTTTCATTACTAGATCCACCTCCGTCATTGTGAGTACATCTTCTCATTACCAAAGAACCAATTTGTAAATATTTTCTGGTACTTTGACCAAAACAATTTTTAAATAACATTTATAGGGTTTTTTTTTCTCTTAATATTTATTAATAATATTTAATTTTAATATTTTCTTCATTATTATGTTTTTCTTTAAAAAAAATTATTTTCCTTTCTTTGAATTCTTAAATATCCTTAAAAAACAAAAATTAAAAAAAGGAAAAATCGAAAAAAAAATCAATATGCGAATGTCCTTGGCGTGCTAAACAATACAAAATAACGAAACATACTAAAAGGGAATTTTCTTCAGCAAATACATACGATAATTGACTCATTTTTTTTTGTATAACTGAAATGAAGGGTTATTCATACGAATTTTCGAAATATACACAGAGAAGTGTTTTAAAAGCTTAGAAATTTTAAGTAGATTAAATGTCCAATATTTTGAACATAAATGGTTTTATGGTGTTTTTCTCTTCTTAGAGACCTTCTTATAATATGTAATTTAAAAAAAAATTATGGACTTATGGTATGAATTTGAAACATTTGAACAAAAAAGTATTCACCATACTTCTACCGTGATCAAATTAAAAATAAAAGTTAAAACTTAGGCGTTACAAACTGTCCATTACATACATATATAAATACGTACATAATAATATATTTACTTAATATTTTTCTTTTTTTTAAGTGTTTTGTTTGGTCTATAAATTCTCGCGTGAAAACCAAATTTTTCGTGTAGAAATTACTTTTTTATGCGAATTCTTGTAACAAAGAATATTTTTGTCAGACATTCTGTTTTCTAAAATTTATTAAATATTAAAATAGTTTCAGCTATGACGACGTATATTTTAATACTAACTTTCAGATAATTATAAAATTTTATTTGACAAAAAAAAACATTTCAAGAAAAGGGAAAAATCTTTTGTTATCTACCCTAAAACGTCATTTCAAGTATAGTTTTATTGTTATAATACAAATGATGGGGGAAAAACTTTATTTATCAAATAACATATTTTCGTATGTAAAGCTTTTTTTTTCAATTTTAACATAATAGTTCGATTCGATAATATTCTAATTTTGGTTTACAAAATCTTTTTATTTAAGACAGAAAGAATGTTCATTCAAGCATGTACAAACTTTTAGGCCCTGTCAGACACCTTAAGGCAACATTGTACAAATGATACACAAACCATATTGTGGCTATAGAATATAAGAGAACAGTAATATTATAATTCTAATAAAAATTACACTAAACGCGAAAATCATCCAATTGGTCACCATCACACCGAAGAAAAAAAGGTTTCAGATTCATTTAAATTGATTAAGAATAAAATAAACAAAAATAGAAGAAAATACTATTATGCTGTCGGAAGACAGTTATATAAAATGAAAATCTTAATCGAAACGTAATTTAGGGATTTTTTAAACTAATCTATTTTTTTTTTTTTTACGTAAAAGAGCTTCTATTTTTTCTATAGTTAGTTAGTTTAAAGGAGAATTTAATTCCTTTAACAAATATTAATTTAATATTATTGTACAGAGATTGCGCACTAATATTGTTTTGATTTTTAAATCATAAACATAAACAAAAATTATTAAGTAATAGAAGGGTATATAGATTTTTATTACTGCACCCTTTTTTTTGTTTTTGTTATTAAAAAACATAAATTATAAATTTTGATTTTCTTTTGTGTCTCTTAGAAAATTGTTGAAATAATTTTCTTTGTTCAATATTTTGAGAAATTTAATTTTCCGCTCATTTTTTTTATCAATAACAAAAAATTGTTAAATGGAAAAATAAAATATGCTACAATAAAATCATGGTTCGTTGAATTCTATTGCAATTCTTAACTCTATGAGCTCACCTTTATTAGTGCTGCATTTTGTTCCGTTTTGACACCGTCAACTTCTAATTTATTTCTCATAGCTGCTGCCGATTTTTGTTCTTTATAATCTAAATCACCAGCTTGTAATCGCTTCATTTCGGCTGAATTACTTGTTGCTTGCTCAGAACTGAAACCATCAGTTATTACCTTTGTTTTTGATTCAGATTTTACACGTTTCTCTTCAAATTTAACTGTATCTACCGAAGTTGATGTTGTAATACCGTTTGCGGTTGTAGTTAAATGACCATTTGTTAATTCAGCGGGACGTAATGATGTTGGAGACAAATCAATTTGTAATTCATCATTTTCATTTTCACCATCTGGGAATGTCACCATTGGCTCAGAATCATCCACAAGATTCTCTAATGAACTTTTTAATCTAAAAATAAAATAGTGTATAAATAAATTTTTGAAATTGTATTTAAATCAAAATTTATACTTTTGCTTTAGCTGATCCATTGCTAATGCAGACGAACCAAGCAATGGAGAATTTTGTTTTTGCGTTCGATTCATTGCAAGATCATTAATTTCAGACATTGAATTCTTAAAATCATTTAAATCACGTTTTAGAGCATGTGCCTTCATTTCGGATGTTGTTACGTGATGTAATCTTTGAGATTTCTTTTCGACTCTTGTTGTTGTACTACTACTATTTACAACCTATAAATAAATAAAATATGTTCATATTATAAAATCAAGTTATATTTATAATTTTGTGGATTCTGTCACAATATTTTTAACTCATAACAACTATGTTGGTATAATTGAAACACTTCAAATAAAATATAAATTAAACTATAATCTATAATAATATAAATGAATTTCTTAAAGAATAACAAAACTACCTAAATACAACCTTTTTCTGAATATTTTTACTAAAATCTATACTTAGATAGGCCTAAAATTAAATTCATATTATTGAAATAAAAATAAAGTCCATAATTAAAAAAAAAAAGCAGATTCCTAGATTTTAACATTCTAAAAGAAATTTTGTAATAAACAAAACACCAATATATCTAAAACAAAATCTTTTGGTAGCACTATCTAAACTTGAATATCAAAACTTAAAAATTAAAAAAAAAAAACTTTTGATTTAATTTTTGGCGCGATATAGAAAAGCTGCACTATTTCTACGCTCATACATATGTTTTTATCACACCTAAATATCGTTTTTTATTTTATTTTGTTATATAGTTTCGATTAGAATAACAATATTCTGAGAATTTCTTATTTAATATTATTATATATGTATTTTGTTTTTATTTATAAATAAAAATTACAAATCATTAAAATATTTCGTTTTTGGTAGATATTTTCATTTTTCTTTTATTTTTATAAATTTTGTCAATAAAAAGATTGCTTTATGACTTGAGATAAGCTAAGTGATGGTTGTAAATGGAAATTCGTTCGATTAACTAATAATTTTTTTTTTGTTCACTATAAAAATTATAATATCACTATAACTTTTCGTAATTAGTAGAAACTTGATTTAATAATGATTTATAAAAAAAAAATTGGTGGAGAGTTTATGAGAAACTAATGTAAAACATATATTCAAATTAGTCCAGATATATACGTCGATACTTCTAATAATGATTGTCAAATTTTGTAACTTTTTGTCAATAATTTTTGTGTTATTGTTACTAATTTTGTTAATTTTTTGTTCAAAATTTTTACAGATTTTTTTTTGTGTTGCATTGCAGTAGTATTTTATTACGTATATTGTCCAGACGAACCATATTTTAATATTAGAATGTTAACAAAAATTGAATAATTAGTATGAGAATTCATATAAATAAGGAATAATTATAAATAAGGAATTCAGTATAAACTTTTTTTTTAATAGAGAAATATTTCACTCTCATTATTGTGCTATATTGTTTAAAAATGAGACATGATTGTACTTAAATAAAAAAAAACGAACTTGATAATTTTTACAGATCATAAAATAAGAAAAATTAGCATAATCAAAAAGCTTTTTTTACATTTTATTCCTTTCACATATTAAATTATTAGAATAAATAGCATTTAAAAATTTTTTTTTCTATTTTAAGAAACGCCATGCCATGCCAGGCCTATTTATAAATTTATTTTCTATGTAAAACACTCTTGACAATATACATTTTAGAAACTTTTTATTTTGAATATAAAATTAATTAATATTCAATCACGTTATTATAATTAATTATTATTTTTTAAATGCCAAAAACAGAAGATTTTAGATGAACCAAGCGGTCTAACCTTACATAGTTTTAGAACAAGGTTTAAGAAAATTAAATTTTAATTATAATTAAGACAAATTGAGATTTATAAAATGAAATATATACCATAGTGTGTCGTCATAAAGAACATCTTAATGTTAAAACATTATATTCATTTGAATTAATTTATGGAAACTTTAAAAATATAGATTCACATTATATTTTTTGCTAAGTTATCTTTTAAAAAATGCTATAAAAATTTAATTTCTTTTAGTTTTCGTTGTTTAATTTTAAAATCTGTTTTCTGATTTTATAATAATGATTTTGTAGATTAAATGAAAAAAAATGAAACAGTAAAAAGTAAACTGAACAATATTTTTTGACATCATTGTACATTGCATTTTTCATTTCTTAAATTCATTATGAAATTATGAATGAATTCAATGAAGATTATTATTATGAATCATGACAAATTAATAAAATCTAACGCCTACCTATTAGATATATAAATATTTAAAATCGGGTTTTAATAATTTTTTTCTTTCTTGTAAACACAAATTGAATCGCAATAAAATTTATTACTCAAAAATAAAATTAATATTACCATAAAATTTCCCTCCAAAAAGTTAACTTTTAAGTTTTAACTTTTTCAATAATTATTGTCTTTTGAAATTAATACTATTTTGTTTACTTTTTATTTACTTAATTTATTTTTCTTTGTCAAAAAAATAATATTTTTCTATTTTAATGACAAAATATTTTTTCATTGAATAGAATAATAAATCAATAAATTTATAATCTATTTATTATTCAAAAAATTTTAGTAGTATTTTTTATAGTAATATTTATTTTCCAAATTTTTCGATTTATTTTTTATTTTTAATATATATTTTTTTTTTAATTTGGAAAACTTTCGTTTCGAATATAATTATATTATTTTTGTTAGTTAGCTCGATTTAATATATTCGATCGATCGATTCGTACTGATCACTACATAGAGTATGAGGAATTTATAAATTTACAGAAATTCTGCAGAATTATTAAAAAAAAAAATCTTACTAAATATAACCTAACTCAAAAAAGCTCTAAAAAGCAAAAGTTTTAACTCACGGTAATAAAAAAAAACAAAAAAAAACAATTTCTTGATTGGAAAATTATTTTTAATAACAATTTTTTTTCTTCTTTATTTTGGCAATTTTAATTGGATGTGATTCCCGAAAAGTGCAAACGAACTTATCTAAATCGAAATATATATTTTTATTTTGCCAATAATTTATAAATAGAATATTTTTGCGGACTAGTTTCTTTAGTAAAATTGCAATGCGTTATAGAATGAGCTTCCACTTTAGCCATATTATAAACCGAAACTCTTAATAGTATAACTTTTTTTTAGAATTAGACAAATAATATTGAACAACTATTAGATGCGTTTATTTCAGAATTCTGACCGCAATAGCAATCAAAGGACATTCAGCAATAGACATTCAGTCTTGGCGTCTATTTACTATATATTTAGAAACTAACTAATGGACGAGATAACATGATTCTATTACCATATTCACAGAATCTTTAAATTTTTGAAATTTCATTATTTATGTCATTTTAATTTGATCTTTATGTTAAAAGAAAAAAAACAATAAGTTTAATTTAAATTTTTAAAATAAATTGTAACTTATTTCCCTCTCATTTAATAAAAATTTTAAAATGTATTTAAATATTTTAAAATATTTTTAATTTTTTATTTTCAAATATTAAAGAGTTTTTTTTTTCAAAGCTTTGTGTCATCTTTTTGTACTTAAGTCTTTGTATATTAAAATTTTTACCTCATTAAAATTTTTAAATAAATTCTTGGAAATTTGTTTTTCTAATTAGTATAATTATATTCTGAATTATCAAATTATTATAAAAAAAAAATTATAAATATCTACTTTTATATTATCCGACTATAAAAATTTATTCATGACAAATTTATTTCTAAAAAGATTTAGTCACACTTTGTTTGTCAAAAATTAATTTAGCAATTAGAGAGTTTAAAGCGCGCGTCCGTCGTTCATTCACCGAGTAATAATTTTGATAAACTATAAAAATTAAAATATTTAATTCAACAAAAAAAAAAAATAGTTAATACATCGACTATCTTATCGTTGAGTTTTTTTTTTTATTATTATTTTGATAAGATTTTTTCCTGTATAATTTAAGTAATTTAAATTATACCCCTAGAGTTAGACGAAAAATTCTTAAGAAAATTTTTCATTATCGCGGCTTGAAATTTCTTTATCATTATTTTATTTTATTTGTTTTAAAGATTAAATGTTTTATTACTTTTTCTTCAAATGAATGAATATTGAATAATAATTAATTTAAGAATATAAATTAAAAATGTACGTCATTATTATTTTAATAATAGTAAGTAATTGGTAGATGCAATATCGGTTCTTTCAATCGCGAATTATCGTTTCGGAAATTTATTTGTATTTTTTAATTATTATTGAACATAATAAATATTTTTTATAATATATTTGTTTGATAAGCCGAATGATGCAACTTGCGATTGAAATACATAAAACCATACACCAAACATAAATTGGAGTAAAGAAGAAATATTAAAAAGGCCGGTAAAAACAATCAGAATGTTTACCCTAAAAATATGTCAAAATAATTCTATTTTTTATCTTCATATTCGGAGCTTTCAATCTCAGTTTAATACACTCTTTTCTTGCATTAAATACAAATCTAATTTTCGTATGGTGTAAACAGTTCCTTAACAAATTATTTTAACTTCTCAACTTTGAATAATTCAAGCAAAAATTTCTGTTAATAGGTATTAAAAAAACGAGATTTATTTTTATTTTAAGAAGCTTAAAAAAAAATCGCCTACATCTTATTTTTATTTCAGATTTTAATGTATATAAATATTTTTTTTTTTTTTAATTTACAACCATTTATATTCTTCCTAACAAATATGGAATCAAAATTATAAAAAAAAGCTTTAAATTTAAACTTAATGGCATTTATTAATTTTTATTTTATTATTATTGAAAACTTATAAATTTATTTGTGGTTTTCTAGATTATTATTTTGTTTAGAGAATATGACTAAGCTTAACAGAAAAGCAAAAAACCTAACTATGTGATTCTTTTTATTTCCTCTTCGTTTTTATTTAATTGTTTTTTTTTTTCAACATTTCATACCCGATTAAGCTTAAATTAATAATTAATGACGTCATTAGATTATTATACCATAAACAGACACCATTGGACCAGCACACTTTTCATTTGTCGTTATAAAAATAAAAAAAAAACATAAATACAAAATAATAAAATTAAATTAAAACAGCCAAACGCGATAAATTTGCAAATTGACTGATAAAGTAAAAAAAAAAAAAAAACATGAGCTTATTTCAATTAAAATCGTGACATTAGTCACTTTATCATTAAAAGTTACTACCTCTATCAATTTAAATTAAAATTGAAAATTACGCAAATTACAGTTAAACGATTGATGATTACAAAAAAAAAACGATTTATTTTTCAATTACTTATAGATATGTTTATTACATATGAACACTTTATTTCAAATTTGAATTCTAATGAAAATTACTTCAGTATTAATGTATAAATCACTAACAGTAGAAAAAGAACCTAAACACATATTGAAGATAAAACTAATTTGCTAAAATAGCTTACCTGTTGAGAAGTTGATGATGTTTCCTTAACACTACTACTAGAACTACTGGAACTGCTAGAACTAGAATTAATTAAATTTTGTCTGGTTGAATTCGATGATAATAATGATGATGCATTTGATGACAATGATGAGTTATTTTTTTTATGAAAATTTTCCAGCATTGATGCTGTTGCCGGACTAACATGTTGAGTTGATTCTGGAAATTCTGACATCTGAAAAAAAACATTTAGTATTTGAAGTTTATTTACTTGCTGGTAAATTATTTATCAAAACTTGAAAATATAGTGTAGATAGTAGATTATTCATATTTTGTATTAAATTCTAAATATATTTGGTATGGAAACTGAACATTTTGGAACTCGGAAAGTCAAGCTTTTGAAAAAAAAAAAAAAAAGAATTAAAATAACGAGAATGAACGTTTATAGCCTTTAGGACTTTTCTGTTTCAAAATAAGACAACCTCCACGTTTTCCACCAAAAATTAAACGATTTTCCGCACTTATTTAATTTCTTAATATTTTTTCGAATTTATTTTAATTATTTTAATTAAATTTAAAATGTTCATAAAACTACCTTCAAAATCGCAATTTAAATTTATAATAATGTGAAAAATATGTATAATTATGTTTTTGATTTTCATATGTATAAATTGCATGTTGGTACATTATATATACATGTGTATAACACATAACATAAGTAGATTATTTTTTAAAATAACTTTACACTTAATTAAATTTAAATTAAATCAATTTTCATCAAATAAGCTAAAACGATTATTTTAATTGCAAAGCTCATTCTTTTTTCTTAGTTTTGATTTTTTATTTATATTTTTAATACAATAATTTGCATATAATCAAATCAGCCTCTACCATTACGACGCATTATAATTAAATTGTTCAGATTTGTTTTTTTTTTTTGAGACATTTTGTAACGATTCAATTGAAATTGTCACGTGTCAGCATGCAAAAATTTAATTTAATTAATAGAATAATAGCAGATCACAAACAATATTTAAGATATGTAATTTAAAATATACTTTTTTAATGGGGGGAAAATAAAATCGGTGTATTATTGTGATGACTTTATATGACTTTGTGTTTACTTTCATTTTGTACACATTTTGTGTATAGAAAAATTTTAATCTGTCTAATACATATATATGAATAAAAGCTCAACACATCACTATATGTTTAGCATAATATTTGACATTGACAGTGAATTTTAAAATTACAAAAAATTTTGTAAACGTAATACATACTAGATTTTCACTTCACTTGGGAATATACAGATGAATTATCTATCTTTATCTTTGAGCTTCAAATAATTATCTCGTTTCACTATCGTAACTTTTTTATGTAGAAAATTACACTATGTATTTTAAAAAGAAGTGATCACTTAGCATTAAATATTGTTTAGATAAGATACATATATTTTTTATTTCATTCAATATTTATTCTATTTTCTGAAAGAAAATTTTCCTATATTCAACTTAATAATCATCCCACTTTCATATGATATAGTATGATCATTTATTTATGACTCATTTTTTTTAACTTATAACATTATTACAATCTTTACATCATTCTTATCTGTTCTTAATTTTCTCCCTTTACGTAAACATTTAAATTCTTAGAATAATTGAATAATCATTGTGTTCCTATATGTATATATATATTTTTATTAATTGCATTTAATTTGTGAAAGCTTTTAACAATGCAAATTATTATAACGAATTCAATTATTTTAGTCATTTTATTATATTGTTATCTTATCTCATTATTTAATTAAATAAAATTAAACTTAATTTTAAAATTAAAAATTTAATTTCAATTTTAACTTCTGTAGAAGAAATATTTGATCAATGAATATTTGTTTGTGTAATATATGTAAACCTTAACCTCATACCTGTTTAGATTACCATAATAAAGTTTAAGTTTTATTTTTTTTATATATAAACTGTTAGCCATTAGAGTGAACCGGAAAAAATATGACACGTTGCCGGCGTTAGAGTGGTAAAACAGTAGCTTTATTTTAATGTTGATGTCTTAATGCATAATTTTTATGAATTTTAAACAGAATTATTAAAAACGTGACCTTAATTTATATGCAGTAGTAGAGCATTGAGCTTCATAAATATGTTTTTAAAATAATTAGATGATTCAGAAAGAAATAATTATAAATTCAAAAAAAACCCCGCTTATGTGCATAATAATTATATTAGTCATATATGTACTTCAGTATTAACCTTTTCTATCAAATGCATTAAATTCAGAGCCAAGTAAATCTTTAAATTTTCTAATAATTAAAATAAATATATAAATACAATTTCTTTCGTCCTTCTTTTTGTTGAACCTTTTTATAGGTAAATCAAAAAATTTTACACAGAATTAATCTATAACTTTACGATACCCTTAATATTCATAAAATTAAGTGTTAGATATTACGCGCTAAATCTTTTTAGAAAATTTTCAATTCAACAATAAAATAAATATTAGGCCAATGACTTTAATTTTTTTTTTTTAGATTAGTAAACAAATAATAAAATATTAATTTCATTGCTAAACATTTTAATCAAAATATATATGTACAGGTATTTAAGTTTATACAAAAGAAAAATTCTAGATAGTTATTATTTAAAAATGAAAAAAAAGATACCGCCTTAAAATATTTATTATCGGTTTTTTAATGAAGTTTATATTCTGCATTCGTTAACTATCATTTTATATTAATATGAAAATTTGTATGCAATATAAAATATGTAAATTGTAGGCATTAGGTATATATAAATAGTGAAAAGCCCACATATTGATTCTTAAAAAATGTAAATTATTTTTATTTTCAAAACGCCTATTGCATTATTATTATGATTGACTTTAACATTGATAGGTCACAGAACCTTTTTTATTATGGTATCGTATATTCATTGCTAGATTTCAATGATATAAGTATGTAATGTGGTTAGCGTGGTTATTGTGAGTGGCAATTCGATCAATGAAAATCCTTTTTTTTTAAATACTAAGTATTTTGGTGAAATCAAATAAATACGCAACTCTTTTTTTTCGGCCGGAAGCAAACAAGACTGGGATATTTGAATTGTGGCTGTGTACATTCATTTTCTTATAATATGTTTGAAGTTGGTTTTAAACTTCTTTTTTTAGGCTTCTAAGATATTTGACAGAATAAAAATAGTGTCTTATAAAGGGAAAGAGATTATTATCTCTTTTAAAAGCTACTCCTGATTTGATTGTAAGCACAACACAACAGTATACGTACATTATTATTTCATCAAACAAATAATTTATTGTTTCTGTTAACGATATAAATAACATAATTACATTCATATTTTTTTATGATGTTTGGTAATTAGGACACATGTCATATAGTAACATCATATAAATGAAAAATTTAAGGTGTGCTTTAAATGTAATTTAAAAACATAAATTGTACCGATATCATGAAATTTATTCAGCACCTAAAAAATTAAAAATTTGTTTAATATAATTTATACATCATATTACACAGTACTGTACTCGTAAATATTGTTCTCAAATTATGTTTATGCTAAAATATTTTGCAATAAAATTATTTTCTGGTGTAATAAAAAATCTGTATAAACAAAACAAAATGTTTACATTGCTATTTTTGATTGAAATTTATAGTAAATTTTGAAATTAATATTAAGATTGAGCTCTAGGATCATGAAATAATATGGACGGCAAGCATGAAGCTTCTGTAGAGTAGATATTATAATAATGTCATAAAGCGGAAAACACAGACAATCTCTACTAGAAGAATTCAACTTCAATTATACTCAATTCGTAAAAATACATAAAAATATTATTTTTCATTAGGAATAATAATGTTAATTAGATAGTTTTATTTTTTTATTTTTTATTTTTCATGAATAAAAGTTCAAGAAGTCTAAATTTCAATTTTTGATGAAATCAAAATGAAAATAAATATTAATTTAACACCCACAGCTTACAAGCCTGTTTATATTGCTTTTTTTTTTTGTTTTCAAAGCCATATTTTTAGATGTTATTCCCCCAATTTAAATCAGTTAAGAGTCATAGAGATAATATGAAATATTTTAGCAAAAAAAAACTCTTTCTATAATTTTGTTTTTGCAAAAAATCTCTCAAAAAAAATATGTCCCCTTATATAGTTTTGTAATGTTAATTAATTTATTATTAAATTTTAAATATATTTTCTATATGTTTATTGTAAATTTATTGTACACGAACAACGTGCCACATGATAATTGCATGTTACCTTCAAAATAGTTTTGAAGTAAAGGTTCTTCTTTTCGTATCTATTACATACTTTCCTTGATGGGATATGATGTCGTTTAATTAAAAATTAAGACAGATGAGCATAATTTTTCTTTTAAAACTTATGAAAAGGTGGTGTGATAAGTCATAAAATCAGTACATTGTAGCTTCTTTTATTGAAAATTTTTAAAATTTATTTTAACAAAAATATCATTAAAAGCTTACTAGACAGATTCAATTCAATTTTATCTTTTAAATACATACATAACGAAATAATTTTAGAAAACTAAATATACATATATTTTTTTTTTAATTTTCTATGCATTTTTCCGCATTGTTTTTACATAGACACGAATAAAATTCTAAAATCTTTTGCCAAAAATTAAATCAGGCAAATGTCAGGTAAGAAATAGTGTCAATATACAAAATTTTAAGCTTCCCAAAACGAAGCTATTAAGGTTAATAATTTTGAAATGATTTTTTATGGCATTTGACAATAATTTTTTTTTTGGTTTTTTTTTGTGAAATGATCTCATTATACATTTAGATTTTTCAAGTGTTTTATTTTATAATTCTATTATTCTATAGTACTATCGATCGACATTAACAATAAGAAGAATAAAAGCTTGAATTTTAATTTAATATTTAAAAAAAAAAAGAAAAAGTTTTTTTTTTTTGGTCAATTGGCATAATATTTTTTTGGTTAGTTGGCATAATAATAAAGTTCTCAAGGTAAAAGTTGACTTGGTTTTTCTTGAAACATTTAGATTTTTTTAGGAGTTAATTACATAAGGCTATGTACATACTTAAATCTAATTTAAATTAATTAATTTAAATAAAATTCATCTTTGAACGCCATGCAACAAGTATAACTGAGTGTCAAACTATTGTAATGAGTGCCTGCGTGTTTATTAAAACGAGTTAAAAAGAAATGAGTTATTTCCTTCGTTTGTTTTGTTTTGTACCCACCTTGCCAGATAATTAAATCTATTTTTGTTATTATTATTTTTTATTTTTTTTGTATTATTTATTTATATATGTTTTTTTTTTTTTAATTATAAATAAATTTTTTATTCGATATAATAAACTTAAGATTGTATTTTTTTTTTATTTTTTTTATTTCAATTTTATTTACATAATTATTTATTTGAAGAAGAAAGAAAAATGATCAATTTTCATGCTTACAAAAAAAAAATTTAATTTACGATTTTTTCTTTTTTGCAAAATGAACATAAAACACATTATACATATGTGTAGGTATATGTATAAAAAAATAATAGAATTTTTTTTACATTTAATTTTTTTTTGATTATTATTATATTATTATTATTATTCTTCTTGTATTTGACTTTTAAGCTATCAAATTAAATAACAATGCCATATAAACAAAACTGACGTAGAGTAGAGTATCTTTTTTCTATAAAAAAAAAAAAAAAAAACAAATATCAAAAGAAATAAAAAACACTCAAGATGTTTTTTGTTATGTAGAATTTTAATTTATTTATTTTTTTTTTTTTTTAAACAATGCTTCTTTTTATTCTCAGACAATAATTGTTGCTATTATTATTAATTTCTCAAAAAAGATACTTTTTTAAATACTACTTTTGTCTCTTTTTTTTCAATATAAATTTTACACTTTTTTAACTCCTTCTATTTAACTCAGTATTGTTTGTGAAGATATTCCCTTGCATATTCGAATATATATTTTTTTTTATTATTTACTCTAGTTTTTAATATTTTATACCGGAACTAAGTTTTATCATTAAGATTAAGAATTTAAGAATACACAAAGATAATGACATTTTTTTTGCTCTTTTTTGGTACTTTTATTTTAAGGTGTTAAAAAAATATTGATTATTATCAGTGTATTAACAGTATTTTAATTTGTTTCACTAAATAAAAATACAAAGTTTATAATCTTTTTAGTATCATTAATCACTTATGTATTTTTTTTATCATGACATGTTAACTTAATATATAGGTAAAAATTAACGATGAATCATACCGAAAATTCAAAAAAAAAATTTTATTAAAATAAAAGCCGAACAATTATGACAGTCAAATAAAACAGATTTTGCAGTAATGAGAAGTCATTTATTAACTTTTAATAAAATATTCAAATACTTTTACGACCACTGAATTCTGTGAAGGAAAATTATTTTTATCTTAACTTTAGATTCGATATCAGTTATAAGTTACATATCAGATAAATACAGCAATCTTATATATAAGTATTTATTTAGGAACTTGGCATAATCACATTTGTATTGTTAGCGGTTTTTTGGTAGGTCTAATCGCAAGACCAAATTTAAATTTATGAAAATAATGAATCATCAACTTTATTTTTCAAATTAAATTTCAGACTGCATTGATCTGAAATGACAAAATAAATAAAGAAATTTCAAAGGATTTCTTCAGCATAACAACATTAAAAACAGAATTTAATGAGTGTTAAATAAAAGAAGGTATAAAGTTAAATTTTTTTTTCCACTCTCACTCACTTATGTTTAAATATTTTTACATTAAAAAAAAAATAATATTGTATGTTTTTTTACATAAAAAGAAAAATATCAATTTTAAAATATTTCATTTGGCATAAATCCAAAAAATTTGCAAAAAATTATTATTGTAAAAAAAAAACACACTCATATTTTATTAATTTATTTTATTTTTTTTTCTATTTTTTCATAAATTTTCTTCTGATAAAGAAACCGGAAATTTTTTTTTTTTTCTATAATTAAAATAATTTTTAATGTTTTTAATTATCAAAAGCACAAGAAAAATAAACTCGTAAAATAACTACTTGAATGTAACATAAAAGAAATTTATTTTTACAAAAAAAAAAAAATTATAATAATAATAATATCATTTGAATATCATGCGAATTTTGTAATATCACGTTAAAATCCCAAAATGAAACTGATTTTCTCAACAAAAATACAAAAAAAAAAATTTAAATAAAATCAGAAAAATAAATCTAATTTGAAGAAAAATTTATATAATTTTTATATAAAGAGAACAGTATCTTTATTTTTTTTTTATTTACATAAAATTTCTCAGTTTAAAAAAAGATACTTTCAAAGAATCTCTTAAATATTTCAAATACATACTCAAAATATTTACGATTTTTGAATGAAAATTTATATAAAGTGATGTGGTATGCGATATTTTTTTTTGTTATGTGTGTTTATATTTAGTTTTTAGTTTTTTTTTTTTTTCATATGAGTGAAAGAAAGTTTAACGCGAAGGTCATTTGAGTATATTTCTGAAACATAAACAAACGTGTAAATGTAAATTGGGATAAATGTTGAGTAGCATTTACATTTAGGCTAATTTAATTATAAAAGATACTTTCAAGTTATATTTTTACATACATTCGTACACATATAACAAATACATAATGTATTTTGAAAATTAAGAGAATTTTTTTTTACGATATTTTAAAGTAATTTTTTTTTGGTTTAATCTATAAATTGCATAATTTAGGGCTTGATATTTTTTAGAAAAATAAATATATAGGAAACATCCTGAAGAGTATTTTGTGTCTAGTGATTATCTGTGTTTTATACTTATCGATGCATTGATTTTAGTACACACTGAATTTTCACCCATGAATGTTGGATATTATGTTTTTTAAAGTATATTTGATTTTGATAACGTTTCAAATACAGTATAAAATTGTATATAGTTTTCAGAAAATAAAGTCTATCTATTAATGTCATGGTTATAAATTTTGTTTTTATATAATTTTGCAGAATCGATTTTTAAATTATGATTATTTATTTTTGTTTAACTCAAATATTACCTCTTGGTTCCGATTATATAAAAATCTTGTCCTTGGTGGCGCCAAAGGCGGGGCTGCATTTCTGCTTACAACCATTTTTTTAATTCTTGAATTCACTTTTTCTTGTAATTTTCACAACAATTAAAGAATTTTTTTTTCCTTTTTCAATTTAAGTTATTTCAACTTTCATAATACGAAATCTAAGCAAAACTAGATTAAATTTTTTTTATTAATTTTAAATTCTAATAATAGTTAGATTTTTAACTATTATAAAAACTTTTTTTTTTTTTTATAATTTAAAACCACAAAAATTTTAACCGCATAATTCTTAAATTATAAAATTAAAAAAAAAAACCAAAACTACAGGGAAATTATTGATATATTTTATTATTTGTATGTGTATAAAATTCTTTTCTAAAAGATATTATCCAAGGTTTCTCCTGTGACTTACAGTGCCGAACAATTGAAGTGAAGTCTCATATAAATTGATGATATCCGAATGCCGAAAGCATTATTTCAGAAGTCTGGACCATCTATTAAGCTTTTATTTTAGCATCTATATTTGAGAGAATAAAAAATAATAATACGCAACCTCATAAATTTATAATTAATGTCATGTTGATATCAAAATAACATTAAAAAAAGGAAAAAAAAAAGTTAAACCAGAAATAAAATTAAAACTGGTATATTATTAAAAATATACACTCATCTATTTTTAATTATTGAAAAAAAAAACAAAAAAAATTTATTGACAAATTAACGAAATCAATAATCGAAAAACGAAAACATTTACGTCAAAATATTACTCAGATAGTAATCATATATGAGGTTTTTTGCACAATATTTTTTTTTATTATGAATTTTGGTAATTTATAATATTCGCATATGAGTCATTTTAATAAATAGACGTTTGATAGTTTTTTTTCGCCAAAAAGTAATAGGTATACCGGATTCATAACAAACAAATAATTTTAAATGTTTTGTTTACATTTTTTTCTTTCTATTTAAATAAAGATTATGCAAAACACTTTTTTTATAATAATAATAAATTTTTTCTAACACCTAATATTAAGTTTAGTTTAAATATATACCAAAAAAAATAAATCATATAAAAAGTTATTTAAAGCTTTTTTTTTTGACAATTCAACAATAAAAAACAAAAATTATCTTATCATCAAACAAAACATTGTTTTGTTTTTATTAATTTATTTTTTTTTTTAAACTCAAACTTCAAGATATTTACAACGTAAACAACAGTTATGTCATTTCAAAAAATTAGATAAATATTTTGTATCTCATACAACTAGAATTATAGAACTATAAAACTTATATCAGGCCAATAGAGCATGTTTGCACTTAAAAAAAAAATTAATTTTTATACAGGTTTTAGGAGTGCTGATCAGATTATATATAGATTGAGAAGAGTGGAAAAGAAATGGAATTTATCCTGACAGTTAAAAAAAAAATTAGGTTAGGTTGCAGCAAGCACGAGATACTCAGATTTCCCTGCACATAGGACTATTGGCCTATTGTTGTTGTAATACTATGTTAAAGAGTTAAAAAGCTTTTTATGAAGCCAAAAAAAATTTTTTTTCCTTTGTAGCCATATATTCTCGAATCTTGCCTATTCTACTTTGTTCTCGAACCTTGCCTATTCTATTTTAATAATGTCAATGATACGAAACACTATTACTCATATAAAATAAATCGATTATTTTGAATTCACACGCAAATGCAGTTAAAACTCGTTTCAGCTTGAAATAATTTTGCTGCGGAGAATTTTCAAAATACATTTGATAAATAAATTTCCAGAAATTGTAAATAAATTCAGAAAAATTAATTTTTGTTTTATTGTTATATTGGCAGAAAATCATCATATTGTCATCATACTAACTATAGCCAAAAAAAAAAATTCAAGCTCCTCATAAAATAATAATAATTTAATTAGAAATAAAAGATACTTATTCATACATTATTTTATTTCAACGCCAAGTTATTACGCTTGTTCTATGAATCATACTACTCATACATATTATTTCATAGCGAAAAAATTATCTATTTTCTTGGAAAACATAATTCAAAAAAAAAAAAGCTTTTCAATCCTTTCGGAATTAATTTCTTATTTACATTAAATTTTTATTTTAAAATTTAAACATTAATATGAAACGATATTAAAGAAAAAACAAAAAGTAAAGAAACCAGCTAACCTACGCTCAAAATAGAGGAAACATTGTATTTTAAATTAGCTAAGCATAATGATAGAGCAATAAACCTTGGAAAATAATTTGAATTAATATATAACGAGATATATAAATTAAATTTACCTATTTTACGCAATTTAATTTTATTATTTTTTTTATAAATCCATTTAGTATATTATCCCTATTAATTAAAGTTATTATGTATTAACTACATAATGTTTAAATCTTATTTCATTCGAAGTTATGAAGTGATGAAAACCTAAAAAAAGTATGTTATATATTTAAATCAGATTTCCAAAATTATTAATTAAATTCAAAATCTTCTTATGTAACTTTCACTTATCTCTATACTTTCTACTTATCTTTCATTAAAAATATTTAATATGAAAGCATATGACATTTGTAAACATGGTGATATTATTATAGTAAACATTTACAGAAATGAAAATTAAAATTAATTACTTAAGTTATTTACACTGAAAATATAAAACGCGCAACTAAAAGTGATTAAAAAGTTCAGTGTGTAAGCGCGCAATATTCGCTTAGTACCAAAATCCATTATTTAAAGTAGAACGAAAACCGGATGTGTGTTAAATAAGCCTGAAAATTAATTATAAGTAGATTCGGATTGTGTATTAAGTTTTGAGCCAACTTTTCCATTAATAAAATTTTTTTGCTTCCATATTACTGAATGTTAGTAATTATTTAAACAATTTTATTTTGCAATCTAACTAAGGCTAAATCTGAAACTTAAATAAACTATGCTATGTGTATATTGTATCTGATTCAGCTTTTATTGATAACCTGTTCCTTTTTTTTATCCTCTTTTGTTCAATTTCAAAAGATGTGGGCATTGAAATGAACTAAGAATCAATTTAACTATATCGCAATCACAGCTAAGTGCCAATTAGCAATATCAATATTTAAAGAAGATTTCAAAAAACTATAATATAGACGTATTCCACAAATTCCATATTAAAATTATATGAAATTATAAATTATAATAAAATTTCAAACTGCAAATTTAAATATGTAATAATCTTTTCATTTTTGTACAAAAAAAAATATTTTGCACTTATTTAATTGGTGTTACAATCTTTCGTTCACCCATAATTGGTTCTTTAATTGAATTACACCATATTTAAACAGAGTTAATTTAAATAAATTGATTTAATTAATCAATTCGATGATTATAATTTTTTTTTTGTTTCTTTTAAATTAAGTTCACTTGAGGTTAATAATTTGTACGGTTTTGAAAATTATTTATTCCTTTTAAAAATATATTTTAAAATTTTTAATACATTTAATTTTTGCGGTGAATCAAATAAAATATTAAATTCCAAAAAGGTTTTTTTTAAAGTACAAATTGAAAGAACACGAAAATTTGTATTGATTGTTTTTTTTTTTTATTTTATAAATCTGATTTATTTTATTTTGATCTGCATTAATTGTTTATATACTCATATATTTTATGTACCTACATATATAAAAGTTCAAAAGGTTTTTTAGCGGCAAAATAGCAGAGCCTTTCTACATAATTTTTATTAGTTCACTCTTTAATTTAAATCTACATAGTCAGTTTGCATATAATTTTGATTAATGTCGGCTCATATGAAATTACGTTTCCCGCCTTCTAATGCAAGTCTATATATAGAAAAGTTATTAGATATAGAGCATAATATCGTCGTAAATTATTCTCTTTTAGCTTTGTGAAAGAAGTTTCTAGAACTAAGAGTTAAAAAGCTTAAAAAAAAAACAATGCATGTTTAGCCAGCCGTAAGATATATAGTATAGTTTCTCATTCGATAACATTTATTCTGGTACAAACGCCTTTTTATTTTAAAATTCATAATTTTGAAAATAAATTTTATTTTATCACTTCAACTATACTGTCATAAAGTTAATTAATGATTTATGTTTTTCATCTAAATAGTTGATAAACACAAAAATATCGAGTTCGAAATAATATTCATTTGGCGGCAGTTTGTCTATTTAACATAAAAAAGCACTTAATTAATAATAAAATATTTTTCAATTATACATATGTATATTTTTTGAAAAACATGAAATTAAAAACAAAAATTTTTATTTCTATTTTTTTGAACTTTATCGAGTTCAAAATTTTTAGTTTTCCTATAATTCTATTTATTTTTGTGGTTTTATCAAAATAAAAAAGAAGAAAAATTAACCTATTTTTTTTTATTCGCTTTAGATATTTTTATTATATTATGATTTTCTTTTTGATTTATAATTTATTTATCCATAAAAATTTATTTTTTTATTTATTTAATTTTAATTTTCGTATGATTTATTTAAAAAAAAAAAAACATCGTTAACATATAAAGAACTTATTTATAAATTAAAATTTTCAATTTTCCACGAATTTCCGGATTCTAAAAACAAAAATAATATTGCGAAAAATTAGTCCAAGCCAAAAAAATTTTAGATTTTTTTTATGCGGTTCTAAAATCAAATTGTTATGAAAAAAAATGTTTTTTTGCGATCGTTACTGAACTGTTCGACTGAATATCAATGACTGAGAAGAATACAAATTACAAATTTCATAATATTTTTTTTTTTTTAATGTTTAGCAGCAGAAGAAACAGAGTTGAAAAATGAATAAATTTTTTATTTATTTTTGAAATTAAGAAGCATAATTTATAGGGTAAAGCATATGTAATGTGCTTTTAGTTTCTAAATATAATAAAAAACTATAAATTTCATCTAGTTAAATGGCATACTTTCTATAAACGTCTTTTGCGGGCCTCAGAGATGAACAGGATTAAGATATTTTTTTAATATTGTGATCAACACGTCACATTAAAGAAATATAAATTAAGTGTTTTGGGCCTTGGCTAAAGGATTACATTTCGAAATTTTAGTTTTTGGAAATTTTTGCTGATATTTTTCAACCGCCTTACCTGAAAAAAATCTAAACATAAGTTTCGAAATTATCATAATTTAAATATTACACTAGAGGTAAGCTCAATATAACAACAATCGTGTGTGAACGGTGCCAGTTTTTAAAATTTTTTTGACATGTTTTTTTTTCAATTCCTGGTTCTCAATTAAAAGGTTACAGAATCCAGCCCCTGAACTGTTTATCTTTGCTATTTTGTTAATTTTAATAAATTGCGTTAAATGTTTCATCAGCACGACTATATTTTAGTTAGTTTACCTTATTTACAAGAGTAAATAAATGATCAAATTCATTTACGTACAATATTCTCGTGAGTATATTATATTGTTGTGATAATTTAATTTTAACTCATTAACGTTAAATTGTATTTGGAAAAACCATAAGAAAAAAAAAAAAACTCCTCCAGCTTATATTAGAGAAATAAAAAATAAAAACTTTTTTGAAGTGAACATAATGTTATAAATTCAATTATTGGGCGTATATGATGCGAAAAATTGAAGTAAAATAAATATAATACATAATATTATTTTGAATAATTGCCAATGACGAAAAAAAAAAATCTAGACTAGCGCCAACGTTTCTTCTTCTGCTCGCGACAAATTCATTTTAATACATGTAAATATTTTAACGAGTTCATCGAAGTGTGACTTTTTGAAATGAATTCAAATAAATGGAAATATTTTTAAATATCTAACAATTGTGTCGCCAATTACTATATTTAGTTTTTAAATAAGATCAAATGTCATTCTCTGACAGTAAGCTTCTGCTCATTTACAAACTATAATCAGTTATGGAACACATTTTTCGAAACAAAAACGACAAACTTCAATTTCATTCAACGCAACATAATGCTTTATTTATTTCATTATACGAGTAAGTAAGTAAGTAACCCAATATATTGTAAGGTACTTACATCTGTCTGTATTGTATAATTCCGGTTTGCAAAATTCAAATTCTGAATGGACATTATTTCTGTGTTGCAAAATTCTATATGAATTAATTCATATGTAATCTTCTCAGGTCGATTCCATAGTAAAATAAATGAGTTTATTACAATATCACACATTTTCACATTTTCTTCATACATGTTTTATTTTCTTAGCCATATCTACCTATCTCTCCCAATATTTTATTCTTATATATAAAAAAAAATAATAATGTCAAATATCTAATATTCGTTCAGTAGATTTTAACTCAAAAGAAAACGTATCAATGAAAATCTTTTAAAGACTTTAAAACGTTTCTTGTTAATTTAATATGAATCACGGTATTTTTCGATTTACATTTTATGTAGAATATTATATGAACAATATATAAATAATATAAGATGTGCGTTTGGACGTTTCTACAATCCACATAAATTTATAAGTGAAGCTATATAGCGAGCATTTATTTATTTTTATTTATGTTTTTTATTTGTTGTTGCTTTAAATTTTATTATTATTATTTTTTTAAAATTGTGAATTGAAATTATAATAAATAAGTTTTAATGAACTCATTTTCTTTAAGCGAAAAAAAAATTTGTTTTAATTTCTGTGGAAATTGAAAGTTTTTAGTACAAAAATTTAAAAATAAAATATATTTTATTTATTTTTTCCTTTTTTTTTTTGTTTAAGATTTAATTATACTTCTTAAAATTTAATGTGAAAAATGATTATTTTGAAATTTTCCTTAGAAAATTAAATAAAATATATATGTCGAATTTCTTTTCAACCTTCAGTGTCTAATTTACAAAGTCACATATCTATTTTACAAATTTCTAAATAATTTGCTTAATTTTATTTTTAAAAATAAAACTAAAATAATTTATCATTCAAAATTTATATTGAAATTTTATTTACTTCACTTAATTCTTTGAAGTATAAACTTAATAAAATTTTGCACGATACACGTCACGGTGCTATAATCTCACTATGCATGAATGAAGGGTTCAAGAGTTTTTTTTAATCAAACCCGTATGTTCATTATACATATGTTATAATTTGGTTGTACATAAATTATTTATATGTATCCGTAATATCTTCATTCATATTAATATTAAAAACAGAAAAATCTATGACGACTATTACAAATACGCAACATTCTCAATAAAACCCTCGACAAGCCTATGTAAAAACAATTACTATGACAAAACATTTTTCACTTTTGATGGTTAAATTGTGGAAATTTGCAAAATCTTATTTATAAAGTAAATATTTGTATAAATAAAATTTTCCCATGCTTATCTATAGGGGTTTTTGCAAATTTGCATGATAAACTCACCTTATCCAAGTTATTGTTGTTATCTTCACAATAACAAGTACTTATATTATTTGTAAACATAACTTCAATAAAATGTAAATAAATATTGTCAAAGATAAATTTATTGGGTGACTTTTGATCAGGTAACTTTAAAACCGAAATTTTCGTTTGGTCGAAATGTTTTACCAAAACCTTAGGGAAAAGGATCATAAACGTATAAAAAACTCCATAGTAGCTTCATTGTTTGTTAACAGACTTCTGAGAAATTTTGGAATTGAAATGATACTCAATATAGTGTTCGAACAGAAAAAGATTTTTAGCTTGATGATAAATAAAATGACTAAAAAGGGTTTGACAAATGTTCCCCCAGGAACAATCTGCCCCTAGTTCACCTTAAAAATAGGTACTTTAAAAAAGTGTAAAAAATATTCGAATTGGTTTGTACACAAAAGTTAATTGCCATGTTCGATATTTTTTATTTGTGTCAAATAAAAATCGGATCTTATTAATTTCATAATTTTATAACAAAGTTATATAGAATACTATACTTTTATGAATATATGAGTGCATAATATGCAAATAATATAAAAACATTTTTATTTTAACACTGATATCACAAAAACTAAAACTTAAAAAGTTATTAGTCATAATCTTCTTTTTTTTTATAAAATTAAGTCTTACTTTAATAATCACCTTTCTTTATTGTTCCGTTTTTGGCTAAATTTGTCACACATGATTATTATTAGTCATTAAAATCTCTTCATAAAATTTTATAAAAATTGTTTACACATCTTTAGCTTTTTTCTTATTAAGAATTTCGAAAAAAGGAGCCTAATAAGGTTTTCAGTGTGTTTTAACTCTGTGACATTACTAAGAAAAAAATTAATGTTTTTCTACAATAAACCAACACTGAAATAAACCAGGTAGGTATTTTTGGGTTAATTGTAATCGAAAATTTACAAGTTATTTATAACCAATCAACATTTTTATTTAATTTTCTGCAAATAAAACTTACTGACTTTCTTAATATTAATTTGTTGATCTGATAAAGATAGATTTCCGTCTGAGCTAAGCAATAGTACAGAATTATGAATCGATCTGTGGATAATTGGAAGGAAGTTTAGTTATAGTTATGCATTTGCAAAATTTTTTCAAGAGAACTTTTTCATGCTAATTTCTACCCATTCATTCGTTCGAAAATTCAATTAAATTGCATGAAATTTATTTATAATGACCTTAAATTTTTCCATCTGAAAATTTTTTAAATCACTACATCATAACTAATAAAAAAAAAAGTAAATAAAAATGTTTTTAATCAATTTAAGTAAATTTGATTCAGTGCAATGCAATGTCAATGACAATAAATTTATTTTCATTCGGAGTAAATAAAATATAATTTTTAAACAAAATGTTTGTGTTATACATAATTTTTTTTTTCAAGCTCAAGATCATTTTCATATTTTGTTCTGATAGTTATGATGGAATTCAAGATAATCCACCTAAAAATTGGTTTATTTTTTTTTTGTATTTTATATATTATGTATATATTTGAAACAAAACAAAAAATTGGTGTAATTCATAAATATATGTTATGTATATACCTTAATTATCTTCCTACAAACGTCCGGTCTTCTAAAACTATACTAAACTAAAAAAAACACACAACATCACGAATATTTGATTCCGAATGACTGTCTGTAGGTTGATGGTTTTCTAGTTTTTTACGGAGACATGAACTTTTGAGCGTAAATTTAATATTTTTTATAAATTTCATTGAAATTGAAAACAGGAAACCGACATGCTAATAATATTTTTTTTGTTGTTTTATAAAAATCAATTTTGATAGCAAAAAAAAATTATAATAAGTTGGATTAATTTCTTTTTTTTTTTTTTTCTTCCTAAAATGGAATTTTAACATATAGTTATAATTTATAATTTAATATTATTTTTTACGGTTAATGCTGTTGGTTGACACTATATAGAGAATATTAATAATCTTTAATTTTAATAAGATCGTACTATAAATTCTCTGTTTTGCTTTTTGCATATTAGAATAGTAGGTATGCGGACAAATAATTCCTATACTATACTATTAGTAAAATCGTACTTAAGTCTTATGGTATTAAATTTGGACGGAAGAGGAGGGCAAAAATATTATAGCAAAAATAACAAAAGCAGATCTTACGAAATAAAACTAACATTTTATGCTTAGAAGTTTGGTGTTTTTCTTGTTTTGAATACGATTATGATTAGAGTAGCAAGAAGTGTATTTGCTCCTTAAATTAGAGGATTAAATTAATAATAAAAAATGTTGGTCCTTATGACATAAATTGTTAAAGTTATTTTCATTAAGCTTTATTAACTTTGTGCAATAATTCTTATAAAAATAACACAAATCAAAGTTTTCAAAATACAAAGATTTTTGGGTTTTAATGCATTCTTCAATACTAGAATACTAGCAACACTATATACCAATAATATACTTTTCTTCACTATTATTTCTTTTAATAATTTTTCTAAAATGTGTTCTACTTACATTGTCATTATTATAATTTCTTAATACTGATGGACTTAAGCTGAATAATCTAGTAAATACTGGATTTGAAATCGAACCATTATTTGTTGAAGTTTTTAAAATATCTGCGGATGGTGTTAGCGACAATTCAGGAATTTCGGGAAATATTGTCGTATTATCTGAAAATGAAGAATTAAAAAAGTTTATTCATTGAAAGTGAAACTATGAACTTATTTTTTCATGATAATTTAGCTTTCATCTGAACTTCTCCATTTTTTAAAATCTATTCTGCCAAAATACTTTTAAATTTTTACGTCCTCGACTATAAAAAATTATCTAACATATATGATATATAAAATTTAAGTCCAAAATTCAGCACATATTTCAAAAAACAAAAACATGTAACAAAATTAAATAAATAGTGAAAAAAGGAGAAACATATTGCTTCCTAACTTACTTGATATCCTTGTCTTCGGACTACTATCCCTCCGCAAGCCATAACCAAATATCTCATTATTATTTTTAACATCAGCAGAATTTAATTCAGATGAATTCCTTGACGATTTTATAATTTTTCCATTCATTTTATCTATTGAATTAGCTATTTTTTCTGATAGCAATGAACAAGTTGATTGATTTAGATTTTCATTATCTTCAACACTATTAAGCTTTGGTATAGCTAATTTAAGCGTTTTTCGAGCTGATGCTAATCTATTGGCATTATTTACTCCATTAACTGGAGATATATTCATTTTTGGTGTTTCCATTTGTTTATTTTTTATTGTCAATTTAATATTTTAGAACTTAAATCTTGTTTTAGATTTTTTTTTAATTTTGATGTCCATTTATAAAACTTTTATGACATTTTATTATTTTTAATATTTTATTGTTTGATATTTTTATAATTTTAAATGTTAAGATATTTATATATGTAAGGTTATCTATAATGTATCTATTAAAAAAATAGTTATACTTTAAAAAGAGAGAATTTAAAAATTAAAAAAAAAAAAACAATTAAATTAAAAAATTAAATTAAAAAAAAAATAAAAATAAATTAAATACTTTTTTTTCCACAATTAAGTTTAATTTTTTGTAAATTTTTAATTTGATAATGAACTTGTTTCGAACGAAATTTATTTTGTTATAAAGTTTGATTTTGTATGTAGGAAATAGGAATAACGTTGTCGGTTTTATGTTTTATTTGTTTTTTTCTCAGACAAAGAAAATTAAACCGGATAAGAAAATTAGAAATCCAAATTAGCTCATTAAAGTTTGACTTTAACTTAATATCAATACATGAATTCTCTAACATTTAAAAGTTATAGAAGATTAAAGAGTTTCACATTATTATAATGATATTTGACAAGTAAATTTTAATTTACATTTTCAATTATTTTATCGAATTCACATTATTTATGTTTATCTTTAATGAAAATTGTTTTCTTCATTATTTGTTTACACAAAAAGAATTCGAAAATATTTTCAACTTTTTTCATTTCTGTTTATGAGATATATACTTTATTTTCATAACTTGCGGTTTCCTTTCATATACATTTCCAGTTGTGGCTAAAATCTGATAATATACTCTTTAAATGAAAATAATTTTAATTCATATTTTTTTTTTTTTATTTTTCTTAACAATTACATATATAAAAAAATATTTTATATTTATTTATATAATAAGATACGCTCATAAAATGAATTTAATATATATATGTATTCATAAAATAATTGTCCAAAACAAACGTGAATTATTTAGGTTTTTTGGACAGCATTTGACGTAAACAGCACGTATTTTAATTCCCATTTACGGTTAAAAACAAGATATGCCTTTTTTTTGCAATTGAGGTTTCAGATTAAATTATTATTTACTGTAAGACTGGTTCAAATAAAGTTGCTTCTTTCACGACGGCACTGTCCTAAGTTATTCTCCTGAATTTAGGTTTTGAATATAAGTTAATTTTCCACTATAGAGTAGCATAACCTATTTCAGACGCTAGTTTTGTTATAATTGAGAAAACTATTGAATATTTCAGTGTTCTCAAGGAATATTTTTTGTAATTTTTTGATCTTGAAATTCAAATTCTGCTAGCAAAGGGGGTTTGGTCAACGGGTTAAGATGTAAATTAAAATTTTGCATTACAATTTATTTTCCAATTGCAGACGTAGGAAAAAAAATAAACATAAATCACTTTTTCGCTATAAAATGCATTTAAAAAAATGAAAAATAAACAAAAAAATGAATAATAATATTTATATATACATATATTTTTGAAATTTTAGTTATTTGACCTAATTTTTATATTTATTTATTTATTTTTTATTTGTAATTTCAAGAAATTGTTATGGTTTTCAACATTTCCAAAGAGGAAACTTTATTATTTGGTTAAATATTTTTAGCACTATAGCGATTGAACCGATTGTAAAACAATTAGACTATAGAGCAATTGGCCAACCAATCAATAATGTGTTTTTTGAGACACTGATAGCAATGAAATTTGATGTTCAAATAATCTATTAGAATTTGAATTGATTTTCACAAAACATGTAGTTTTGTAGTCGACTACATAAGAATTGTATTAAATTGAATTATACACATCCTTCTGTAGAATCTTAATTCTAAAATGATTTTCGAATTGTTTCAATGGTCCTTTAAATTCTAATTTGAAAAAAATCTGAAATTCCTATGTCTGATCATTCAAAACTGAGTACCCGCGAAAATTAAAAAAACACATGACTAAGTTTCCACAGAACTATCGACGGATGTAATGATGAAACAATAACAACAATAACAACAATAACATTGAAATCATTCCCATGGTAATCGTAAATTTCGAAATTTTATTTTTCTTAAGCCCATTCAATATTTCAAATTAAATAGCCGCATAAATCCTTTTAAGTGTATAGATTATATTTTTTATTACAGGTTTTATATATTGGATTTATTATTATTTATTTTAATTTTTAATGTAAATATTAAAATAATAAAAAAAAATAAAAAAGAATTGTTCGATTGTTGAATGAAATAATAAAAAAATAAAAAACTTACGCCCGCAAATGATTTTTATCTTAAAATTTTTAACACAAATTTATATATAAATTGTGCCCTTTTTACACAATTTCTCATATTTTATTCGAAAAATTAAAAAAAAAAAAATTATTTATTTTAATGTTAACGAGGCAGAAAGTACTTTAAAAAAAACTTCTGCTGAAACTATATTTCAGATCATTTACTTTTTGTTAGCATACTATTTGTTGAGTTGAAATTAAAACCAACAAAGTGTGAAATTGTTAAATTTATTGCTTTCACTTTTTTAATTTCATTCATGACTTTTTATTAAAATAATAACAAAAAATTATATTATAATACATAAATGTGTATACATATATAAAAAATATGGTAATAAGGAAAAGTAATTAATTCATTTTAATTTAATGATTAAATAATTTTTTAATTTGTTTAAATGAGTTTTAGAATTTTGTACACTCTACCTGGTAACTATATCAGTAAAATATGATCATGATATTCATGATATCCCCTAAGACTTCATTGAATTATGAGTTGAACTCTTGCAATTTCAACTTAAACATCGTAGTAGTATATTTCAAGAAAATTTTAATACGGAAATCTAAATCATCAATTTTGAAAAGTTGTAGTTGTAATTATTCGATTAATTTATTTTTTTTTTAAGAATCATTTTATCGAATTAACCCAATTACAACTTTATAATAGTTTTCACACCACATTGCATTACATAGTATTGTTTTTAATTGTAACATTCCCTTTCCCATTTAACTGAAAAAAAACTGTAGCCATATCGAATAATTTCAAAATTCAATATTATTTAATTTATATTTAATTTCCATTATAATATACTGAAAATTAAAATTTTTTAACACTTGAATTATTTTAATCTTTGTTTTATATTCAAACAATTTTCTTAAAGCTTGTGACATCAATGATTTATTAAATTTTTCCCAAAAATGGAAAACTTTTTTTTTTCTATTTGAATAACGATCGTATTTATAATAAATTAAAGCGAGAAGCTTAGCTAAAGCGTATAAATATTATTTTTTAATTAAAAAAAACCAAAAACAGACAAAGAACAATAAATAAATATTGTATTAAAAAAAAAAAAAGATAAAAATAAAATTCATAACAATTCTTTTTGAGAATAAAATAAATTTAATTCTGTCAAATAGATGAAAACAAGTTTTAATAATTTCTTACCAAAACTGGGAAAGTTAATAAAAAATAAATAAAAAAAAAAAACAAGAATTCTTAAGTCTCGGAATTAAAAAAAAAAAAAAACAAAAAATAAAAATAGCAACAGCGCAAGAAATATAAACTCTGGATTTTGCGTAATATGTAAATAAAGCTAGCAATTTATTTATCATTCTACAATCTATATACAATGTTGTAAATACTTTGAACTTTCTTGTTTAGGATTACATACAATTCAGAACAAACAATCTGATGGTATCCAAATTCCTGAATCTCATGATCAAAATTGCTGGAAAACTTCTTTAGAAAATCAAAATAGTAGCTTATATTTTTCCTTAATCAAATACCCTTAACTTTTATTCAGACTGAATACTGATGGCAATATTAATTAAGTTTTCATCGTAATATTCCTTTTTTTTGTTAAGGAAACAATGATACAACTGCTCATCCCTCAAATCTGCACGATATCGAGACCTATTGTCCAAAAATATCTTTTTACAATTTTTTTCCAAGGGCTCTAATGTTCCTTACGCTTTAGGTACTTACTATGCATTAATTTTTCAATCTACAATACTGTGATTTCTCTTCTTGCTACGAAAATAGATAATTTCTATTATTATATTTTTGTTCTGCAGATGTTACAGACATACAGGCCCTCTGTTTCAATGGCATCTGTATGACTGACATCATGATAGATAAATTTTTAAAATAATATTCAAAATATATAGAAATTTTTGGCTTATTTAATAATGATAGAGAGTTTTTTTTTTTTAATGATTATTAAGTTTAAACTTTTAGTAAATTTAAATTCTATTTCTTTGCAAAGAATAAATATAGCAAAAACGTATTTTTTTTTTTTTCAAATTAGTTTTAATAATATCTCGAAAAAAAAAACTGTTTCCTTTTTAATTCTCTATAATTAACTTTAACAATGAATTTCGTTGTTAAAATATTTGAAGCTTGCCAATTTTAATAATAAAAAAAGTTCAAAAGTCTTATAACATTCATTAATAAAACTAATTAACGATTTTGCTTATAGACACTACTTTTTTTATGTCATTAAAAAAATAAACTACTTTTCTAAATATATATGTATATGTATAATGAATGTTAATCCCTGTCTTTTTTTTATTAATGTTATTGGAATAAAATAAACTAGTAACAAAGTATAAACAAATAAACTATTGTGAAGAAGAATTTCTAAGAAAATAATATATGAAGTATGTCTTTAACCTTTTTCATATTAAGCTGCAGTATTTTCAAAACATTCACAAATTATAATATCATATAGTCTAAAATAATGATTATAGAAGTTATAAATGTTGTTAAATATACATATATAAGAAATGTATTTATATCTTCAACGACTATGTAGTCTTAAATTGTTATTTCAAAGAATTTTTTAGCGAGTTTAACAATAACGCTTAACTTATCAAATGGCTCTAAAAGTTTGTTTATTACTTCAGCAGTGTCAAAATTTAATACTTATAAATTTATTTGATGTTAGACAAATTATTTTCAACCTTAACCTTTAATTTTATATAATATAAAAAATAATTATTGATTTTTTTTTTATTATTATTATTATTTTGTTTTGCCAAGTTTCTTTCTTTGCATTTTAATTTTTTTTTATAACGCCAATTTGTCTTTGCTGAATGGAAAATTATGAATAAATATGAACATGTAAATAAAATAAAAATTATTATTTTTATTTTACTTTTTTTTTTTAATCAAATATACCTATTTTTAATATAAGTATAAAGTTTTAATCAGAGAATTTTACCGTGAAAACAAAGTTTAAAGCAAAAAAGATATATAAGTATTCAATCAAAACAAAATAAAAAATACTTATTGCGCGCGCAATTAAACTTTTTTATTTTATTTTAAATCAGTAAAAAAAAACATTATACAGTGTTGAGTACTTGAACAATAAATAAACGTACAAAAAGCGTATTTGACTGCCACGCGTTTACTTATACTATTTCCAATAATACATCGCCTGCGCGTATTATATGTACCTTGAAAACCAGAAATTACTATTATAGAGACAGACGCAAAAAAATAATATACAAATTTGCAAAAAAATTATAATAAATTTTCGAATAAAAAATTTTACATAATATTTTATTTTTTTTATTCATATTATATTCTTATTATGTTTTAATTATATTTTGCGGCTACAGTACTGAGTATATATGAATTTTTTAAATCTTTGATCTTTGAATAAATTGATAGAAAAACATAATTTTTTTTATCCAATTAATTAATAGCTTTTTTTTTTTTAATTTTTTAAGCTAAAAACAAAAAATAATATAGAAACTCAAAACAAGTAGTTAAAATAGTCATTAAGACAGAAAATGTAACAAGGAATTATAATAAATAAGAAAAGACTTAGAGTGCTCAAGGAGCCAGTAAGTTATATATTAGTAAATGGTATACTTTATATATTTTGTAAAACGAAACTGAAAATGAATTAAAATATAAATATATTAAAAAAAAAAAAAAATTTATTTATTCTATGAAAAAAAAAACCATTTTTAATTTTCAAGGCAACATTTAGTTTTTTTGTTAAAATTTTTTTTTTGTGTATTTTAAAAATATTAAAATAACTTTTTTTTGCTGTTGTTGCTGCTAACATTTGTTTGGTTTGCAAACAAAAACGTCTAATTTTTTTAGCTTTTTTTTTTTGCACATATAATTTAAGCTTCAAGTAAAGAAAAAACTTTTATTCATTTCATTTGCAATAAAACAAAAAACAAAGTAAAAACGTAAAAGATGTTTCGTAAAAATAAATTTCACTTTTTTAATTTTTAATTCATACAATTTAAGAAAATAAAAAAAATTTCCTTTCTAATTTTCACTCCAAAGTGTTTTTGTTTTTTTTCAATTTTATTTTTAGTTAAACAAATATATACCCAAAAATGATTTTTTTATTATTATAAGTGGTGAATGACGTTTCCCTTAATGTCGATCCATATGAATTAGATATCAGTTTTTGTTTTTATATTTAAAAAGATATTCACAATATTATGTCATTAAAATATTTAAAAAAAAAAAAATAACTAAAAATTTAAATATTCAATTCTTTATCTATTTTTTTTTTTTTTCAAAAATTTATCATAAAAAAATTCAATAAACTTGAATAAAATAATATTAAGATCACATTTAAAAAAATATTTTTTTGATATTTGTGGAATTTGTAATATTTGAAAAAAAAAATTTTAATAGTTTAAAAAAAAAACAAATTTTTATTTCGTTATGTTAAGTGATCATATTTTAATTTTATTTTTATTTTTTGTTTTATTTTTAAATTTATACCGAACAGTTTGGAGCTTAAAAATAAACTAAGAGCGCGCGCGATGAGCATATATAAATAAAAATTGGTTTTTTCATTTAAAATTTTATGATTTTCGTGTTCTTTTTTTGGATTAATAGTAAGCTATTAGCTTTCAGAATTTTTTTTTAACAATAACGATTCTGCACAGAATTAAATATACATAAACATAAAGTTGAAATTTTTTCAAGAATAGGTATATAATACTTTTACCTATTAAAAACACGTTGGAATAAATTCAAGTCAATAAAGAAAACAATTTTTTAAGTACCTACATATTTTATAGATAAATACTCAAACATAATCAATTTAAATTAAATCAATCTTATTTAAGAGTATCTTACGCTTTGATATTGGGAAATGAAGCTTACTACTCAGTGAGTAAATATATAAAAATATTATGTATTTATATGTTCTTTTGATCATAAAAACTATACCCCACAAACGTTGAATTCCAAAAAAAGAAAAACAATTTTTTAATTGAAAGTTTGCTTTTTATTTGCTGACAAAAATAAAATGTATGGAAAAAAAGCTCAAGCAACAGTAATAAGCACAGGTATTAATAATATAAATTTTTTTTTCGACTGACGACAGCGGCATTACACATAAATTTTTTTTTTTTGCGGATTAATAAGATCCAGCTGTTTTAATTGCAAAAAAAAATATAAAATTAGACTATTAGAGCAATCAAAAGTTGAAAAGAAAATTTTCTAAGGGTTCGGAGAATTTTATTAATGTGCTGTTTTTTTTCGATTATCATATTATAAAACAAAAAATTTAAAAATAAATAAACAAAGACAAGAATGCAAAATAAAAAATAATTCCTTTTAATTTTAATTAAAAAGTCATTATAAATTATAGTACTGACCGCACTGACAATATAAGTTCTAACACAGATATTGTACATTATTAAAATATGTACATTAAAATATATACATTTAAATTGTTTAGTTTTTTGATGCATAGTATAAGAGTATAGTATATTATGGATATATTACTGATTCTCTGGCGACTTTTTTCCTAACCTTGTAGATTTAAATCAATCGAGTTGTTGAGAAGATAACTTTACTAAATAAAAAAAAATTCACAACGATTGTAAAAAAGTTTCAAGGTAATAAAAATTTCTAGTCTAAACCCAGGTAAACAGAAGGTAATTAAGTACATCTATATATAACTATATTAAGTACTAAATTTCGAAAATTTTTCCCATTTTAATTGAAATACAAAATTTATTTGATTTTAATATATATATGAACAAAGGAATTTTTTTTTTTAAATCGTTTAAAATGAAAATTTTTGTTTCGATAGGGTTAAGTTTAATTTTGAAAAAAAAATTAATTAATTAAATATTTATAAATAGAAATAGGTATATAAATATCTCATAGGCTGTAAAAATTCTTCATTATCTTCAAGGAAGGCGTAGTATTTATTTTGACAGAAATAAACAAAAAAATCTACCTGAAAAAAGATCTCATTTTTTATTTTGTGATTATTATTATTATTTTTTTTTTGTTAATTTCCTTATATTCTGACCGTATTTAATTTGACAAAAAAAAATTTAATAAAATTTACCAGGTTTTATATTTTTTTTTTCTCTTAAAAAAAAATTCCACAAAAAATAATGTGACAACAGCATAAATTAAAAGATCAAATAATTTACTTGTTCCAATTTTTAATTAACACAAAGTGTTAAATTTTTTTTTTTTTTTGTTTTCAAAAATTTAAAATATTATGAATTAAAATTTTATGTTTTATTTCCTTATAAATTAAGCTAATTATGACATTTAATATTTTTTTGTTTGCGCTTTAGTTAACTTAATCAATCAAATATATTTTGAATGCGCGTGAGAATTTTTATTTTATAAAATTATTTTCTGCGCGCTAGAAATAGTTTTAATTATATCGATTACCTACCAAGATAGGCGTATGACATAAAACTGTGTTCCTAGAATATAAGTTTTAAAATCTGTTAAAAACCGAATAGGTATTGATCGCAGATGATAATTTAGTACCTAGATTGTGGATTACCGTGGACACTCCTCCTTAGAGAAAATAATTTCTTCAGACCAGTAAAATATTTGATATTATGTATCATGTTGATGAAGTAACAGAATTATTTTCCTATTTTTTTACCAGATAGTTGTCAATGTCGTAGTTGACAATGTCGTTAAGAAAGGAAGACGTTAAGCTTTCTTTGATAAAATTCAAATAAAATATATGTAAACTTATATAATAATCCCCCCGTCAAGTTTAGTCAAACTTTTGACTTTAGTCAAAGAAAACTAAACTTGTTCTTAATACTTTGTTGTAACATACTTATTTCACAAACACAAAAACAAATTAGAAATAAAAAATGTGAACATTGTTAATTTTTATGCTTAAAAGCATAAAATTTAATTTAATTAAACACTTAAAAAAATATATACTAAAACTCTTATGCAATTTAATTTTTTCAAAAAAAAAAGAAATTATAATCTGTATTGGTTAAAATTTATTATAAAAGTCAGTTCAAAATTGTTTATAAATTATATTCATTAATTTTAGTTCAAACTTACGAAATCAAAATATTTTTAATAAAATTAAAAAGTTGTAATTATAGGTATAAAGAAAATTTGCTAAATATGTGTATAATTTATATGTTGCATTTGCAACACGCTAAGTCTTCATCTTGTTAATCTCATCCTTGTTTTTTTTTCATGTCTAGTGAAATAAGGAAAATCTCTACTGGTATACATACTATTTGCCTTCACGATAACTTTTCTCGAAAAATTTCATAATTTTTTTCTTCTTTTAAGAATATATTTTATAATTATTATGAGTGTTATCACACTTTATTGGGAGAATTTAATTAATTTTTAAAAACTTTCTACAAAGTATTTTTTAAATATTTTATAAGATTTGTTTTTTCTTAAAAACTTTTTATTGGTTTTTGTTCCCAAACAAATTCTCAAATTTAGTTCTAATTTTAATAAAAAAAAATAAATATAAAAATGCTTAAGGGCATTTAATATGTTTTTATTTTATTAATGAAAACATATAAAATTAATTTTTATTATTATTATTATAATAATAAAAAAAAATTTTTACAGTCTGTCATTAATTGGCAATAATAACATTTACTGTCCCAATTCTTTAATTATTACTTAAAACAAAATTATGGAAAAATAAGAACGTCGATTGATTGCAATGTGTATAAGACCAAATTGTGCATATACTAAGACCCCCAAGTGAATTTTTTTTTTTTACAAAATATTATTTATTTAATATTTTATTAAATGGTATAAAGTCAGCAATTTTTCATCATAAGTAAAATATACACGCATTATTATTATTAAATTTTTTTTTTATATAATTTTTCTTCATTTATAACTAATAGAACAAGTTTTGCATGACAGTTCATCAAGAAAAAAAATGAATAAATTAAAAAGATTTACAAGTTTCATTTTCTAAAAGCAAATAGTATATAAATACTTGAGATTAATAACAGATGATGAATTGAGTTCTTGTACATATTATGAATAAATAAATAAAATTTTTAGTTGTTAATATACTTCTGTGAGTTGTAATAATAATAATTCGAGTAATTCGTACTACTTATTTGTTCTAATTAAAGCAAGTTTTTTAAAATTTCAACATTGCTGTTGTTATACCCACCATTATCGAATCCACAGTGAAATGATAATTAAAGCAAGTTTTTTAAAATTTCAACATTGCTGTTGTTATACCCACCATTATCGAATCCACAGTGAAATGATAAATCCTACTCTCTATTTCAATTAAATGAAAATGTTCGTGGTCGTGAATATAGCATCAAAATAGAATTTAGAACAAAGATTTCGAACAAATATTCGGTGTGAATTTCAGAATAGGCTTGTTGATATGAGGTCATTAATTTCTGAAAAAACTCGTCGATACAGATATATGTATATTAAACTTTAGTTTCTACATTTTTGTAGCGATTGAGTCTTTTCTTAACTTACCTTTAATTTTTAGATCAGATTATCCATTTTTCTAGTTGAATTAAGAGTTTGTGTCTTTTATTTTATTGGTAATCTATGTTACAAAACTTGATGTTATTCTTTGATGTTAACAAACAATTTTGAATGTGAAATTTAATTCACATAGAATTTATTATTTTTTGTTAAATGATTTTTTGATTTTTATCTCATTAAAAAAATTGCAGTTTTATGTCTGGAATCTATTTAAAAATAATAATCTTACAGTCAATTGAAAAATCGTGTTACTTATTATTAATTTTTATTTATTCACTAACTAATGTTTAATAAATAAAAACAAGTGTTTTATGACTTAAAAATCTATTAGAATTGATTGAAACGAAATTGATATAAATTTTTTTATTAATTTTATTTTTTTAATTTATAATGCTCTTGAAGTCAAGGTAATAGCGTTAAGATCTTAGTCTATATATTTGCTGTTACCGACATCTTTCAAGAAATTTTAGATAAATATAAAATTTAGGTTCGGAAATAATAGTTTTATTAATATTTTTGCATAAAAAGCTTTTAAATAAATTGAACCTGGTTTAAATAGGTGTTACACATATTATAACTTTTGAGAACAAAATTTCGGGGTTTTTTTTACACATAAGGACATGAGATTTTACAACATACTTATATACATACGTTACTAGGTCTAACTACCTGGTTAAAAATCAATAGTTTTGTTATATATAAAAGTTATTATGTTGTATATATTTTAAATTAATGATTAAGTATACAAATTTTAATCGATTTTTTTTAGAAAAAAGTAGTAATAATCTCAATTTCAAAAATAATATTTCTTAATTATTATAAATTATTGTAACTGTATAATGTAAATATTATCTAATATTTTCAAATAATTTCTTGACATTAATGAAGAAACTGGTTTTTGGAAAGTGTCATTTTATATTTTTTATGTATTGTTAGCAAACAATGTTGTCACTTTCTTCATTGATGTTAGAAATAGTCTGAGAATTCCTAAAAGTATACTTACAAAATTAAAGTACATACTTGAAAAATGTACTGTTAGAAGGTCCATATTTCTCTCTAGATAAGACCCAATTTTTTTTGGACATTATTCATCATGAATTATTCGTATCCAAAAAAAAATTATGTCATATAATAAACAGTTAATTGATATGAAAAACATCAAGAACAAATTTTCTTCGAAAGTGGCTAAAATCTAGATTAGTTGGTGATTTGGTTCTTTTATGAGAATACATACATGGTGGCCAGGATGGAAATGAATCTGTACAATAATAATATAACTAATATATTGTTCATTTTAATTATGTTGCTTGTACTTGTACATATTCGGGATACAAATAATAAAACAAATTTATTTTGTTTTTATCTTTTATATTTTCCAAAGAACTATATTCAAATGAAAGCAGTTTTTTTTTTGTTATAATTTCTATATATAATATATTTTAATAATAATAATTAATTACATATTTTAATATTAAGTATTTTTTATATATTTTTTTCACATAGATTTTTTTTTTATTTATAATTATGTATGTTGTATGTGTTGTTTTAATTGTTTTATATAATTATATTAATTCTTATATAAACATAATATTAATTGCATCAAATTTTTTTTATTTACATTTTACATAAAAAATAATATTATTCAGTGCTCATGTGTAGAAAGAATAAATTACACAAAAAAATTTTCAAATTTTTACATATTGTTATAAATTTGTTTTTTCCATTTTGATACACATTTTTTTTTTTTATTTGTAAATATTTTTATTTTTGTGATTTCTAAAGCATTAAAAAAAAATTCTTTATTTTATTTTTACAAAATATTAAAATATTAATATTTTCTTGTGCGATGATCATTATTGAAAAATTATTTTAATAATTATTTTTTATTATTTTATATAATATATTATACATGTAAATATTTTTATAATTTTCTTTTAAATATTTATTGTTTTTTTTTTATGAAATTGTTGTTATAATTAATATAACTATATATTTATAATTTATCCAAATATATTTTAATGAAACAAAAATTTGAGTATATTTTATTTGTATAAATAATTTAATTTTTTCGTTTTTCTAATAATAATTTCATTCCTTTTCTGTTCAGTAGATATTATAATTAAAAAATTCGAGTAATAATTCTTATGGATAAATAATTATTATCATAATGAAATCATATTATGTTCTTCCAACATTGTTTTTTTATAGGGGTTGATTTATGTATGACGAAGAAATAGAAATAATAAAATGATAAGAATGTAATATTGTTGAAAATAAAATTCGTTAGTATAAAGGAAATTATTGTTTTTAGAGGAGCATAATTACATAGAGATAAATGTTTTTATTTTTATTTTTTTTAAATATGGTATTATAAACATTCAAACATATAAAAAGTTATTTCTTTTACGCAAACATTATTACAAACATTTTTAGAAAAGTTCCTTAAATTATAATTAATATAGCTCACAAAATACATCTAAATTTTAATTACATTTTGTTTAATTCTTATTCAATATTCTACTAAGCATCTATGTGTAAAAAAAATTTCTCATTTATACTATATTATTTGAGAATATTTATTCAAAATTATTTCTTAATTCTTTTCTTTATATATTCTAAAAAATTAAAAATTATTATATATTCAAAGTCCTAAAAATTGAAAATAATTATTATATATATGTTTATATAATGTAAATATAAAAAAAAAAAATTCTAGTAATTTTAAAGTTTAAAAATTAATTTGAAAAATTTTATTTATTATTTTTTTAATATAATTTTAATTATTAATTTCTTTCATCTCCGTATAAAATTTTTTGGAAGATCTGGTGGCAGAATTAAAAAAAAAAATTAATCTTGAATATATTTTTAAAATAAATATGATGTTTAAATGTGATTTCTAATCAAAAGTAAATTATTTTTATGCATTTCAGAAACTATGTTGAAACTAACTGTTCCTAAATATATATACAATTCATAATATAATATATTTGATATTATAATTATAAATAATGATGTTGAAAAATCATTCCAATATTTATGTATGTAATAAGGAAACTGATAATAAATGTTTATTTTTTTATAAAACTATTTCAAATGTGAGATAATTATAACTATTATCCTATGTATTATTATACAATAAGTTTATATTAATTATTAATCTATAAATTAATTTATATGTTTTATATAGTTTTATAATAATTACTAAACAGCCTTTTTTATTTTTTATATTGTATATAATAATTTTTTTAATTTATTTACATTGAGAAGTGAACAATATCAATATATATTATGTATGTTTAAGTTTATAAATATAATTTAATTATTATGTATTAAATTACTACATCATTTAATATTAATTTACTTAATATCAACTTGTGTAACATATTACTTTTTAAAGTGTGATGATGCGTGAAAATTCTAAATGAAAGATTGCATGGACAATTAAGGATTTTATTATATTTTTAATTAAATTTTATAAATTAGCCAATAATAAGTGTGATCATTTATTATTAATCATTTACCAATATGTTCTTAATCATTTCATAATTTTAATATGTAAGTTGTAGTTTGACGACTCTTAAATATCTAGAGTATCTTAGATTTCTGTGAAAAGATTTTTTTTATAAAATCTGTATTTGTTAATTTTGTAATGTATTCTTAAAATTAGAATAACTAACAGACCAAATATCAGCTAGATACATATTTATCGTCATAAATTTTAATATATTACTACCTAATTTCGGGATAATTTGAAACACTTTTTTTTATTAATTATATATTTTGTATAATAACTTTGGCTAGAAAATGTAAAACAAAAAGAAATGTTTCTGGTTCAACTTATGTGAATACGGTTCAAACAGTCAAAAAATTTTCATTCAAGCAGTAATTAATTGGAACAGAAATCATTAAAGATCTACTAATTTATTTATAATATAGGTTGAAACATATTCCTACCATTCGGTTTACCTCTTTTGGTAAATTAAATATAGATAAGAATTATAGAATTATTTCAGGAAATATATTGTACTCGTACACCCGGGTTTTCTTATAAAAAAATTGTGAAGAATAAAAAACTATTGCGAAATGAATGACTTAAACAATGATAAGACTAAGAAATACATACGAAATTAAGGCTCTATAAAACAGTGGTGCAATTTAGATACATATAATAATTTATTATGTATTGTTATATAATGCTAAATTTCAGTTGAAAATGCTTATGTTATTATAAGTCAGTATAATAAAATTTCTGTTTTACACATTAAAGGTACATAATAATTAAGAATTTTGCATTATGTTTATTATGAATATCCAAAGGTACTAATGTTATTTTAATATTATATACGTTTTTTCTTACGACGATGAGGTACATTCAATATTATTTTTTTATTATAAATAAGATTTTTTCAAAAATTCAGTTTTTTTTTGGCACAACAAAAGGAAATTTAGAAACACATTTGCTTTAAATGTAATCTTCATCTGGAAACTTAAAAATGATGGAAAATTAAAAAAAAAAACTAAAAACGAAAATTTGTTTATATATTTTGGAATTCATTTGACAAAAATAATGTAGATAATAATGATATTAATTACATTCTTTAAAAAAAAAAAAATGAAGGTTACATTATATTTCACAAAGGAAAAAAAAGTATATAAACACAAATCTTATCTGCAAATATGAAGTTAAATAATTACAATATAAAATACTTGTCATTAGTACCAAATTAATATAAAAATGCTAAATTTTACAATTTTTTTTTTTTATTAAAGAATTTGATATAAATATTTTTTAAGTTCTTTATTCCTTAATTCATAATATTATTAGTTTATATAGTTATGTAAAAAAAATTATTACATTGAATTTATTATTTACAATTCTACTATAAAAAACGTTAAACACCTACAAAGTTTTATTAAAAACACGTAGAATATATTAAGATATTGAAATTTTTTTTAATTTTACAGAAAACCGAAAACTTTAAATTTTGTGAATAATATTAATCAACTTTTAAAAGTTTAGAAATCTACAATATCCATTATATATTGAAATAGTAAGTATTTATTTTATAAAAAATATTTTCTCTATGATTCAGAAACAGCCATCAATTTTTTTTTTTATATTATATATTCTACCTTTTTTTTAATTAACTATTTTTAAAATATTTGATCTTCAAATATAAAGTGTCGTATATCTTTTAGGTTCGCTTAACATTGGAAAATAAAAAAAAAATTTGGCCCGACCCATGTCATTATTTTCATTTTCATTTTCGGTAACAATACGACCTACAATCATACTTGTTATTAGAGGTGTTACAAAAACGTTACGTCTAAATACGTTTGTACTGATGTTGAGCCAAAATCATAATTTATTAAAAATTGTATTTGTTCGATTTGAGCTAAAAATTTAAATACATGAGGAATCCATCCTTTTATTTATTAATAAATAAGATAAGATTACCAAAAAAAAAAAGAAAAATTAAACTCAATTTGATTTCTTATTGTTTATTTATTTATTTAGCTTTTTTTTTCATTTTTAGTTTACACTTACTAAAAATTAACTTAAAAAATAGCGACAATTTAAAAAAATAAACTATATTTGAATTTTATTTGTCTATATTCAATTTTAAAAATAAAACTTTTTAAAATATGAAAATTAAAAATTAAACTTAGAAAAAAGTCTTATTTCCTTTAAACTAACAATTTATCCTTAGGAGTGAGAATCTAGGTACTTCAGATAATTTTGGAGTGAAAATATATGATTAAGATCTAAAAAAAAAAAAAAAGTAAATCATAATATTTTATATCTATACTCAGAAGAATGCTTTCTAGATTATATTTCAATAAAATGAAATATTTTAAATTTTTACCAACTTTTTTATTCAGACTTAAGATATACATAATATAAATTTTAGAGCAGAGTGACTAGAAGAATTTTAAAACATTATTACAAAAAAGAATTTTTGGACCTTTCAGGAAATTACAGGTTAGATAAAAAATTATAAATTTGTTATGTTCAAATTTAATCGTAGAAAAGAATTTAGTAAAAATTTGACTTTTGAACTGAAAATTTTAGACTTTTTTCCACATTATGAATTTTTAATCTTATAAAGAAGATACTAATATTGCATTTAAAGCCAAAATAAAATAATAATTTTAGAAAAAAAATATTCTAATATTTATAATTTAAATTCAACTTTTTTCTCGATAAATTTTCTCTACAATATGAAGGAGTCTTTAAAAAAGTACGTTTCAAGTTTTTTTTTTTTTAAATAAAATGCTTACTACACACAAAAATTTGTTTCAGACTTAAAAAAAATCACACAAATTAACGAGAAGTTATTTTTATGCATTTACATTATGTAATTTTATATAAATCTTTTTAATTTAAGATTAAAAGTTACAATTTTAATTTCAAAATACAAAACTTTCAAAGCAGTTATTGTTTTCATCAAATTTTTAATGCAAATAATGTTTTTTTAGCACTCTTTAAAAAAAAGTTAAAAAAAATAATTATTAGATTTCTTAAAAATAATTTTTTACAATTTTTTTTATATTTTATTTAATTAATGTTTGTATGTATATTGTATATGGATGTATAATTTTCTTTTATACTACAAATATTTACAATTTATATTTTACACTGATTTTACGATTTAGGTTTGGCTTTACCGTTTAAAAGTCATAGTTTTTTAGATTTCTCATAAAAAATTAATTAACTTTTACTTCCTGGCTATTACAGAGCAAATCTTTTATTGAACATTTTTGAATATTAATTTATTATGAAAACAATATTTTGCGTGGTGAAAAAAGTGTTTGTCTATTATTGTAGAAAAAAATATCTGAATAAATTTTATTAAATTGTTAGGTGTACATTAAGCTTTGCTAATAAAAAAATAGTGACAACAAAAATTTAGGGAATTGAAATAACTTTTGCTTAAAAAATAAATTAATGATAAAGAAAGACTAGTTCGTCTCTGTATTGTTAATTTCAATTACGTTCTAATCGCAGTAACACAATGTCTTCTCATATGTTAGACATTTTTTTATTGATTCGACGATATACAGGCTAATTATTTAGATAGAACATCCGTCAACTTCTTTACGTCAATTGAAAAATTCTTTAATATTTATTATTTAATAATAATCACTAATTTTTCGAGCGATTTAATTTTATATCGTAAAATCATGTTAATAATTTTTTATGTTTAATAAATTTTATACAATTAATTTACTTAGGTAAAATGAAAATTCTAATGAAATTTTTTTTTACAATATCGAAAAAAAACTTTATATATGTATACCTAATATTAGTTTTTGTATATCAAATTTTTAGATATTTCAAAAACTAACTAAGCATTAACTTAAAAATACAAATTACTGTCTCCTTTCTTCACACAATCGAATTATGCAAACTTATTGTATACATTTTTATTTTTTTAAATTTTTTTTCTTTCTATGATGAGATCTATGTGAAAGTATTCGACTTAATAATAATAAAAATATATAGTATATAGTAAACAAGAATTTCATTGTTTCGAGAAAGTAAACGAGCTCAACAAATAACTAGCACTGAAAAAAAAATATTTTTAATATCGGGATGGTTGAAAATCGTATTGGATCAATAAAAAAAAAGGAACCACTTATATAAAAAAAAGAATATTTTTGATTACCCAATGAAAATTATGTAAAATTGTAGAGTATTATTTTTCCAATGAATTTAAAAATCAAATCTATTAATAAGGAATAGTATAATAATATTATTTTTAACATTAACAGTGTATAGTGTTGAAGAAACAATAAAATTCTTTCTAAATTAAAGAAATCCCTTTATTAAAAAAATTGAAAAAAAGTATACCTTTTACCTCACACATTCTTAAAAATTAATGTCAAAACTATCTAAATAAAAGAAAAAATTTAATGATTGGCAATTATTTACAATACTGTGTAATTAAATTGATTATTTTATTTACAACTTATATTAGAAATATTAAACATATCTAAATGAAAAAAATAATGCGTTTTTCTTTATATGCTCTGGGCTTAGCATAACATATTCTTTGCTTAACATCTTTTTTCATTAGTTTAATTACAGAAGTAAATTTGAAATTTCTTTTATTATGATTGAAATAAATTTTTATAATTCTGGTGTTTACTTTTTGTTTAGTTCCCTGTTTCGTATAAAATTCATAAATTATATAATGCCAAGATATGCTGATTCAAAACGATGATGTCTTGAATGGGTGTTATGTTATTTTTTCTACAATCAATATTTTAGTAATTTTTTCTGATTTAAAAAAGAAACCGATTCCAACATTTTTTAATTATTATTCTTTCATTTTTTTTTTCTGATTTCTTCAATATTTTTCTATTCTCGCAATTAATGGTTCGTTACAATTTTGTTTTTCAATAATTTTCCTCATAATTATTTCTTGTTAAAACTTATTAAAAAATATTTACATACTTTATGAACATACTATTTGTATAATATAATTTTATATTTAATATTTTTTATCTTTTAGAACTACACGATATTTTGAAATAATACATTCTGATGATCAAATAATTGTATTCAACATCCTAAAATGAAATTAATTAAAAAAAATTGTAATATTGCATTACCGGAATCAGATAGCAATAATTAAGAACTCAGTTTGTATTCGTAGTCAGTTTTAAATATTTACGTTTTGTAATAACCTTATGTAATAACCTTATTTTTTAAATTTTGAATAATTCTACAAAGTTGTCATAAAATAATATTATTGCGAATGTTCACATTATTACCAAGTATGCATTTTGAAAATAAAATTTGTATTGTATAACACAAACATTTTTAAATTTATTAAATAAAAAATCTAATTACAAATACAATGTTACGACGTTATATAAATTTGTATACATATATAATTTTTTTTAGAATTAAATGTAGCGTACAAATTCAGCAAATTGATATATAAATTCGAAAAATTTTATATTCCATTTTTTTTTAATTTTCTTCATTCAGCGATGTAATTTTAACTCCAAATTATTTAAAAAAGTTTACTTTTTCATAACAATGAAATAGCTGTTACATTGTATAAAATCAATGATTTTATTTTGCTTAATCTGTACAAGCTAGCCCCAATATGAGTAAAATATAAAATATAATGAATATTAAATAGCAAACAAAAAAAACAAAATAATTCAGTCATACATAAAATGCTATCAAAAATTAAAATTTTTTTCTTAATGTTCGTTACATGAATTATGAGTTTTGTAAAATGAATTTACACCATAAAAGCAGCAATTGTAAACAAAAGAAAATTTTAAACTTTGAGTTCAAGATAAGATTGAACTCAAACCGTTTTCCACAATTAATATCAGCACAAATTTTTTTTTAACATTTTCTTAACTTTTTTTTTTTAATAATAATTATATTTTTATTTTAATTATACTATAATATATAGTATAATACAATATAATGATTTAATAAATTGTTGAAAAATGTATTAAAATTAAGTTCTCAAATATTTACATTTATTTTCTCATTTATGTAATTTGTATAATGAATTTCATATTATTAATAATTTGTAGTAAAGTTTATTTTAAAAAGATTTTTTTCAAAGTTTTTAAGGATATAATATAGAATAGATTAACCCTTATTCTACAAAGCTTCCAATAATAGTGCCTTTATGTACAAAAAATTAATTAGACACAATTTTGACTACAGAAAATTTAATTTTTTTTTATTTAGCTATATTGATAAACTAGGGGTTTGTTGAAAAAAAGTTGTTGATTTGGGAAATATTTTTTTACTTAGAATATTTAATAAAACTTTTTGACTTTTGAAATTCGTAACAAAATCTAAAATAATTGAAAGATAACTATTATAAAATATATCGAATATACCGTAGAAATACAATGGAAAAAAATTTATATCCTTAAGCTTCCAATTACAAAGGCTAAAAAAATATATTTTATATTTTTAATTTAAGAGTTTTTAAAGTTTAATTTTTTTTATACAAAATGAAAAAGAAATGAATAAAACTTAGATGAATGATATAAATTTCAACTTTTCTTCTTCGTATAATTATTTTTTACTAATACCAAATATGATATTTACTTGACAATGTCATTTAAAAAATATTATTATTATTATTATTTTGCTTCTTTTTACAACTGTTTTCTTTTACATACAATATCCGAAAGGGATTTTTTTTGAGTGTAAGGTTTAAAAAAAAATGAAATTTTTGCTCTATCATTTTAAAAATATTGGTATGATTAACAAAAAAAAAATTCTAGATAGCTTTTTAGAATTTTACATTTAGATAATTATATTCAAACATTTCCACAGCTAATATAAAATTTGAAGCATTTCCTCATTCATAACTATGATGAAATTATCCAATTAGTTTTTCATAAATATATCATATTTTTTAATCTTCATTGATATTATTTGCTTGTATTGACATCTATAGGCAGCAATCAATATTATTATTTGTTGATAACATTGTTATGTTTGATATTTCCTTAAATATGTACATTTGTTTATGACAGTTGCAGTTGGAACATAGAAGAATGGAATTAATGTTGTTTTTGTTGCTGGTGCTACTGCTAGACCTGTAGCTCTTGTACGATGAAAAAAATATTTTAAATTTTAGGCTGCTATAGCCTCATTTTGACGTCACCATTGATGTGGTGATGGTGGCAGTTCTGAAGGATGCGCCACAGTAGAACTAAAATTTAAGAAACAAAAGAATAAAAATTATTAGAAAAATTTAATATTATTGAAAAAAAAAGAATATATAAAATTAATTTTTTTAATGTTTTCACTCAATTATGTTAAAATTAAATAAAATAAATAAAAAATACAATGAAAATATATGCAAGGAAAAAACATATGGCTTTTAAAAAATAAGAAGGTAATTAATACAAAATTGGTTGAACTAATTGTAAAAAAAAAAAAAAAAAATATGATTCTAAAATAAAATATGAACAAATTATAAGTTAGTTTTTGTAATTAGTATTTGAACCGTGGTATGCTTATTTTAGAAAAATGAACAGAGAACTTAATGCTTTAGTTAGAACTTTTAATTAAATTTAACTATTGGGATTTTAGATTTACTTTCGGTGAGTCGAATACTTATTATAAATTTGATCATAGAAACGTTCCTAATTCTATTCGAGTGAAAGTAAAACTGCGTATTCACTAAATTGCATCAATCAAAATCAAATTCGAGAACTTCCCAGGAATTTGATTTTTCTAAAATTAGAATTAAAATCAAGCTCTACAATTTCCAAGTTAATGTCAGAAAATTGAGAATTACATAGAAAAATTTATTATAATTTTATCAAAATTTCAATGTTCTTTTATCAGAGCATGCTAAAATTAAACGGTCGTAGTTCTCATCTGTATTGCTTATCTAAATTTATCCAATAATTAAAAATAAACTTTATTTTTTGCAAACGATTAACAAATAGCTTTTTGAAAAACATTCTGTTAAAAAGGAAAATAAATAAAACATGAAATATAATATTTACAAAAAAAAAAAAAAACATAAATATTTCAAGTTCAAACTATGCACTAATTTTACTATCATAGCAATTCTAATATATAAAGAAGTTAAACTTAACATTAAATATAAATAAGAATAAATATTTACATACATAAAAAATCAATACAAAAAAACTTAAATAAAATGAAAATTAATAAAAAAACTGACCTTATTATTTTTTTATTATTTTTTGCCAAATTATAAATTATATGCAATATACAACATATTTTTTTTATGTAATTTAGAAAAAAACTAAACATATCGCTTCAAATATTTTATTTTTTTTTTTTGTCGACCGGTCGGTCGGTTTCAAAATCAAACAAAAAATCAATTTTAAAAATTATGCGGCACATAAAAAAACAATTGGTGTTATCAAAACATTGAGTGCCGTTTTCATCATAGCTTGAGCCGTTGGTGGTGATTTACAAATAAAACAATACTTTTTTGTTGATGAAACATATTGTGATCGCTTTATTTTTTTAGCTCTGGAAAATTTAGGGATTTTTATGTGAGAATAATTTAGAAAAAAAAAAAAAAATAATAATTTTTTTTTTTAATACTGATTTTTCTTTTGTTAATTTTCATTTTAATAGAAAAATTAAAGTTAAAAAATAATTTGTAAGTAGAAAAACTTAAAATTAATCTAAAAATATTTTTTTTTTCTTTAAGGAAATACGATTTGTGTGTAGTAGTAGTGTGTACATTTTTTTTTTTTTTTTCGGAAAATTAAGAGAAATTTTCAAAAACAAAAAAAGATTGATTTTAACATTTATTTTTAAATATTAATGTTGTAATGGACCTGAAGACGTTTTTTAAGCTTTCGTAAATTATTGTGTTCAAAATCATTTTTCACAAAAAAAAACACTGCACTAATTTTTTTTGTTAACTAACTTTCAAAGGGCTTGGATTATTGTTTAACTCTACTTAAACATTTTCAATAAATTTATTGAATATATTTCAATTCAAACCGAACAATTGAAAAATTGAAAACTAATAGATTGTATTGAAATAGAAGAGCGAACCAATATTGATTTGATACAGCGATAAATAATTGTTCAAAATATAAAATCTAATAAATATTGGACGTAATTAATTACATATATAATATAAATTTCAACACGATCTTTTAATTGATGTAAATGATTTAATAAAGAGAATTAAAAAAAAAAATAGAATTTACATTAAATTTATGTTGCTTTTGTACAATATTATAAAAATTATTAAAATTTTATGTATTTTTTTTTTTTTTCTTATTCAAACATTAAAAAAAAAAGCAATAAAAATATTTTATAGCCGAAATAAATAAATTAATTTTTTTCGAAATTGTTTTTTGATTAGGCCAAAGCGAAAACTTTTGAAATTACCTGATCATTATTATTATTATTAGAAATTCTCTAATAAACTAAAAATATTAATAATGTAAATATTTTTTTTTTTTTTTATTTATTATTTAATTGTTTTTTTTTCTCGATTGATGGTTTTTATATTTGTGCTAAAAATAAATAAAAATTAGACAGGATGAATTCTTGTAATAATTATAATTTTTTATATTGAACATTTTAGTTTTAGTTGCAGCACCAAAAGCTTTAATTTATAATTTTAAGGAAATATGTATATAAAAAAAAAAAAAATAGTCAGTTTTATTTTTTTAAGAAAAAAAAAATTTTTTTGAATAAACCAAAAAGTTGTATGTTAAAAATTATATAAAAAAAAATATATTAAAATGATGTCGTCCTCTGCTTGAAATCTCTCAATGACAGTTCAGATATATTGTTTTTGAAGTTAAACTTTTCCTATTTTCAAATCTTTTGCAAGAAAATTACGTTATTTAAAATATAAATTTTGCAAATAAGCTTACTATTTTCCATATAGTTAAAAATAAATTTAAATATGAAGGTAGTTATAAAAAAAAAAAAAGAAAAAATTCAAAGATTTAAAATATAAAAATATTAAAGCAAACAACCTTTTTAAAAAAAATAAACAAAAAAATATACACACAACATTTAGTTTTATTTATTTATTTTATTATTTTTTGTTAATAAATTAAGTTAGTGAAATTTTGAAATATAAATAAATTAAAAGCTTTAAATACTACACACAAAATTACAACTAAAGCTTAAAAATTTCATTATGTTTTCAATTCTCAATTGAAATCTGTTTTTTATTTACAATTTTCCAAAGAAAAAAAAATTTATAAATCAACAATTTAACATTTAAACAATTAACATAGTAAATAAAAATTTGTCAAATTTTTGAATAAATTAAAAAAGAATATACAAACTAATATAAAAAAATACTTTCATTTAAAATTAGGTACATACATTATTATTCTTTTTTTCTAAAAATTGTAGGTACATTTATATTATTTTTCTAATAAAAATTGTAAACAAAAAGAAAGTAGATAAACAATGGAAAGCACATAGTGAAAAATAAGCTTTAGGTATCTGTGTCTACTATAAATCACTGCTAAGGCGTTGAAAGCTAAAAAGGAAAATTTAAGGAATTTAATTCTCATAAAATTTTCATTGGTCAACAAAATTAAAATAAATTATATTAAGATATTAAAAATTAAAAATTATTTATAATTGTAAATTAACTTAAGAATATATTGGATCAGGAGAATTGTAGAGAAGAAATTGATTATTTTTTTGAAATTAATTCTCTTGAGATCACCGTAAAAGAAAAATAGATATTCCACATTTTAAATAACAATTTCATAAGAGAAAGAAAATTATATATTCTTATTTTCAATAATTGTTGAATTCATCAAAATATTCTGTAATTTGTCTTGAAATAAAAAAAAAAATAAATAAATTATAATTATACATACATGCAATTAATAAACGAGTCAAATTTTTCGACAATTTAGAAATTTATTATCTGCTCTAAGATGAGAAATTTAATTTTCTCTTCAAAAACTTTTTAACTTAAAACTTAGATTCGCTTTAATCAACTATTATCGTATCTGAGCTAACATTATAATTTAATAAATATTGAATTTACTTCATTAATATATATACATTATGTACATATGTGCATAATAGAAATAGAACGATATTAATAAAAGATTTTTGTTATTTAATAAGATTTGAGTTTAATAAAATGAAAGGCGGCAAATGTATAAATCAAACAAAAGTTACAAAAAAAAACCTCTTTAAACACTTTTTATGTCAATTTATTATTACATTCAAAAGTTTGTCCGGAAAATCTAATTTTTAACATTAAAATAAAAAGTAAGAATATAATAAATAAAAGAATATTTTTAGAAATAAATTTGAATAAAATGTATATAATCAATTATTCTGTTTTTTACCTATGTATAAAAACATATTTTTGTAAATGTCAAAATTTAGAAAAACGAAACAATATAATAAATTCCTTTTTTTTACTGCTCATTGATTTATTATCTAAAATTATTGTATTTTTTTAGTACAAAAAAAAAAAAATTATAATAAAAGTCTAGACGTAATCATCGTCCTTGTTTTTTTTTTTGTACAAGTATGTATATGTATTTAAATATAAGTTCATTAAAAGAAGTAAATATGTATATTATTATATATATATGGGTATTGGGTACCAATAATTTTCTGATATTTTATTTAAAAATATACTCATAAATTTAGAATAAAGAAACATATCATACCACACACGTTCTCTGACATACCATACAATTTCATACATTTATAAACAAAAACAAAAAATAAAAAAAAAAAAGACTTTTGACTAAAAACAACATTATAATTTATATGTAGTTGATTCAATTTGAACCAAAAATTTATAAATAAGCCCTGTTTAACTATAAGATTATATACAAATTATTTTAACTATACATTTATGTAGGTAATCACGCAATGCTCGCATTAGAAAATAAAAAAAAATCTATTAATATTAAAGTTTTAATTTATGTTTTCATCGAATTCCAATTTTATTTTTATCTGACATTAATTACAAAAAAAAACAAGTAACCATTTCTTATCTTCTTCTAACTTTTAAGATTAACTCATTCTGAAATGCATTTTAAGAAGTATAAGAATTTGGCAATAAAAAAATACTATAATAACCTAAAATCGTTTAAATTTATAAGTCCTTTTGCTGGGGGGTGACTAAGCCAACCACCATTCTCATGTTTATGTGTTAATGATGGCATTTGTAAATTAAAAGCCAAGAGACAAAAACAAAACATTTTAACTCTTATGCATAATGTATGTGCGAATAAAAATATTTATCTTGATTTAATTTTTTATTTTTCACTACAAATTGATAATAATCTCTTGATGTTACGAAACAGAGCAGAAAATTTGTATATCTTGAAATTCTCAATATAAAAATACACTAGATTCATTAAATTTTCCCTTATGATACTAATGTTATAATTTTCTGAGAAATACAATATTTTTACAAAAAATTTATTATAGAAAATTAAATATATCCTTGATTAACCTAAATTTTTGAACCAATAAGAAAATTCATACCGATTATAAAAATGTAGTTCATATATTTTTCGCTACACAGAAAAAAAAAAACAAATTAAAGTTTTGGGTTAAACGGAAATAAAAAGGACATTCAGGTTAAATTAAATAATATATTAAAGTAATCAGAATTTTTTTCCGTTCATGTTGTGAAGTGTAAATAAACATCAAAACAAATTAATAATAATTAATAAAATAAAATAATGGATATAAGAAATGCATTATATATAATTAGTAAAAGGTTTCATTTGATAAAAAAAAAATATTATTCTATATAAAAAATTCAATCTTTTATAATTTATGGACATTAAATATTTTTATTTCCAATAATTTCAATTTTAATATTTCATATTTAATGTACAAAAAAAATCGCGAAAATAAAAAACAACTTATCTCAAATTTATTTCTTTTCTTTCCACCCAAAAATTCTCCAAGAAATTCAATTTAAATAAATTTAAGACAAAAACGTTTGTTTTATTGCTATCTTCAATATTCCAATAAAACTTTTCACGTTCCAAATTTTAATAATATTTCGATATCAATAAAGTTGAAACAATTTCATATTACCAATTTGAGAAATTTAAACTTAAAATAAAATACATTTTTAAATATAAAAAGAAAATTAAAAATTAATTAATCAATAGGTACTAACTAGGTTTTCATTTGAAAAAAAGTAATAGTTCAAATTAAATATTTAGAAAATGGCAAATCTGTTATCAACTTATTGCATGTAGGTACGGTGACCCTGTTGTTATGGTGATAACCCTGCTTTTTATATAAATACGACGTACGTATAAGTCAAAATTTTTATTGTTTTAAAAAAATCAAAAATGTTTTAACAAATTTAATTAGCAAAATTATAAAAGATTGATTACGTTTCTATTTAACAGGGAATTTAAGAGGGTATATTATTTTATCGCTAATGAATTATAGCAACTATATAAAATAAAATTATTTTTAATTTTATATATTTTAAAAATGAATATAAATAGTAAATAAATTTGTTTTTTTTATTTATTTTAACAAAAAAAGACACACCTAGATATTTACGTTGTCTTTGGCTAATAATATTTGCCATTTTGTGGAAGAATATAGATTTTATTATTAATTTTTTTTTTTTTTATATTTTAATTGATGAATTAATTTTGCTGTTGGAAATGATTTTAGTATGTACATTTTTGATGCACACAATATTTTTCATTTTGTTAATGTTGTTTATTTTGAATTTTTTTTTTTTTTTTAATTGGATTAAATGTTTAAATATTAAATTACTAAATTGTGGCGACCACGAAAAAGGACTCTAGTGCGTTTATGTTTAAATTGAATATAATTTTTTTTTTTCAATTAAAATTTTTTATATAAGTATATATTTTTTTTAATTCAGTCCTTGTTTGTAAAATACATAAATATTGAAATTTAGTTTGATATTTTCATTAAATTCACTATAAATTCATATTTAAGAGTGATTTTTAAAAATGTATCTATTTTTTTTTTTTTATATGAATGAACACTTTATATTTAAAAAATCAGTCCAACATTATGATTTCTATGTATATATATATATATATTTAATTTAAGAAACATTCACTTATTGATTAATAATTTTCGTTATTATGGTTTTTTTTATTTATATTTTCTTCTTTTTTTTCTTTTTTTTTAGCTTAAAGAATTAGCAGTGATAATAGTAGACCGTTATCAGTGGCTAAATTATAAAATTTCAAGAATTACATTAAGTTAAAAAAATGTTCTGCGGTGCTTGGTCATTTGCATGATAACTATATGTATAATGTCTTTTTCTACCTCTTATTTATTTATTTTAATTTCATGGTATTTTATTTTTAAAATCTATAATGTATTTCTTCTTTCCAACAACTACATGTTGTCATTTCGGTTTGAAAAATGAAACATCATGGCGAAAATCTTTCAAAATCATAATTTGGGCGGCTTCCAGATTAGGAATTTTCAAGTCGATAAGAAATGTGAATGTGAAAAATACTGGTTGAAAAATTGAACAATTCATTTCTGGATTATTTGATTTAATTAACAAAAAAAAAAAAAAAAACAATTTTTCAGATAATTGAATTGAAAATAAAACAAAAAAATTAATTTTATTTGCAATGAACTGGAAAATCAAATAATGTTTATGTCATAAAAAAGAATCTATTAATATGTTATCATGCTTTCGCCGAACACCATTTTATGTTTATATTTAAAAAAATTACACTCTAATATACACAATATAAAGCACTAAAGTGACAAAGCTTTGCTCTTTTAATGGAATAAATTTCATTCTACACAAAACTGAAAATGTTCCAAAACGATAAATTTAACGTAAAAGCATTAGGGATTTAATTATATGCCTGAATCTGTTAAACAAAAATTTGCTGTAGAATAAATAATTACAAAATAATAACAGCTTCTACAGGTTAATGAATTTGGAATCCGAACAAGCTCATATGTTACGCTCAATAGTACCAAAAGCAAGCATTCCCTTTTCAAATTATTAATTTCGAGTTTTCTTTTATTAAAGTTAACAGCTAATTTTATCACGAAATTATTATTGTTTACCACGACTAGATATAATTATCTGTATCTTTTAGCTTTCTTTTAGTGCTTTACATTTTTAAAAAATAAGAAAAAAAAAATTTAGATAAAAATGTTAAAAGCATTTATTTTTCAAATTCAGTACTAAAAATTAAAAAAAAAAATTAATAATTAATTTTAAAAAATTAAATTTTGTATCTTATCACAGAAAATTTTAGAACAATTAAAAATTAACAAAAAAAAAATATATTTTAGTTATTTAAAAATCAGAAAGAATGAAAATTAATAATATAGTTTTATTAAATTTCTTACCTGGCAAAACTTTTAAATGCTGCACTTTGAGGATTTATACACAACGGAACTCTGCCAGTTTGTAACTGTTCTGCTATGAATTTATGCATTTCCTCTAAAAAATTTGATAAATATAAAGAAAAAAGAAAATATTAAATGGTCAGGAAAAAATTAAGATAAAACTATAAAACTAAATTGATTTGACATTTTTTAAGAAAACTTAAGTAAGTCAACTTTGTTTCTAAAATTCTGTAACATATGAACCTGCTTTAATACAGACATTACTCGAAATAGCATTTAATAGTTTATTATTTTTTTAATTATTCTTACCTTTGACTTGTTGTGCTGAGGTTAATTTTCTTTCCCACAAATCATCAAATGGTTGTCCAGCTGATGGCTCAAAATCACCAGTATATTGTCTCATACCGGAGGACGTTGTATAACAACATTTACACATACAGGAATGATACCTTAATCTACCTTCATCTAAGTATGGATGTGCTAATGCATCTATGACAGATATCCGTTTATCCTGCAAGGCAAAAAAAAAAGGAATTTTTAAATACAGTGAAAACTTAAGCAACAAAACCTCTAATATATACTTACTGGATCGAATACCAACATTTGGCAAAGTAAATGTACAGCCTCATGTGTTGCATGTGAACTTAATGTATATAATGCTGTAAATGATGGTGCTTTTGGTGCTCTCCTAAGCATATGTGATCTGGCACCCTCACAAGCATGTCGCATATCCTCCATTGATGGTGTACCTAATAATTCTGTAATTAATTCTAATTGTTGAACAGGATTTTGTGCCTGGAATAATATTCGACGACCCAATAATTCACCAAATATACATCCAACTGACCAGACATCCACAGCGGCAGAATAATGTCGAGCACCCATTAAAATTTCTGGTGCTCGATAATATTGAGTGACAACTTCTTGTGTCATATGTTTATTTTGATCTGGCTCTTCAACTCGTGCCAAACCAAAATCACATATTTTTAATACACAATTACTATTTACTAATAAATTTCCTGGTTTTATATCACGATGCAGTATTCGAGCTGAATGTAGATATTTTAAACCGCGTAAAATTTGATAAAGAAAAACTTTTATGTGATCGGCTGATAAATGTTGTGGTGATACTATAATTTTATGTAAATCTGACTGCAGTAATTCTGTTATCACATATCTAAAAAAAAAAAAACAACCAAAATAGTAAATACAAGAATATTCAATTTGCAAAAAAAGAAAGAAAATTAGTGTTAATATTGGTTAATTGTGATTGTGATTACATTACATTACTAATTGCAAGGATAGAATTTTTGAATACATATATTTCACATCAACATTAAGAGAATATAAATTCTTCGAATCCAATTAGAATCTATAATTTATCATAATTCAATCATCGTTTGAAAAAGGAAAATTATTCATTTTAAATTCAATTTCACTTATAAAATAATTGAGACGATCTTAATATTTCACTTTAATTTTTTCTTAATAAAAATTTATAAAAATTATAATCTTACATTTCTTGGAAGAAATCCAAATGGGGTGGTTGTAATATATCCAGTGCTGATAGTACCTTAAACATAAAAAAAAGAAAAGAAAATGTCAATTATGACTGACACGGGCACAAAAATATACATATCTAATAAATTTAATTTAGATATATAAATAAATCAATCAAGTAAATAATTATATTTTTTATGTTTTAAATTTACCCATATTAATTCTCGTCAATTTTATTTTTTTATTCAACCAAAAAAAAATTGAGATCGAATTCTCCGTATATATTAAACTCACTAAAGTTTTCAAATTTCTGCTATTACTTACTTTGTTTGATTTTCTTTTATTAAATCACAAGTATTGCGTAAAAAATGTCGTATGGGTTCATTTGTGATTGGAAAAAAGTTCAATATATCGAATTTATAAAGATTCCACATATTTTTATTTTATATTATTAAATAAAATAAAATGCACGTCCTTTTTTTTTGAAACCAAATATTAAGTTTATTCCTTTTTTGGAACAGCAGAGAAACAAATAGTATTATCTATTCTATATTATTATTATCTATAATAAATTGGATTTTTTTTTCTTATTAAGGAAACTTTTAAATATGATTAAATATTTTTAATTTTAATAATTAATGAAGATGGAATTGAAAGAATTTTAATTTTTAATTCGCATTTTTATTTCAAATATAGTCAATTCATAATTGAATTATGTATTTTTAAAAATAATTTTAAAATTTTTTTTCAAGAATGAGACATAATATTACGCCGAAATGAAACTCATCTGGATGACAGCATATTCCATTTTGCACAAAAAATTAATTTTTAAACGAAAAAAAGAAATTCGACATAAAAAAATTTAGATTTGGTGGAACATGGTTATGAATATCTGAATTTTATTGAGCGATGAACGCCAGATAAAAACTTTTTAATCCCAGTTAATTTTTTCTCATTCGTGAACACAACACAACAAATACTAAGAAATTTTATTAAATATAAAAAGAAAATTTCAAAAAAGTAATTTCTTAACAACTAATAAAAATGTATTAACATAATTATTTCTAATGTTGAGAATTTATACAAAATAAATACATATATATTTAAGACAATTTTTTTTTATATATATATATAATAAAGTTTTATTTTTGATTATTTATGTTTAAAAAAAAACTTACATTTTCGTGTTTAAAAAAACATAACATTTTTAATTCACGAAATACACGTTTCGATGACACCAGTGATTGGAAAACATTTGGAAGTTTTTTCAGTGCTACTCTGCGCCCGTCACGTGGATCAGTCACAGCCCTGAAAAACAAAACAAAAAAATATTCTATTAAAAACTAATTCACTTAAATTGAATTATTTATTTATATAAAAAACTTGCATTTCTAATGAACAAAGTTTAAATACGAGAAAAAATATTAACTCTTATTCAGTTCAGCGCAAGTCATCCCTACTACGGCAGACCGTGAAATATAGTACCTATGCTTTTTGGCATATTCCAAAAAAATGAAGATGTGACATCAAAAGAGTTATTATTTGTAAAAATATTTCAACTTTATAATTATAACTTTTATTATTTTTAAAAATTTCCCGCCGCATTAATGTGGGACAATTTTGACTCAAATTGTTTCAACATTTATGTTGCGACCAAGGCTGTGAAGTCGGAGTCGAAGTCGTGGAGTCGTGGAAATTATTAAAATTTATGGCAATTTCGGGAAATACTATTTTTTATAATTGGTGATACGGGTGCAGACTCCGAATCCGACTCCTACTTTGACTCTTTAATATAACAGATTTTGCATAATATATTTCATAGTTTTTCCAACAGGAAGGAATATAATTTCATATCTATATATGTAATTATATTCCTTCCTGTTGGAAAAACTATGAAATATATTATGCAAAATCTGTTATATTAAAGAGTCAAAGTAGGAGTCGGATTCGGATTCGGATTCGGAGTCGCCAAAGAAAAAAATGAGGAGTCAGAGTCGGAGTTGGAGTCAGTAATTTTGTTGACAGACTCCACACCCTACTAAATCACTAAATTACATTCCGACACTATGCTCATGTACATGAACTATACTATACATTTTGAATAACTTTCTTTAAACACCAAAATTCTTGGACTGATGTCTGTGAAACTTTGTATTTTTTTTTTCTCTTTAAAACAAAACTTCTTTTTATAACTTTAATATTTAATTGTTAACATTTTTGGGTTTTTTTTTTTTTAAGAAAAATAAGTTTTAATCCGTTTTTTTACAGCTTGTATTTAAGAATAAAAAAAAAAACATTCTTTTTTTTTGATGAAGGTTCTTGTACGGTGACAGTAAAATAATTTCCAGAATTTATCACAAAAATATTTTTAAACATTATTCACAAAGCAAAAATAATTTTGTTTTCTTTCTTTCTTTAATTTTTTTTTTTCTTTTTTTTTTTGTAAAAGAATAATTTTGGGATTTTAAGAAAATAAAGAAATTCCCAGAAGTAAAAGAGGTATTCAAAGGAAATTAAATAATTTTGCTTTTCATTCCTTTCTTTATTTTATTATAATAATATATATTTGAAATATGTATATTTTTTGAATTGTTACGATTTTTTTTTTCTTTAAATCTCTGAATATTAACTATATAAAGAATTAACATCTTAAACCAATACACAACAAGATCATTTTAAATAAATGCACAGAAAAGAATCAAAAACAAAAAAATTAATTTTATAATTTTATTATTTAAAAGTTAAAACATTAAAAAAAAAAATAAGCTTAAGGCTATCAAAAAATATATTTTAAATGTACCAAATTTTTCGTTTAAGTTAATTTTTTTTTTACATAAATTCGGATTTCCTGGCATTAAAAAGGACTACATATAATAATACTTTTAATTACAATTTTCAGCATGAAATCAGAAACAATTTTAATTAATTTTATTTAATTAGCATATAAGGCTCAAAATTGTGTATTCAAATTTATGTTACAATTTAAAATTTTAAAACATTCAAAAGAGATTGAAGTCGAAGTGGTAAACTTTTCAGTATAATGTTAATGTTTGAAAGAAAAATTCTCAGCTGTTTTATACCATCAACAGAAATAGAAAAATTCGAACTGACAACTAACACAACATTATTTCTTAAAATTATAATGTTAATTTTTTTTTTTATTGAAATTCTAGTTCTATTGAAATGAATTTTCTTTAAAATAAATTTGACAAGTCATGACGATTATAATACACACAAGTATACATAGCAGGTTGTAATATTTATTTTGGGTTTTTGATGATGCCCAATAAAATTTATTGTTTTTTTGTTTTTTTATTAACTGAAATGAAATTATTCATTTTTAACAATTTCTTAAAATCAAAATAAAAGCAAAATTTTATAGGAATTTTGTTTTATAAGAAATTCTTCTTTTAGCATTATATAAATATAGTTTAAAATAATAGTTTCTCATTCTTGTATAGTTATCTACATAGATGCAGTGGTCGAAGTGACATGCTAAAAGTGGTGGGATGGTTAAAAAAAATTTAAGAGCAGGTTGAGGCTCTTGGGGTTTTCTTTCGTTTTGTCCTTTTTTAGTAGAAAAATGACTCATCCAAACAACTTTATTTTAATTTTAACAGCTTCAACCCTTGCGTTGTGTCTTTGTTATTCCTAAATCTTTAATGAACTGCACATAGAACATCCTACTCCACTTTCTTTAACTGTTATATTTATATGTTTCTAACTTTTCACACCATTGCGTGTTTGGTAATCTAGGAACTTTAAAGAATTGGGCTCCTTTAATGTCCTATCTTGGCTTAATGTACTAAGTACATTCATTCAAATGCTCTTCTCCCTCCACCTTTATATCTCCTGCTGTTCTTCAATTTTTCTTTTTTTTATTAAAAAATTTAACAATTTAAAAAAAAAAAATTCAAACAAAATTTGGAAGTTAACTACAGATGGAGAATATTCAAAATTTGATCGGGTAAAAATTGAAATTTACGAAAAGCTGCGAAAATTGTTACAAAAAAAATAACTAAATGGCCAATTAGTAACCACTACTATTTACTATTACTATTTGAATTTTAAAAGCCTCATTTAAAAATATTTTTAATTTTTTGTTAACAAACATTTTTAAAATTCATAAAAAAAATTATTTAAAATTTTAAAAAAATATGTTCCGGGATGCATTTTTCCATCCTAAGAAGTGGTGGGATGAGTTTAGAATTATTTAGAAGTACCCCATCCCGCCTCACTTCGAGCACTGCATAGATGTAACTATTTTTGAATTTTAAACTCATCATTCATCTTATCTAAAATTCGTATTCTATGATTTCCTGACTAACAAACAAAATTAATTTAAAGGGTAATTATTGATTGAACTTTTGAAACTTTTACAAAGTACAATTAATTATAAATTATGTATGTGAAAAATATAAGCTTTTAAAATAAATTTTTAAAATTTTTTCTTTTATTTTTTTGAGTAGGTATATTTTATTAATTTAGAGGCATAAAAGAAATTTATTTAATGAATTAAATTAATACTTATTTAAAAAATAAAAAATAAAATAAGAATCTTTGTTCAAAATTTATTAAGAAATTAATTTTAAACATTTTGTATAAGTAATTAAAATGTTTGACAAAATTAACATGTTTTATATTTTGTGAGTTTAAATTGGGCAAAATTCACACTTTTTAAAATTATCTTTAAGGTTACACTACTATATTAAATTAAATTGATTTCCTGCTATTTGTTATAAGGTTTTCACTGTGTCAAAAAAAAAAAACAAAATGTTAAAAAAAGAATTAAATATTTGACAACTTAAATAGTTGCACTAAAATCAAAAAGGTGTTAATAGAATTCCAATTTTTATTTTCTTGTAATTTGCAGAGTTATCAAACACAATCTTAATTGATGAGAAGTTGCATTATTAGAAACTTGTCAAGATAAAATTTTTCTTTTTAAATTACTTTAATAAAAAAATAATAATAGTTAATAAAGAAATGTTTAGGTCTGTTTTATAATTATTTTATTAGGCAATTAAATTAAATTATTTAAACTTTCTCTGCAGAAATTCGAAGACCAATAGAATAAGTAATTTATTTCTCTTCAAAAAATTTCAAATGAAAATTATTAATACAAGTTTTATTAAGTAGATACATATATATAATTATAAGGAACCTATCAAAATTATAATGTGCTTCTGTTCTAATTTTTTAACAGATTGTTAATGTTCTACACAAATGTATATTGTTGCATCATGTCCTAATCTGTTTAGGTTTCTTTGTATATTTAAATGTTTATGCAATAAAAATAATATAAAAATAAATAAAAAAAAAATTATATTTTCTATTAAAACTTTTTTATTCTAATAATTTTAAAAAAAATGTCCATAGTAATAAATTTAACAGCGTCATACTTATTATATATATATATATAAAAATAATCACTTTAATTCTGTATAAATTTTGACAGGTATTCCGAAATGATTCACAGACAGAATATGTAAATATAGAGTTCCATTTTTAGATTTATATTTTTTTAAAAAAGGGCTAAGAAAATATAATTTTGTTTTTTTTTGCTTTCATCTCATTTCAACATTCGAGTATTCGACCTATCCATCTATCTATCACTATTCACTATTCAATCTGTCTATATCCTCTAATCATCACCATCTATTTATATGAAAAAAAAACTTATTAATTAAAAATATTTCAGAATAATCGCTTTAAATTTTAAAAACATAAAATAATGAAAAAAAAATAATTAAAATATCTGAGCAAATATTTTTTAAATCTGACTTTGACTGAATAATAAAAAATATAAATAAAATCGGACAATTCTTTCAAGCTTCAAAGCAATCATTTTTTTTACGAAAAAAATTCAATAAATTTGTGAATCAAGAACTTTATTTATTTAATTTTTTTTTATACTTAGTTTTATGATAAAAGAATCACTAAAAAAAAAATTTTTCATAATAAACTTAAATAAAATAAAAAAAAAGTTTAAAAAATTTACCTGAAAATATATTTTATTAAATTTTCTTATTTTTTTTTATTATTATACTTATTTAAAAAGTTATATTTTTATTTTTTTTACAAAAGAAGAAAGGTTAAGAAGTTCAAAAAAAGTTTTTCATATTTTCGAAAAAATATAAAATTACAAAATAAAAAAAAATAAAAATTCATTTAGAAAAGAAAACTTCTTTACATAGTTTATGAAAGAAAATGAAAGAAAATTATGTAGAAAATTATATGCAAGGATTTTTTTTTGACGGAAATAAGTTTCGTTCCAATCAACAAGAAATAAAAAAAAAATAAATAAAAAAGTTTATACAAAAAAAATATAAAATAATAATATTTTATTGATTTAATCGCCTTGACCCACCTGTGAATGACATATTTTTATTTTTGTAAGTTTTCTTTAATACTTTGTTTATTCCATTCTTTGCTTTATTTTTACTTTAACACTATCATTAGAACTACTTATAAATTACGTTGGCGGTATTATTTCCCCATTCGTATCTACCTTAACTAATAACTTTACAGAAGTTCATTTTGAATTAGATAAAGAATTAAGATGAACAGAAATTTTTGTCTGCGTTCAATTTTGAAAAAAATCAATAAAAATTTATTATTACAAAAAAAATTTTAATGGGAATGTGATCGGTAAGTTGTATTTACAATCGTAAATTTAGCTCGGTAAATGGTATATTACATGCGTCAATACACATGTAATTATTTTATTAAGTAAATATTTTATTTACATTCTCCATATTAAGTAAATTTTATTTACTTACTTCATTTCGAACTTTTGTTTATTTTTTGCATTGCAAATGTATTGATTGCAACTACCTCACATTAAAACAGTATACAAAACATGTAAATAAAATTTGTTATACAGCTCGTTGTGTATATACACAAAAACACATAGACACTTGTCAATATTATTTCACTCGACCTCGTGATATAAGTATTGACTCGTGTCTATGTGTTTTTGTGTACACACAACTCGTTGTAATAACGAATTTTCTTAACATGTATTTTAGTCTACTATTAAATGTTTAGCATGATACTTAGGTGTATAATTGATTCCATTAAGAAGATGTTAGTGCCCAACCTCTGTTATTTATAATTTCAATAGACATAACTAATGTTACGTTCAAAAAAAAAATTACTCAAGGAAAAATTTTCATTTCCGTGTAGAAACCCAAAATCAAGAAAATTCGTATTTTTTCTCTTACAGAAGTAATATGAGTAAAATTCTGAGCAGCAAATTAACAAAAAAAAAACAGTATATAATAAACAAACCTATTAAAATGACCCAAAAACCTATAACCTTATTCTCAAAACTCATAATTCATCATTATTTTAGGTTGTAATGAATTGAAATTAAAAAAAAAAAAAAAATCAAAATACTTCGTGGGCAATACATATATTACTACTAACGGTGTAAAAAGCTTTTGAATAATATGCAGTTTTATGTTGTATTAAAAAAAACATCAAAAAAGAAAGAAATTAACAAAAATTAACAGCCGTAGGAAAATTACACATTAACTTCTTCAAAAGAAAGGAGAAAAATTCATCATTACTTAAAGGGGGGTTGGACATTTGTCCGCGGGACATTTGTCCGCGATTTGTTTTTGTATCGCGGACATAAAAATGACATTTGTCCGCGATTCAAAATGTCTTTTGTCCGCCGCGGACAAATGACATTTTCCAAAATGTCATTAGTCCGCGATAAAAATTAATCGCGGACAAATGACATTTTGCAAAATGACATTTGTCCGCTAAAAATCTGAAAAATCAATCGCGGACAAATGACATTTTGCAAAATGACATTTGTCCGCTAAAAAGTTAAAAAATCAATCGCGGACAAATGACATTTTGCAAAATGACATTTGTCCGCTAAAAATTAAAAAAAGCAATCGCGGACAAATGACATTTTGGAAAATGACATATGTCCGCTAAAAATTTGAGGCTAAAGTGCAGATGACGTGAACCAATCAGAATCGGCACAACAAGAGAGGGTGGTGGGGGGCGGCGGGCGGGCGGGTGGACTGGTGGTTGGTCAGTGGGATTTGCGGCGTCAGCCGCAAATCCCACTGACCAACCACCAGTCCACCCGCCCGCCCGCCGCCCCCCACCTCCCCTCTTTAAGGGGCAAATCGGGCAAAAAAAAAAAAAATTGCATATACAAAATGTATGAACAATTTTGGGGGACTCTCCCCTCTTCCCTTTTCCAAGCTTCAGACGATTCTGAGTGGTTCACGTAATCTGCAGTATCTCCAAAATTGAAAAATCAATCGCGGACAAATGACATTTTGCAAAATGACATTTGTCCGCTAAAAATACTGAAAAATCAATCGCGGACAAATGACATTTTGCAAAATGACATTTGTCCGCTAAAAATTAAAAATTTCAATCGCGGACAAATGACATTTTGCAAAATGACATTTGTCCGCTAAAAATTTGAAAAATCAATCGCGGACAAATGACATTTTGCAAAATGACATTTGTCCGCTAAAGTTAGAAAATTCAATCGCGGACAAATGTCATTTTGCAAAATGTCATTTGTCCGCTAATTTTGGGACATTTGTCCGCGGCGGACAAATGTCATTTTACAATCGCGGACAAATGACATTTTGCAAAATGACATTTGTCCGCGAAGTTTTCCATACAAATTTCATCGCGGACAAATGTCCCGCGGACAAATGTCACGGCGCCACTTAAAGCTATTAGAAACGAGAAATATTTATGTTTAGTTTCTATTAATCAGCAGATTATGAACTTTTAAATAATAACTTTTAAAGAAATATTTTGCACAATAGACGGGTATATCTATTATGATCAAAGTTTTTTTTTGACATTTGACATTTGACAAATTCTTTCAACAACTTCCGGCAGCTCATTATTTTTTATAATCAGTTCTGTTTTTTAATATCATTTTTCTAATTAATCTTCTTCTAAGTATTTGTTTTTATATAAAATATTTTCACTGTTCAAAAATTTTCCTACAACATAGGACTTTCATAGAACAGAGTTTGTTTAATTTTCTCATTTTGATGCTGATAAAGATTTTTTTTTTTTTTTTTTTTTTAATAACTTTAGAATCATTTCATGTATTCACGGAACATTAAATTTCCGTTTTGGTTTGGCCAAAAATTTTTAATTTAAAAAACGAAAATCAAAAATGAAAATATTATTAAATGACATATAACAATCAACGAAAAAAAAATTTTTTATATAAAAATCAAATCAAAAGAACAACAAACCCAAAAAAGTTCAATGCTCCGAATGATGACGACCGTCTTTAAAATGAAATAAGTTTTTTTTTTTGTTTTAATAAAAAAAAAAAAAAAAGAAATGATAATTTTTGTGTATTTAAAAAAAAAAAAAAAAAATAAATAAATGTCTTAATGAGAATTTTTGTATTCATTCACCTTAGACTATTCGTAAGAACACCTGAACTCAACAAATTTTTTTCGAACTATGAATCACACCATTTATTATTTAAGAATTTTATGTTCAAAAAACTGAGTTTGAGAATTTTAAAAAAATTATTATAATTTTTCTAACTCAAGAACTTACATTAATTAAGAAATGTCAGAAAAGCTCATAGAATTATTTGAATCAAATACATAAAATGTTTAAAGTTTAATCCAAGAAAATTATCACTTTTTTAAATGATTTGATGAATGTTTTTTAAGCCTTATATTTATTATTATTAATTAATTCATAAATATAAATCAAATACTTTTTAGTAGATTCCTTTTAAGAACAAAATATGTGATTTAAAATAATTTACTTAGAATTCTTCTATAAATTCAAAAAAAAATTAAAAATAAAACTATTATTAATAATGCTGTCGGAATTTTTGAAATTCTTCTGAATAAAAATTATATATTTAAAAAAAAAAAAATGAATGGGTACATTTTTTGATATAAATGCACCTCACCCAGTGCATTGTGTACTTAAATTCAAAGTATATTCTTTTAAAATGAATTTTCTTTTGAACCATGAAAATGAAACAAAAAAAAAAAATTCTTCTTTGTGAATAAATGCAAGAAGAGAAAGAGATATACATCAGATATACAAAATAAAATAATAATTAAATGAATCATTTCAATAAAATTTTAGTATAAATACCAATCACAAGAGAGATAGATGTGTGATTAATAAAAAATATGAGTGTACAATATACACATTATATGCACAAGGCATGATAGATATACATACCATATACATAATGTTTACATTAATGATTAATTTAATGATTTTTAGAATTAATATCTTATCATTTGTAATAAGAAAATTAAAATAAATTTTATTTTTTTTGGATTTTCACATACTTCACTCAACCACCGTCGTAATGTAGGCTCTTTTCCATTTTTTATAAATACCTTGTTGGAATGGATACGTGTTCCCTGGAAGTAAAAGCCCTACTTCCTCAACTTCAAGTATTTTCACGCCAAACACGTACCGCTTCAACGTCACACCATATTTCGTAAAAATTCCCGGATGTGATAGAACGAGCTTCGGTGATTCGTTTTCAATTCGCACCTCGCGAATGTGGAATGCTCTCTCATCAAAACTGTTCCCGACAGCTGGCGGACGCTTGATTTACGACTTGCGCCGCATTAAGAAGAGTGTAAATGATTATCTACTTACTGTCCCACTTTTAATTCCCGTCTAAACTTCCTATCCTCATTACCAAATCCATACTTCTTATAGTATAAAAGGTATCCCACCTAGTGATTTGGTAACTTTAATAAAAAAAAAAAAAAAAAAATACTAAGATAAAGCCACTTAAAAATACATTCCATATATTTAACAGATCTATGTTTCATTCGAATATCTATTAATTCTCGATATTACTATTATTTTGGTAAATTATAAAAATCGTAATTTTAATTTTAACCAGATACAAAATAATGTAATTATAACGAAGTCCTAAATATAATTTCTGTTATTATAAAATCAAAAAAAAAATTAGGTATAATATGTGTCAGGGATAAATTTTCACATTGAAAATGGTATTTATTCTGTACAAACATTGAACGACGGACTGTGTGTACAAACAAAACCGAAAAAAATCCGTTCATTCAACTAGAACCAAAAAAGTGCAGAAATTGGCTAAAAAAAAAAAAAAAATTTATGATTTTTATTAAGGTTTTTAAAGGGTAATATAAAAAAAAAAAACTTCGTAAGGTTTTTTTTTTTCTCATTAGAGCTGTAGAAATGTTAGTTTATGATTTTTTTTTATTTTCAAATTTAATATTTTTTTTTTTTTTTTGCAGCGAAAAATTATATATTTTATCAAGCACATGGATTAAAGTTAAGTGGTTGGGTTAAAATTATGAATATACATATAAACGGTACACAAAAAAAAAATTAATATTTGTAGAAATGTGACACCAATAAATATGAACGGATCAAGCTTTAAAAATATTATCATTTATATATAATACACATACTTATTTATTTTTCAAATTGTCATAATATTTTATGCACACTTATTAAAAAAAAAAAATAATAATAATAAATAAATAAAGAAACATATGATAAGCATTTTTCTTCTTTCTTTCTTTTTAGTGATATGCCGAAAATATGAAAAAAAAAAATATATTCAATTTCCCAAAAAATTATCTTTTAATACAATTATTGTAATAATACAAATATGACCTAGGCAAAATAATGTTTATTTACAACTTAGCACAACAACACTCAGAAATTAAAGCAATCGAATTATATCAAATTATTTTATTATTGACTTAGTTTATATTTTGTTTTATTGCTCTAAATTTGAAGCGATAACAATTCCAAATAATTTGAACGGAATGATAATTAAAAACTTATTTTGAACATGGTCAATGATAGTTGTGAGGTTCCTATAATTTTTATATGAGCTTCCTGATTGAATGTAATCATTACTATCTACTAATAATATTTATATATGTAGTAAAAAATTATTAATTTTGATACTAATTTATCTACTAAAAAAAAAAATTGCCAAAAGAATTTGATTACCCCAGAAGAGTAACAAAATCACTCTTCACTACCGTGGTACGTCCTCTGCTTAAATAAGTACAGCGAAAATTAACTACTATTGCCATTCCCACCTGCGCAATAAATGTCACCTACAATACCAAATATCACCTACAATACCACCTACATATTCTCGAATATTTCGTATTTTTATTTTTGAGATTCTAAAAGATATTATTATTTTAAAATTCATTAATATTAAGCACGCTAATGATAATTTGTTTTTAAAAAAGATGATTAAAATATTAAAAAAAAAAAATATAATAATTAAATGATTCACAGTTGTCTAAAATAAGAAAATTATCAAGAGAAAAAAATTAATTAATTAATTAAATTCTGTAAAGTTACAAAAAAAAAAAAAACACCAAGAATTACACTTATTAGTCTTATTACAGGAAAAAAAAAAAACATTTAATTGATATTAATTGATTTCAGGCGCACTCAGGGTTAAAACTTGTCTAATTTAAATTTCATATATAGGTAATTTTTAACATTTATTTTTATACCAATAACATGTTTCTCTCTATTAATAATTTAAGTGGTTTATCTAACTAGTATTCAAAAGCTTTATCGCATTGTAGATAGAATTTTTCTTCTACTTTAGATAGGATTTTTTTTTCATTTATTATGACCTGTTTAGACATTCGTAACAACAACAACTTAATAACTCCCACATGCAAATACTTCAAAATTAACACCTTATAATTACTTAGGAAAAGTATTTATTTAGCGGCAATTTTTAAAATCTTACAATTTAACCCAATCCAATTTCCATTTATCTCTTCTTTTTTTTTTAAATAAGTGTAAGTATGAAAAAAAAAAAGAAAAGAGATTGAGTCTTTTCAAGAAAAATGAAATTCTTAAATTTTCATGAATTCTTATCTTAGTTTAAGCATAGATTAAGAATACAGAAAGATGGGAAGTTTCATACAACATTATTTTTGGTATTTTTAAGTCAATGTGTTAGTAAAACAAAATAAAATACGTGATAATTATCAATGTATGAAAAGAATTTTATTTAGTTTTACTAACACCTTCACAATAAAATACCAAAAAAAAACTGAAAAAATGTTGTATGAAGCTTCCAATCTTTCTGTATTCTTAATCTATGGTTTAAGATAAAAATATTTTTAAAATAAGTTTTTGAATAATACATACTATTATAATCTAATTACTTAAAAATATCAATATTATTTATTATAGATGCATATAATATACAAAATAAATTTAATGAATAACTTTTACAAATATTTTATATAAATAATAATAATAATAATAATTCTTATAATAATAATTCATTTAGTTGTATAAAAATTATTCTCTTGATGAGAAATTATTTTTTTAATTTTTACAAAAAACTGATAATAATTTTCCCAAACATCTTTTTCTTTTTTGTTCTTGCTGTTGTTATTGAAAATTGAATGAAAAAATGAATTTCCTACAGGCAAAGAAAATCATATAATCAAGGAAAAAAAGAGAAAAGTTTTATCAAAATTAAAATTTTAGAACTAAACATTATAAATATTAAATGTATAAAAAAAAAAAAAACATACCTGCAAAATATTTTTTTCAACTTTATATTGCAAAAATTATCTTCTTCTTATTTTTTTTAATATTTATCTTACACTTAAATATTATTAATTTTGTATTAAAAATTATTATTAACTGAAACTTAGAATGGAATGAATCAAAAAAAAAACTTTTATTGTTAATTTTAAGTTTATAATTCTGAAAGTGTATTATTATTATAGAGTGTATACTTTAAAATTTTGTAAACAAAAGAAAATTTTCTAAATATGAAAATAGAATATTTATATTAAGTATACGATAATATTATTTTTATGTAATTCTAATGTTATTATAAAAGTTTTTCCGGTACTTTAAATTTTTTTATAAATACTGATTATTAATAATAATGATTAATTGTTCAGCATACATTTAGAGAAATTACTATTTAAAATCAAGATTTAGAATTAAAAATAAAAAAAAAATATATTACACATTAAATTGTATACACAATTCTTTTAATATAAATAAATTAATTTCATTGAAAGTTTTTATTGAATCATTCCGTTGTAGGGTTTCCAAAACGGATATATCTGTATCCGGTATCCGCGGTTATTTATACTCTTAACCGTATCCGATATCCGTTAAAAATTTCATGGTTAGCTAGTAATTATAATTTTAAGTTTTTAAATTAAATTTTTTGAATTTTCCAAGCAAAGAAGGCTAGTCATTGTAATAATTTTTGAAAAATTTAAAATTTAAGCCGACATCAACAGACTCAGAGAGAACTTTTTCGGTTTCAGGAAATTTTTGTACCAAAATCAGATCTCGTCTTTCTTGTGCATCACTTAATGCATTAGTGTTCCTGAAATACTATTATTTAAATGAAAAAAAACAAAAAATGTAATAATTTATTTCAAATTTTTAATTATAAAAAATAAATAGTATTCAATAATTAGATTCAATATTATTTGTTTATTTTTATACCGTTATCCGGTATCCGTCGGATAATTCTAGAATTACTATCCGATAACCTCGGTTACAGAAAATCCGGATATTTGGAAACCCTATTCCGTTGATATGTTATTTTTATACGAGAACAAAAATAACTATTTTTACAAGACTTGTCACTTACAAGACTTGTCATACTTAATGTCCTTGTTTGAACTCTCTTCTTTTAAAAATTAGCATCAAAATGCATTTACTTCATTTAACAAAAAAAAAAAACTTAAACGTCTTCTACCGAAGTTAACAGAAATGAAAATGGAGTAGGTGAACTTGTTTTCATTATGCCTTAAAATTGTAGTGAAATATATTTAAAATATTAATCGATCTGCTTTTTTTACCTACGTTTTACCACAAAAAACAAAAAAAAAAAAAAACCATATGCGTGATTTATAAAATTTTAGCACCAGCTGTTTGGATAACAAAAAAAAGCAAAACAAAGCTTTCAATTAAATTTTTTTTTTTACATTATATACGATTCTTTCTTATTAATATCGACAGAATTAGTAGTGTCCTTGTGTCAGTCTGTAAATTTTTCTTTCTGTTCGAAATAAATGAAAACGTAAATATTTTATTTCTTTTTTTTTTTGTTCCTTCTGTTATTTTTTTCTCTTTGTTCACTTTTTTAATATTTAACAATGAAATTTGTTTTTTCTTCCAATTATAGTATTTTTTACTCATAAAAAATACACAAAAAAAATATACATATTACATGTTTAAAAAATCTGGCAAAATAAATAAATTCTGAATTATGAAAAAAAGATTGTATGCATTTTAAATCTTGCTTAAAATAAAAAAACCGCAATCATTGCGGAACTGTAAGAAAAAAGATAATCTTTCACAAAAAATTCAAAAAAAAAAAAAAAAAATTTTCTGGGCTAGAGAGTAAAGATTCTTATATTTTAATTTTTTTATCTTAATTTTATTAATTTTGATTCAAGTATAAAAAGGAAGTAGACCTAATACCATTTCCACAGTACTTAATAAAAATTTATTCATATTTCAGGCATATCATAAGTCCTACAAGTCATTAGACTTTAATTTCATTGTTATTCCATATAGTTTTAAGACTTGGACTTGAAAAGTGGAATTGGTTTCACAAAACTACTGAAAGAAGCAAAAAAACTCAATAGATTTTATATTCCATTTTTCAGCTAAATAAACAATATCAAAATAGCTAGATGAGTAACATAAGTGTAGTATCATAAGAAAAAATTAAAAAAATAAATAAAATTCCATTAGAACTGAAAACTTATCGTATAATCTCTTATCCATATAAGTTTAGTAAAATACATAATTCGATAGTTATTTAATTAAGTTAAAAAATGTGAGAATTTATAAGCCAATAAAGAAACATTTGATATAGAAGGAAAAACAACAAAATATATATAGAACCATTATTCAAAATTATAGAATAAATTATATCCAAAAATATGCAAACACATTACTATCGAGCCCCTATTGCACCTTGATATCGATCATTTCACACAGAATTTTGTCTCATTAATGATCATCGACCCCATAATCCTCATAATTCCGAATACCAACAGTGTATCGTTAGTCATAATTAGTCAACATTTGTCTCGTTTTCGGGCCTACAATGTTAATAATATTGTAGTACTAGCAGCTGAATCCACTCAGTTTTAAAAAATAAGTTCGAGCTTTCGATATATTTTTATTCAGAAATTAAAAATAAAATAAATGCAGGAAAACTTACAAAACTAACTAAAATTATATAAAAAAACTACAATGTGTTCTTCTTTTTCCAATAATAATTCCCTAATAAATAATTTTACAAACAATTTCCTCCAAAGTTAATGTCATTATTTTGGAGAAAAATTCAAAGAAAAAAATAAAAAATAAATTCAATGAAAAACAAAAAAAAAAAAATGTTTGTAATTTAAATTGTTTTCCTCTCATTTTCTATCTAAAAAAAATATACACATAAAAATGTTTACATTGTGCAATCCAGGAAAAATTAAAGTATGATTAAAAAATGTTTCCAGGTCAATTGAGAAGTTTTGTTTTTAATTATTTTAGAAGATATTTTATGAAAGAAATTTAATAATTTTTTTCAACAATAAAAAATCAAAAATTCATTATTATTAAATCTTAAAATCAATTATAAAAATATTTAATGGAAAAACAAAAACTTAATACTTAAACCGAGATTTAAGCTTAATATTCTTATGCAAAACTCTCTAATTGCGTGCTAAAAAGGTAAGTTAGTATTTTTAAGATTTTCTTAGAGCCTCATATTTATGTTTTTGTACTGGAAAATAATCATTAGGATCAATAATATTTCTTAATAATATTCAGTAATTTCTTTTTGGCATACAAAATTGTATCCAGGAATTTCGAAAGGCATAAGGAACAAAATCCTATCAATTGTCATTCGTTTCCACCAGTTTCCATTTAGTTTATTTCTATTAAAATCGGAATTTCAAAGTACTTAGTGTAATATAGTAATTTGGTAACTAATATAAAAGTTAGAATCTATTCATACCTTCTTATTTTGTACAAACTTGTTCCACTATGTAATGAAAATTTGCTATTCGAATATATTTTTCCAAAATAGAAAACCCCAAATATATTTTTCCAAAACAGGAAAAATAAAAATAATTTTTACTAAAATTCCTTTATATTTATATTTCTAAAATAAATAATTTCTTAGGGAAAATAAAATATGTATTGTAATTTCAAATTAATGCAATTGCGTGTAATATGTATATATCAATTTGAATGTGGTAAAGACAATTATTTTTTTTTTTGGTGTTTATTAAATGACATGAAAATTGAAATCGTCGTCGCTTATTAGTATTTAGTATATGATTAAAAAAAAAACAAAAACAATAAAGAAGTATTCAAAACCACCTGACAAGTACAGCTGGTGTTATTTATTTTTTTTCTTCTTTTACTTTGATTATTTTTGGAAGCAATAAATAAATGAAGTGGAACTAAAAATTCACATATTTTAAATACTTTATTGTAGTAACTTAGTTAAATATAATTTTATTTATTGATTAAAAAATTATTTTTCATGATTTTAGTAAGTACACATTTTTTTTTGCATGGAATTAAAACAAACTAAATATTTTCATATTATTATAATAATACTTAGTACATAGGTACTAAATATAAAAATAATAAATCAGTCTATATATTTTTTGTGGGGTTTTTTATCAATTTTTAAAAACTAAAAAATATTTTCACTTTGAATGTCAAATATTAAATCTCGTATTAAATATATGTAATAATATATATTTATATTTTCTTTTTTTGATAATATGCCAACATAAATTTTTCATGTGATATATTATATCATTTTCAATGAAAATAGTGACAGCCAGTGTATGTAAAGAATCCTTAAACTTCAAAACTTTGAAAAAAAAAAGAATATTATGCTTTCGAGATAATAATTGTCCTTGATGGTAAAAGATTATTTATGTCCTTTAGATAAACTTGACGTTAATGGCGTGACTCATACGGCAGCAGCGTAGAACGACGTTCTTATTATCGCTTTTCATACAATGTTATATAATTTAATTTTTTTGACTCCTCCGTACTCACATATGGAAAAAAAAAAATGTACAAAAGTTTTTCAACTAATTTATTATAAAATTGTTTTTTTTTCACCACTATACCTTTTCAACTTCAAATTGGAAATAATCATTTTCAAATTGGAAATAATCATTTTCAAATTGGAAATAATCATTTTCAAATTGGAAATAATCATTTTCAAAATGGAAATAATCATTTACAAAATGGAATTAATCATTTTAAAAATGGAATCAATCATTTTCAAAATGGAAATAATCATTTTCAAAATGGAAATAATCATTTTCAAATTGGAAATTAATTTTAAAATAGTAAGGTAGCAAGCCAGATACGCTCAAACAGTGTTTCAAGTTTTTTATTAGTTGCATCTTTGCCAAAAAGTGCAATATACAAAAAAAATATTTTTATTTAAAAAATTGTCATATATTAAGAAATGGGAACCTGATAATGTTAAAAAGAAAATTTGTGCTTTATAAAACAACTTTCCATCCATTAACCCACCTCCATAATGTCGTTTTCACTCCTAAAGTTTTTGAGAGCGCTCTCCAATCCCCACCACATTGTTGTGTAAAACACAAATTTTCTTTTTAACATTATCAGGTTCCCATTTCTCAATGTACGACATTTTTTTAAACAAAAATTTTTTTTTATATATTGCACTTTTTGGCAAAGATGCAACTAATAAAAAACTTGAAACACTGTTTGAGCGTATCTGGCTTGCTACCTTACTATTTTAAAATTTATTTCCAATTTGAAAATGATTATTTCCATTTTGAAAATGATTATTTCCAATTTGAAGTTGAAAAGGTATAGATTATATTTAAGAAATAAAATTTCTAATTTTTTAACTAAAAATGAATGTGGTTTGATTCTTTCATTATGTTAAAATAAAAATTAATTTCTCCATGCTTCGAATCCTATTTTTTTTTTTTTTTGTTTTTAGCATGCTCTAATAAAAATTTCTCTTTAATTTCTTTAAATTTTAAATTAAAAAAAAAAATAAATTTTTTTTTTTTTAATTTGCTAATTTAAAAAAAATAAATAAAAATTCTGTTACATCATCAATTTTAAAAGATTACAACCAGGAAAAGCTAAAAAAAAAAAAATTCATGCAAAAGAATTGTGGTTGCAATCATGAATGTAAAAAGAACACACGTTATAGAGATGATACAGAGATTCTGTAAAATGGTGAGAAAAAAAAATACGTACTAACATAATATACACATTACTTATGATACATACATGAAACAGTGTATATTACTGCAATAAATTTTAATAGCAGATTTTTAATGAAAATAATTTCTTTATTAAAAGTTTTATTAATTTTGAAATCTATTTATAATTATCAATTTTGCAATTTTTTATGTTCAAGCGAGTAATTGCAGGAAAAAGCACTTATATTAAAAGAAAATTTGATTGTGAGGATTATAATAAAATCATAAAGAAATATATCGTAGTGCAACAAAAAATTGAATTTACTTATAATATATAAATCTAATAAAGCAATATCAAAACGCATTTAACTGCTCGAGCAAACGAGCAAAACCAAAGATCTTTCTACAACTTAAATCATAAATAACTGGTGATATTTTTCCAAAACAATTCAGAACTTATTTTTACAAGGAAGCATTTATAATCGTTAACAAAAACAAAAATATTAAATTGCCAAAAAAAAAAAGGCGTAATAGAAGATTCAAAAACGAAAAGTTGACCGTTTAATACCAATTTGCATTTCCTTTTTGTTTCTATCTTTTTTCGGTTTTTCCAAAACCAGAAAACCTTTCATAAAGTTCTGTTTAAAACATATTTTAATATACATATAAATAGATATTATTTCTAAAGTTGAACAAAAATGTCATCTGCATTATAGAAAAGATCATCCACGCAAAAAAAAAAAAAAGGAAAATCGTTTCGGAAAATTTGCTTTTAACTTTTTTTTTTCTTCTTCTTCTCTACAAATATATAAATATACACAGAGAAATAAAAAAAAAGTTTATTATTTTCTCTGCTTACGAAAAAAAAAATATATATAAAATAAAAATAAAAAATAAATTAAAAAATTTATATCTAAGTACTATAAAATAAAAGTTTAACGATAGCGAGGATTTAAATCAGATTTTTTCTTATACAATAAGCTTCATTTTTATTTTTATTTATTTTTTTTTATTTTGTCTTCATTCTCCTGCTCCTGATTCTATTTTGTTTTATTAATACTTTAAACGATTTTTAGTTTTAATTACAGTGGTAATTATAATATAACTAACATTGTTGATGCTTAACTAAAAAGTGTTTGACATATCCAAACATTATACCTTAAATATAGTTAGTATATATGGCATTTGATTCTCAGTTAGGTACTTATTACAAACTCCCAGTATTCCAACTACGCTATGTTCCGCAATTTGAATAAATCATAAACGATCAATTTAATGATTATGTATATCCAGCTAAAATACATCAATTATATCATAACTTGACCAAATAGCCCAAATTTCCTTTTAAATTTAGATTGAGGTCAAAATGTACAATTTTTTAACCAAATATTAAATGTTAATTGAATTTTGTTTTGAAATGAGACTTCATGTTATTTCTGTATAAAAAAAATCAAGGTTAAAATTAGATCGAATACTGACAAAAAAAAAAAACAAGTAATATGTATCATAAACCTATAAAAACTTATTTGTGGCAATTTAATTCTTAAAAAATCAAGAACACGTTTTTCCAACAAAGAAAATTTTCCAAAAAAAAAAAAAACAGAGAAAACTTAACTACGTAAAATTTTCTTTTAAAAACAAATAACAAAATTTTCTTTGTATTTTATGCGAGCAAAAAAAAGAAGAAATAATTTTTTTTTTTTTTCATCATTACTTCAGAAAAACAATGTATTTAAAAAAAAAAATTTTCCACGAAAATAAACTAACAAAAAAAAAAAAATGAAAATTTTTAAGGATTTTTCTTTTTCAGAAATGAGATAATATACCAAAAAAAAAAATAAATAAATAAAAAGGACTAAGTATAAAATTTTTCTTTACAATTTTATGCGGTACAACAGAAATATACACTATATAACTATATACTTATAACAAACAAGGATAATAAAGTTTACTATAAATATTCTGTATACATATATAAATTCCATCAAAATCTGGTTCTATTAAACGACAAAAAATAAAGGCATTGACGCCTTAATGTCCCTAAAATTTTGCAATAAAATTTAATATTAAATATATATAACTATAAGTTTGAATACTTATCTATGTTATTATTTAAATAATAAACGAATAAAGTTCAATAACCAATTTTTACTAAATTTTTTTTTTCATTTTTACTTTGAAATCAATTTTTTTTGCCCTTTTTTTTGGTGATAGCAAAAAATTTAATTTTACACATTATACATAGTGTTTTCGATTTTCCAATAAAATTGGGGGCGAAAAGAATAAAGACCCAATGTTGTTTGACAAGAGTATTATATTAATAACACAGACACTGAAAGATAGAAATCTAAAAAAAAAAATATATATCTAATCATATTATCATTGATAAGTTATTCCAAAATATTTGGCGCCAAGCCTTAAGAAAAAAAAAATCAAATATGTCATTTGAAGAAACTATATGCCTGTAATATTAAGGATTCGAAGCTGATGAAGAGTGATAATGAATAGCGTTATATATCTTTTTGTAATGTTGCAAGCTTAGATAACAGCGTATCCAATAGTATAGGTAATCAATTTTAATAAATTCAAAAATTTTAAATTAACTAAATTAAACAAATTTATTAATGATACACATCTTAAATATACTAACAAAGAAAATGAACCTAAGTTTTCATCAAAGCTCTTATCGCTGTTCCAACATAAACAAAAATAGAGCCCTATTAAAAAGAATTAGGTAATAATTAATTTTCTTCTATATTCCACTATCGGCAGCAAACATTTGTGATGATAATAACCTTGAAAATATCATAAATTCTTCTTAACATTTGTTATATAAAATATTATAAATATTACATCTTAAAAAAAATATATTCATATTCTTGAATAATTGAAAATGAAAAAAATTAAAATGATTTTCATATGAATAATAAAAAAAAAATTATTTACAAGAAGTTAAAATACACAACAACAAAAAAAAAGGTTTTATATACCCTTTAATCGAGCTTAAACAATCAATATAAATAAATAAAAAATGCTTCCATATTTAATTTTTTATAAATTTTCCAAGACATTTTTTTTTTTAGTTTTTCTTAAAAAGAAAAACCTTTTTTTTTTTTTTTTTTTTATTAGTATTTTATGCTTTTTTATATATATTTATTTTTTTCTTTTATTATGAATACATACACATGATATATCCAGGGATTTCCAGAAACAAAAAAAAAAAAAATAATAATAATAAGATTAATTTATTTCGCTAAAATTAATTGAAATCCATAAAAAAAAAAAAAGATATTCTAAGTTAAGTCTAGTCTAGGGTGTGGTTTTTCTGCTAACTTTTTCTTTAACAATAAATATTATAAAAAAAAAAAAAAAAGTTTTCTTAAAAGTTCTAATGTAGAGAGAAAAGATAACATAGTAGTACTATATATATTATACTTATATAAATTGTATGTATTTAGTGTAATTTTGGGTGCCAATTTACCAATGTATGTACCTTTTTTTTTTTTTTTTGCTTTTTTTTTTTTGGGTACATAAACTTTTCATAAATATTTTACAGCAAATAATAATAGTAATAATAAGGCAAAGAACAGATGTTTATTGATTTTTCACTGAAAATAACATCGCAGAGATACGTAATTCTTTCCACAAATAACCTTAAGCAATTCTTATTATATGATTTGAAAAAAAAAAAAATTAATTTTATTTTATTTTATTTCATGTAAAATAAAAATATATATTATATATTTTTTGATGAGGTAACCTAGTTGAAATCTCAATTTTTTAAAAATTATATATATACAAATTTTTGATTAAATAAAATTTCTATTTCTAACTATAAAATAAAAAAAACATCGTACGTATGTTAAAAATTATCATCGGTTCATAATTATAGTTCAGAGACATTAATATAAATAAAGTCTTATATTGTGTAATAACAGAATAAACTTGATATACATTTCCCAAATCATAATTGTTATTGCAATTAAAATTGTCAAAAGCTATTTTGTCGATTAAAATAATAATTATTTCTTCATTGCCTCAACCGAAATTCTATTGACACAAATAATAGATCATTGAGATAATAGAATATTAATTGTTAGAATAAAATTTATATTACTTTACCTTACAAGATTATGAACTGAAATAATTTGTTATCACAAGCTCCAGCAAAATAAAATTGTTTGCAACTATTCTTTGATAGCTCGTTTTAAATTACAGAATCGTTAAAAATAATTTTAATATTTAAACTCTTGTTTCTAATAGAAATTAAAATCATTTCATTTAGAGTCGATTAGAAATTAAGGAACAACTAAAATATTAACTGGAAAAAAATATTATCAAAAAAGACAATTATTATTATCGTCACTGTGAGCCTGTAACCTTTTTGTAACTCTGAAAAATTCTGAATAGTTTTGAAAAAGCTTTGTGCGATTATACTTTTATAATAATTCATATAACTTTAGCTTTTTGTACTATATGATTAAAATGAAAATTCAAATTACTCATTCTATCTAAAAATGAAAAAAAAAAAAAAAGAAAAAAAAAATGAAAATGAAATGAGGATAAACCATAATAATAACATGGATATTAGCAGATCCTTGAAAACGGAAAAATTATTTATTACGTACATGTTTTTGTTCATGCAGTGGTTGGGTTAGTCATTCGGTTTTTTTTTTTGTTTTTTGTTATTTGTTTGTAAGAATTTCATATAAGTATATGTATATAGAATTAATGAATAATATAAAACTTAAAAGCTATATCAAAAATAACGTATTTGAATAAAAATTTTTTTGGGTTCATAATTCATATAACATCATAAAAAATGATTTTGATTGTTTCATAATCTTGTGTTTAAATTATATTTTTCTTTGTTTATGTAAAAAGATTTTCCATTTAATGACCATTTAAAAAAAATAGTTTTTTCTTCTGAAAAAAAAAGATTTGTTAATCCTAATTGATTTCTGAATTAGTTGGGAAGTTGCGTAAAAAAAAACCTTTAAATTTTAAGACTGCTTATATTTTTTGGTTTGTTATCAAGACTTCAAAAGCAAACTATGTATATTGGAATCCAAAATCCAGCTTATTACAATTTTTTTGAAGATTTAATAAATTTTCTCTCGTTTTACAAAACATAGCACTCGTTTGAAAACATAAAAATTCTTCATAAAAAATCAATCACATTTCTTGAACAAGCTTATTATTTTCATTCGAGTGAAAAATTTGTTGTTATTTTCTTCAAAAAAAATAAAATAAAATGTTCAGAATTAATGAGAAAAATTAGACAAGAAAAAAAAAAAAAAACTAAAAACAAAAAGAACATGAAAATATGAAACTCAAGGATTCACTTCTTTATTGTCTTTGAAATGAAAACAATAATAAAAAATTTATATATTAAGATTGTTACAAAATTTTTTTAAGATGGAGGGAAAATCGTTTCCTTGAAATAATCAGAATTTCTTTATTTCTCTCTGACTATTTTGTATGAGCTTTTATTTTTGGTTTTTTAGGTTTCTTTATTATTTTCTTTTCTTTTTATTATTTATTTTTTTCAAATGTGTTTTTTTTTTGCGTATTAATATGAATATTTATTGCGTATTGTATGAAAACAAAAAAAAAAAGAAATCGATTTAAGGAGCAACAAAAAAAAAAATTCGAAAATATTTTTGATTTTATAATAAACTTCTAGAAAAAAACAAAATTACAACTTAAAATCATCTCCATAACAAATTTAAAATTATTTTCTAAAAAAATTCTGTTATGGAAATGTTGAAAAAAAAAAACCAACCAAAATAAGAAAAATTTCCATGGAACCATGGGGCAATGCGATAGTAAAAAAAAAAATAAAAAACCAGAAACGAAAGCATATTTATGTACATCGTATTTTTCATCACACCCAAAAAATAAATAACACAATTTAAACTTCTGTCATCAAATCCTTTTTAACTGACGCTTTTTTTTTTTTGTTATCATTTCAAAAACAAATATTTTTTTTTCCCCCTCGTTAATCTTCTTATAACTTTATCAACTTTTTAAAGAAACTTATGGTAAGCTTAACATTTTTAGATAAGAATAATTGTGAATGAAAAAAATAACTTCGGGAAAATATAAAACACAAATACTGACTTTACTATTTTAAAAATTACCAGCATGATCCAACAACATCGACATAAATATCAAGCAGTGGAAAAAATTAACTAAAATCTCGAAGGGTTAAAAATCGTAGCAAATGTATGATTCAAATTTAATCATAACCTAGTTGTATGAAAAAAATAAATGTGTGTGTTTTATGGCTGGACTCAATTTCCGATTTGGTTTTTTGTCCTAAAAATTAATATCAATCTTCTAATAAATTATATTTAATAATTAAAAATTATGTTTTATTTGGTTGTAATCTTGTTTCACGAATCAATCTTTCATAAATTTGTTATGTTTTTTGTGCTTACGAGATACTATGAATGTATCTTTAAAAGACTTTACATTTATGTGTGTTGATTTGATACAACTGATACGAAATGAAGTTGTTTAAACCTTTATCGAAAGACCCTACACAATTTTATTTTTTTTATATCGAATTGTAAAAATTTAAGATATAAAACAGTTTTCACTAGAACTTAAATGTATTATTATATTAGTACAGAATATTATGTAGGCCAATTGAACACTCTTATAAATGTTTTCAATATATTATTAAAATATTATAAAAAAAAAAAAATTAAATTAACTTATAATGTAAGTTAAAATACGATTACAGAACATAAAAGAAAAATTCAAGGAATTTAATTTCAGCTTTTAATTCAATAAATTCTCAATTTAATATGTAATAATAATAAATAATAATTGATTATTCTAGAAAAAAAAAAGAAGTAAGTAATGAAAATTCATTAGAAATTAGAGCATATTAAAGAGTGGTGTGTACAACAATGTGTAGATATGTGTAATAAATAAGTTTATTATAACATTTTCTTAAGAAATCTTCTGTAATTTTCCTTTACCTTTGGAACACATAATGTAGGTGTGTATAGTTCAATTTACTTCATAAATTATAAGTAAAAATTATATATGTGTGCAGCACTTAAATCAAACATTTATAATTACTTATTGAAAACTTCACAACGACCTCGTTAAAAATTTTAATTTCAAAAATAAATATATAATTTAAGTTCTTTGAATAAGTAGGAAAATTTAACACAAATTCATAATTTTTTGAAGTAATTGTATATGAATTAATTAAGTAGATATTTATCATTATTAGAACTTCAGAAAATCATGTGGAAAATTTCACTTTAAAAAAAAATGTTTTACTTAAAATTTACTTAAAATAGTATCACCAGTACTTCTAATATTTTTTGAAAATGATTATATGTGTACTACACCGAACACAATCAAAATAATAACCTAATAATATGCCTGCTCCTTCAAAATCAAACTTTTCATGTGGATGACCTTGTAAGTAATATTATTTCAAATATAAGGAATATTATAACTCTTAATGTTGTCGACAAAGCATCATAAACAAAAAAAAAAAACAAATTATTCATAAATTCTTCTTTGATTCTGTCATTGAAATAATTATCATCAAAAAATTATCTTTATTAAAAAAAAAATACTACTTACGAACATAATATACATCTTACTTTGAATCATCATAGAACTTACCTAGAAGAGAAAAAAAAAATTTATTAACATTAAATCATCATATGCATATTTAGCAGAAAATTATCTAAAAATAGTTCTTTATGGGTTAAGAAAAAAAAAAACTAAGAAAATCTTGATTATGTTACTCATTTCCATTAATATACATGTATATATTTTTTTTCTTAATTCTTCTTTTATTTTAGTATTGTGGTGTGAACAAAACCGCTTCCTAATTCTCAACCATGAAGTTATTATTTCTTATTTTGAAAAAAAAAACTGAATGAAAAGTGAAGAGATAAAAAATATCGAAATACATGTATAAATGGTTATATTATAGCACAACGGATAAGGCGACAGTTTGAAGACTTAAAAGTTAGAAAACCAGAAATTTATTTTTATTCGTTCAACGGAGCCATGTGGTCTACAATTTCGTTGATATACTTCTGTACAACTACTAATAACTACTAAGCTTTTTGCAGGGTTACCAACCTTTTCAAATGTTTCCCCCTAAAAAAATAAAATTTCCCCCTAAAAAACCCCTAAATTTTTTTTTATGGATATTATAACAGCTATACTTATATATCTATGAGGATTTCAAATAGATGCTTGAAGAAATATATATAACGCACATCGTAAATTATGTGGTTTAATAAAATTATTTATTTATAATAAAATTAGCAGATATAATATAGGGTATCTTGTGAAATGCAATCAAAAATATTACAAATGTCATCTAAATCTTCGCTTTTAAGATCATACATCATACCCCTAAAAAAACCCCTGAAACAAATTACCCCCTAAAAATCCCTCTGTCAACAAAAAAAACCCCTAAATCTAGGGGGAAAACCCCTAAGTTGGTAACGCTGGCTTTTTGTTTGTTATTTATAAGTGGAGAGATTTGGGTTATGTTTATTTTTATGGTTCGTCCAAAACAGTGTTTATTTTTTATATGAATTACAGAATGATATTATTACCAAAATTAAATTTTTATCAAAAGTTAAAAATATAATTGATTATATTTTATTATGAGTGGACAATAAAAAATATTTTTCCATCAGATCTTACGCTTTTTTTTTTTATCTTCTAAACAAAAAGTTAACTTAAGTGTATCTAATTTTCCAGTTCAAAGAACAAGAACGTTATATACAAAAAAAAAATTAGTAAATACATCGAAAAATACTTAATTTTATAACACAAACAAACAAAACTTCAAATTCTAATTAAAATATAATAAAGAATGATAAAACATGTCGACTAATATCAAAACTAATGTTATTTCAGGTAAAAATCAATGATTTTATTGATGTTAAAAACATGTGGAAAACGTGAACTACAATCACACACACACACCTATGATTATAAATCAAGTTAAACCCACATTTTTATAGAAAAAAAAAAAAAAAATTTCGTTCCATAAGACTGATTTATAAATTTTTAATTAATAACCATGTAATAATAATTTTGATAACTCATTAGAAATTGTTTTTTCTTTTTCTTTTTTGTGATTTCCTACGCACTATAAAACAGTAAAATTTGACTAAAAAAATAAAAACAAAATTGATAATTTGTATTAAAACATAATAAGCATATTATAGTATAGTATAGTAAAACTTCTGTTTTCAAGTTTCCATCGTTTTTTATTTAAATTATTAAAGAGTAGAGTTTAATTTTCGACCTAAAAACTTAAGCTAAGAATTTAAGTTTATATCAAGTGTAAAACTAAAGCTCGATAAGCCTAACAAACATTTTTTTCGTAAACGTAGTTGATACATTATAAGTAGTTGACTTCCAGCCGTAATTCTATATATGCATCAGATAGCTTTAAAACTTGTCAAGATTTTATTATTTTTATGGATGTTAAAATCTAATCAATATATACCGTAGAATAAGTAACCAGAAAACCAAAAAAAAAAAAAAAACTACAAATAAAAATAAATCAAAAAAAAAACAACGTTATAAAGTTTCTTATAAATATTTACATCTGATAATTTCACTTCACTATAATATTTTATATATACAAACAAATATTTAAAATTGTAGATAATAAATTCTTAATGTTTTAAAAAACAAAAAAAAAGAAAATTTATTTTTAACCTCCGTAAATAAGCGAAAAAAAAAAAAAGTTTTTCCTCATAAAAAATTGTTAATCATATCATACTTAAATATTTCGGTGGTTTTTGAGTTTAGTGACATGAATAATTTTTAAGTTTTTTTGTTTTTTTTTTTTCTTCTTCTTCTTTATGAAAAGAATAATTTGCTTTGCCAAAATACATAAATTTTCAATAACAGCACAGAGTCAAAAAACTTTTTAAGAAGTAATTACGTAAAATTAAAAATTGTATATAAATAATACAATATATATTTTTATATATATATATTATATCTATACAATATACCTATACATAAAGTATATTTAATAAAACAAAATAAAAAAAAGCAAAGAATATAAATAAAGAAAAATAAATGTACACATGTTATTTTGAAACGTGAATTGTTATAGTATTCAAATTAACTGTATAAAAGAATATATATATATAATAAATGTATTATAAGATGAATAAAAATATAATGGGAATTCAAGGATGAGAGATTGTTAGAAATATTATTATGTATATACGAAAATTTATTATAACAAATGCGAGCTTTACATAATAAAAAGAGAAAAACTTGTTGGTACCTTATTCACTAAAAATTCTTTTTTCTCCAATAAAAGACAAAATTCTAAATTCTTCAAAAAAAAAATTATAACTTGCTTTGAATGACCGGTGTGAAGTTAATTCACGATTACACAGAATTATATGAATGATGTGATTTAAAGTTTTTTCTTTTCTTGTATTTTTCTCAGTTTGTCATAACCCGACCACATAAAACTTTTTAGGGTGATCCTGCGGGCCAAATAAATTACGATATTATTATTGCAAAATCGTTGATAACCACCGTGAATAACTTTAAATCCCTGTTTAAACGCGTTCTTGTCCTGAATTGACAAGAATTCCTTTATCATACTATACATATATAAAAGTCAATATTCTAACTAACAAATAATGAAATTATTTTCTATTTTTGAGAAAAATTATAATTGTAGTTATATCCGGTAATACGCAGAATAAATTTTTTTTTCTTTGAAATAAACTTAAAGAATTTGACATCTTCTTAAAGTATTATTGTAATAATTATTAGAATAATTCACTTAGGTATTATTATAATTAAGTTTATGAAATTTAACGAAAATTATGGTGATGGAATCAACAACAATCGTACAATTAAATGCATTTCTACATTGATGGTGTGAATAAAAATTTGACAGACAATTTTTAATATTTTTTCAAGATAGAAATTTATTAAGACAAACAAAACTAAGAATAGAATAGAATTTTTTTAAATTCTTGTACATATATTTTTTTTCATCATCAGAGCCAACAACCTTGAGGAAATTCAAGAAATTAAAAAATAATAAAAAATTAAATTAAATTAAAATTTTTATTATATTATACGTACGTACAGATTGTGTATATTTTTATATATTGTATTTCTTTAAACTTTTAAAAATATAAAATTGTGTCATTAGGAAGAGAATATAAATTTTTTTTCATTGCTTTATTAATTAAAATATATGTACATTTAAGTACATAAAAAAATATATTAAAAATGATAATGATGACCAATAAGACCAAGAACCTCTAAACTTAATATTATTTTTGTTATTTAAAAAAGTACATATATAAGTATATTATAAAATAACTAAAAATATGTAGATTAAAAGTACTTAGTAAGTATTTGGAATAAAATGTTGTATTTTAAATTTTTCAATAAGTTATCTTTAGCTGTTGTGACTATAATAAGTATCTTCTAGGTTACATATAAGAAGGAGAAACTTTATGAAAATGGTTCCAAACTCTTACGCATTAGAGTTATCACGAATAAATTAATTCTCTGACATATAATAACAATTTTATTTTATTTATAATCTCACGAGATACACACTTCTCTAGGGCTTGAATCATTTTTTTACAATTTTGAAGGCTTGAAAAAAAATTATTTTCCCGGTAGGAAGGAAATTAGTGAATATTTTTTTAAAATCAAATTTTTACTCTTTAAAACTAAAATTTGTTTATAGAAAAAAAAATAAAAATAAATTAACAAAAAAAGTCTTTGTCGAAGAATTTTTATTGAAAATTTTATGAATTTGAATAATCCCTCAAATATTTCATTGAAGTAATAAATATGATTTTAAAAAAATTATTGCGTGAAGGTTAATTTTTAAAATGTTTATAAATATACTTAATTTTCATTTTAATGTAGAAAATTTCAATAAGTAAACATATAAATATTTTTTTAAATTTAAGTTAATAATTTTTTTTAAAAATAGCAAGACAAAAATATTACTGAATAATAAAAATATTAATAATAATTTTTTGTACGTCACATTGTGTGAAATGTATAACTAAACGATTTTCCTTTTGGCAGTAAATAATCCAGCAGTAATCATTAAAAGTTTTAGTATAATAATCAGACACTGTGGAGTTGTGGACACTATGGCCGATCATCATAAGTATTATTTATAATAGGACTTTTTTTGATATGTACATACATATATAATTCTGATGATGGAGTTTCTTTAGCCACAGTGTCGTTATATAATACCCATTTGACTTTATGTTACATTCGAATTAATAAAAGCGCAAAAATAAATGGTTTTAAAATATTAGTTAGACATTTCAAGAAATTGTTTAGCTTTTACAAACTTCCAGTATATAGACGTAATACCGTAGGATTTGTAAGTTACATACATAAAGCCAAGACACACCACCAAATTCCGATACACGAAAGCGCTTATTGATTCGAAGTTCTTCTTCGTTATTCAACTAAAAATACATGAAACCTTGAACTATGTATTTTGTGTTCTTTAAAATATAGCCTTTTATTGTTAACATTAAGCCTTATTATTGTTTCGGAAAAACTTTAAGTAAGTATATAAAATAAAACTGTTCGAGTACTCTAAATATTAAATTTAAATCATGGTCATCAATCCGCATCTGCATATAAGTTATATGTATGCAATTATGCATATGCATAAGAATATAATTATATGTAAGTATAGGTATGTATATCTAACAAAAAATGAAGTTTTTTTTTTGTTTTTGGTTGATTAAATATGGTTAAAAAAAATATTCACTTCACTTCAATATTTAAGGATATTTTTTGTTTTGAAGTAAGTAAAATAAAACCAGTCTTTTAGAAAAAAAAAAAAGAAACAAAAACATAAGTATTAAATTTCAAGTATAATTTCATAATATAAAAGAACCTGCATTTTGAAATGGTTGATTGATATTTATTTTTCTTTCTTATAGAACATATGGCGCGTATGGTTACGCATCTATATATATAAATATGTATATATATAAAAAAAAAACCACCGGGAACCAAAGTAAAAACCATATCCAGTTCTTCATGATTTCTTCTTCTTCTTGTTGTTGTTGTTTTCTTTTTGTCTGGATTAAGAATTGGAAAAAAAAGTCCATTTAGTGGTGAGAAATAAACGAAAAAAAAAAAACAAAATAGAAGCACAAAATGTGGTGTAGTGCGCAACATAAATTAACTTGGCTGTGGTTTTCCTTTTTTTTCCATACCTACTCTTTCTGTAATCTGAATATAAATCCCATCCATACAGAAAAATCAGAGGAAAAATACTTCAACATAAGAAAAACAAGATTTTCATTATTCACTACACACTCACACTCTATAGAACATAATAACAAGAAAAATGAAGAAGATACTATTTAGATGGCGCATCATTAAATTAACACTCTAAGAAAAATATTGTCGAAATGAAGGTAGAAAAAAATTAGATTCGTTTATTTAAAAGCTTAATTATAAATAAAAATTTGGATTTACGAAATTTAATTAACCTTGTTTGGTATTATGTAAAATTTTCCGATCGGTCGGCAATACGATAATTGTCGATAATTTACTTCATGTATAATAGTTGTGTAGTAGTAAAGGGTGCAATTACATTTTTCATTTTATTTCTAGAAATTAATTTGAGGAATGATACTGCCAAAAATTTATTTTCATTTTCTAAAATTACACATAGCAAATTGTCGACCATTGTATTTATAGTTTTCAATAACTACGAAGTTTTCTTTATTCACGAAAAAAGAAAAGGGTCTCTGTCGAGATCCCTATATAAGCCTATGTAAATCTAAATTAAATTATTATTGAATGATAAATTCCGGCAGGGCTATCACTTTTTTATCAATCGAATTTTTTAGTTCTACAATGTGTCAAGTTTCAATATTAAAATAAATAAAATCTATAAATTTGTTTTTATTATTATCAGAAAATACTTAAATCAAACTTTACAATTTTTTTAAGTGTGAGAAACTTTAAGTCAAGTAAGCGCACTCTTTTATTACGAAAAAAAAATATTTTTTTGTCGGGTTAAGTTCATGAACTCATCAAAAACAATTTCTTACATTCTCGTTTTTTTTCATTACATATATTGTGTTTTTAATTTGAATCAACTATATAATTTTTTTTTTTATTTTTTTATCATACTGAGAATAATAAAGAATTCTTAAAGGGTTTAAAATAATTTTTATTTTTTTTTCTAAATGAACCTAAATTGATCATATAAATGTAAACCTAATGCAAGAAAAATTCCGAATGTCTTAATATATGATAAATCGACTATTTATAAATCTATAATCAGAATTTTAATAAAAATGATTTTGATTGAAGGAAGGTTGCATTATAGTTTTTTTTTTTCCTATAATTATTCATTTATTTAAAGAATTATTTTCTACCTTCTGATACAACAGGCTGTCTAAGTTTATTTTATTAGGTATCTGTGGCCAAAAATGTAGAAAAAACTATTAGTAATTTTTCTTTAAATTCTAAGCAACACTTCTTTTTCTCAAATCAAAGTATCAAGGTTCTATTCATGAAGTATATAAAAACTTCCCACAAAAAAAACAATTCTAGCATTTTCAAATGACACACTTGTTTCGAATTGAAAAAATAAAAACGATTTAACACAAACTAAATAGGGATGTGAAGTTGTAAGCGATTTTATAGTATGTAATATAATATATTTTAGCCCCCATGATCGGGTGAGAAAGTTTAATGTATAGAAAATAGACAAAATGTACACGAAAAGTTTTCTTTCGCATAGCTGAAGGTATATTACGAAAAAAAGGAAGTTGTAATCTCTGCAAGGAGTGCCAAGGACACGCGAAAAGAATTAAAGTCGTTTAACTATATAGGCAGTGCCGGATAGCCCATGGACACTTTGGGCAGTTGCCCAGGGCCCACCAAATGATTATACTTCTACTAAAATTATTTCTAATAAAAAATTTCATATTTCACATTTAATATCCTTTCTCTACTGTCACTACAAAGACTTCTCAAGCTTGGAGGAAAAATCTTCAAATCGTTCATGTAGTATATATATTTGTCTTTCACATTAGATACAAACTTCTTGTTTGTGAAAGCACTTCTTTTTTTTGTTAAATTAATTTTTTTTTTAAATGCGTTTAAATTTGAAATAATTTCACTATGTATGAAATAAAAATCCACACAACATTCATTTAATTATGACGTACTGATTATTATGAGTTGAAAAAAAAAAAACATGAACGGATATTTATCAAAATGGTTTATTAACTTATAATGATTTTTTAAAAAACGCACTCTAGTCTAACTTTGCGTAAAATTTAATATAATAAATATACAACAATTGGTATTTCATTTATAAAAACCAGGAAATTTTAATCAATTTAATTAAGCGATTCAACTTTTTTATGCTAAAAAAAAAAACAGAAAGAAAAACTAATTACTTAGTTACAACATTAATCCAAATTTTTAATTCATTTGGGAATGAAAAATAACAACGAAAAAAAAATTAATTGAACTAAATTGCACAATTCAAAATATATAAATATGTAATATATAATGAATGAATGAATAACGAAAATATCAAGTGCAAACTGTAAGTAAATGCATTATTTTAAAAAGAAAATGAAAGTTTTATATTACTTTTATAATTTTATTTTTTTAACAACTATATAGAAACTTTCATCTTCCGTGTAGAATGTTATTTAAAGAAATTTATGAAAAAAAATATAATAATAATAATAATAAACAATTTTCCTGATCCATTTTCCCTGTTTTTCTTTTTTATTTTATATGAAAAAAAAAAATAAACCAAAAATATCAATTGCATAAAATATTCTTTTGATTTAAAAAAAAAAAAAAAAAATTAAGAAAAATTTTGAGTAAAATTGTTATAAAAAAAAATATTTATAAATAATATTATTTGTGCACATCATTAGATTATTGTCTTCTATATTAATGTTGAAAGACATAATAGTTTCAGATAATGTTAAAGATTAATGCTGCAGAGATAGTTTCAACGTAACTTATCCACGCCAGCCGTAAAATAATTTCGGTTCATGTTCTAGTTGCTTAGAATCTATATTTTTTTTTTTATCAGGAACTTTTGATAAGTATTCTTTCTCATTTAGGTTTCACCGTTTTCGAAAGACAATTCTATGAATTTATTAAAATTTTTTTGCAATCAACATTTTTCATTTCTTTATATCAGTACTTATTTGTTGTTTCTTAATCGTACTTGCTTAGAATAATCAACTCATATATTCGAATTTTCATAATTTTTTTTGATTAAAATTCATAGTTTTCGAATCTATTCTTGATTCCAATCAATGTAGCTAGATTCAAACATTATATCTAATAATCTAATATATTTATTATACTAAGTCAGTATAAGTTGGTTCTAAACTATAAAATTTATTATATAAATCGACATTATCTGACAGATTTTTTTTCATAGCATATTACAGATTATTGTACACATATAATACAATATACATAATGTGTGGAGTCATATATATTATAAATTATCTAAATGCACTTATAATGCCAACCATTCAATAAACTTATTTACAAAATGAATAAAGACTTTATTATGAAATTTATGGAAAAATGTTTTTTCATAAATATTAATATACATACTACATTGTATACATATAATATGTATGTACGTATATCTGTGATGTAGTAAAGAACAAAAATTTATTATATAAATATAACTACATTTTTTTTTTCTACTAACTTTTTTCTTTTTTTTTTTTTTTAATATTAAATATCTTTAAAGTTTATTGCATTATAATTTTTATTTTATTTTTTTTTTCATCTACTTGAAAGAATTGTTATAAAAATAACCTGATTCGTTCCGGTTTTCAAATTGAAAAAGAAAAATAAACAACAACAAAACGATATTTAATGTTTTTTTTTTTTTTATGCTGTTGTTACTTGTATCAAGTTAAAAATAATAAGAAAAAAAAAAAGAGTTTAAAGTATAAAAATTTATGATAAAGAAAATAAAAATATGTGTAAGCTCTGCTGAACGATTTTTTTGTTTTTTTTTTTAGCATTGAGTTCTAAACTTTGTATAAGTATTATAAAATTTAAGTATATTCTAATTGATTCACGTTAGTTCCGTGTATGTACATAAATGGAGTAACTAGACGTAGCATAAAAATACAAAAAAAAAAAAATAAAATAAAAATCGTCATTCTACTTTATAGCCAATGTGGGGAAAAAAATAAATACATTTCTTTGTTCAATGAAATAATTTCTATAAAAACTACTTTCTCATCGTTTTAATTTAATTCAAATTAAAATGAAAATATTCTTTATTAGTTAAGTAGACGAAAAATTCCCTCTGCAACATTTAGTTGGAACGGGTTATACTAATATTAAGAACAAAAATTTTTCCATTAAGACAGTGTTATGATCATTTTAAAGCTTTTATTACACGAAGACTATATACAAAATTGGATCATCAACTGGTTCGATTATAATTCTTAATATAAATATAAAATAAATAAAATAAAAATGATATGTTCAATGTTCATAATTCAATCATCAATCAATAATATATAAAGATCATTGAGTAGATTACATATTGAATTTTATGTTCCCAATATATGTATACAATATACATTAAAAATATTATTCTTAAATATAAATTTTTATTATAATTTTTTGATGTTTCAAATATTTTTTTTTTTCTTATTTTGTAAATTGGAAATTTATAATTCAATAAGTTACATTTATCCAAGTAAAAAATTTGTTTTTCATTTATACATATATTATGTATAGTAAATATATGCTTAGAAAATTTATTGCATTTAATCAAAATTTTTTTTATAAAATTCATTTAAGTATTTCTTTTTTTTTTTTTATTTTCCAAAACATAAATAATTTTTATAATGTTCTCATAGATAAGAACACACATTTCTAGTTAAGATGATTTGAAGTCAAACAAAATCAAATTCTTTTAACCTAACACTATAAAGTTAATTTTGTGTAATTTCTGTTTAAAAAAAAAAATTAAAAAACTAAAATACAGGGTCTTTGAATGATACAGTTTAGTTTTTATGGGTTTATGATAAAAGAAAATCAAAAATTTTTAACTTAAGAAAACTCGTAGCAAATATTCTTCTATGATATCGATATTTATAAGAATAAATCTCAAATCCATAAGGTAACTTTTTATTTTTCCCAAATATCAAAAATAATCTCTCTAATTATCTTTAAGTTTTCGGTTTTCATCAACACAGTCTTTTTGCATTTAATTATCAACTCACATGGGCTGCAATAAATATTTAATGTCAAGCTAACTTTAACAAAGTAACAATTTGAAATTGAAATCGGTAATAAAAGATCTTAAATCATCGATAATATAACACCCCGTATAAAAGGTGCGCATGATTTTGTTTTTTTTTCTTATGTTTCTGTAATAATAAAAAAATATAAACATACATGTATACATAAATATTTTGTTGAGAAAATGCGATGGACGACTGGACTTAAAAAATAATAATCTTCTTTGTAAATCGTGAAACACTTTACTTTGAATATGAATCAATTTCCAAATTGGATATACTTGAATAGAAAATTTGTATTTAGATTTGTGTCTTCATATAGAAACAAAATCTAAGAACAGTTATCCAGTTCTTCCAAGAACAAATTGTCTAATATTGAATTTAAATCAAATATTTAATTCGAATACGAGTCGTAAAAGTATAATTTTCTTGTCCTCAACCTATCAAATAAAAAAGTAGTTAAAAAATTTGATTTTACGTTTTTGAAAAATGTAAAAAACTTACAAAAAAAAGAAATACTAATATGACTCACTTATATAAGAATGTCAAAATTTTCTACAGATCTATTAACTAGAAAAACATTATTCACAAAAAATAAATTGTCATTAAAAGTTATTATCAATTAGATACTTACTCTTTTATATTTAATTACATTAGCAAATTTAGCCTCCAGTGACTCGAATTCTTAGGATCAAAGGCTTTCACAGAAAAGTTATTAATTTTTTTGATTAAAATTTAAAGCTAGAAATATTTTTAATAATTATTAATTCCAAAATTGTCGCTTGTAATAACTCGTTACATATAAATGCAGATATAATTTAATTTTTTTTTTTAACTAGCCTTGGAATTTTGAAGTTCAACGATTCTCTCAATTTCATATAATTATGTACTTTTTTTGTGCTGTTTAGATATATATGATTTTTTTTTTCAGGAAAAGGTGTTGTTTAGAATATTATTATTATTATTATTATTAGGATAAAGATACAATATTCCGAATGAAAAACAAAATAATTTATATAAAAGATAAAAAAAAAAGATTAGTTTTAATATTTAAAGATTTAGACGTAACCTTGTTCATATTTATAATATAACTTGATTTACATATGTTTTTATATGCTAGCTTAAATGACATACATGTACACACAACAATATAATACTCCCTGAACTTTTCTATGGTTAAATAACTTTCTGCTCCTTTGAAGCATAAAATTATAAGTATCTGATCTTATCATGTTATGTTAGCTAGGGTAAAAAATTTCCAGAAGTTAATCCACGAAATAATTGAACTTTGAAACTCTTTAAAAATTTCTTCAAAGTTTTAAGGCAGATGCATTAGCGCTAACAATCCTAATCCAACAGCAGTACAATTTTAAAACATTAACTTCATACCTCCGATGATAACAAAATTTTAGTCTACTATAAGAAGAATCATTTCGAATCAAAAATACTTATGTGTAAAAACAAAAAAAAAAAAAAGGTTTTCTAAAGAATTTCATAATTTGGATTTCCAGTTTTGATTTAACCAGAATTTACAATGGGATGATTTTCTTTTTGTTCAGCTTTATCATCATTAACAAAACGAAATAATATAGTACTTCACATAAATTTATTATCGTTAATCAAGTCTTCATTATAGTTTAACACTAGGACATCATTTTTCTTTTCTTTTCTTTTTTTTGGTTAAAAATTTTAAATGAAATAATTTTTGTTTTTTTTCCAAAAATCTGACAAACAAAAAATTAAGTTTTAGATTGTAAATCGCCGACAAAATGTAAGATAAAATTTTCTAGATAAATAAAAATATAGGTTTTTTTTTTAGGTAAACTGAAATATTGATATGCCTTATGTAGTAATGATAATAAATTTTTAATGTGTTGAAATTATAATAACCGAAGACAATGCCTAAAAGGCTGTTTTACGTGCAACACACCTGTTGTACTTTTTATAAGTTTGTATAATTTTATCATAAGAATTATGGAAACATTCAACTGGCTTACTTAATTTCTTACACCTGCCAGTTTTATTTTTTCTCAAGATATAAAAAAATAATTTGATAATATGTGGATTTAAAAAGCTCTTAACTTGTGGGCTCAAAGAAAATGATGTAGAAAATGCATTACAAGAATTACTTTCAATAAAAGCTCCACAGGTTAACAATTAAAGTCACTCTAAGTGTAAAATATCAATATATAATTAAATAGAAGAAGAAGTACGAATAAAAATATTTGTTATAAAAATACTCTAAAAAACAATAAGATTTAGTTGTCTGAGCCTTTAAAAATAACTTTCATTAACTTAAGGTTTTGATTTACTTAATTAAGATAAATCAATAAAACAAAATTTACATAAACATCGGAAATATCTAATCAGATACCGAATCGTAAAATAAGAGTTTATAATTAAAATGCGAAAATAAGTAGGTTTATTATTAGTCACCTATTTATTTTGTAAAACGAATTAATTTTGTTCTTTTTATGAATCAACTTTTATTTTCACACGAAATTTCTTCTAATCACATTTTATATTTTTTATCACTTTTTATTACTTAAATACATACTTATGTATTTCAGCAAGTAAAATTTGTCAATTATATATGAAACTACTATTTGACGTTGTCACAGTCGTGGGCTGTGTTGCCTTACTAGACGATGAACTTTAGAGAATCATAGAAATGGAGAATCATAGAAATGGACCAACGAAATTTATTTTTGTGTTTAAACAAGCTTATAAAAATAAAAACAATTGATTCTATCCTATTTTCTAAACTAATAATTCGTATTAAAATATATAAATAGTTTAATTCTATAATTTTCTAAAAAAAAAAAAAAATTAAAGGATTAAAAGTTGTTTATACTCCTAATTTGACTATATGAACTATATGAAATCAGAATAAAATATAAAAATATTTTTGTGACAATTTTGAAGTCGTACAATCATACAATATAATAATTTATAATAATTGGTAATATTAGATCTAAAATCAACTTATGTAAAAAAAAAATCACGGAAGAGTTTCGAGATTAGATGAATCATGCATACTTAAGTAGGTACACATATAACATAATGTGTAAAAGTCATAAGACATAACAACACTTATACATATTTCCTATTTTATTATATACTTAAAAATGAAAATAAATAAAAATTCCGATTACTGATTACACTTCGAAATAAATGTAGGACATAAAAGTTTAGCTTTTTTTTTTATTTTATTTTTTATTTTTTAAATAGAATTACATTGTAATTTTCTTTATGCTTTTTGTTCATTTGATATGAACTCAATAAAAAATCAATTAATTTCATTAAACAAAAAAAAAAAAAGAATTAAAGTAAAATTGAAAGAAATTGGGGTTTCAGTTAGTTTTTTTTTTTACCATAAGTAAGAAGATACAAGTACGTATGTAATATGAGAAAAAAGTGTATATATAACTTTAATTATAAAACTGATAATTAAAACATAAAAAAAAAAAACTAGAAAATTACGAGGTCAATAATGTGTATAAATTTTTATATCTGATTCATCGCTTTTTTTATTTTTTTTTTTTTTTGTCAAGAATTTGATACATATATTTCTCCAAAAATATATAAGTTCTTGTTGCATTAATAAAATAAAAATAAAAAAAAATATGTTAAATGCATATTTTGAAATTATTTTTATTTTTTTTATTACGAACCGTTGAAACTTCTTTTCTTTCATTCTGAATTCTTATGTTTTCACTTTAATTATTTTTCCATCAAGTATATGTGTAGAGCTTTTCATTTCCTGGTATATCTATGCATAAATAATCAAATGCCAAATGGGGAAAATGAAAAACAAAAAATTTATATTAAATCTATGTGATTTTACAATTTTTATGTGAACTAAAATTTCTTATAAAATTTAATAAAAATTTTAAAATTTCGAAAAAAAAAAAAAATTGGTTAACAAAATTAGATTAACGAAATCTGTCAAATCTGAGTCATCAGCTTTTAAATTATATTTTAAATTTTATATATAAATACAACATGAACCTTCAAAAGCTGAAATTTTTTAAGTAAATAACAATAACCCTTTATCAAAGTTTTTTTTTTTTTTTTGGTATTTTTTTGACTTGTTTTGTAAATTTAATTTTTTCTATTTAAATAAACTATTAAGTGCAAAAACTAATTTTAAGTTATAGTTTTCACTTTCAAAAATATTTTACAAATCCTACACGAACAATAACAATAATGTTATAAGAACCAATAACCCCAACAAACATTGGTTTTATCTTAATTTTTATTTTTTTTTTAATACCCATCTTATTTGAATAATTTATTATCGATAACTTAATGCTAATAAAATGTTTTGTAGAAGTTTATTTTTTTTTTTTTTTTTTTGGGAATTTTAATCTACATCATAAAAAGTTATTTATCTATAATATATAGACAAGTTACAGGGAAGCCTTCATATACATACGTTACATAATTTTGTATAAAAATTTGATGTTGTGTGTAACCGTATTATACGTAAGATTAAAAGGAATAATCTTCTGAACAAGAAAAAAAGAACCAAATAGTAAAAACTTTATAATTCGAACACAAAACCCTTAACAGTTCGTATTAATCAGAAAAACCAAAATAAAAAAAACACTTATTGAAATTGAAAATTGATAGGCAGATAAGTATTTTTTTTTTTCTAGATTTATATCTGAGAACTTGCTTGCTTTAAGAACACTTCTGTGTTACCTGACGGTTCACTGTATGTATTTATTAAAGTTATTATAAAAAAAATATAATTAAAGGAAAAATACTATGCGTTAAAAACTTTGTTAAAATTAGATTTATGTACACGAGTTGTGTATTTTTTTTTATTTTTTGAGCACAAGCTACTTAAATCCTGTATCTACCTCTTTAAAGTATATATATGACAAAAAAAAAAAAATTGTCTACCTATTTAATTTTCTTTATGTGTTATTAGCATAATTTTAACCTACTTTTTTTTATATGAACAGAATATTATTATTATGTATATGTAAAACATTATATATGTTATCTTTAAGTTTAAAAAAAAAATGTGTTAAAAATATTGTAAAAATATTATCATCATCATGTTTTTTTTGGTAGGTATATTATAATTATAAATACCATATTTTTGATTAAATTAATTGATATAGACGATACTTGAATAAAATTAATTAGTCTTATCGATTTCAAAAGCACAATAATAAACATTGTTCCAGTTAGCGAATTGATATAAAATCCATTCATTGTTCTTAGAAACGCAGCTAAATCAATAATAGTTTATTCAACTTGTTCGAAGTAACTGAACTGGCTTTAATTTAGGATCAACTTTGAAATATGACTAGTTCTTGCGAATTAATATTCATAATAATTATAACTTTTTCTTCGAAGATCTATAAAATTTTATAAATTTCATGATTTAACCTTAGTTCGAAAAGAAATACCTTTAAACTGTGTTCAAAGGCTTTTTTAGCATTATTTGGTTAAGATTCCAAAATTAGAAAATAGAATCTAAAAATAAATTATATGAAAACAGAAGAATTTGTTGCAACAAGGACCTCGAATTCCTATGCGATCAAACGCAAGTTTTATTGAAGTTAATTTAATTTTTCAACTTCGAGTTAATATCTTAATTTCAAATCCAGAATCATTCTCCTGTTTATACATATACATTTTAAACAAACATTTTTACAACTTTTAAGAAGTAACATTTAACTACTTACCTTCACAAATTATTGCCTTGAATAATTTTTTAAAATAGTATTGGCAAATTTTTTTTTTTTTGTTTGTTTTAATTTGAACCACATAAAAATGAATAAATTTTTAAAATTTAAATTAAAATTATCTAACTATTTAAAAGTATTTATTTTTTTTTTGTAATAAATACCTAACAGAGAAGTAAAAAAAAAAAAAAATTCCAACTAAAACCAAAAAAAAATTTTATTTTGTACCCAAATCAATCTAAATGTCGATTTTTTTTTGTTATTTATTTTTATGGTTTTGTGGTAAATTAATTAATTTTTCATCTTTTTTTTTTTACGAATATTTAATTAAAAATTAATAATAATACAATATTTAAAGATTTTTTTTTTAATATGAAATTCTATGAAAAATTATTTGAAACAAAAAGAATTTAACAAATAAAATTTTTTTTTGCCAAGAATAAACAAATAATTTCGACAATAATTTAAGTTTTGAATAAATACTTAGTTGTTTTTTTTTTTTTTTTTAAATATTTAATATAAGTTAAGTGGTTTTTTTAAGAAATAAATGAAATTGGTTTCAAAAAAAAGTTTTTTTTTTTTTTTTTACTTAATTTTATGTTTCAAAATTATATTTACCTTTTTTTTTGTAGGTAGGTAGGTAAATAACTTTTGGATTTATGAAAAATATGTATATTACTGAATTTTTTGTATATAAGTAACTTGTTCTAAAATTTAGATTGAATTAAAAAAAATATATATATAATTTTAATGAGTTTTTTTAAAAATTTTATATTGAAAGAAAAATATTTAATTTTTTTGATTAAATAAATTTTATTTAAAAATAACTTTAAACTAATTCCGTAAGTTTTTGGAAACTTTGTTAATTTATCTTGTAGCAGGGAATGTAAAATTTATGGAAAATAATATTAAAAACAATGGTTTTTTTTTGTTTTTGAAATAATTTTTCTGAAAATTCAAGAAGAAAATAATTTTTTGTAAAGATAAGTTCTCCGAAGGAAGCATTTTTTACAGCAGTGTAGGAAAAATCATACTATGAGGGAGAGGTTATTATGAATTCAGGTCAAAAGTAAAATCTTATGAAAATTCAAAATATAATTTAAGAATAAGATTTTCGAAAGATTTCTTATGTTTGACCCAAAATTCATAAAAACCCTCTTGCCTTAGTAGACAGTGTTGATCTTGCTACGTATTGTTTTCAATAATTACAAAATAACTCAAGACTTAAATTATTCGTTTTATAATTGATTACTGGTGTAGCAATAAGGACTCAATGTCGAGCAAATATACAATGAATATACACATTTAACTCCTTCAGTTATTAATATTTTATTAATTTTAGTCTATTTTCTACTTCTTAATACTATAAATCAAACACACTTATTTGATTATTTATAAGATCTAAGCTCACTTATGTTTTCTTTATTTCTCATTCTAGAATCAAGTGGAATATTCATTTCATAGCATTCTCTCTCAAGTCATTTTATAATCCTCTTTTTTTATTCGCACTTATAAATTTGTCATTTTTAATAAGGAAAATCTCCTCAAGCTATCTATATAATAAATGAAAATGAAAACGAAAAAAAAAAAATTTTTTATATAAGTAGCAAAGATAAAATTTTTAAATCAAATAAAACTCTAATAAAAATGTCAATTTTGCTTTTATGTACGGAGACAGACACCTTCCTTTTTCACACCTTCTATTATAAAAGCTTTACTGATATTGTGTACCTACCTATCTTTAGAAAAAAAAAAAATATTTATTTTTATTTTTTCAATAAATTTTTCAATTTATGAAAAATCCTGCAAGTGTAACGAAATTTCTGATTTAACTAGCAAAAAAAAAAAAAATACCTCCTTTTTAATTTGAATTTTCTTAAATTAGATTACATTTTTTAATTTCCTTTTTCCCAAATGCAACACGAACTAAAGGAGTGGAAAATTTGCAAAAATTTTTAATGCAAATTCATAACAAATACCATCTAAATTAAATTTTTAATATTAAATATTATTTTTTCATTATATAAGTATATGGTATATCGTATATGTATATGTAAAAATATGTGCCTAATTACAAGAATTACAGCATTATAAGATTATCTGCTTGTATTTTTTTAAACTATAAGACCAGAGAAATATCTTTTATATAAAAAATTTTTCATCGCAGTCAAAGCTCTTCCGCTTACCGCTTCAACAATTACTAAAAAAATGATTCTATTGAGTTTCCATAACAATAGTTGATATTAGATTATACACCCTATCGAATAAAATGTATCACTATTTCGAATTAACGAGTTTTGAAATCATTAAAGAAACTTTCAAAATGTGGTTAAAGTTAAATTTCACTATACTAACATTTTTTAACTGTTGAACACACATGCAATATTAATGTGAGAATTCTATAAATTAAGTACTTAGTAACTAGAGAATAAATCAACTAAAATGTGGCTGAGATTATTATGAAAATGATCAATACTTATTTTATAACCATAATACTTATTTATAGTTTTTAGTTAATCAAAATGAATCTTCTTTCTAACTTAAGATCTTATAATTATAATAAGATGTATCTTCAATGCCAAAATAAGACAGTTATCTATTTGCATATCATATATGTGTATGTATATGTTATGCAGGTAATTATTAAAACAAACATTACTATACATATACTATGTATGTGCTACGTGGGTACATCAAATTGAACCAATTGACAAAATTGTGGATTATATATAGCCACATAGTGCTTATATAAATATACTTAACATATTAAAGAAACTTATGAACAAAATATTTATGTAAATATAAACATATTTGTTTTATATGAATGAACATACCTACTTAGTATGAAATATATTTATGAAAATTTACATAAATGTGTATTGAATGTATCGACTAAGAATTTTTACGGTCGATTGAAATTATTTCTAACATGATTACATATACATAGTTATATGGGTTTAAAAATAGAATGAAGTATTATGTGACGTATGTAAAAACGTTGAGTATTTTTCGAATACCTCCTATACTTTACATTCAATAAATTTACCAATATCGAATGGACAACAACAACTAAGTAACGTGTACAGTATTTCTATTCCATTTCAAATTCAATGGGCCAAAAATAACGTTAATGAAATAAAACTATGTACCTATAGTTATTTGTGGGTAAGCATGCAGTTACAATTTTCATTATATGAATCATTGGAAGTTAAAAAGCATTTTTTTATTTCGGAAGAAAAAAAAAATCCATAAATAATGTCAATTAAATTTTTTAATCATTAAAAAGGCCTAGGACACTAATAACAGTTATTCCTCCAATAGCGTAGAACTATTTATTTGCCTTGAACGCTTTGTTTGGACACATTTTCAGGAAATTTTAAATTTTCAAAGATATAGTTTCAACGTTATCAGTTGCTTAACATAAAATACAAAATATAAAAATAAAGAATATCTTTACCAAGTACATACTTGGTTTTATTTAAAAAATTATGTCAAAAACATACGTACTTATAAAATTTTTACTTGAAATGTTTAATATATACATTTGTCAAAACAATCAACACACGTCAAACTATATACTTATAAAAAAAAAGTTTAATATAAAAAAACAATATGAGAATCCTATTTTTTTCTCTTTTTAAATTCAAATAAATGATTTCAACATCCTTTTTACAGTATTTCTACTAAAAAGAATGATGTTCTATTTTAAATTATTTTTATTCACAACTATTTTTTTTTATAAAAATTTTTTTAGTGTATAATCTAAACTAAATTATTTTAATTCATCCTATTTAATAAGAAATTATTTTCAGATGATAATGATTACAAAATCCAATTGTAAAATATAATAAATTTTATAGTATTTTATATAATTAATCTATTATTTTTAATTAATAATATCTGCATTAAATGAGAGAATCTTTTAAAAGATTTGTTTAAAGGCCAAAATTTCTTGATTTATTATAAGAGTGTTCTCCATTGTTTTCAGTCTCGAAGCCCTTTTTTGTAAGATAATAACTCATACATACAAAAAGTCAAATGAAATTGGTAAAACATTAACTTCAAAATTATAGTTAGAACTTTTGCTGGAAAAACTTTATTTTAAAACTAAAAAAAACATTCAAATATATATTATATACACATTAATTTTCTAAATTCGAAATTACATAAAAATATATACAAAATACATACTTAGTGTAGTGTAAATGGTTACATCTAATAAAATAGTAAAAAAAAAAAAAAATAGGGAAAAATAGTTTTTTTTTTTTTTCCTCAACAAATAAAGAATTATAAATTTTTTTTTTTATTTTGTTTTCCTGAAGTTGCATTCTATGGATGAATGACTGCTTCTCTGGTATTATATTTTTTAAGGTTTTATTTTTATATTGTGTTAAATTTCGATTTGAAAAAAAAAATCCCCTTTACATTTCCCATACGTACATTTTCTGGCAAACAAAAAGAAAAAAAAAAATTTGGGTTGAGAATTTTGATGGTTGATTATTTCAAGCTATACCTACATACTTCTCTTGGTATTATTGTATTTTTCCTTATTTTTTTTTTATTTTTTTGAATGTAGTACTGCACCATAATAATATTTTTTAAAAATTAATATTTGTTATAGATGATAAAGAGTTCTTAAAAAAAAATCGATAAATACTTTTTTAACAAGCCATCATCATCGGGAAAAAATTTTAAAATGACATTATTTGGCATATATTTTACTTAAATCGGCGTACCGCATAAATACATTTGTATCCTTCATCTACACATCATCGTAAGTAATAAAAAAAATTATATTTATAATATTAATCATCTGGCAACGTTCACAAGGTTCGAGATGAGATGCATTTTATATTTATATTAAATTGTTAAAATATTTTTCCTTTAGCTTAGACATTATCTTAGTACTTAATTAGAACTTTTTCATAGTATACGTATAAATATTAACTAAGTAGAAGTTTAAGATATTTGTATCTTTATCTCTTGTACTATTTTATGAACTTAAGAATTATATGAATGATGAAATAAAAAATTATTAAAATATTTGTCGATCCGAATGAGATACAACATATAGACAGATATTACATACTAATAAATAATAATGTTAACATGTGTTTAAGCTTAACAATAAATTTCTGTTTATGCCTTTAATCTGTCCATATTTCTGATAATTTGACATTTTTATCATATTTTTATAAATTCAATACAATAAATTGTGATGAGTTAAAAATACATAATGTTATTATTTCTACCTAAGTATCTTGTTGCAAGAATGAGAAAAAGTATGAGAAAAATTTTTAAATATGACACCGCCGCAGCTAGATAAGCATCATCAAGGGTTAAACATATGAAATATATAATGTAAAGCTCTTTCTATATTCAGTCAGTACATTATGTATATTATATTGAATATTATATGGATGAATTTTAAGTGGGAACAACAACAGCAGTGTTATCAGAACTGGAATATCTGCATTTATATATTTTAATTTCTAAATATTTGCATATTACATAGTGCATAATGTAAATTTATTTTATATTTTTTAATTATACCCTTGATGTTAAGGTGACAAGATTTTTAGACAATATTTTTATGACCCAAAAATTTGGTAAAAACAAAAAACAAAATTATAAAAAAGAAAAAAAAAAAAACAAGTTAAATTTTAGTAAAATAATATGCATATTATAATATTAAGCCAAAAAAAATTCATATTAAGTATATTTTTATAGTAGATTTTAAATTCCGATACTCTAATTACCGTTTTTTTTTTTGCGATGTGAACTGAATATTTTTGAATAAATTATGTACATATGTAAATAAAATGTAAAAAACAATGAAAAATTTTTTGCTTCAATGAAATTAAGATTAGCAGTTTTTTTGCTCGAGAAACAAGAGGTATATTTACTGAATGTGTTAGAACCAGAATTAAGTGCCAAATTGTCATAATTCTTTTTCGGTAATAAAGATTGCCTCATTTTCTTTGCAAACTACAAATTTATTCATAAAAAATTAAAATCAAATAATTTTTTTTTTTTTCAATTAGTTAGCTAGCTAATTCACAATCACGAATAATTTTTATTTTTAAATTTATTATTAAGTTTTTATTTTCCGGTGTATGATGTAATCAATTTAACAACGTTTTAAAAATGTCTGAATGAACCCCTTGATTTTGAATCATCTAGTTATTATACTCTTAATATTCCAAAAATTCATTGATTACTAATAGAATGCGAGATAAAAATCTAAATTCATGTTTTTTTTTTTTTCTTCTAAATATTTCTAATTTTATATGACATTTAAATAAATTAATTAATTGCAAGTTGTTTTATTTACTTTAAAAAAAAATTTGTACTAAATATCTAATCTAATAAATTATTTTATTTTAATGCTAAAAATAGTTTTCATTTGACCAAGTATTATGTTGGCCCATTGATTTCTGTCCTAGAAATAATATGCGTAATCAGTAAAACTTAAAAATTTCACTATTTATGGTTCGAACCATTGTAATTGTAATAAGTCTATGTTATTTATAGATTTAATTTTAGTTTTAAAGTGAGTTTTTAAAACAATTATTGACTTTATCTGTTGAGATTTATCTCGGCAAATTGTTTCAAAGTGCACTGCACTCCCTTATCAACGATAAATACCGATCAAAAACTCGTACTTGTTGCTTTAAAAGCAAATAAAAGGGATTTCCAGCATCATTTCAGTATTACAATATATTCCCTCCAAGGATTCCTAAACTTTCTGTGTTTCAAGATTACAAAAGCATCCAAGACTTCATACATTTCGTTTAAACCAAAAAATAAAATTATAAAAATAAAACAACCAAATATTTAGTTAACGCTGAAGAGTATAATTTTTCTGGTAAAATAAAATCAGGTTATTTTCGGTAACAACAACAACTTCAGCAACAGAAAAAAAAAAGGAATCGAAAAGCATTTCCTTTCAAACAAAAAAAAAATATATAAAAGGCTATTGACATAATTTAGAGCAGGTGGTGCTGTGTATTATATTTTGTTCAGGCCTAAGATTTTTTTTTTTTTCATTTGGTTTTTTTTTTTTCGTAGGTAAATAAGGATTTAATTTTCGCTCTTTAAACGTATACCTACCTGCCTACATATATTTATTTTTTTTAATGATATCAGTTTCTGAATTATAAAATATAAAAGTAACGTTGCCACATTTTAGAAAAACAAAAATAAAAATAATAAGGTCCTTTAGTCTGCTGAACTCTACTATATTTTGAAAATCTATGTTTTCAAACATTATGTAGGTTTGTAGTTTTTTGTAACAATAAATCCAAAAAAAGCTTCTAAGAATTTAATTAAAATATATATATATATATTATGATATTCTTTATATTTCATTGTATTATATATCTTATCCATGTTAACTAAAATAAAAAATAATATTTTTAATACTTTCTACACAATTTTAATAAGTCTAGACAAAAAAAAATAAAAATAACAAAATAAAAGATTTTATCAAATATGAGCATTATTTAAATTGTATATATCACATCTTTTTTTCTGAAGCTTAAGTATTTTGCAAAATAAAATTAATACATAAATTTTATATGAATTTTATTGAGCTTAATTTCGCATAAATTTCTAAATTTATACATATGCCGTGAAAACAAACACAAACATTTAACAATTAAGAATTTCCATCATCCTCTATAACTGCTAAAGTAATCAAAATCCATTCAAATAAGTATGTATAATATTTGAAGTAATAAATCCATTAAATTTTGTTCTTATTACAAGAAAAATAATGAATTGTACTACACCAGATAGTGTAGTTTACAAAAATTAAATAATTTGAAAAATTTACTATTTTATCAATTTTAAATATGAATACATACTTAGGTATTGTTTTATTAACATTTTTTTTTTAACAGACCTGATCTCGTTTGGCAAAATTATAAGACAACAGTCCAATTTTGTAGAGAAAATTAAAAAAAATTTAACTTTGTCCAAAGTTTTAAGCAAGTTTTCAATCAAACATTTTTTTTCCTCTATACTTAGATTGATAACATTTTTCAACATGCCTATGATGAATACTTTTAATATTTTTAAGAATCAGACAGCATTTTGCACCCTTGAAAAAGATTATCTTTATTCAGGTAGAAATTAAAAAAAAACGTAAGTATATAAAGCAAAGAAACCAAAGATCGATAAGTAGACGTGTACATAAAAGTATTAATGTTGGAGATATTATGTACAAAGAAAATAATATACAAAACAAAAAATAAACTGAACCTAATAGTTTAGTTCTACATTTTAACAAAAAAAAAAAAAAAATGAATGCACAATTTGGCAAGTGGCTTTTTTTTAAATAAATAATATACATTTTTTTTTATCGCGTTTTTCTTAATAAATTATATAAAAGTATTTTTTTTTTTTTTTAATCGAGGTAGGTAGATAGGTTAGACGTAGGCATAAACAATGCCATTAAAGAAGAATCCATATTTTCAATAAATAAATACAAGTATACCTTTTAAATCAACGAATTTATAATCCAAGCTGTTTTTTTGTTTTTTTGTTTTTTCTTTATTTCATCTTACTTTATAAAAAATATTGATGAATTCACTAAGTAATAAAATTTTATACCTACCTGTCGCAGTTTTTTTTTTTTTTTAATTTTCGAATAAAGAAAATTATTAAAATGTAAAGAAAAAATTATTTTGCTAGAATTTATTAATTTGATACTCAATTCAAATTGAAAATTTTTTATTCATTGAGATTATATCTGTAAGTTGCATTTTGAATCCTATATTTGTTCAATTTTCCTGGGTTTCATATTTCTCTCATCTACCAAGGGAGAGACTCTTATTTCAACTGCGAAATAAAACTATTTTCCTAAATTCTAAATTTTCTACTTTTTAATGCGATATCAGCGGTGCCCGATAAACATTTTTATGATTTTTATGATTTGAATTTTATGATTAATATATCTACAAATTTTCATAAAATTATATTTCTTTTTAAGAATTTAAATAAAATACAAAATAAAAGTTTTCTTATAATTTGTTTATATTTATTTTTTATTTCGTACAGTAATAATTCTTAAACAGGAAAAAAATATTTAATTTCTTTTAATTTGGATCCCAAGTAGCAAGAATACTGGATTAGGTACTTTATATAAGTACGAACTCATGCATAATTAATTAGTAATATGAAAAATATAGAAGGCTTATTTTTTTACATTTAAAGCTTGGATGTCTATTAAATTCAAAACGGCAAATTATTAGTTTTACAGACTCGAGATACTTTTCCAAAAAATATATATATTGACACATTATAATTAACATAGTTGTGAAGTGCTTATATTTTTAACTGAATTATAGTCATAATAAAATTTTGTTCTTTTTAATGTTTTCAATAATTTTTTTTAAAATATGAAAATATGTCATTTATTTGTAATATGTAGGGCTAAGTTGAAAGAATGATTTTTTAATATTTGGCCCCAAACCCTGTCATTTTTTTTTAAATGGCCCGTGGCTATAAAAGATTGGGCACCACTGACTTATCGCATAAATTTACCAAATTTGAAAGACTATATTAAATGTAAATAATTTAATCACTTTGAATTTTGTTGCTGCGATTATTGTTCAAGTAAAATGTCAAAATATTCAAGAAACAGATATTATGAAGAAGGAAAATTATTTTTCCTCGAAATTTAACGTTAGCAGATATTTCAATATTCAATCAGTAGTAGTGACAAGATGTAAACTTATCCTAATAATAAATACTTTTTATTTTTATAAAATGACGACAAATCTTAAGAAAAAAAAATAATTTTATCACATTTGTGGAAAAAACAAAAAGAAACCCCTAATACACATCACTACAGGTATTTTGTTAGAAAACAATAAAAAAATTTTATCCTCGTGTTATTCTCTCACATGTTCTGAAAAAAAATGGAAAATCTTATGAAACCGCTTTTAATGTTTTTTTTTTATTTAAAAATACATACTTCACTTGCCAGCCAAGTTATTCGAGTAAGAGATTTTCAATCAACCAAATAACATAAAATATAAATCCCTTCATTAATCTAAATATATACTTGTTATAACGTATACTTACTTTTTTTCAAAAACAGTAAGTATAATTATTTATATATATAGCTTTGACCTCCCATGAATTACAAATACATAATTCAATTGCAATTTTCAAAATTTCATTCACATTTCTTATCTGTCACTCACAATTTTTTCTTATACATATTTTTTTTTTCCACAGAATATGCAAACAAAATATAATTTCATCTTTTAATTTCCATTAAAATAATGTTATATTTTTGTTCATTTTACAAGAAGAAATTTAAGAAAAAAAAATACTTGTGCATGCGCCAGATTTAATTCATTTTAGCAAAAAAAAAATTTCTTTTAAATAATTTTTGTAAAATATGAGGTAAGAATATTTTCTTTCTTATCATTTTTATTTACATATAGATATATATATGTATGACATAAACAACAACGAACGACATAAATGAGGGTAAAAAGGGTAAATTAATTACTTAGATAGAAAATAAGAAATAGTTATAAGGTAATCATATTACAATTCCCGCAATATTATTGACACTGAAAACTGTGAAAAGTTAGGAAATTTACTATTAGCTAATTAAAACAAAAAAAATCCGGTTTTAATAAATCTAAATTAACTTTCCTTATCCTCTGCAACAGTGATGGTTTCAAGCATTTGGGCTAAATTAAAAAAAAAATCTAAATGCCGGGCCACCGTGCCACAGTGATGCAGCGTCTTTTGCAAGCAAATTTTCGTAGTCGAAGTTAAAAAAATGTTACCCAATGATTAAAAACATTCAATTGAAATTTAAGCCATAATTACTGATTATAATAATCATTTGGTCATAATAATAGCTTCTTTCAGTAATGGCTAAAATATAACTCAATATTGGATTATTTTGTATTAAATAAGTGAAATTGTCTAGCCCCTTGACCATTTTCAATAACGGTCATATGATTATAACTACTAATAAATAATAACAATTTTTTTTTCTAATTTTGATTAAAATTGATAATTAATTTCATTTTTCGTTATTATTATTTTTTTTAACATTTTATGTACTATGTAAATCAATGTCAATTTTCCTGTATAGAAACTTAAACAGAACAAAAAAAAATTAGACACGAAGAATGAGTTAAATTTTTTCATTGCCATTATTATTATGGACGAACAGCCTTGAACCTTTAAAAAAAAAAAGAAGTCAAATATTAAATGCTTAATTTTTTTTTATTAAATATTTCAGAAATGGGATCACTTTAAGAGGCCACTAGAGCGAAATAGACTGTTTGTAGAAATTCTCTGCCTCGCTGGAACCGATTTTCATAAGTGAAACAAATTTTTAAGGATAACCGACGTCCCGAAAAATTGAGCAGCGTACTTTTTTTAAACTTAGTGCCCAAAAGACAAAATCGGTTTCTAAAAATGAGGTTGCCTTAAACGTTCTCCTGCGGTATGGGACCACAAAAAAAAAAAAGTAAAAACGGAAAATGTCTAAGTGAGCCGGCCAGAATTTATATTTTTTTCCGACGGTCTCAAACTTCTTAAATCGTTACAAAAATATTTCGCAACAATTTTCATCACACTTAAAATTTTCACTTTCGTCGAATGTCTAAAAGTAGTAAAATTGAGTTTAGTGGCACGTTAACGACAAAAAGGCCTATGACCATCTAACTTTGACTGCGTTTAAAAGAAAATCAATTTTTCAAGTATGTCTTATTTATATGATATTGATTTTTATATTAGGTAATATAAATAAAAAAAAAACATTAGAAATTGTGATATGAAAACTACACAACCGCATCGCATGAAAAGGTTTTGGTTATAATTGTTATAACGTACATAATTATATATTGCAGGGTATGTATGTATATAAAAAAAAATAAAATCTAGAAAATTATTAAGCATATATTTAATGAAATTATTTTATGTATTGTACGTATATATACAAAGAAAAATTCTAAATTTAGTCAATTAATCAATTTCAAATCTATGTTCAGAAATCTCACAAAGTCATTTATTTTCCAAAGAAAATATAGCAAAAAAAAAACAAATAAAAATAAAATTATTAAAAAAAAAAAATTGTTTATTCACAGCATTACAATTAAAGCCATATAATTAGAAACACGTTTCACGTATAGAATAATTTTACATTGCTGCTGCTGCATCAAATTTTCCAAATTAAAATAAGATAAAATTAAATTTCAAATTAAAAATGAAAAAATTCTAAAAATGTAAACAACACAAAAAGCATAAAAATATACATAAATGTAAAAATATTAACAAAATATCATGAAAAGGGAAAAAATACTATTTAAAAAAAACCAAAAAAAAAAAAAATAGTTAACTTTTTTTTTATATTAAATTTATTTTCAAAACTCATATTCCCCCCTATTATGAAGTTACAATTATCATATACCTTTCAGTTTCAACACCGAAAAAAAATAACGTTTTAAGTTTGTTGTATGTTTAATAGCCGACACGGCAATCTGTGAGTACACCTATAATTTTAATCAAAAAAATTCAACTAAATATATATAACTTGATTGGTATTAATAAAAATAGACAAAAAGTCCTGAAGAAGTTTTTAGTAATAATAAACGAATCAAAAATTGAAATTAAAAACCATCTAAATTTTAACAAAACACTAAAACTCACAGTTTTCTTGTTTCAAGATATTACGTGAAGGAAAAGCGTATCTAAGAATAAACCAAAATTGTTTATATTTATACCATTAATAAAAAATTTCAATTTTTAATTTTATGCATTTGCAAAGATTTACAGCCGCGTTTGTTTGAATAAATGAAAAATTCATTATTAATTTTAAATAAAACTATTTATGAAACTTGAAGTACCAATCGATTTTTTCTTTTATAATGCTGAGGTGAAATTTTTTTTTCAAAAGTACATAATGTAAGCGATCAATAATTTTTTTAACATTTTTTCATACGATTTTCTTCTTTTTTTTTCTTTTTTGACAATATTTTATAAGTACACAAATAATTTCAAAAGACTGTAATATAGTTTGAACCCTCCAACAAAAAAAGGAAAATAATTTTTTTTTTTTGAGGATTCTAACATTTATTTTAAAACAACATTATTTTTAAAGATTATGAAAATTTTATACAGCATCAGATATTTGCACATAGTATTTTAAAATGTAAGTATATAGTTAGTTAGTTATACAGGCAGGCACAATGAACAGCAAACAAACTAATTTAGTATTCCACCATCATCTCAAAAATTTATATATTTCTAAATAATTTCTATGTAGAGCTAAAAAAAAAAAAAAATTAAAGCAAAAGTTTTTACATTTTCGTCTTACTTAGTACCTACTACTGATTATTACCTATTAATGTTAACAGTTCAGAGATTTTGTGTTTTAGTTGTTGTGCCCATAGATTTTAACGTTATAATTATATTTTATAAAAAATTTCAAAAATAAAAATCTGGAAAATCATATTTTTATTAGGTATTTTTTTACTCATTTTCTAAAGTTGACCAAATAGATCAAGGCGAAGATCAATGCTTGTTTATAATTTTGATGGTAATGGAATCAGTATTAGGACTCCCAGTCTCGAAAATTCAAAATTTAAACTATATAGTGTTTATTTTAATAAACACTCTTCTGTTACTCGCAACTGTATCAAATGCAAGCTTAGCATTTCATAAAAAAAATAGCAAAAACCGAGGCAAAAACATCTTTATATTTCTTTTTGTGAAGGAGAGAGAATTCATCACAGCACAATGATAGTTGAATAACAAGTACAAACAGTAATCGAGTTTTAAATCTAATCCTGTTATAAAAGATTCTACAATCAAATATTTTATTTAATTATTTATAATTATAAATGTCTAAGTTGCAATTAATACATTCCACGAAAATTTCAGTAATTTTTAGTGAAAAAAATAACAAACTTTAAACCAAATGTGTTCAAATTAAAACATTTTAAAGATTATTCTATACAATAACAACGCTTTATTATTGTCCAACCATAAAATATTTTCCACATATAGAATTTAAACGTACAGAACTTTATATACTCTATGTAAATATAGTAAGTAAATTTCTACAAAATTAAATCAATAAAAAATATCGAGATTTCGAAATTTAAAGAAAAATAATATAATAGATAATTTTCAATAAATGTTATAACGCCATTATCTGTCTTTTAAAATACAAAATTTTGATAAATTTTATAAAAATTTATCAAATCAAAAAAAAAAGAATTTTAGAACGAGCATGAGATCAAAATCATTAAATACAAAAAAAAAATTTTAACCAATAATTTTATAATCAACAAAAACAAAAAATGTTTATTTGTAAAAAGCATTATAAAATATAAACTGCTTCGAGATAAAAATTCATTTTCATCCGTATGTACGCAGCAACGCACCCAGTCATTGACCTTCCTTCTTTTTTTTTTATGCGTATTCTACATACATTTTTCATACTCCTTCACCTCCTGAAGCATAATTTTATACATATGCAAGAGAAGACAGCAAACACATTTTACAGTTTTTTTGTTTTTTTTTTTTTATATATATATAATATAAATACACCATCATCGTTACCATTGAATAGGCAACTACTATACAGCAGCAGGAAAATATTCATCCCCTTTTTTCATAATTTTTCCCAATATTTAAAAGTACGTCATACGTATAATAACTATATATATACAAGTACGTGTGCAACGAGAAAAATTTTTGTTTTTGTCCTCTCTGAACTCTACTGAGTTGTTATTATTATTTTATTTTTTTTTGCTGGAAAATGCTATTCTCAAGCTATATAAATACAATACAAACTTTTAATAAATTTTCTATTTACACCATCCAGCTACCACTAAGAAACGTATTTGATTTTTTATTTTATTTTTTTTTGTTCATTCATAATTGCATCTGTCTATTAAATTATAAAAAAAAAAAATATTTTTTCAATTTATTTAAAACTAAGAATACACACAGTATCCGTCAATTGAAAGTATCCGTTATATTTTGTTTTATTAAAGATTTGTTCAGTTTTCGGAAGTTTTATATTTTTGTCATTTAGATTTTAGATAGACCCTTGAAACTAAGAAAAGATCGACATAAAGATATTTTAAAAGCCTTTGGAATATTTTTTTTTTAAATGCGTTTTTGACTTATTTTTTAACTTCAAACCTAAACCTAAAGCAGTGACAAAATTCATAATAGTAAAATTATAAACATCCAATCCCCTTTCAAAAAGCATCACTACATTACTAGTAGTTTTTCCCAAATTTTATATTATCTCAAAATTATTTTGATAAATGGCAAAAAAGTAGTATCAGTATCAAGGATTCGTTGAAATGAGAAGCATGTAAAACTTAAGAAAACTGAAACAATTTTAGACAAAAAATATGAAATACATACAACGTACACTTTCAATTGGCGGATACTGTGTGTATATAAAATGTGTAGGTAATGTGTGTAATGTATATTAAGTTATTGCCTAGATTAATTCTTTAAACGATTTTCAATAGATTTTTGTTGAGTTTTTTATTGAATATTATATTAAGTAGTATTGGAATTGTTTAATAAATGAATGAATGAGGATGAAAATTGAAGAAGTTGGATATGTGAATCACATAATATATACATAAATATACTGAGAATCTGTCTACATTCACTATTATATTTTTGAGAAACTTTAAATATATGTAACAACTACCCCATTTAAACGTGTTGAATTCATTTTGGTTTAAAAAATTATAAACTTAAATCAGAGTTGTTTGTGGCATATTATAACCTTTATATTTATGAAGTCAATCTGTTTTAGATATCAGCAGTATATAAGCCATCAAATATAATTGTAATATCATATAAATATCTATTTAAACATAATAAATATTCCTCGATATTAAAGTTTAAATTAATTTGAATACCACCAAACAACAAGGTAATAAATTTTAATATTAAATTAACAATTTATAACTAATAATAATAATAAATATTCCCTATTCAAATAAAATTAATTTTTTTTTTTCAAAACTACTATTAATTTTTCATTTTTATTTCCATTTTGTTTTAAAAAATTCATTAAATGAGAGCTAGTGGAAAAGTATAAAATTTTTTATAAAAAAATTTGATACTTACTGGAATAAAAATTCAACTGATTTCATTAGCTTAACAAAATTTTATATATAGAATATAACAAAATTTTATATATAGAATATAAAGTATGTACTAGGCGAAATACCCGGCTTCGCACGGTAGTATTGCTAACATGTTGCTGCAACATTTTTCTTGAAATGTTGCAGAAAAATGTTGCAGGAAAATGTGGGGTGGTCGCTGGGTAGGAAGTCAACAAATTTTTTGTTACTCTTTGTACGTATCAAATTTTAACGAACTTTTGAAGTCCGCCCTCACGGGAGGTTCCTGGGTAGGAGGCCAATCAAATAGCCTATAACGACCCCCGACATGACACAAAGACATGGTGTAAGTTTGAAAACGATCGGTTGAGCGGTTTAGGAGCCTATTCGGAACAGACAAACAGACAACTTCGCTTTTATATATATAGATTAATTTTTCCGGAATGTTTGAAAGTATATTTAAAAAAAAAAAGTACTTTTGGTATTAATTTGAATCTGTTTAGAGATTCTTAAAGTTTTCGATTTGAGTTTTTCTTTTAACTGAATTTAAGATTGATATACTTAATAGGAAATCTCATCATGTTTTTATAAATATGTTGCAAAATAGACATAAATGTAATTTTTTTTCACTTTGTTTTAATATTGGAATAGTAATACATGTATTTTTAATATAAAACAAAATCTTGGCGCCAAATCTTCTTTGACTGCATAGCGATATATTTTTTGAGTGCAAAAAAAATAATTCTCTAATGTACAGAATTCTATTATATTGAACATTGTTTTAAGTAGATTTAGAAAAAAAAAAAAATAGATTTCAAAAACTTTAAAAAATTGAAATTTAACAACAGACAAGCAAACAAATGAAAAATAGAATTTTTTTTTTTTCCAAATAATACTTAATATTACAATTTAATTTTAGAATATTCTCCAAACTCAATATTGTATCTATTGCACATAATAATGCAAAAAATGAAAACATATATGTACAATAAAAAAAAAATAAATAAAAAAATTGTAAACAAAAAAATATTTTTAAAATAGAATGCACGTTTTGTTTATAAGTACCTATATATATGTATACCTATATATATATTTTTTTACATTTTCAATATTTACTCTTTGTTAATTTTTTTTAAATTAATATTAAAATTCTGTATACAATATTTTATACTTTATACATAATTATAGAAGAATATATACTTACAGGAAATATATACCCATACAATATATTTTATTTATTATTATTATTTTACCAACTGATATGAAATTTTAAAAATAAAACTTTTTATTTTTAATTTATATGAAATAAAAATACCTATATTATAATTAAGTATTTAAAAATTTTTAAATTAAACAAAAATAAAAAAAAGATTTATTTTTGTTTTAAATAATTTTTATAAATTTTAGATTAAAGTTCAATATTCTTTCTACTAGGTATTTAAATACATAATTATTATGTACGCCAAAAACATATGATTTATATTTAATTTTTTCGCAAGTAAAATATAAAAGAAAATAATAATAGTGGTAAAACGCATTTTTAATAAATTAAAAAAAAAAATAATAATAATAATTTTTTTTTTTTTTTTTTCAAACGTCTAGACAACAATACTTTTTATTTGTTTCTATAATTTATTTTATATATATATATATAAAAGTATGATAAAAGTACCATACAATATGTTAAATTTTTTCTTTTATTTTATTTTATTTCTCAGTTTTTTTTTTTTTTTCTTTGGAAGGCTCACTTCTCTACCCTTAATCTTTATAACCCCACACGATTTTATCTTGAAATAAAAAAAATTAAAGTTTTGATTGAATCTTGAGTGACTGTTAATACACACTTAATATGGAATGTATAAAAAAAAAGAAATACATAAATTAAGGATTTTTGTCGAGGTTTTTGTCATTAAAAAAAAAAATTATAAATATATCTTAAGTAGCTCATGAATTGTTCAGCGCTTTTTTTTTTTGAATAGAATTTACCTAAAGTAAAATACCTACATGTACTTAGTTCGCAAAAAAAAATGTTTTTTTTTTGTTTTATTTAATTTGAAACCTTGAAAACAGATGTTATAAAAAATAATATTTTATACGGAATTGATTTTGATTAAATTAGTTTTAATAAAATTTATTTTAATGCATTTTATTTTAGTAAGTATTTAAGTACACTAGGGTTTAAGAAATAATTTTGATTATAGTTATTTTAAAAAAATCAGGTTTTTATGATGGTTAAAGCTATATATTTCTTTGTGTTTACAAATCTCAAGTCGCCAGAAGGATAAACATAGCCTATTTCTTTAGTATTTCCTGTACTTTTCCTATCAAATCAATTACTTTATATATTTAAAAAATACTCCCACCGTATCGTACTATTTTCTCTGTAATACACTGAATCAATAATTGAAAAATTGTTCTAAAATAATAATACATACCTACTTGATTTGAGATATATTCAACTTATTCTTAAAAATAATAATAATTACATAAGTATTGGAAACAAGAATTTTTTATTGAAAAATTTTAAAAATAAATACAAATAAATATTTAAAAAAAATTATAATAACTATGCACATTAAAAGTTTACTAATTAAAATATAAATATATGTATACAAGTTTCTGGATTGGACTCAATCAATGAATCATAAAATACACTCAACAGAAGATGTAATGAATTTTTTTCTAATTTTGAAATATCAAAGGAAACATAAAAAAAAAAATTCTTTTTTTAAAAAATATTTTTCTTGATTTAAATTGCTGTTAAAAAAAAAACCCACTACCTTAATACAACAAAAAAAAAAACATTCTCTCAACTGACATGTGAATTGCAATGAATTTTAAGACTATAATGTGAAATAAAATATCACGTTATGAAACACATATCTTCTTTTCAACTCATCTTTGAGCAATTTTTTTTTTTTTCTTGTTTCATATCAAATGCAGGTAGCTTTAAAAACCACAAAAATGTTACATAATTCAAAATGGAAACAAATGCCATTTTTTTTTTCAAATAAAAATAATCAACTTAAATTGTGAAATAAACAAAACCGATAAATCTTTTTAACATTATTTCTCTACTGTCGAATTTTAGATTATTCATATTACTTTTAAAAGCTTCGAATATTCTTTAAAGCAAATAATTCTATAGGATTTTGACCTCTTTCTTTTAGCCATTACTTTTTAAAAAATAATAATAATACAATTTTATACTTATTAAAAAATTAAAGTACCTCGGAAGATTAAATAAAATGAAGCTATAAATATGTTCTGTATTTGGTAAACTTTTATTAGCCTAATTTAATTTGATTATTATAAAAGCTTTTTAGAAAATAAACAAAAAGGTTCCTGAAAATTTTATTGATTTTTTAGAATAATTAATTTCATAAAAAATAAAATTATGTACTTAGTGAATATTCATTACATTATCTATGTACATTTATTTTAATAATCAGCAATTATACACATAATAAGAATAAGAACCTGAATCAAGCTTCTGACTCAACAGTTTGATATTGAACCCAAAGCTTCTGGTTCTAAAAATCCAAAAAGCGTACTGAATTATTATTGTTTAAAATTTTAGATTAATGGTAAAAATTGTAATTAATGTACTTTCATTTAATATTTTAGATAAAAACCAATTGTCGCATAGAACAAAATGAACAAATTTTTAGACATTCAATGCATATATTTTTAATGTAAAATTTTACATAAATACTAAAATAAAATTATTTTATTCATAAATAATATAGAGTAGTAAATAATTTATAATTTATGTGGCATATATCTAGATAAATTGTAAACAAACAATAAAAACTTCTTAAAACCATAATTTTTGGCTTTTGTATAGTTTTCATTTTGAGTCATTTATTTTGCACAAATAAGTAAATCCTTTAATATAAATGTGTATTTTTTTTTTTTGGAAAATTTTTTTACGTATCTATATTAAATAAATTTTTTATTTTATTTTTTTTATATCTGCGGTAAATAAAAATTTGCTACCCAAAAAAAAAAATGTTTAAATAAACTTAAATTTCAAATAAGAGTCATATGTGATAAAAACTTACCATACGACTCCAAAAGCACCATAACCAATGGGGCGATCTGGTTGTTGTACATCTTGAACAGATGGTGGTTGTTGATAGTATGGTGCAGCAGCTGCTAATATAGCACCTTCAATAAATATATAAAAAGAAAGAGAGCTAAAATTATATAAAATTTTGTAATATTTATTTAAATTGAACAAAATGACAAAAAATCGCAAAAAATAAATAAATACTCAATAAAAAAATAATATAAAAAACTTAAATAAAATTATAAATATTTAAATTAAATAATTTACCTTGTGGTTGAGCGACTCCACCACCTCCAGTACTAGCACCAACAGCTGCTGCTGCTAAAATATTTAAACAAAGTTTTGTTCTTTAATATGAATAAATTTATGATATACCTACTTAAGTAAAAACTTAATATTAAATATACTTATACTTAGTTATGTCTACAGTACACACTGTATTTATTTAATAAATGTGTAAAGTTTAGTTACATTATTTCAAACGAGATCTGTTAACTAATGTTTCGACTTTTTCAATGTCAGACTAAAACTGAATTGTAATAATGTCAGTTAAATAGTAGTTAAATTAGTTATATAAATCCGGAATCAGCAGAGAGTGTGAACAAATTTATTTTCCCACATTATCCGAATGGTTCACAGGGATTTATTCACCTCTTAAAATCAAATCGATTTTGGATCAACTGAATTAACTGAGTAAGTAAGTATTTACCTCGGTATTACTTAAGTCTAAATTTTAGAATTTTTTAAATAATAATAAATTTTTTAATAATACTTAAGAAACTGACGCTTTCTAAACTAAATGAAACATGAAATTATCGGCCGGCGAGCGATCAGTACATAAGTATTTCATAAATAGGTTTCGAACTTCTATAAAACTGATCTCTCTTAAAACATTTTTATAATTTTTTATTCACATTTGACTAACTATTGACAGTTGACTATTTCGATGGTAATAATATTTGCTCATGTTTTACAACCTTTATTGTAGGTATATACTTAGTTGTTTATATTTATACGATATACCAATTGGCAAAGGTATACTTAAGTACCTATACTAAACTAAATAAAAAAAAATATATATAGGTACTTAATCTTACCTGCGTTACTGCTTCCTTGTACCAATGACATGGATACACTCATTCTCAATCTAGTTGGGCCACTAACGGCCGCCATTTAACAATTATCCATAAACTTTCTATTTCCGAGGGATGTTTAAAAATATATTGTTATTTTTTTTTTAACTTTTAACTTTATAATTTTTACAAAGAAAAAATTCTAATTAATTTTGATACAAATTTTTAAGAGCAATACAAAAAACAATTATATACTTATTTTTTTTTTTTTCAATTTTTTTTTAACCTTAGATTAAAGGTTTGTTTTTTTTTTCTCTCTAATTAGGTATTTAAATTATTTAATTCAATTTTTTTTTTCAATTATTAACTTTTAAAGCTCAAAAATTAAATTTAAAGAAAAATTATTACGATTTTTTTTTTTTTGTTATTTTCAATTATTTATTTTCTACAATAATTATATCTAAATTAAGTAAGTACTTGTGTAAATTTTTGAAATAATTTTTCTCAGTGTAGCTAATAAGTATGATCGGAATTCGGAAAATGCAAATCTCGGTGGCTTGAATTCGGGTAGGTAGGTAGGTAAATATCCAACTTAGTTAGGTATTTTATTTTTATATTAAATAGGTACATATGTACCTATTTTGTTTAATACATACTTTATTAAACAGAGATGATAAGTAGGTATAAAAAACTTCTTTAAACAAAAAAAAAAACATTTTTTTTAGAAAATATTTTCAAAATTTACTTTTTGGTTACATTTTTCTTTTTGTTTTTTTTTTTTTTTTGTATCCCTTTTTGCGACTACGGTATAGAGGTATATATGTATTTTTATTGTCGATGATATCTTTGGCTGCTTACGACGATGAGGGGTTTTTTTTTTTTGGGAATTTTTGCTGTGTGTGCAGGAAAAACCAGTCCTTTTTTTATACTTTTTAAAACATAATTTTTTCTTTTATTTTATTTTTTTTTTGTTGGTTTTTGTTACAACACTCATACAAGCACAATAAAAAAGAACAACAGCAGCAATGAGAATTTTTCTTTTGAAAGTAATTTTTCTACAGCAGCAGTGAGCAGCAGGAATGAATAAAAAAAATCTTCAGCAACAACAACAATCCAACAAACTTCCTTTGGGAAAAATGTTTTTTTCTTTTTTTTTTTTTTGAATTTTTATCTTAAATAAAAAATATAAAATTTTTTTTCTCTCTTTTTTCCTTTTTAATTTTTTTATTATTTAAAAACAAAAAAAACAATATTTTCTATTTCTAGGTAGGTATAAAAAAAATTTGTGTTTAAAAGATTTAAAATTTTTTTTTTTATGATTTTTATTTTAAAAATGAAAAAAAAAATGTTTTGCTCTTTTAAATTTTTGTTTTTCCTTTATTTTAGCAAATATGAGGTAGATTTGTAGATAGGTCGTAACTAGTTACTCGAAAAGTATATTTATTAATAAAATTTTATAAAAATTGAAGAAACTCGTAAGTAGGTAAATATCAAAAAAAAATTACACACATTTATACCAAATATAATTACTGGGTGCAAAATAATACAGTTTAATGAACCCTTTAAAGTGATTTCATAGAAAGATCAATCACCAGTGAAAATTTGCTTAACATAATAGAAACTGAGCAACTTATTGTTTGTAAAATACACACGATCTTTCGGATTTCTCATTAAGTACACACTTTGTTTTAATTTTGAACTATAGGTACATTATTTCACAGCCAATTCGAGGCAATAAATAATTAATTTTTTCTATTCATTCAATTCCTTTTGCAAAGAATAAATTAAATTAAATTTAAATTTAGAATCTTAAAATTTTAAAGAAATTGTAGAATTATTTTTTAATGAATGTTTAATATTATGCCCCAAGTTTAATTCTACCCACTCGAACCATATTATTAAGCAAAAAAAAAAAAAAAAAAAAAAAACAAACATTTTATTTGTTGTTAAGAATCGAATGAGAGGCTTACTTTAAAGGTTTGTGCCAAAAATTTTAGGAAAAAATAAATGCTTTCTTACTAACTAAGTAATATTAAATAGGGAAATACTTAGATAAGATTCATTCTATATTCAGAACAAAAGATTTTCCAGTCCAGTTAGGTAGATAAGGTAAAACCAGGTATATACCTACTTCATACAGATATAGGTACCTAGGTACCTAGTAAGCCCAAAAGCCTTTTAAATTTAAATCCACGTATAGGGGAAAAATAGGTTAAATTTTAAATAGCTAGGTAGGTAGAGGTAGGTAGGTAGAGGTAGGTAGGTACCAATTTATAAGTCCTTGTCTTGAGTAAGGAAAAACAGGCTGAAAAGTTTTTATTTTGTAATAAAAATTCAAACAAAAAAAACAAAAATTATTGTTCTTAGGTACTTCAAAAAAAAAAAACAAATTTTAAATTTTATTCTTCTACATTTTTGTTGTTGAATTTTATTTTTATTCTACTTCTCAACTTAATTTTTATATTTTTATGATTAATGATTATTTTACCTAATTTTTTTTAAATTTACATAATTAAAAAAAAAAAAATTTTTCTAATTTTTCTTTATTGAATGAAAATTTGAAAAGGGCGTTCTATTTCTAAACCTGATGACTTTTTTTTTCATTAATTTTTTTTTATTTTTTTAATTAATTTCCTCGAGAATTATTTCCACTTTTTATTTTTTTGGTTTTCAGATTCTTTTTTTTTTTACATTTAATTTTATTAATTGAAATTAGTTTATTTCAAAAAGGGGAAAAAATTAATTTTTTTATTTTAAAAATTTTATTTTATTTTTTCTTTTTTTTTTTGTAATAAATTTAGAAAGAAAAAAAAAACCCCGCAACCAACGACTTTAAAATGTTTGAAAAGACTGATCTCAAAAGTATTTTTTTTTTTGACAACCAGCCACCAAACAGGGAATAGCAGGCAAAGCAAGTAACCAGCAGCAGCAGTCAACAACACTGCAGTAGCACTGCAAGCAAGTCGCAAATTTTTGAGGAATAAAAAGAAAATAGAATACAGGGAATTAATAAGAAAAGAAACAATAAAAATGAAAAGAAACACTTTCTGGGGTTGACAATGTGTACCCCTGGTGTCTAAAGGTGTAAACACATTGATTATTAGTATTATATATATGTAATATTGGTATTTCCCAATTTTAAAATATTTAGCGAACAAATAAACATCTCATATGATTAAGATTAAAATTTTATGTCTAAAATCAATTATAGTTTGGTTAAACTCGACGTGACGCACGCGACGGACTCGACGCAAATGCCGTAAGTAATATTAAATGTATGAAAATATATGGACGCGAACAGTCACGACGTTAATGACGCTAACGTAAAATTATATGGCGGTAACGTAAAATTATGTGGTCATTAACGTTTGCGTCGCGTCCGACGCGTCTAGTTTGCCCAGGCGGTTACTTTTACGACGTAAAACAGTCAAATTTACTAAATTGTATGATTATGGTTGGAGTATAACACCTACTCAACAACGTAAAACGTATTCATACGGCGGTTGGCGTTAAAGTTGCTGAGTTGACAGTAACTTTACTATAATATATTCAAAATGGATTAACTGTTAATCAAGCTGTATGCCTAAGTCGGCGCAGTTCAAAAAATACTGAAAAACCAACTTAAAATTTTCTCGTCTGTAGGATCGTTGAAAGCGATTAGTATCCAATACGATATTTCATATTTTTTCTCATGTATTATAGTTGAGAATTTCGAGTATCTCTAATATTTTCAAATACACATTTTTGCACTTCGCGGCGTTCATGCACTTCAGTTCTTTTAAGTATATCTCCAGTTTTAAGTAAAAATTAAAAAAAATAAAAACATCTGGCAACTTTTATTACGACATTGCCATTTGCTGGCAGTACTTAAACTTAAATTTTGTGCTGAAGAAAAGAGGTACTTTTTCATCTATCTGCTTACTTTTGCTGAGATTATTTAGAAAGTAAAAGTTGTTTTTTTTTTGTGATTTTTACGATTTTAATTAAAAATAAAATAAATAAAAATGTTTGGTGGTGGTTCCAAAAACTCTGAAGATAAAATGGATTCTCCACCGATGTCGAGACTTTTCATTATTTGTCCCAAGACTTGTGAAGGTAGGTTTTTTGTAATTTTTTTTTTGCAAATAAAGTTTCCATTTTTTTTTCTTGTCAAATATAATTTTTATAAAAATCTCATGTCATGTCATGGTCCATTCAACAAAGTAGCACTGTCGATTTGCTTTGGGTTCAAAAATAAAATTAAATTAGCAAAAAAAAATCCGTTTTCAGTACATTTATGTTTGAATAAAAAGTATAGGTAGGTACGTACCATCCTGCTCCTAGCTGTCTGAAAAAAGTATCTAAATCAGGACCTCCACTCACATCAAGGTGAATACTTTTTGACTAAGTAGTTTTATTAACAGCAATAATTAACCCCACTTTTTCCTGCAATTCTACCAATTTATATATTTTTGTTACTACGACCAATATAAGATTGATTCTCATTATTTATTACTTCCTTTTGCTTCAATATGTCTAAGTAGGTTCCTACCTTAAATCAATTAAGAAAATTATGCTAAAAAAAACTTTTATTTTTTAGAAGAAGATCTTCGATCCCACTTCGACAAATACGGCACAATTGAAGATATTTTTGTTGTAAAAGATAAAAATTCTGGTGACAATAAAGGAATTGCTTATATTAAATATGCCAGAACCACAGAAGCTGGTAAGATAACTTTTTTATTTTATTTATGAATTTTTTTTTCAATAAATCCATACTTAAGTTTTTATAGGTACCTAATGTACTTATTTTTATTTATTTTTAGCAAGAGCTCTCGAAGAAATGGATGGTCAGAGTTTAGACGAAAACAGTCGTCCGATGAAAGTTTTAATAGCTGCGAGGTAAACACTTTTTTTTTCTTTATCTGATTTGATTGAAGTCCTAAACGTTGTTATTTTTAAATAAACGTGAAGAGCGTAAAAATACGCATTAAATGGTATATGTTTATAGTTTTTATTTTCCAATTGCTAAGGGCCATTATAGTTTTATTTATTTATTCCTGAATTTTGAAGTTAATATTTTTTTATAAATTATAACTACAATTTTTATTTAATTTTTTTTAATAATATTTGTTTATTTTAGCCGAAATGCACAAACTCCACGAAGTGAAAATGATAAAGAAAAATATATTCGATTATTTGTTGTGGTTGCAAAAACACAAAATGAAGACGATTTACGGGATGAATTTTCTAAATATGGAGATCTCGATGATGTCAACATTGTAAAAGATCGAAATTCAAAAGAGTCAAAAGGTCTCGCCTACATAAAGTATAAACGATTCAGTCATGCTGTAAGATATTTTTAAAAAATATGAAAAAAAATATTGTAAGTGTTGTTTCTGCTTTTTCCTGAACTTCTAGGCTGAGGCTTTCGAAAACTGTCCTCTAAAATACAAAGCTGTTTTTGCCGAGCCTAAATCAAATTCAATTAAAAAAGATGTTGATCGTCGTGGTTCATCAAATCGTAACTTTATGGACGATGATGACTACAGAGGAGGTTACGGCAATTTTGGTCGAAGTAGTGGTAACATGGGGTATGAAATCAACAATTAAACTTATAGATTTCTTTTAAATTGTTAAATGACATAAACTTAATAATTTTCAGGCAAGACAATGGACGTTTTGATAAACTAATGAATCAAAGTGAATTTGATCTATCAAATTTCAGAAGAATGCAAAATTCAATAAAACAGCCTGCATCATTGGAAGTAATAGCAAGCAATTTAGTTAATCAGGATCAATTGTGGCGTCTCTTTGATATTATTCCGGGTTTAGATTATTGTCATATTACAAGAGAACGTACGTTTGAATCAAAGTTAATGATTAGATAAAAGTTAGTCAAAAACATTTATTTTCAGGCGGTCCAAGGGCAAATGAAATTACTGTCGTTTATACAAGTCAAGAAGCTGCTACATATGCAAAGTAAATCTTTTTTGTTTTATAAAGCTTTTTTTCGTATAATGTTCAATTGTAAATTGCGAACCAAAATACAATTAATAATACAGATAAGATTATTACAAAGTTTAATTTACCACTTTACAGCATTTTTTACAGATACTTTTTTTAAAATCTATTAAGTAAAATCTTAAAATAAATTTTAGGGATAAATTACATGGATTGGAATATCCTCCTGGTGAGCGATTAATTGTGAAAGTTTTAGGTTCAAATGCTGATAATGATCCTAAATTTGGAAACTGTAAGTGATTTTATTCAAATTATTATTTATTTAGTATTTGAGAATTATTTCTTAAAACTGTAGAAAGCGAAATAAATATCTTGTTTAATTCATAGACAAATCAGTAAAGGACTCATTATGTAGCGTTGCACTGGGTCCAATGAAACCGATGGTAAGCTCAGATTCAGATTGTCTAAAAAGATGTTTTATTGTAATTTCATCAAGTCTACCGATTTCAATTTTGAAAAACGTTTTCTGCACTTTTGGTGGTTTGATTGATATTTATCTCCTACCGAATAAAAATTGTGGATATGCCAAATATTCTACTGAGAAATCAGCACAAAATGCAATTGATACATTGAATGGAGCAGAAATTTGTGGTGTTCGAATAAAGGTAAAGCATATTTATATTTTACTTTACTGAATCGATTGAAGTTCTGTTCTAAACATCACTACCCCAATGAACAAAATAATTTCCTAAGTTTAAAACTCCCTTTTTGCTAACAAATGACAAACAATATTTTTTGATGAAATTGTGTTTGATAATTTCAGGAGTTTTTATTATTTTAAATAAATTCAACTTTAAATATTTTTGACGTTCACAATAATTATTATCCAATAAATTTTTTGATTTTATTTATTAACTTTATTTATGTTCAAAGTATACACGGTTGAATATTCTGATATAAAAAAGGTTGTTTAGAACAGTCAAATCGGAGGATTAAAACGAAAATGATAAAAATTGCATACATTAAACAACAAAAAGTAATGTTCAACTCAATTCTGTAGGTATGGGATTTATAAAAGCTATTAATTATACCTAAAAAGCAATAGGAGGAAAATGTCTCTCAAGCTTAATTTTGTTTTGATAGCCTTAGAATTTGATAGTTGTGAATTGACTTTTAAAAAACACCTTCCTTTACATTATCATGTTTATCTTCTCTAATCTTCTGATTTGAATGTGTTGTAGTATTTCAAATACAATAATTTGGTTCACCACAAAATCATGACTTTCTCTGTCTGTTTATTTGAAGTGTATCATTCATTTTGCTTTTTATTTCAGGTCATGGAAGCAGAAGAGCAAACAAATGCTCCCAAGCGGCAGCGAATGTCATAAATATAACAGAATAACTTCTGATGTGAGATTCTTAAAGGTATTGTCATTTGTAAGTATAAAAATTAGAAAATATTTTATTTCCTATTGGAGGGATTTAATATTTATGTTAATTTATAAATAGTGTGGAATTTGCATTACAAAATGGAGCATTATAAAATCTTACATTACAAAATCTATTAGGAAAATTTAGCAAAATTTTGTGAATATTTCATGATTAATTTTTAAGATAATTTTTTGAATAAGGAGTTTCTCTTCGTTATTATCTGTTCATAAACGTGCATAAATGTGTCATAAAAATTTATTCTAGGTGTACGAAATTGTGGCACAAATCTTAATATGCGCATTTGAAATTTATTAAAAATTTTTTTGAAAAGCTTTTGTAATGCACGAGTTTGATGTTACAAAATTTTGTTGCAAAAAATTGTAGTACTGCAAAATTTTATTTTATCACTGCTTATGTTCTAAATGTTTTTGAAATTTAATAAATACATTTTTGTAAATTGTAACTATTATAATGTGATAACGTTAGAGGTCCAAGTGATAAAAACGAAGAGCTACGCATTATAATAATAATGTATTAACTATTTTGAACTTTTTGTCAATACATATTCAATTACAAAAAATTGGCTCAGTGAGCCTTTATTCACAATGAAATTAATTTATTTGATTATGTTGTCTAGAGATTTGTAAATCTATACTCGATATAAGATTCTATCGTGAATTTTGATACATGAGAAAACTTTAATTGCAAGTTAACTAACGGATTCATAAATTTATTCTTTAGAAACTAAATTTTATAAATGAAAATATATTTTGGGAAACATAATTTTAATCAATTTAAAATTAATGATAGGTTACAATATATAGGACACTGTTATAGAGTTTCCTAAATATATCAAATTCGTATGATATTCCGAAACTCATCTGGTATTACAAAAAAAATGGAATTCATGGAACTAATGGATCGGATGATATATATATATGTGTATATATATTATATAGGAAGGCTGAGACCTGAGATATTGTTTTGAAAATATTGGTTAGGTTTTTTTGTAATCATTTTGTATGGAACCACAAGATCGACTGCAAGGAAAAAGTGGTGTACATTAATTACCACTTTCGTTAATCATCACATATTTAGTTTTCAATCGTGTTATTATAATTTAAATAAAAAACAAATATTTGTCTATTTTTAAATTTCAGCATATTTTTTATATTGTTTTGTATAAAAATAAAATAAAATAATTCCTTCTATTTTAAAGAAGGAGTTCACGATAAATAATAAATTATGAATGACGCGTTATTAAAATTTCAAGAGCTAAGACGGTACGAGTTCTTCAAAAATATAATGGGCTTTCTAACTGCCCCAAACTGAGCGACTACAATTTAAAACATATAAATTAACGCTGATAAATAAGCGTATCAAAATTTGTGAAAAGAAGAAGTGCTAGGGATTTAATGTGTTTCAATCAAAATAACTTCATATTTAGATAGTTACGTCTAGAAAATGTTGTTTGGATTCGCAATGAAGTAATAAGACTGCAACTTATATAAATAAAGTTCTAAAAATGGTTTTTAGTAAATTCATTTCAAAATGTTTGCATTACGAAATTTATATGTTTAAAATTGAATATACGGGACAAATACATCAACGGATTATTTTCCATTTACTCAAAGACGAAGCGATTGATTTAAATATTACTTTATTATTAATTACATAAGTTTTTTTTTCATTTAAAACATATTGTATAAATTTCTAATAATTTATTTCCACAGGACTTTTAACATAATATTATTAGACAAGATACTCATTTCAACAACAAACTTAAATTCTTCTATCATGAAATGACATTTGACCATACCAACTAGTTGTAACCATTTTGAAAATTAACAAAAAACATTTTAAATTTTACGGACGGACGGGTATGATAATTTTTTTAAGATTTTTTTATGTTAAAATACAATTTATGTTACGTAAAATAATTAAAATAATAAGTTAATTTGAATTAAATTTTGAAATTTTTTTCTGACTTTGAAATTTTTAATATGTATCTTTACACACTTACTTTATATACGAAAGCAAATTCTGTAACAACGTGAACAAATTAAGGTTAAATAAAAAACTAAATAACATTAAAAAAAATTAATTAAATCATAATTTAAAGGTATTATTGAATAAGCAGTAAAATGTATAGACGAAGCAGAAAAAATATTTTGTCACTAAAACAATAAATATTGCAGCAAAAGGATAATTTTTTCTCAACTCAGATATAAATTAGATTTAAAAATTGAATTAAGGACATTACTAATTGTATTTAGAATGTATACTACGAATCAATTTATGTTTAAGGAATACAAGAACGTACTACGTTTTTTAAAAAATTTTGTCCTCTAATATTTGACGTCTAATGGGTTTGTGTCGTAGATAAAAGATTAGCTTCACCGCATTCAGAAATTTTGATTTTGTCCGCGTCTTTCTCACAGTTTTACAATAGAAAATTATGTAAATTTTTTTAAATCAGAAAGCGCATTGAGTAGGTTAAGCATATATGAAAAAGATCCACCTGCTTTTCAATTTTTTTTTTCTTTTTAATATTGAGACATTTTTAAACTTGTTTTAGACCGCAATATTTCTATACATTTTACAGAATTTTAATTCAAATATTACTTCTTTATTTTTCCAAATTCAATTCAATACATAATTGAAAACACTTGTTTAATTGTAAAATATGAAATTATTAAAATTGATGTAAAATTTTTATAAAATACTTATTTGGTTATATTTATATTTACTAGTGTGAATTATTTTATATTATAATTTTTTTGTATTTTTTTTTTTTGATCAAATTATCTTTAAGAAAAATAAAATAATGTAAAAGTAAAATTTGTTTGAATTATAATCCTTACTTAGTTATTATTTTATCTATTCAGTGTACGTTAACCATTATATAAGAAATCTATGTGTATATGGAATCATGCAATATATGCTCGTAAAGTAAAAAATAAAAATATTTTTATTAAATACGAAATTTTAATAGTTGGTAATAAACAGCTGTATCATTGTCCTCTTAGATACATTACAAAATCATAATTCAATATTTGTAATCCTGGAGATATTTCTTACTAAGCAAATTTCGACTTTTCATAAATTCTTAAAAAAAATTAATCAAAAATAAATTGAAGTATGTTCAATTAAATAAATACAAGATTAAAAAGTTAGTAGGTTCATCAAATTTATTTTTCTTCCAATAGTTTATCTCTAGTTATAACGTGATCTTCAAATTTAACCATGTACGTTGTACCCTTATGCCAATGAGCGCTAACTTTACATGGCTGAAAAGAAACATAATGTAATTGGCTAAATTAATAATCTCATGATCTACACACAAAGAAAAAAATTCACTTACAAATCCACAATGAGTCAGAACTGCCTCCACTATACCAGCTATGAAGCTCGCACAATTTAGAGAGCTCTTATCCTTTGGAACACTTATAAATGTATTTACTAAAGATTCTTTTTCAATTATATAATAAGTGGCTTCATCATCATTGGCATGCTCCAGTTTTTCAGCTTCCTTTCCAAATAAATTCTTCCATAGGGTTGTTTTAACAAACAATAACATTTGTGTTAGCTTCGTTTCTCGTTTTGAATTTCTTTCTCGTACAAAATAAATGTCAATGACTCTGGAACCAACATCCTGTCCCATTTTGTGCAATCTACAAAATAAAATATCAAGGCATTTATCAATTTTTGTTTCATTAAACAGGTAGGTATAGATAGATAGTTAATATTTATATTAATTAAATATTAATTATCTATTGATATTATTTTTAATAGCATTTAGTGACATTTAGTGAAGATAGGTTGTAGGTTGCAGCATACAATTTTTATAGATAATTGAACCAAATCTTTAAGATTTTGAACATTGGGTTTTTTTTTTTGGTTTATGAATATGAACTGCAAATTTTGAGAATTGATTTATTCCTATTCTATAGTAAAACCTGAAATAGCTACCTAAATAATAATAATCCAGTCAAACTTACTTATTTTGTAACTCAGGAACCGTGTAAACGCTTTTCTGACAATATTGTACAATTTCACTGAATAATAATGCAAAAATACTCAATGAAACTTCGCTTTTTCCACGATTTAAGGGTTTATCCAAAATGTTTGTCCGTGGTGGCCGTAGAGCTGATGAAATTTTCAATGAATCCATAATTAATTGAGCAAGTAATGTTTCTTCCTAATGTTTGACAATCTTACAAAGTTAACTGAAACTGACTACTGACTGAGAGGTTATTTCTTTTGAATGAATATTGGCTGAGTCCACCTTTTCCAATCGTCCTCCCTTCCTATTTATTGTTTATTATTGCAAAAAAATCGATAATAAACAACAAAAATTTTAACAATTTCTAATTCATTCATTTGACAGTTGTTATCTTCCTTCATCTACCTCTCATAGAAAAAGATCGCAGCCTAATTAATATGGTTATGATAGTATCCAACTTGATAATGGCTCACACGTTCATACACTCTGAGTGATGGATGGTTTAGAAAGTCCCCTTTTTTAAATCTTATTTTCGATCAAACTTAACTATGTATTAGGTCCTGGGTTTTAAATAAAGTTCATGCTATATACTATAGACCAGCGGTCGGCAAACTATGACCCGTGGGTCACGGGGCGACCCAAAGCATCATTTCATGTTACCCGCTTCGAAATTTTGAAGTAGTTTCCAAATCAATGAATATAGTTTTTGCTTACAACAATTGCATATACAAATTTTTTGTTTACAACAATTGTATACAAAATAGATAGTTTTCGCAGTAATTGTTTTTGTAAGCCTTAGATAATAAATAAATTAACTTTTGATTTAACTATTTTTTTTAAATTGCTATCATATAAAATTGCCACTGACCCACTATAAGTTTAAAAAAATCTCATCTTAGGCGAATTTTACCCACGACCAAAAAAGTTTGCCGACCGCTGCTATAGACTATAGAGTGTAGGCACTTGACTTATTTATAATTTAATAATTCCACATTCAAACTTTTTTTTATCAAAATGGTTTCACAAACTTTTTACTTTAAAAATAAAAAACAAAGGACTTATATAATTATGTAATATATTTAAAATTACCAAAGTTTGATAACCTTTCAATTATTTTCTTTGATGTTCATCTAAATTCGATATAAATTAACAAAAAAATAAATTACTCATAATATAACTTTTTTTTTCGGTTAAATTCATTTTTAAGTTTTTAATATATATATATTACCTATAAGTTAAAGAATAACAACAATACCAAAAAAAAATTACATACCTACATAAAACAAATATTTTTTTGAATATAATTAATGCGAGTAATAAATATTTTTAATTTTATTGCTGTTGTGTTGAGTTTCCATTCCAAGTTGCATTGTCATCATCGTCTTTTTTAGAATCTTTTAATCTGTGGACATTGCCGCCGGGCCTTAAATAGACTCCACCACTACTGTTGCCACTTCCATTGTTGGAAAATTTATCATTAGTAGAAGTTGAGGCTCCATCATTGACAACAGTAGACTTTAATAATCTATCTAAATTACGTTTTTTTGCCCTAAAAAAATATTCACTAAAGAAATTTGTTATCAAATTATATGATAAATTTCAATTACGTATCGTGGTCATTTTCGTCTTCTTCATCACTAGCACGTTTTCGCACTCCTTCAGACTGGTTCCTATTATTTGTCTGACCACCGAACCATGTTCCAATGTAAGAGAATCCTGATAGTATCGGAGTAAAAATACCCCAAACAAGTGATTTAATCAAATTAATAAAACCGCCCTAAAATAAAAATTATTGTTTTTATAGTATAAATAATTTCAATATAAACTTTTGTAAATTAAGTGAAAATTTTATAATTTGCTGTTTTTTGTAGTTTAAAGTTTCTAGAATTAATAATTAATAATAAATTACCGATCTGGCAACAGCTTCCGAAGCCGGATTCATTTTATTATTTGAAATTATCATAATTAAAGCTGAAGGAAACAAACCTAACTCTAAAAGTGTTGTATTGTTGTCATTATCTGAAAATTCTTTTCGTGGGAATGTTGTTGCCAATGAAAAATTTCGTAATCCCGAATTCGGAATGATTTCTGCCTGAACATAAGCCTGAATAACAGTAAATGTCTCATTTATATTGAAAGAATTTGTATACAACTGGCCATCAGGAGTACGAAATTGGATCCTGGTCTCTTCACCAGGAGCTAATAATTTTGTTGGTGGTTGATTTGACTGCACTGGTTGAGTTTGATTAGGAATTGGGTTAAAGCGTATTGCTCGTTCTGCTCTGTCGCTAGCAATTTTCAATAAAATTCTCTGACGTGCGGCTTGTTCCTCCATTTTTGCACGCTTACGCTCTTCTTTTAGTTGAAGCAGTTCTTGATCCTTTTGATCCATTTGTAATTTTTGAACCTCTTTACCACTTTTTCGTCTTTCCAGCTCTAGTTCTTTTTCAAGACGGGCTTCATCAGCTTCACGTTCTTTTTGTTTATCCTGAATTCGTTTTCGAGCCAGTTTTAATTGATCTTCATGATCAATGGAATTCGCTTGACTCAAATTAACGATCTCAGGAGCAGAGGCAGGATTAGTCGGTGTTGTTTTTAAATCCTTCGACTTATTTGTGTTTTCTTTCAAAGTTTTATTTTCAGTTTTTGGAGATGATTCTTTCTGTGGTGATCTAGAGCAAACATCATTTTCACAAACTAAATCTTCTGATTGAGCAGAAGTTGCCGCTTTATTAGTTTCCCGTTGTGACACTGAAGAACTTTGCTCAGCTAAAAATAAATTAAATTAGCAATTTGAGTTCATTTTAAATATGTTAATTTCTAAGCAACCTTGAATAAAATTTATTGAACTGGTAGTTGTTGAATTTTTTCCAGCATTACTTAGGATCTGTTGAATTTTGACAGCTATTTCATTGTCAGATTTTATAACTCCTGTTAGAACTTCAATGGGAGTACCGTTTTTTCCAATAAAAAATATTGATGGAACTGGCACAAGCTGATCTGAAATAGGAATTTACACAGATAAATTATTCCTTCAAATTAACTACCAATTCTACTACCACAGAATTTTTATTTATTATTAACAGTAATGTAACAAATATGAAGTTGGAAAAACAAATAAGATTAGTATTAGAAATTTTATTGTCATTCTTTGGCTTTATATTTCCAAAATAAAAGTAAATACCTATCCGCTAAATGGAGAAAAAATATTTGAACAAATATTAAGATCAAAATATTGTACCTATAGCCGATCAGTTTGGCTTCGTAACAGAATATTTATTACTGTGATGTGAATAAGCACTTAAATCAAATGAATTAAATATGAGGTTGTTTTTAGACTTCAAGTCGACATTTGTAACCCTGAATAGAACAATATCAATGAAAACTCAATTTGTTGGAAGACCAGTTGAGTTAACATGATTATATTAAATTTTAATTTAACTTTTGTTTCTATGGAGTTGAACTCGGAATAAACCAAAATTCAGCTCTAGGTACCTCCTATCACTATAGGTGTCATTGTTCCAGAAAGTCAGAGAATTTTTGTTAATATTAATTAATTGTTTAACTGATAGAAAAAAATACTTAACTAAATACTTATATCTATTAATTTCATATTAATTATGAAAAATAACTTACAGATCTGAACAAAATTTGTGTAGGTTTCACTGCCACTCTCAATTCGAACACAAACAAAATTATTTGAATTTTCTAATTCTTTTTTAATGTTTTCTCTGGTTAATAATATTTCCAAATTCTTTGATGTCTCATCAGTACCTTAAAAAAAAAAACAAAAGCAAAAAAAATTACGTGGATTTATTGAATTTTTTTTTACCCTCAATATTTTTCGATTACTCCGACGATCCGGATCCGGATGGACGAAAAAGAATTTATTGAAAAAAAAAAAAACTAATAAATAATTTTACCAAAGATTGCGACAACAAAAATTAAATTATTTGCTTTTGAAAGTTGAACAGCCTCAGAAATATCTCCCTTAAACCAATTCATATTTCTTTAATTTTTGTTAAATTTTCACAAGAAATTTTGTAAAATAATTTTTCATAAATTTTTCAATTCGATGAAATTGTTTTTTTATTTTTCAATTTTCAATAAGAAAAAAAAATGACAGTAACTAATCAGTAAATTTTTTTTTTTATTCTTTTTCTACAAAAACGACAAAGATGACAGGCAATTCATTTTATATGACGAAATAATAATAACATAAATTTTTTCAATTTTTTTTGTTATGCAGGCACAGCTTAGATTACTATGATTGTTGTATTATAACTTATTCAATTAAGTCTAACGCAGTGGTTATACGAGAGTAAAAACTAGTCTTAACTATTTACAATTGTATGAGTTTTTGATTTGTATTTGTGACGTAATTATTCTCCACTGGCTAAACTATAGTTAAAACTATTTACAAACTATTTTATTATTTTACTTCACTTTTTAGTTTTTATTTACATTTAAAAAAAAAAATATTTCATTTGACAAGTAATACTTTAGATTCAGAATTTTTTTTAGTTATAACTATTAGTTATAACTATTTCATAATTTTTTTTTTTTTATACAATTTTTCACACATACATTCAAAAAACATCTTAGTTATAACTAGTTTTTACTCTCGTCTAACCCCCAAGTAATTAACAGTTGACCATAATTTTGGTGTACTGGGACTTTTTAGTTTACATTGCGCTGATTACTATTATCCCTATCTCTCTCGATGTTCTTCACTTCGATTTTATTAATTTTATTATTTTTTTATATTTTGATCTTTTCTAATTAATAGGTTTGGGGGATGTTTTATCAAATTTATTAGGTACTTAAAAGGAGTAGCAGCCCTGCGTTGACCGTGTTAAGTTGATGAACGATTTGACGAAACTGATGACTGATTTAGTTTTTGTTTACGCTTTCAGTTTACATTTACGGTTGAAAATTTTTAATTTTTGTCGATTTTGTTTACAATTTTTAAACATCACCAACGAATGACGATCATTCAACAGAATTAACAAAGCATAGCGAGCAGCAGCAGAAGCTCAAATCAAATAAATGTTGATCTCAGTTTTTTTTTTATATTATAAAATATAGGTATTAAATTGTATTCATCATAAATGGGAATCAAGAATTTGTGGCCACTATTGACACCATATTGTGAAAGAAAATCAATTAGTTTTTTAAATTCTAAAATATTTGCAATCGATTTGGCTGGCTGGGTTTGTATTTTAAAAACATTTAATGATTTTGGGAAACTTTTTCAACAATTTTATTCACTCTATTTCTATTGTTTTCTTATTCATAACATAAGAAATGTTAAATTTGAACAGGTTCTTAGATGAAGCTTGAATACCGCACCAAAGTATAGTAGACACAACCAAAGTAATATAAGTTGGACTAGTTGGATATAATTATTTATTTATATAAGCATTAAAACTAATCCTACCTTTGGCGAGTTCCAATATTCCAAATTCAAAAAAGTTGAATGAAATCAAAATTTTATCTGAAAAGAAATTTAATGGTAGTTAACTTAATTTTTCTTTTATTTTTAGGTTTGTGAAAGTTTAAATACAGTCGATTATTTCGTACATCCTCGTCAATATTTAAAAAATTTGTACTTTCGAACATGTTACCTCTTGTTAGAAGGAGTTATCCCAGTTTTCATACTAGAAGGAAAAGCACCAAAATTAAAACAAAATGTCATTTCTAAGGTAAATTAATAATACCTTTGCTTGTTGGGAAAAGTTATTAAAATTTGAAGATTAAAACTATCTCATTCAATATTATAAATAAAAATAATAAAAAGGTAGGTACATATGAAAATCTATTAAAACTAAAATTACAGAGAAATGAATTACAATTTCGAGGTGTTAAACCAAAAAATCCTCAAAATACGGAAAAACCGTGCCAACAACAAAAAAGTATCCAAAACGATGAAAAAAGTCGTACGAGATTCAATCTAGTCTTGAAACAATGTGAAAATTTGTTGAAATGCATGGGAATCGCCTGTGAGTTATACAAAAAATGTTAATAATATATTTTCTGTTAGTATTTTTATTTTTTATACTTAAAATCTATTTTTAAGGTGTTCAAGCACCTGGTGAAGCAGAAGCTTATGCTGCATTTTTACAAAAAAAAGGATTAGTTCAAGGAGTGGTGAGAAAACAAAATCACAAACGATAAAATACAAGACAAATAGAAAATTAATTAACAAAATTAGTATTACATTCTAAAAAGTTGTAAAAGTAAACAGAACTGATTTTAGTGTTAAATTTTATTTTTCGTTCAAAAATAAATCCAACTACATGGTTCGTTTAGATTTAGAGTATGGTTTGCTTAGTATCCTGGTAAAATAAATGCCCATTCTTTAATTTTTTTTGATTTTAAAATGTTTATTGTTTTTATCTTTCTTGTAATTGTGATTGAAATTTTACAGTACTATTTTTGATTTTGCAAATTTTTAAAATAGATAAGTCAAGATTCAGATTGTTTTGCTTACGGAGCTACTATTGTTCTTCGGAATTTTTCTATTTGTTCAGGTGGTAATTCAACAGCATCTGTAGATGTTTATGACATGGAAAGAATTTGCCAGCACATAGGTAAAATTACATGCTATGATTTCCTAAAGAGTTGAAAAGTTATAAATGCATGTTCGTTAATTGCTATTTCTTTCTCTGCCTTTTGGCTCACAAATTTTCCATTCATTACTAACCTTTTTATTTGCTATTACATTTATCCTTTAACCCGGAGAACCGAAAAATAAGATCATGATTTAAACAAATTTTTTAAGACATTTTTATTTTTTCAAACCTAGATTTCGGTCAAAATAAAATTATTGTAATGGCACTAATATGTGGATGCGATTATTTTGAAGGAGTTTCGGGAGTGGGCAAAGATGCGGTGTTAAAATTTTTTAGAGAACATAAGAATGATGATATTTTGGATAGGTAAATATCTAAAATTTGAAAATTGTCTTGAAAAAAATATGTAGGTACATAAATATAAGATGAGATTTTGCAAACAATTTCAGGGTAAGATCTTGGAAATCAAACAACAATCACTACACAAGTTTGGAAATTAAAGTTGATGACAAAAATATATGTACGAACTGTGGTCATTTAGGAAAAACAATAACTCATACCAAGAATGGCTGCCACTTATGTCGGACGGCTAAGAATTGTGATGAACGATTGTGGAAGTAAAAATCATTATAAAATAAGTAAATGTTTTCATCTTATTGAAGTTTTTATTGATTCTAGGGAACAGAGGCTTTCTATTAAAGCTGAATTATTATTGCGAAGAAAAGCTTTAGATCAAGACACTCAATTTCCACCCGAAGAAATAATATCAGAATTTTTGAACGAACCAAAGGAAAAACCCACCATGAATTTAAATTGGTCCCGTCCAAATTTAGTTAAATTCATAAAAGCAATAAGTAATCTCATACAATGGACTGAAATATATTCTTTTCAAAAATTTTTCCCTCTTTTAACAAGATGGTTAGTTCGATTTCCAGATAAAGTTGATCAAACTAGTGTGTGCATTGTTCCAGAAAAAATTATTAAAAAACGTACAGTGAAAGGTTTGTTAGTTTTTTTTTAATTTTAAATATTTAAGGTGTAATTTGTTTTTTTTTTAAGGTGTTGCTTCATTTGAAATTCTCTGGAAGAATGAAAAAAATTGTTTTAGCAGTCTAATTCCAGACGAGCAAATCCTAAGTTTTTTGGCTGAAGAGCCTAAAGATGGTTTAGGTTCTTTGTGGACTACCGTGGAGCCCCAAAATCTTATCGAAGCAGCTTATCCTAAACTTGTAGAAGAATTTTTGATTTCTAAAGAAAAACCAAAAAAATCTAAAAGTACAAAACGGAAGAAAAATATGGAAAATAATTCTTTCCATGACATGAGTAGATTGATCGAAGCGACTGATGCAATTGCAAGAAAAACAAAAAGAAAAAAAAAGTCTAAATTGATTGAAGCTGCAGCAAATGTACAACCAATTGAAAAATTTTGTATCAAAGTAAAACAAAATTCATGTTCAACTCCAAAATCCTCAAAAATTGATGTTAATTGGTTAGCATTAGAAAATGAATCAGAAAGCACCGATTTAAATTTATCAGAAATCGTCAATGGAATAATCAACTCTAAACCGGAAAATCTATTATGTATGCATGATGGGAAAAAACTTTGTTATGAAAAAGTTAACATTAAAAACTATGAAAATCTTAATGAATCCAAGGATGATTTAGAAATATTAAAACTAAAGAGAATACTATCATCCAAACAGTGTTTGGATAATCAGAATGAATCAATAGATGATTTGGCATTATTAAAATTAAAAGGAAAAAATTATTCAAACGAAAAATTTTCTTTTAATTTTAACAATAGTAAGTCACCATCAGCCAAAAAAATGGTCTGTAAGAAAATATTATATTTAAGTCCAGAGCATTCTTTTGAGACTTTTAATGATGCAAACGAAAACTTCAATGATGAATTTAATGAAAATTCAAAAAATTATGCAGATAACTCATCAATGGAAGATAATTTAAATAATCTACCAAAAATCAAAAATCATATTGATAGATTTTTAGAACAACAAAATACTAAAAATTTTGATATCACCAATAATCGAAGTTATTTTTTTGAAACAAGTATAGCATGTGATGAATTCGAAAAGTCTTTTTCATTGAAAAAAATTGACAAAAGTACTGATGAAGATAATGATTGCAATTAAATTTCCGAACATAGGTACTTAGATTAGGTAGATGGAAAATAGTTTATTTATATATAGGAATTTTATCAGAATAATTTTTAAATGCAATTAATGTTAATGTAATAATTGTGTAAAAAAAAAAATAAAATATGCTCAAATAAATATAAAAAAATTTTCAAAATTTTGGAATTTTATTGGTAGACCTAAATTGTGTCCAATCGATGTCATGGATTTGAATTAAATGCCCTAACTTCGATGCTGCTTGATTTCTAAAGTAGACTTTGCGAAGCTTTGCAAAGTACTCTTGTACTTAATCAGCTGTTTTTTATTTTGTTTTTATTATTATACTATTTATTTTTTTTTTTTTTATCAATAATTTCTTCAATATATAACACAAGTATAGATACAAACAAGCTGGAGGATTATTTCTTCTAATTCTTCTGCTCGTAATTAAACAAAAATTAATTTTACAATTTTTCTAAAACTTAATTCTAAAACAGTAAAAAAAAAATCTATATTTATTATTTTTTTTTATTTCAAGCCGGCTGGTTTAAATTTCTATTTAAAAGAATCTCGGGCATCTCGAGAAAAAAATAAAATATAATTCTTATTTAAATCAATTACCATAAAAAGAATAAAATCAAAAATGTTTTCCAATTATTTCTTAATAAGAAGATATTGTTGTTCAAAGAAACCTTATTTTAGCTCAAACGATATTCGTAGAATATTTTTAGATTTTTTTATTGATAGACATCAACATAAATTTGTTAGAAGTTCACCAGTTGTTCCATTTAATGATAAAACAGTTGCATTCACAAATGCTGGAATGAATCAGGTAAACATTTTTTTTTAATAAGAAGAAGAAGGATGGTCCAGTGTGGTTATTAGATAGTCTGCTTTCAAAAAATTTCAATTCCTGGCTACCTCCATAATCTAAAAATTACTGAATTTGTTTCATTATAGGTTGGTAGTAGGTATATTAAGTGTGATCAATTAAATTATTTTTTTTAATAAAGTAATCCACTTGCCTCAATTCAGTTCAGTACAACTACTTCGAAAAACACTTCTTTGGTATACTTTTAAAGTCATGTTTTCTTCTTACTATCAAGTATCAATTGTTTCCATCTTAAGTGATCTAACAGAGCAAATTTAAAATTATCGAAAACTTTCTAACCAGATAGCAGAGTTATACGATTTTTTTCACCTAATTATATTTTTCTTTTATAGTTTAAATCAATTTTTTTGAATAAAACTGTTCCACAATACCAACGTGCCACTAATTCTCAAAAATGTATAAGAGTTGGAGGCAAACATAATGATTTATCAATAGTTGGACAAGATGGTTATCATCATACATTTTTCGAAATGCTTGGAAATTGGTCATTTGGAGATTATTTTAAAGTTTAGAACAAAATTTACTAATTTTCTTCACAGTATTTTTTTTAATACATATAGGTACCTATACATTTTTTTTTAGGAAAAAGCATGTGCAATGGCTTTAGAAGTCCTCAGAGGTCCTTATATGATAGATACGTCCAGATTATATTTCACGTATTTTGCTGGAGATGAAAAATTGAATATACCAGCTGATTTAGAATGCTATGAAATTTGGAGAAAATTAGGGTAAATTTTCTATTAGGTTTAAAATCATAATGACTATTCGGGAATTTGTTTTCTTTATTTATAACCATATTTGTAATATTATATTATTGACTTTTCGTCATCTATGTAAATAGAAAATAAAAAATTATATTGAAGAATTTCAGATAATAGAATATTGCCATTTGGTTTAAAAGATAATTTTTGGGAAATGGGTCAGGTGGGCCCTTGTGGACCCTGCACCGAAATTCACATCGATCATATTGGCAGTCAGAATCGTTCGAATCTAGTTAATGCTAATAGATCAGATTTAACAGAATTATGGAACATTGTTTTCATTGAATATAATAGGTTTGTTTCAAGAAAACATTCATAAATTCTTGTTACCGTCATTTAACAAAAATAATTATTTTTTAGGAATGATGATGGTACTATTCAACATTTACCACAGCAACACATAGACACTGGAATGGGGTTTGAACGTCTAGTGGCCATTCTGCAAAGTAAAACCTCAAATTATGACACCGATTTATTTTATCCGATTATTGAAAAAATACAAAAAGTAATTTATTGTGTTTTACTAACTTTAAAAGAAGGGTAAAATTAATAACCACTGTCCATTTGACATGATTCTTCTGGCATAATTGGACAAACTTGAATCTAGCATGATATAAATCGTAGTGGTTATTGATTGTGTAAACTGTGTAATCATAATTTGTAAATTAAAATTATGCGTCACGTAATAAATATTTTAAATTGTTTTGTTTTTAATTTTAGGTAACAAATGCCTCGCAATACAAAGGGTTTTTTAGTGATAATACAAATAAATATCATTTGGACACTGCATATAGAATTTTAGCTGACCATTCAAGGATGATAACGGCTTGTTTATCAGATGGAATGCTACCGGAACAAAAGTAAACGTTTATTTTTACAACTTTTCGTAAGCCTAAAGTTAAAATATCTACAATTTCTCTTTATTTTGTAGTCAAAAACTTCGTCGTGTGCTTCGAACTGCATTACTAATATCAGAAAATTCGTTCAACCACGAAAATCTACTTCAACAAATATTACCTCAAGTTGTACAAATATTAGGTCCAACGTATCCTGAAATGAGTAACAAATTAAATACAACATTAGAGATAGTCAATCATGAACAAGAAATTTTCAAAGCCTTGCGCCTAAACTCTAGTAAAGAAATTCAAGAAATTTTAGGCAAACATAAAAATCTAGAAGATATTGATGTTATGGAGTTACCTGGTTTTGTTCCAGCCTATAAGGATTTACTTATGAACAAAAAAACTTTTACAAATAACAAAATTCCAGGAAATCAGTTATTTAAGCTCTACGATACCTATGGTTTGAACGATGATGCTATAAGACTTTTAGGATCATTAGAAAATTTAGATATAGATACAGAAAGCTTAGCAGTAGAAAAATTAAAAAATAAACAAAAATCAAAGAATCATTTTAACGTCGACAACCACAAGACAAAGATAAATGAATTATTATTTAAATGTACATTGAATATGCAAAATACCAAAACCGAATACAAGTACGATTATAAATTTAATGCAATAGAGAAGGAATATGAAGTGCCTGTTATGGAATGTAAAATTTTAAAAATAATTTCTAATAACGCCGAATATGAAAAATTCTCAATTCTGCAAGATCCTAATGAAAGCTTATTGTGTTTGATTACGGATAAAAGTAATTTTTATGTTGAATCAGGAGGACAAGAAAGTGATATTGGTATAATTAGATTCAAAGGAGCTGATTATTATGTCGACAATGTACAAGAAATAAATAACAATGTAATTCATTTCGGAAAATTCAGAGATTTAAAAAATAATTTTGAGATTCAAGTTGGAGATAATGTAGAAATGATAGTTGATAGTAAATTTAGAACACATAATGTCTTCCATCACACAGGTAATTAAACTTGTATTTATAATTAGTTATTTAATTTTTCAAACTAATAAATAAACAAGCATTCGATGACATCTACATTCATTCTTACTTTTATAAAAAAGAAAACAAATATTTTAAATTTAAAAACTTATATCTAATTTTAGCTACTCATTTATTAAATGCAGCTGTTCGAAAGTTATTCAATAGAGCCACATATCAAATGTCCAGTTTAGTAAATCATAGGGAATTGAGATTAGATCTAGGTATAATAGGTGAAAAATTAACAACTTACCACATTAATAAAATTGAACATCTTATAAAGTAATTCAGGAACAATTTTGGTTTTTTTTGTAATTGAAATATTCAGTAATAGTTATTTTATAATTTTATCGGTTTCAGAGAAGTAATAAATGCACAAATTCCAACTAATGTTAGCATTGTAGATGCAACCGATATAATCAATAAAAATGATATAGTTTTGGTTCCAGGAGAAATTTATCCTGAAACAAATCTGCGATTAATAACTATACAAGATGACAATATAGGATTTGTGTCCAAGGAATTATGTTGTGGAACACATGTACAAAACACTAAGCATTTAAAAAACTTTTGCATCACAAACCTCAAACAGATAAATAGGGCACATTTCAGATTTACAGCTGTTGCAGGAACATTAGCTGAACAGGTAAAATTAAGAAAACTTTATTTTTATAAAGTAATAAGGGCTTCTAATTTTTTTTTTTTTAGATTTAGATTTAAGTTATAGTTTTTCCATAAATACATAATTGAAATTTTAGTCGAAGTTTAAAGAAATATTGATGATTCCAGAACATTTTTCCTTTTAGATTTGAATCAAACTTTGAGAAGTAAAATTTACTTAGTTTTTTTTTTTATATTAAATTTTCAGTTTCAATATTTAATTTTATAACCTTCAGTTGTTAGATCAGAATCCCTCGTAAGTTCTGATTAAGGCTTTTGTATTCACAGTTTTGCTTAGAATTAGATTTAAAGCTCACACAGAATGTTGGTAAGATAAGAATTGTTTTGTTGCACTCTTTTAAAGCATTGAACTTTTTTATAAATTTAATAACCTATTAATAATTTCAGTGTTTAGAATTGGCTAATATATATTTAAGCCGTATTAATAAATTAGAATCAGCACTGAGAATTGATTCTGACAAACATATATTGATGGATGATGAGCTGCAAAAAATAAAGAATAAATTGTTGCATTCAGAACTAAACTTACCATTCGCATTTAAAGTTGAAATACTTGAAAGGATTAATGGCATTATGAAAAGATTGAAAGAAACCACAAGAACAACATTAAAGTGAAAACATTTGTTTATACCTATATGTTTATTTTTTTTAACAATAATATTTGTTTTTCTAGAGAATTTATTGGGATTGAAATGCAAAATGTTTTACAACAAAAAAATAATGAGCCTTTTATAATTCATTTTTTAGATAGCTCATTATTAGTTGAGTCAGTACCGTTACAAAAAGCAACAAAATTATGTACCAATCGTCCTATAATGGTTATTTCATTAAATGACAATATGATTAAGGCACGATGCTGCATCCCAACGGTAAGAGGCGTTTAAATAATAAGAAATATCGTTCAAGTCTAATCTACTATAATTTGAATGTTAAATTTATGTCGACAGTTATTTGATAAATCTATTTCAGCAGTTCAACATTTAAAAAAGAAAAGAAAATATGTTTAACAGTACCTCATAAATGAAGTGTTCCTCAATTTAAAATCCTTTCAAATCAGTTGATCTATTTGCAGATCCCAGTTCAAATCCTAGGTCACAATCGGGGTTAACATTTTTTTTGTCCCTTCAATCGAAGTATGTTCCTACATCAATTTTCATGGAAAGACACTTTCAGCCTCCAATTCGAATCTTTGGACGGCATCGGAGACTAATCGTTTTTCTACTATGTACGTACCCACTTACAAAATTTCATTAGAATCCATGTAAATGTAAATTATTTAGACCCTTGACCAGTTGAGAGAGACGAACGGACAAACTTAGGTCAAAAAAATTTATAATCCGTTTTTAATTTTAAATCGAAAACGGGCTAAGAACACTTTTTTTAAGTATTAATAAAAGTAATAAATAATCGTAACATATTAATTCTTTTTACGCATAATTTTCAGATAATGATTAATGATAAATTTACCGCCATAAATTGGTTAAATGAATTCGCATCTGTTTTTGATGGACAATGTTCTCCGCCCAAAGGCCAAAGCTCCAAAGAAGTTTGTAATATGAAAGCAAAAAAAATTATTTCTCATGTATTTGAGGATATGTTAGAATTGGCCATGCAAAAAGCAAATAATTTTGCATTGAAACAAATGTGATTTAACAATTATAATATGTTTAGTTATTTTAGTTTAGATTTTAAAATGTATGATTTTGTACTTGCCATAATAAAGAACATATGTTACAGCTGAATGAAATTGAATTATTATAAGTCAATAACCATTCTTTTTAATAAAGACATTTTGCCAGATTCACATAATCTTTCCAATGCAATATAAAATGAAAAAACATTGTAAGAATTTACATTTCAAATTATAAAGAAAGATCACCATTTTAAAATAAAAGATGACTATCATAATTAGTAAAAAACAATTCTGCTAAATTTTTCTCTTTCAAATAGTTCTGAAATTAATCTAAAAATACATTTTTGTTCAAAGTTAGGTAGATCTTTTATTACGGCAATGTCATTATTACTTAGAACAATTCATTAAAGAAATTATGTATTCTCTTTCAAATTTGCAAAATTGAAAAACAATAAGATTATAGAATAGTTTATAAACTGTCTTTAAGGAGACAGTGTCTCTAGATAATATTATGTTTAACAACAATTTTCTATGGAGTTTTAGATAAAGGTTTTTATTAAATTAATTGCCGCCTTCCACTGTCAAAGTCATGCCTTTTAAATTAATTAATTAACCTTTTTTAAAGTTTTTAATATAGAATTGATGGTTACTTTTAGCAAAAAGCATGTATATAAAGAGGAATCAGTCCCATACAAAAAAAAGAATTAAAATAGTGAAACAAAAAATCCATATCACAACCCCATGAGCTTTTTTTTTTAATTTTTTGAGAATTCCACTCTCACAAAAGCTTTGAAAACTTCAAAAATAATAACAGTTCTATACAATTTTTAAAGTTTTAAAAGCTTTTGTGAGAGTGGAATTCTCAAAAAATTCAAAAAAAAAGCTCATGGGGTTGTGATATGGATTTTTTGTTTCACTATTTTAATTCTTTTTTTTGTATGGGACTGATTCCTCTTTATATACATGCTTTTTGGTTTTAGCTATTAATTGCTCTATAATTGTAATTCTGTGGTTCTATCAATTTTGAAACTTCTAAGGATATCATATAACCAAAAAGCATGTATATAAAGAGGAATCAGTCCCATACAAAAAAAAGAATTAAAATAGTGAAACAAAAAATCCATATCACAACCCCATGAGCTTTTTTTTTTTAATTTTTTGAGAATTCCACTCTCACAAAAGCTTTTAAAACTTCAAAAATAATAACAGTTCTATACAATTTTTAAAGTTTTAAAAGCTTTTGTGAGAGTGGAATTCTCAAAAAATTCAAAAAAAAAAGCTCATGGGGTTGTGATATGGATTTTTTGTTTCACTGTTTTAATTCTTTTTTTTGTATGGGACTGATTCCTCTTTATATACATGCTTTTTGATATAACCATATAATCTTAGATATTGCATACACAAATGGAGATAAAAAATAACTTTTTTATTTTAAATAAAAATACTAAATAATTTTTTTTTCTTATATTTATTTTTCCTTAAAATTACAGCCTTTTTTTATGTTTTTTTTTAACTTTTTTTTTTTTTTTTTGCTTTACATTCAACTTTATTCATTTTTTCAATGCATTTTTCTTTTAATTCTTTTCACCTTAGATTTTAATTTTATATTTATTATTTATTATATAATATATTTTATTAAATTATTATTTTCTTTTAAATAATTTACATCATGGCCCTCTTGTATATATGTAATGTATGTATATTTTATATTTAATTTTCTCTAAAATAAATTTTTTTTTTTTTTTTTTTTTTGTTCTCTTAATTATCTAAAAAGATTCTGTTTTTTCTTTAATATATTTTCAATATTATTTTATGTTATTTTATTAGTTATTTTTTTGTTTTGTTTTATATAATGTATTGTATATATATATAATTTATTAAATTTATAATTGTATTACATATAATATATATATATATTTTTTTTTTTTTTTACATTTTTTGTAACGCTTTTTTTTCATTTTTTGTTGTATATGTATAATGTTTTTTTTTTATTTCTTTTTTAAGTATAATACTTTTATAATTTAAATAAATTATTATGTATTTTTTATTTTTTATTATTTTTTTTTCAAATATTTTATTTATTACATTTTTTTAGTATAATAATATTACTTAAATTTATAAGTTTTTCTTTTTCATTTTTTGTAAGTTGTTATATTTAACTATAATAAATCTATATATATATAATATTTTTATTCATTCACTGTCGTCTAAATTTTTCTTTTTTTGGATTAAAAATAAATAATCTTATATAAAAACATATAATTCAACATAATTTTAATAACTCAACATAATAATTTTAATAAAAAAAAAAAAAAAAAATCAATAAACAAATTATTTAATAATTTATTTATAACAAACAATTAACAATAATTGTTATTAAACATTAATTACACTAACTGCAGTATTGTGTTCGAAGGTTAAAAAAAAATAAAACAAAAATGCTCCCATTAATCAAAAAGCACTGAACTAGGAGAGACCCAAAAGACAGTTCAATAAACTAAGTTAAATGAAATTATACAACTGAAACCAATATTTGGATTTATGTATTTTAATTTTTGTATTATAAATCAAACTAGTAGTTGTCCCCTCAAACCTTGTTTTGCCTTCAAAATATTTTTTTTTCGGTTAGAATCTTCTATAGGAATAACGTTTGTGCATTTGTTAATATTAATTGAGAACAGATAAGTTAAATACATGGACGTCTGCCTTGTTGTAAATAATCCTGTTGATTTTCCGACACGGGAACATCCAATGTTTAATTGATCGCGATACATGGTATTAGTGGCACAGTGTCATTTGTTGAAAATTGTTCAAAGTTCTTTCTAAACCATCTCAGTAAAACAGAAACCAATAATTTTTAGACAGTGTAATAACTGTAACAATTTCGAAGTCTAATAAGTAAGACACAAACGGACATTCATTTTTATACAGATAGGTAGATAGAAGATTGAGAATATTATTCATAATTTAGCAAGGAATTTGACTGGGAGACCATGTCAATCATTCATCTAGAAAAGTATTTCGACACTAATATTATTTTAATTCAATAGAAAATTAAATTAATTTAAAAATAAGAATTTTTTTAAGAGCATTTTCTAATGGAAGTATCAGGTAGTTGTAAACATCGTATAAAGTTTCGTAAAATCGATAAAAAAAAATTCTGTTTCCGAAATTTCGGTAATTATACATGTCTACCTAATGAATTTGTAGGTTAAAAAATTCGTTTTTTTTTCATTGATTTTGAAAAAGGAATACCTAATGTATTTATTAATTTAATTTTTTTGATTTTAGAGAAAATTCCGATTTTAATAATAAACAAATTTAAATACGGAAAAACGTTAACTTGAATTTTCAATTAAATAATATTTACATTATATAGATTGTTTTTTCAATACTCTTAGGTTATTCAAAAATAAAATTTTCCTTATAATTTACTTACTCATTCAAATGTAATAAAATTTAAAAAATCAAACTCAAGTCAACTGAATATAGTGTTGGGAAATATTTTCAAAAATGTGATTCTCCATCAAATCAAAATCAATAAACAGATTCTTGTGTAAATTTTCGCCTACCGATTAAGCTTTACAAAAAATTTAGAACCTTAAAAAAAAAACCATAAATCTGTAGTCATTAATGACTAGTTTCAAATAAACAAAAATCTTAAATTTTTTAAAGTTCGAAATGATATCGATGAAATTCTGTCAGTAACACTTTTGTTGTATAAGTCACTTGTAGTTCATTTCTTAACTTATATCTTATATCAATTACCATCAATAATATTATTTTGATTTATTTTTAATTATTTATTGAAATCAATTTTCACTAAATTTAAGATGATAAATATATAGTCTTAAAATTTGTTTTTTAATTCGAAGAATTTTAATGTCGTTAACAACAAAAAATTTAATTCAAGTGAATATACATTATTATATTAAAACTGAATTTAAAATTTAGTACTATTAAAAAAAAATTCATATAAAAATTAATATAATAAATTAACATTAAATAAAAAAAAATTCTTTGTTTAGTGAAAATTGATCTGAACACGACTATCCAAAGTATATTTTACTTTTGATTTTTAATTATATTGTTTTATAATGCTTAAATACTAAAAAATACCATGTATTTTTTTTTATTTACGTCAATTTTTAAGCTAAAAAATATTTTGTTTTTTTTTGTATTAAGTTAAAAAGATTTTTATAATAGAATTAGGAAGATTTTCTTGTTTTTTTTTTTTTATTTTTTTTTTATTTTTCTACACATTTGAAGTAATTATTTTAGTCTTTTTATTTTTTATTTTTTTAATTTATTTAAATTAAAAATAAAAAATTTTTGTTAAAGAGAGAATTTTAAAAATTTCTTAATGGGAAAAAACGTAGAATTTGGTTTTTGTTTTTTTTTTTTTTAATTAATTGAATAATCAATTTCTTATATAAATTTTTTTATTATTATTGAAGGATCAGAAACTATTTTAATTTCTTTTATTATCTGAAAGTGAAAATTAATAACTATATTTTGGATGATTTATTAATTAATAAATTCAAAATAGTTTTTTTTTTGTTTTTAATTGATTTTTATTTATTTTTATTTTAATAATATTGCTAATGTTTTTTATTTTTGTTTCAAAATTTTGTTTTAAGTTAAATATTTTCAAGGGGTTATTATTTTTTTTTTTTTTAAGTGTAGTTTTTAAAAATATTTGTTTCTTTTTTTTATTTTTGCTAATAATAAATTAATGTTTTTTAATTATTTAAAATACATAAAAATTGCATTTATTTATTTTTTTTTTTTTTTGAAATTAAATTTTTGAGCAATTTCAAAACAAGCAAAACAAAGCAGTATAAAAAAGCAGTATAAAAGTAAAAAAAAGTTTAAAATTTCGCTCATCTTAACAATTTAGGTATTATGAATTTGAAAATAAATAAAATAAAAAACAAAAATCGAAAATCAATGTTGTTACTGAGACATAATAGAATATTTGAGTACTGGCTAAATAAAATTCTGCTTTTTATTTGAAATAAATAATCGGATAGTGATCCGAACAAATCGATTAGAGTTTTTCTTTGAAGAATAAAAAAAATTATTTATTCAACTTTCAGAAAAAGTTTTCAAAATTGAAATTATGTATTTAAATAAAATATATTTATATCGAATTAATTTTTATTTTTTTAATTTAAATTTTATGCACCAATTTGAATTGTTCTTAATTTTTTTTTTTTGGAATTGGATAAAATTTTTCACTTAATATCTAGTTCTGCTGGTTAAATATATGATATAAATATTTTATTTTATTGAAAATAAAAACCTCATTAAAGCGTGTAGTATATTATATTAATAAGCTTTAAAGGTTTAAATTATTTTTTTTTATTAAAATTTATTGTAGGTTCCGACAAACTTTAAAATTTAAACAATTAGAAATAAAAGAAAAAATTGTTGCAAAATAAAACAAAACATGAGTGCTGTCTACTTAAAAAAAAAATGTATATGTAAAAAAGGTCACTTTTAATTGAAATTACTCAGATAAAAACATACTAATATTTTTTTTTTTTTTTAGATAATGCACCAAATTGCTATATTTCTGAAAGTGAATTAAATTTTACTTAATATCTATAGTTCGCTAAGTGCTACTGTTTTTAAAAACATTGAAAATAAAAACTTTATCAGCGAAATATAGGATTTAAATTTATCTATTATATTTTATGAAAATTTTTGTTGTAGGTTCCGAAGAAATTCAAAGAATAAATTAAAAAAAAAAAAAAAAGAACAAATTGTTGCGAAATAAAACAATAAATGATCGAATGCTGTGCTAAAAAAATTAATTATATATAAAAAAAATTGCGTTCCAAGTTTTTAGTTTAGTTAGGTATATGAAGGTTTTTTTCAGTCGCTTCCGTCCATTCTGACCTCATTTTTTTTGTTTTTAATGTAAAATGTATAACTTCTATATCTTGTTTCTTTAGAAGAAGTTCAAAATATAAGTCTTAAGAATAGATATGAACTGGATGAAATTAAAAAATGTGTCGAGGTTTAAATATTGATAAATAAATAATTTAAATACATCCAGGCATTTTCAATTAAAATAGTGAAATCAGTTAAATGAATATTTAAAGCGTTATTATTTTTTTTTTTGTATTATATTTTAAAAATAAACATACAATTCGGTGCGTGTTTTTTTTATAAGCTCATCATAAACTATATTTTATGCTAACATAAATAACTACATATTTAATTTAGTTCAACTATAATTTGGAGTGTTGTAATAACTTCTTTGAATTCTTCAAATTTTGAATAAAATATTGAATAGATTCTTGAAAAATTTATTTTGATCATGTAGAAAGAAAAGCCTATGTTAAAGCATTGAGTAATGATATTTATAAGAGGGACAGAATTCATACAAGTACATTTTTTTTCTAAATAACTAAAAAATTATGACAATATTTTGAATGAGTAAAATTTTTTAACTCAAACTTGTTTATTCTTAATTTTATTATTGTGTTAAGAATAAACAGATTTGAGTATGAAATTTTTACATTGAAAATATTGTCATTATTTTTGAGTTGTTTGAAAAAAAAATTCTGAAATTTACTTGTATGAATTCTGACCCTCTAATATTTATAAGAGGAGTTATACAAGTAAATTTCAGAACTTTTTTTTCAAATAACTCAAAAATGATGACAATATTATCAATGTATTGATTAAAAATGTTACACTCAAATGTGTTTATTTTTAGTACATAAATAAAAATAATAAAATTAAGGATAAACACATTTGAGTTCAAAAAATTTTACTCAATACATTGAAAATATTGTCATAATTTTTGAGTTGTTTAGAAAAAAAAATTTACTTGTAAGAATTCTGTTCCTCTTATAAATATTATTACTCAATGGTTAAAGGTACCAAACTTATCACTTATTCGATTGCAAAACAGAAGCGTTTTTTTATCTGCAAATTTTGTAAGGCTTATTTATTACTTATTAATTACTTTTACACCTCCAACAGGATAAACAAAAATAAAAACGTTCACGAAAAAACAACATTTTGGTATTTTTAATCATTTCACATGATATTTATAATATTATTTCTCGATTAGATTAATAATTTCATCTGTCACTGAACTCCTCCCAATTATAGTTGACTAAGATTATGGTTATTTTTTTTCGTCCAGTTTCAGTTTGTTATACCTATAATTTTAATGATAACCCTTTAAAATTTGAAACAAATTAGCATTGGTTTTTTGTGGGAATAAAATATTATGTATAAATGGAAGTAAGTTGTTTCACTTAGATCAGATCTAAACCTAAGACTAATAAAAAAAAGAAAATTTTTTTTAAATAGTTTACAATTATTTTTTTTTTGTTTTTCTTTGAAAAAAATTACACAATTTTTCCAGATGGTAAAATTTTAAATATTTATAATTAATATTTTTTTAACTAGAGATTTATATAAATTTATATGTATCTAGGCCTCATATTTTTTTTTTTAATCAAGAATTTAAAACAAAACAAAAATATACAAAAAAATTGCTAAATTATATGTTTTTTTTTTTTTTAATTTTTTTGTCAAATCACAGAGATAAAGTTTTGTAATTTTTTTTTTTTAATTATTAATTTTTTCTTTTAATTCTTTTTTTAATTTTATTATTTTATAAATTTTAAATTTTTATTTTATTTATATTTTCAAAGAAAAAAATCTTTGATCTACAAGTATATAATATAATAATAATATTACAAAAAAAAATTCAAAATTTTTCTTATTTTTTTTTTTCTTCTACTGTATTTTTTATAACAAAATAACTTTTTTTTTTTTTTTGTATATTCATTGTAAAAAAAAAACTCAACAGGTTTTTCGATTCTCGTTCAATTTTTTTTTTTTGTTATTTTTTTTAATAATAAATATAACACTTTTTTTTTTTCTATATAACAGTTTACATAGAAATAAAAAAAAAAAAAAAAAAACAACGTGTGTTTTTTATTAAAATTACTCAACAATTTTTTTTTTTTTTTTTTCGGTTGAAACCTTTTAATATAAATAATTTTTATCTTTTTTTTTTTTTTTAAACTTTATTAATAATCATGAAAAATGTAGAATGTGGTGCTGGTAAAAAAAAAAAAAAAAAAAAAAAAATTAAAAAAGTGTTCGAGAATTTTATATAACAGTTTGTCAAAAAATAGAAAATAAAATTATAATTATTTTACTTAAATACTGAAAATGCCATTTATTTATATAATAAGCAAATAAGCACGAGAAATATTTAATATCAAAGTTGAAAAACATAATATAAAAATCAGAGACCGAATGAAATACTTAATTTTTTCAATTACTCTGAAAATAACTCTTAAAAAAAAAGTTTTATTTTTTACTCAAAAAAAGAACACTTAAAAAAAGAGTATTATTTTTTAATAATTTTCCAAATACTCTTTTTGTAAGTAGTTTTTTTTTTGAGTAAAAAATAAAACTCTTTTTTTAAGTACTCTTTTCCAAAGTAAAAAATTAAAATCTTTTTGTTAAATTTTATTTTTTAAATTTTGTCCAAAAAATAAGAAATTTTCTGCTTATTGATGAATTGAATATTTAAAAAAAAAAAAAAAAAAAATGATAATTTCAAAAAATTTTTAAAAATGATGCTCAACTAAAGAGTATTTGAAAAATATTAAAAAAATAAAACTTGAGTAATAAGTATTTCAAATTTTTAAGTATTTGTTTTTTTTTTTTTTTACTCTTTACTTTGAGTAGAAGTTTTATGAAAATAAAAATAAGTCTTACTTTCGATCCCTATTAAAAATAAAATAAATTATAACTTGTTGAATACAAATTGTGGTAAAAAAAAAATAAACACAAAATTATAACAGAAATATTATATAAATTTATTAATTTGAATTCAAATAATAATAATAATAATTTCAATGAATAGAATCAATTATTGGATTCTAATTAAATATTTAATTTATTTTGAGATTTAAAAAAATGGTGTGAGATTATGCAACTTTAGTCGACCGACCACCTGTCAGTTGTCGACATTATTATTTTAAAATAAAAAAAAAATTGGAACTTCATCTTTTAAAGTTACAATAATATCGTCACATTTTGTGTCAATTGTTCGGTCGACAAGAGTTTTACAATCCCACTAGCTGATTAAATTTTATTTTCAGCATATTAATGCATAACGAATTTTATTAATTAATTGTCAACACAAAATTAAATTAAAAGAAAAAAAAATTATAAAACATGTAACAAAATAATAACAATCTCGTGTTATGTGCACGCAAATTCAGTTATTGTCAATCTTTTCATTTTTTTTAAATTAACATAATTATAGATTTTGACTTTCATTCTTTTATTTCTTTTTTATATGTTGAATAAAATTATATTATTATATTTAATCTAATATTCTAGTTATTTTAATAAATAATTTTTAATAATCGCGCATAGAACGAAAAAAATTTGAATTACTAAAAATTTCGATTTTCACTAAAAAAAAATTTATTATTCTTAGTAATTGTTATAATTTATATAACAAAAAAAAATTAGAATTTTATTTCCATCTATAAAATGATCTAAAACCTTATTAAAATAAAAAAATTTCAAAAAAAAAAGAAAGTGAAAACGATTCTTAGTATTTCTCATGTGTTCTTCTAATCATCAAAAATTAAATTTTTTATTTTTCTTATATTTTAAATTATAACAAATAATGTTTTTTTTTTTTAAATATACTTAATATATTGCTTACAGAACCTACATGATGTTTTTAATAATAAAATTTATTTTAATAGTGGAGATTTTAGTTTTAAATATATATTTTTAAATTTTTATTAAATAAAAACATATTCGGTGGCATTTTTATTCAATTCATTAAAAAATTGTTTTTGTTTTATAGGCCTATTATAATCGTGAATTGATACGCATTAATTTTTAGCATCGATTGAAAAATACGAAATCACAAAAAAAAAATTAATCACCAAAGTAATGGTAATTGGATTAGAAACCAAACTTATAACATCAAAACGACATGACCAGCCGTTTATTTTATAATCGTTACGGAAATGAGTATCAATTCATGAAGACCTTTTTTTATACAAGATCAATCATATTTTTATTATTTTTAATTATTTTATTTGAAATACAAAAATAAAAATAACAAAAAAAAAACTCATTTAATTTTTGATAAAATAGGTTTAAACTTAAATCTCATTATTGTTGCCATTTTCATACCTTTTTCTATTTATTAAATTCTTATATTGTATGTATGTTTTATTAAGTTATGCTACAGATTCAATTATATTTTTAATTTTTATTTTATTTTTTATTGAGATGATTGGAAAATAGTTAATTTTATTATTGTTAAATTGATATTTTAAACAGTTATTTATATTATTATAATTATTATTATTATTTGTTTTTTAATTTCTCAATAAATTTAACAGTGTCTTTTAAAAAGTTAAAAAATTTATTTCATATTAATTTTTAATATATTGGAAATAAAAAAAATAGCACCACCAGCAATGGTTCATTTTTTGTTTTCTTAAATGAAATAAAAATTACAATTATATTATGTATATAATATTATGTAAATAAAATTTAATAAATTTTATAAATTTAATAAATAAGATGAAAAATTAAAAAAAAAAATCTTAAAAAATTGAAATTATATTCAGCACCGGAAAAATTATTTTTTATAAAAATTATAGGAAGCGACTACGACGTCGTTTACGTACGTGTGTATTCAAACGAACGCAAGTACAAAAATCGTTTTCTCATTTAACGTGAGACGAAGTTAATGTATCACGTTAAAATAATTTTTGTGATTTGTTAAAAAAAAAAAAAAATCTGTCTCACGTTAAATGAGAAAACTATTTTTGCCCATTCGAGCTTGCGAATACATGTAAATACTGAAAAACTTTATACAGCTTTTTTCTTCTTAATCATTTCTCAAATTGACTGAATTCAAAAATAAAATATATTCGTTTCACAATTATAAAAAAAAAATGTTTCAACTTCTTGTAAAGATTGAAAATATTTTATTATAAATTCGCCATTTTATAAACGTTGTATGATGAGAGTTAATATGATAATTAAATTTACAAAAAAAAAAAAAAAATGTTACGATTTTTCTTTATTACTAAAAGTATAAGATGCATACAATGTTTTTCGAATTTAAATAAAATATTAAGTTTTTAATGAATATTTTTAAAATTCAAATAATTTTTTCGGTGGATCAAATTTCTTGAAATATATTTTAAAAAAATATATACATATGTGTATAGGTATTTTAATAACTATGTTTAGCCAGAACAATGTTAAATTCAATTTCTATTAATATTTATGTAAAAATTTTGATTTTTGTTTCTAATTTACAAACCTAACTCCATCAATCTAATGCAATTGCTGGGTTTTTTTTTCTATTGTAAATATTGAACTTGATGTTAATTAAAAAAAAAAAGAAACATCGAATTTGTATTGAATCTTATTATGTACAATGTAAATGTACACAACATATCTGAAGTTATAATAATACATAAACATACTTCCATATTCTGTTCAAAATTTATCTTATTTTTTTTAGATAGGTAAATTTTTTTATGACTATTTTTTTTTTTTGACTAAATTATTTCTTTTTATTTTTAACTAAATTCATTTTTAATTTTATATTTTCCTTATGGAAAACTAAATCTATCAATCAAATGAAAAATTCAGTTTTTTATTTAAATGAAAAAACAACATGCTTAATAATAACAAAATTTTTGTTTTGAATTCTATTATATGTGCACGTTCAAATTGAATAGAGCTCGGGCCCCTCAAGTTGTACAATTAATCTTTCGACATTTTTGTAGAATTTTTCCCCTGTTTTCTAAAACAAAATAATTTCTTATGACTTTTTATTTGATTCAACAGTAAAGTGATAAAATAAATAAATAATGAAGATATAATATTTATTTTTTTTTTTTTAATTATTTATAAGTAATATTTTAAAAATAAATAACGAAATCAAGTTGAATAAAAATTATCAAAAATATTATAAATTAATAATTTCATTTGATTGATAAAATATTAGTGTTAAATTTTTCATTTAATATAAAATATATAATATTCAGGCTATAAACATAAAATTTTTTTAATAAAATATGAAGGATTAATTTTATTTTTGTTTATTTATTTTATTTATTATCATTTTTATTTTTTTTACTCATAAATTTTTATTTCTCATAAATTATAGTAATTGACTACAAACTAATATAAACTTTAGCTAAAAACATAGTTTTTTTGTTTATATATATTAAATTTGTTTTTACTATTGTTTGTTCTTCTTTTATTTTCATAAAATAAATATATATATATATTTTTTTTTTAATAATTTTTTTAAGAGGGCGGGCCATATATTTTCTATGTAAGTTATGTTTTTAATATATATATTCATATAAATATATATATGATAATAAATTATTTATATAATATATGTTTGTAATTGTCGTGTATTACCATATATTTATGTATATGCTTTTAGGTATTTAATTTTTATTTAAATTTATTTTTTTTTTTCACTTAAAAACTATAAAATTTCTTTTTATATATGTGTTATTTTATAAATCTAATATTTTATTAATTATTATTTTTTTTTTATATTTTGATTTTTGTTATATGCAATTTTATATTATTAATAAAAAATAAAAATATTGTGCTTAACATTTTGCTCAGTAAATAAAAATTAAAAAAAAAAACAAATTACAATATTTAAAGAAATTTTCGCATCATTAAAAAAAAGTATATTAAAAAAATATTCTCATTTTGGCTTCAAAATATTAAGAAAATATTTTTTTTATTAACAATTCCAAAAAGTAAGACGTATAGAGTATTTTTTAAAAGTTTTATAATTGTTTATTTATTTCAAAAATATAAGTTATTAAAAATAAAAATATACATTTATAGATTTTTTTTTGGTTATAATTCAAATTTTTATTTTTATTCGTTGCGTATTTGTATTTATTTTATTTATAAATGTTTTTTTTTATTTTTTTAATTTTGTATTGAATACAAATTCTGCAAAGATTTATTTATTTTTTCTTTTTGAATCGTCTAGGACTAATTCAGAACAAAATTTTATGGAAAATGTAATTTTAACAATTATCTCTATTAAGTTGAAAATATTTGGTTCAAATAGAAGTGATGAATAAGAAGAAAATTACGTTTTTAATTTTTTTATTTTACCCTATAATTTATTTAATATTCAAAGGAGTTGAAAATCGACAAAGAGAATCAAAAAAGTTTAGAAAAATGTGACTTAGTAGTTTATGAAAACTATTATACCTACAAATAATTTTGTCACTTTTATTATACATTATGTTCTATCAACGTATTTAACTACATTTTAGAAAATTTGAAGTTCAATCTGAACTTGAGCTGAGCGAATCTATATTTTGATTCTGAAGTTTGGTATTATATATTGGATTTAAGTGAACAGGCAGGAAAGTCAGACTTATAATCAAGTCAAAACTGTTTTTAAAAAATTTAAAAATATAAGTCATTTCAAATTTTCAATATAAGAAAATTTTCCATATTTCCGTTCTGATCTGTCCAGACATAATGTACTGTTATTTAAATTTTTTGTAATTCAAAGAAATATGATTATTTTATAGCTAATGGCTTAACAATGTTAATATTATATAAAATTATCTTAAAATAATTTTATTATTTTAATCTTATTACATTATATGTATTTATGTATATCAAATATTATGTATGTATATGAATTTGGGCGTATATTATTAAATTATGCATAAACCCGATTTAAAAAAAAAAGTTATTTCAGCACATTAAAATTAAATGTACACTCATATTATACATACCTCAAAATTAAATCGTAATACTAAAAATAATCAGTTATTAAAAATAATAGTTTGATGTCTTGGAGTGGAATGAATATAAAATAATTATTTATCTTCAGCGGCTAAACCGCTATTCTCTCCAATAAACATTGTTGAGATTGAAAACTATCCCAATATTCTCTGTTTGGATTGAAACAAAATATGAGATTTTTGATAAACCTTAAGAAAATAGTTCTTACTTTGTTACTTATCGAACAAATTATAAACAAATTTCTTAAATAATCGTATTTCCACAAACTTTTGCATTTCTATCAAATCTATATAACCATAATCGCTCCTTTATATATTATATACATATATGCGATAATAAAATTCGACAATGAATAATGTTATGATTTCATAGTGAGCGATATAATGTATTTTTAAATGTTACATATAGGTATGTATATATGTTTGTATGTACATAAAATTTATTACATAAATTTAATATTATTTATTTTTAAAATATTATTTTGACACAACCTTACAAATTCTGTTTAATGTTATATAATGAAATTTTAATCAATCGAAACTTGACTTAATGAAAGAAAACTGCCAGTCAATTAAAATCAATAATTCTCTTTCAATTTATTAAATAATATTTGAACAAATTAGTTAAAAATATAGGTTCAAAAATAATATTAAAATATTAATTTCTAAATGGATAAATATTATTTTTTTTTTAAATTTGTTTTGTGAGAAAATTTTCATAAACAATCACAATTTAATAACAAAAAATTATGAAATATCTAATTTAGTATTTAGCAAGAAAAAATGCAATGACATGACAAAATAAAAATTCTAACTAGGTTTTAGAACAATTTTTCGAAAGTTAAAATCAATGTACGATATTATATACATTCGCAAACATTTCTCTTACTCTTTTTGAACAGAGCTTGTTTACACTTCGTCTTTAATAATTATTAATTTTTAAATAAATTATATTAAAACTAAAAAAAATATATAAAAAAAAATAAAGAGAAAATATCTTCTAACAAAGTTTTAACAAATTTATTTATTTTTTTTTTAATGAAAAAAAATCTTTGTATTGTAACTGTTAACTATTAGCTATGAGAAATAAAGAAATTGACTTTATATAAAAATATAAATAAACTATTTAAATTGTTGCTTGATCAAATCGCAAATAAAACAGTCCATTTTGAGAGTTCTTAAGATTCAAGATTGTAATTCTAAAATATACCGATGACGTTTCTGGAAAATGAATTCCACATTATATATAACATTTCTCCCAAAAATGAAAAAATTATTTACATTCAATTTTATAAAACTAATTATTAATAAAGTACTTTCTATTGAAATTAAAATGATTCTTTATAGAATTTACTGAGTTACAATTTTAAATGAGCCATAGGGCCTTCACAATATTGTTGATATTTCTTTTAGTTTGATTTACTTTTCGACCTTAAAGTTCCATTTATGATCTATTGAACTCTTTAAAAGCTTTGTATAACAATAGTATTAAATACTAAAATAAGTCTATGTAAATTTTTAACTAATTTTTTACCTAAACTGTCAAAATATCACTTTAATTTTTATTGAAATTTTATTGATTAATTTTTTTATTTATTTACTTTATTAATGGAATTATTGCTTTTGATGTGGAAATATATATAATTTTATTTACATACTAACAATCTTGTACCATTTCAAAATGATCAATTTACATTACGTTAATCATTTGAGAAAGAGAAAGAAGTTCAGAAAAATTATTAATGTAAAAAAAATAGTTACAATTTAATTCTTCAGACTTTTCCTGAATGGTAAATTGTACCCTAGAAGACTAATATTTAAATCATAAACATTTATAATTGTAATTTGTGAAAAAATAAATGTTGTGCATAGCAATATTAATGTTAACTGCTTAAAAAATTCAGAGCACTTATTCTTATCTTTTCTCTACAACGATAGTAATTAAATGTTTTTGTTATAAAAATTAAATAACTTTTAAGTCAAATTAACAATGTAACAAATATAGCTTAAAATTATCAATCGATCAATCGATTTTAACTATTTTTAACCAGTCATAATATACCCTTAGATTGATTCATATAATATTTTATAATTTCAGATTTAATAAAAATTAAATATTGTATACGATCTAGCTACAAGTCTTCTCAACAAACGAAAAATACCATTAAAAAAAACAACACAAACACTTAGATCAAGTGGACAATTGAAAAATTCACACAAATTCCAGCCCGAGGTGGGAATCGAACCCACGACCGAACACACTGCAAGATAATGACAGTACCACTACACCATGATGGCCGACAATTTAATAAGTTCTTTATTTAATTTCTCTTTTTTAAGTAAAAATTTTTAAATTAATGTTTTATTGAATTCTTATTAAAAAAAAAGTTTTCCTTGTTGAAACGACTTGACTTGACGTATGTATTTAAACATGAGAACTACTTTTATTAAAATAGAATATAGTTTAATATCTATCTCTCAAAGTAGATGATTTTCTTTGAAGTTTCTCTAATATTAAAATAATATTTGTTTTGCTTCTAAGAACTTTTATAAATTTAAATTATAAAAATAATTTTATTATTGAATGTTTTTTAAATTCAAATTATTTAAGAAAATAATAAAACATTTAACTTTATGTAGATTATACAAGATTGCTTGCGAAATAAAGAATTAAATTATTGTGATATATCAAAGATAACAAGTTTTGTTTTTTGAAGCAAAGAGAAAAAACAAAGAAAATATTGTGATAATATGTTAAGTTTTGCTTTACAAAACACAAAATTATTTTTTTTTAATGAAACTTCAATTTTCATTGTAAACAAAGCATCAAAAAAAAAGTAGAAGAAATTTTTTCATGTTGAATAATATTATTCAAATTCTCGCAAAAGTTTTTATCTCTACAAAACTAATTTAGAATTTCAAACAAGTGATTCTTTTTGGATTCTTCAAATCGAAAATATCAGGAAAAAAAATTTTAAGCATTAAAATATAAACGTCTTTTTTAATTGTCTATTAACAGAATCAAAAATTTATAATTTACAATTATTCTTAAAAAAACTTTCGTTTTTTCCAGAGTATTTTATCTTTTATTTATTTTTAATTAGTTTTTATATCAATCAAATTGTTATAAAAACTTATATCTAAACACTAACTACTAAGGTTTTTGGCCTTCCGGAGTGATCAATACTGTTAGGATTTATGTATGTACTCCTTTCTTTTGAACCCTTATGTTTTTTTGTTAGATTTTATTTGTATTTTTTCCTCTCAATATTATCTCTGGAAAAGGAATATTTTTTATTGATTATATTGCTTGGGTGTCGTTTTCTTATACCTCTTAAAGTTTACATAAATAAATAATTTATTTTTTTTTAATTTATTAAATATATATTTTCAACAAATATTATCCTATTCTTAAAATATATGTATATATATATATATTTTTTTTTTCATCGATTCCTAAATATTTATTTTTAATATATATATAAATATCATTGTTATGTATACAATAATTTTTTGAATAATTTTTCCTTTTTATTTTTTTTTAGTATAATGTATATATAATAAGTAATAATTTATATATAATGTGTTTTATTTTTTTATTATAATTTTAATTTATTTTTTCTTTTCAACATAAAAGAATTTATTTAGTTTTCTTTTTAAAGAGTATCATTTCCTAAAAAAAGATCAATTTTTTTTGCATTCTTTCTTAATTGAAATTACTTGGTTTTATTTTATTTTTAAATTTATATTTGTGTTAATTATTATTATATTATTAAATATATGTTTATTATATATATATTTATATATATATTATATTCGTTTTATTTCTTCATCAATTTTTTTTTATCATCCTAAGACAAATTTAAAATCATTTATGTTTTTTTTATGTAATATCCTTGGTCTTTATCCAAAAAATGCGTTATGCCATTAGAATAAATTTTTTTGACAAGACCAATGTTTACAAATTCCTTATAATAACATTTTTTTTACTTTGCAAATAATCTGTTTTGTTTTTTTTTTTTATATATATTATATAAATAACAATAAATTTTCGACGATTTTGTTCCGGAAGAAAAACTTAACATGGATAAATACCTGAAAAAAGAATAATCAGTATTATAGTAACTGCTTTATAAATTTTTCTAAAAATAATATTCAAAAATTTTAAATTGAACGAAATAAAAAATAATAAAATTTATTTTACACTTTTCATTAAAGTATAATTCAGCAATATCCTGGAACAGTATTTTTAACTCAATGTCTTTTCTCTTTACTTTACAGAATTGGTTATTAATCAGAAATAAAACAGATTTTTTCACTTTTTTATGTATATGTCATAAAAAACACACGATTTGGTGTTACATACTTGTGTCGTATAAATTATTTTTAGAAAAATTTATCAAAATTATAATGTTATAAACGTTAAAAATAAAATCTTACTAAAAATTATTGATAAAATAATAATCCATTTTTTAATCTTCTAGTTTTTTATTCGCTTTTTAATTACCTTGATAATTTTGTGGCCAAATAGTAGGTACATTCTAAAAATATAATATATAATTATTTAATTTTCAATTTAATATAATTTCAATTTACCATTGGCACGCTGTAATATTGATAAAATGGCTGGTATGGCATTGAAGGTGGATACAAAGTTGGTACACCTGCAGCTGCTATAATAATTAATTATATATTTGTTTATTTATCAATTAACATTGTTAAATACCCGTTAAAAACTTAGAAGTTCACTTCATTTCTACGGGATATTTTTTTCTAAAAATATAATTCATTACCTGGGGGATAGACAGCAGTAAATTGATCAAGAGGCATATTGGTTATTGGAGCTGGCGGTGTAGGAGCATAATACACAGCACCTGTCGTTGCACAAATAGACTAAAAAATAGAAAAATTTCTTATTAAAAACTATTATTAAAAAGAAAAAAAAAAAATTTAAATTACTTGTTTCTTTATGGCTGGAGCAATATTCAACTTCCTATCCCGCAAGACAACGCATTCACCCTGTTTAAAATATTTATTTATTAATTTTTTTTCACATTAAAATATACTTAAAATAAATTCTGAACTTTTTTAACTTTGAACAAACTGTTGTATTAACAAGAAAATAATAAAAAAAAAATAAGTAAGAGGCCAAACAGATATATCCAAAATAATAACCACGATTTAAAAAAAATTAATTTAGCAATTTTAAATCTTAGACAAATATTTTCAGATAACTTCGTAGAAATTTCTAAAATTCTTAAGAGTTTTTTAAGCTTGTTAGCTTGACCTGAGTTCTATTCATTTTCAAACTTCAGTTAAAACTAAATTGGCAACAAAAGTAATACAAAAAATTCTTTATCTTTACATCATAAAAACCGATGTTTAATTTTGTTTTGTTTATATGGGTTTTTGGATTGAGCTTTAAATATTTTTTTAATCAAATTAAATCTTAATACTTTTTATAATTTTAATTATATTTATAATTTAAAAAATATCAGTTTTCTTAAATAAAAAATATAAAAATCTTTCCAACAAATTTTATTTATTTTCCTCATTTTTGAATGAAATAACCAAATTAATTATCTTTATTGGTTGAAGAAAAATTGAATCCCTATACAAAAAAAATGCAGATTTAAGCATTGCAATTTAAAATCTAACTTAACTCAGGCTTTAAATAATCTATTAAGTTATCTTAATATTTAAGTCTACGATTAATGTAAAAAGAACTATACTGCCGTGTAACAAAGTACTCTGAAAAAATGTGCTGAGGGTTTTTATTTATTTTTTTTTATAATTCACAAGAGATTGTTAGATTTAAAAATAATATTATGTATTATCTAGAAGGCGTTATCTATGATCTATTTAAAAAAATATAAAAAATGTAAACATTATATATTATATATATATATTAAATATATATTATTTCATTACGTATAATCTCATTTAGAAAATTGATAATAGTATTTAAAGTTATTTGGTGATAGAGTTTTAGCATTACATTTTGTGCTGAGTTATCAAAAAAGTGAAGTATTGAAAAATTTCGACTTTAAATTCTTAAAATTGAAAAAGGCGTTTATTTTAATTAAATAATATAATAATCAAAATAGTTTTAAACCAAAAAATATAAAAATAAAATCTAAACGAGATTATACTAAAAAAAAAAAAAAAAACAGGATAAACAAAATAAAACTTCAAAACATAGTGCAGTTGAATATGATTGATCAGTTACTATATTAAGTGTGACAAAAATGACAATACAAATACAATGACCTATTAACCCAATTATACAACAAGTTTTATTGCCTAATTCAACGAATTATTAAATTGAATATCTATGTCAATCTTCCCGAATAACTTTTAACATGAAATTTGATTCCAAAGTCAAACATGTGATCACGAAAAGAATATGTACCTCTTTGCGTATAATATAAAAAAAAATAGGCTTACGTTTAATTAACCAGTCTCTGAATGTTGGAAAAATAATTGCATTTATATTACTCATATTTTCTTATAATTTAAAAAAAATCAAGTCATATTGACGTGTTATCATATCAAGATTAAATATTTTTTAAAAAATATCAAAACGAAAAAATTTACATAAAATCGTATGTTAGAAGAACAATTATTTTTAGTACTGCGTTGGAATCGTTTACATAATATAATTTTTGGATGATTATAATTCACTTTTCAAACATAACTTTTTTATAGGGACGGCTATTTTATCATCCAACATTCTACTATGTAATGTATAATATATATATTTATACCTTTAATGTAGGAAATTAGGACATCGAACATAGTGTTTTTTTAGTAATATTTTAAAAATAGTATGTCAAATTGAAAAAATATAAATTGTAGCTGCAAAAGAATATTACATTAATTACTATACAAATCTATTTACAGTAATATAATAAAGGCACTAATATAGCTTACAATTTTTTTAGGCGTTGAAAGTGCGCAGAATATAATTGTCTAGAGATAACTGATTTGTCAAATGAATAAAAGTAATTACTAGTAATTTGTCTTATAAATAAAAATTAAGGATGATGTATCTTCATGAATAATTCAAAATTTGTAATTCCATATTTGTCTCCGTTGCCCTAAAAAGGCGTATCTGCATTTTTATTCTTATGATAATTTTAAAAATTATAGAAATATAAAATTCACAATCGCAAAATTAATGTCGATAGATTCGCCTTTGCCAGTAGAATCAGGTGTTGGGCCTAATTTCAGAAAATGGAAATTTTTTTTTTAAATGATGCTTAGTTGATCGCTAATGCGATTTTATTTTTGAAATTTGAAAAGAAAACGGTCTGTATGCTATCAAAGAAACTTATCGTCTAATATCAATATTTATAGTTTTGCTGTTCTTCTTTTTTTTCTTATTCTAAAAAAAGTATGTTCAAGATATTTCAACAGGTTTAACACTTTGACTCAGTTCAGCTTAAAGTTCCATATATAAACATACCAAAGGAATTAATTTAATATTTCAAATTGAAATTAAATGAACGTCACAACTTTACCTAATTGAAACAGAATGAAGCAAAATGTCGAGTATAGTAAAAAAAATTACACCGAACAACAAATGATTTTATATTGCAGTGAGATAAAAAAGTTTTGCAGCGACATCTTGTGGAATTATTGGACACCAAAAGAACAGTCTTTGTAAATATTATATGATCGAAAGCTCTTTAATTATTTGGTCTTATTAATTAAAAAAAAAAAAAATTTATTTAAAAAACAAATTACTAGATAGAAAGAAAAATTTTTTTTTTTGAACAAAAATATAAGATTTTTTTTTTTTTTTTTTAATAATTAAACATAACAATCAATCAGTAAAAAAAATTAAAATAAAAATATACATATATGTATATCAAAATACATATATACATAAATATAATATAAAACTCTAATTTTCTTTGTATAATAAGAAGTATATTATTGTTCTTGGTAACAAAAAAAAAAAAAAAAAAAAAACTCTTTAAACATAAAAAAAAAAAATAAATATATATTTTGAAAAATAAGAAAATTGCTTCGTTAAAATAGAAAAAAAACAGAACAAACAAAACAAGAAATTTCTTCCCTGAGTGATGCACATTTTTTAATTAATTTGCTTTTATTTTTGATTTTAGAATTAATTTACTTAATTCTCGCACACGCATTTTTTTTTTTTGAACATTAAGTTCTTACAATAATGTTTTTTTTTTTTTTTAACATGACAAAGTAGTGTATCAAGATTCCTAAATAAGAATAGAAATACACAGAATTAATGTTTAGATTTTCTCTAATGTATACATAATAACAAAAAAAAAAAAAAAAGGTATTTATAGATGAGTCAAGAAATAATTATGATAACAGCAATTAAATTGTTTATAATTTACATATCTTGACAATTTTTCTATGCAACTCTAGCAATATAAATATAATACAAAAAAAAAAAAAAATTCTTTAATGAAATATAAAAATTGCACTTAAGCTCTTCAAAAAATTGGCATCTCAAATACTTCAAATTTTTTATTTAAATGGCCAAACAAATGATATACACAATTCTTTGTAAATGATTGAAATAAGCAATTTGATAAGCATCCATTAAAAAATATTTTTGAAACAGAAGAAATAAAATTGTATTATTTTCATAAAGAAAATTTCTATAATTCTTCTTAACATACTTTTGTTTTTTTTTTTTTTTAAACTTAAATTCTTGATTTACAAATTGTCAAGAAACGCAATAATTAAAAACAATAAGATTGATGTTGATATTTTATATTTTTTTCTTCATTAAAGAAAATGTATACTATAAATTTTTATTTATTTTTTTAAATTTTTTTAAACTTAATTATAGTTTAAGGTATGAATTATTTTTCTTTTTTATTACTTACTTCGTTTTGTAATCTTTGAGCTTCTTGTTCAGTTTCAAAAGTAACAAAGCCATATCCTTTGCTTACACCAGCCCTATCTACAATAATTTTTGTGGATTTTACATTGCCATAGGCTGAAAAAACTCGGCATAATTCAGATTCTGTTGTATCACCACTAAAATAATATATAGAAAAAAAAAAAAAAACTAATAATAAAGTAGCCAGTTAAACATTTATTTCATTTAAACTATAATAAATTTTCCAAAGATTTTTGACTTTGATTCTTGTTCTTGAAAAAAGGTAGGTAACATTATATGTTTTTAGGAAAAAGGGAAACAATAAATTAGATATTTAGTAAAAATAATAATTTAATAGAAAATATCTAATAAATGATGTAGTTATTCAATATTACAACTTTTAAAGTCAAATCTTTAAACGAAAATTATGAGATGTCAATCCATTGAAATTGATATTATTCCGTTTATACATTTTTATTATTTTGCCTAATTTATAAGGAATTGTATACGATTGTTAAATACTATTACTATTACTTATTATTAATTCAAACAGGAGGTTTCGGATTACATATTCAAACCAAAAAAAATAACACTAATAAGTGAATTCAGCGGCAGTGAGGCTGACGCTTAATTTGTGTTTCTTTTGTGAAAAATTTATTTTACTATATTTAAATATAATATTTATATTGACATTTTCAAAGCATAAAAGATAAAAAAAACTATTCACGAATAAACTTACCTAATACCTCCAACAAAAATACGATTCGGAATTAAAGTTCCGTATTTCGGAGCTGATAGTGGTGCTTCAAGTTGTGGTGGTTGAGTAGGTAATGCAGATTGCAAACCATTTGTTATTCCATTAGGTATAGCCATCTTGTTCATTGTCTTATTTGATTTTTCGCCTTTTTAGAAAATTTCCAATAATAAAACGAAATCTACAATTTTTTTAATTTTTTTTTTTTTGAATATATCTCAAGGTGTGTGATTTTTTCACTTGAACAACACAATTTTTTTTTTTTTGTCTCCTTTAATTGTATCAATTATTTCCTTGCTGCAGTCTTTTTTAATAATATTTATTTATACTGCAAATATAAGGTAAATTTTTTTTTTTTTTGATATTTATTAAAAAAAAGAAAAACGAATTAATATATAAATTAAAGTTGGGAAGAAAACTTTAAAGAAAATTCAAACGAAAAATGAACAAAATTATTTTAATTCTAATTTTCGAATGATTTTTAAAATGACATGACATTAAAACAAAAGAAGTCTTATATATAAATTTTTTTTTTTATTATTATTTAAAAAAAAAAAATAATATGAAGCAAAGATTCGATACAGAAGAAGAAGCACAACCATTTAAATTAATCATCAGCTTAAAATTTGTCCATTTTCTGGAAAAAAAAAAAATAAATTTTATACACCACAATTTTTGTCTTACATAAATTTTTTAAAATGCAAATTATTTTTTGCTAAAATACAAAATGTGTCAAAAACGGTGTGTATATGACTACATAAATATTATTATTTCTCTCTGCTTTTTTTGCTTATAAGGACAACAAGTTATGATTTTAGTTATTTGACGGTTTGAAATTGCTTCAGATTGGGGTTTGTTTTAAAGGCAAGAAAATAGTAACAAAAACTTTTAAAAAACTTTACTTTTTATGTATTCAAAATATAGGGATGATATTTTCTTCAATATAGTTAACTTAACACCTCGAAATTGTATAAGTAGGTATGATTTCTTTTATTTTGTATGAATTATAATAAATTTTTTTTTAATCTAATACTAATAACTTTGAATAAAAGAATCATCATAATCTTTTAATTTAAGTGAAATTTGTAAAAGTCTTGTTTTTATAATTTTTTTTTCGAAATAACTTTAATTTTATAAAGAACGCTGTTAAACATTTTTTTTTTTTTTAATTAAAATTTAACATGACATCTTAATGTGGACAATAATAAAATTTTTTTTTAACCCTATATATAGTCAACCCATTTCATTTGATTATTATTACTATTTTTTTTTCCAATTCTAAATCCCATGATGTCATTATAAATATGCGCTAATTTAGTACCCACAGTTTTTTTTTTTTTTTATTTTTTTTTTTTTTATTATATTCTTTTTGTATGGTAGGTAAGTAAATTTTTATTAAAATAGTAAACATAATTATTCATAATAAATAAATAAAATAAACAAAAGTGTGATATTATATAGTAGGTATAATAAAATTTACGCTATACGCAGGGCTAACAAAATTATTAAAAAAAAAAAAAAAAAAATAAATATTCATGAAACAAAACAAAATAAAAAAAAAAAAAAAATTAAAATCAGCAAATAATTGAAACTTCAAAATATACAAAAAAAAAAAAAATTGTATTAAATAGATGTATGTATTTATATGGTAAAATTCGAAAATGAGAAAATATTACACAATTTAGTTACCGGAAAATAATTTTCCATCAAAATAATTATCGAATAAATATTTATGTATGTAAGTAAGTATACCTACTTCTTATAATTTTTTTTATATTATTTAAGTAGGTAGGTAAATATAGACTGCAATATATTGCTAAATTATAGTGAGTCAATATCAAAATAAAAAGTATGTATAGTAAGAATATACAATCTAATGTGTATGCAGTGTACAGTACATAGGTATTCTTTCTTCTTTTTTTGTTCGAAAAAGTATGTAGATACACACTTTGTTTTTTTTTTTTTTTTTTGTGAGGATAAATCCTTGAATCCCTAATAAAAAAAAATTATTATGTACATAATGCTTTGCTTTTAGGAAGCTTAATTCAATAAAAAATAACGTAATTTTCAAGGACATTTTTTTTTTTTTTTTGAAAATAAAAATTTGATTGCTTTATAATTTTATAATTTCATAATAATTTTTCTACAATCGTAAGATAATTTATACAATATGTATAGTACATAGTGTATAATATTATTAATGGAATTATAATATTAAAAAAAAAGTTAGGTTGACATTTTTCATTTCTTTAGTTTGATAAGAATTAACAAAATGATTAAAATTAAGTTATGTGTAAAAAAATAATTAATTGATATAGTTCACTAACTACCTTAAAATATAAAAAAGTGATAGAAATTTGTATGTAGTCTATCACAAGAAAGTCTTTTCAATTCGCTTTCATTGACTGGATAGGTACTTCTAGTTGGCAAAATTTATAATGTGTGCGAGAAACCATCAACCAGAATTTATTTCATTTTAGTGTTTTTGGAAAAAAATTAGAAAAAAATTTAACATTTAAAAGCGCACTAACTGTATATAATACTATAACAGTGCCTAATTTCGACTTTGGCGTAACTATAATAAGGTTCTGCAACATTGGACAAAAAAAAAAGTTATAAAAATTGCAAAATCGTGCAATGAGAATAATAAAATGTGGTATAAGTAATCAAAATGACTTAGTAACATAATTTATACTGAATGCAGTAAATTGAATGAGCATTGAACAGAAACCTGCATTCAAAACATTGATTTTCGTATTCAACCTGAAGAACAACAACCTACCACCATAAGTTAACAAGTTTGTGAATTATCTTGATAATTCAAGATATCATTCCGAAATGAAGGAAATTTCAGACCCAATCATCTAAACAAGGAAAAATTCACGAACTCATGGTAGTATAAAGATCTTGAAATCTACAATAAGATGCCTACAAAACTGAAACACTAAGTTTAAAATTAAGCAGCTAAAAAGTTAATAAAATCAAATAAATAAAAAATAATAATTCAATAGATAAGTCACATATAAATTAAACACTGTTAAATAGATAATAATATTATAAATAAGGTACCTAGTTAAGAAATTATTGTGATATCAAGAATAATAAATGAATTTGAATTTTAATAGTATTAAAATAACCTTTTTTATATTTAAGATTCTATCATTAGGAAATGTTGTAGAACATTACCTCGCAAATAAAGTATGCAATAGTTTTAAATTTTTTTCAATTTAACTTCATTGGCTCAAATAGGTAGATTCTTGGGAACATTATTTTCACATACATATTTTAAAAAACATTTTTATAGCATATACTATTGTTCCATTTTATTTCAATCTAGACTTAAAAAAAAATTTCCCTCTATGTATAGTACTCTTCCCTGTTCCGCTCCAAACTTTGATAGTTTTTATTTATATTCGAACCTACTTTACTTAACTTATCGATACAGAATTGAAACGAATAACGAACGATAGAACAAGAACGTTAAAATCTAACAAATTCCTTTTCATCGTACCTGGCCACGGGTTGATGAGGCTCAACCTGATTAAATGAAAAAGAATGAAAAGAGAAAGAACACTATTGAAAATACTTGTGTGACATCTACATATAATAGGTATGTACCTACCTGTATAAAAACATGCGCGTTTTCGAATGCAACATTGAGACACAATTTCAAAGAAGGTATAGGTCGTTTAAGAACTTTCGAAGTTTTAAAATTTTGAACAAACGAAAATTTTTACTTATATAGATTTTATATTCTCCTAATCTAATTTATACTGGATGTTTGAAGTTAGATTAAGATTAACTTTTTTTGTTGCTGTCCAACTTAAAATTCTGAATTTTTGTTGTTTATTCTTTGACACAATTTTCAATTTTTAGTCTGCACTAGAACTTTTGATCAGCTGCCTCTGAATCGATTATTCTGAAATTTTTTATTTTTAAATTGTACTAATTTTATTTTGTCGACGAAACTGCTTTTCCTACGAATTGACGGAATATTTTATTGTCACGAGAAATAAGGGTCAAATATGAGTTGGAAGATTTGAATCAAACACACGGGCATAGTTTGTGTTTATAAATAAAATCGGTAAAGCTAATATGTTGATCGCATTAGGAGAATATTTGTGGAATATGATGTTTTCTGGAATATTTCAGGACAATGAACTGGATTTTTCATATAAAAATATTTTCCGGAATTCCACTTTCATATTCTAGTTTGTCAGGGTTAGAATTCTACATTTATAGTTACTTTCACTCACTTTTTGAAATTTTGTTATAGATGGCAACAATTTTTTTTGTCAAATTCGAGCAGGCTGCCGAATTGAAGGTAATTACCAAAAATGTGGGTATTTCAGACTATCTTTGGGTAATTAATTTTTTGGGTATTTTTGGGTATTTCATCGATTCCACTATACATGCACTCAGGATATGAAATAACATACATTTTTTTATTGTCAAGCTTTATAAATTTATAAAATTTTTCTTTCCTCTTTTCTTCGAATTTGACAGGCCTTGTAGTAACTGATACCCTTCGGAAAGGTATATAAAAATAACATGTGGCAGTTCCATTCTATTTTTTCCGCATTCTACGTTACCAGTTCTTCCGTTTTTTGTTCTGCTTATTTAATAAATATTAAATTTCGTTGAAAATCGAATTTTTGGGTATTTTGCCCCAAATTTGGGTATTTTCAGATTTTTTTTTGGGAATTCAATAACTTCCATTCGGCAACCCTGAATTCGAGTCAAAAACTCAAAATAAAAAAAAATAAAATTCATAAAAATCGAGATAAAAAGTCAAAATTTTCACTTTCTCAATTTTTTTTTTACACATCATTTAATTCCAGTTCTCATCAAATTTTGTAATGCGAACGTCAATTTGTTTTCCGGAATATAAGTGGAATTTAAATTTGAATGCCAACAAGGTATAACCTACCTACTTAGGTATTATCTTACATGTTACATACCTACATCTAATCAAAAAAAAAAATTTGTATTTTTTAAATAATTTCACTCCTTGCTCCAATTCAATTCACTCACTTCGGCCTGTTTTTTAAGTCGTTTTAAAATGCATATGAAAAATCACTGCAAATATTTTAAAAATATAAAAAAAATGAAAACTAAAAAAGTACCTACATAATAATTTTTTTTCTTCATTTTTTTGATCAACAAATTGGGTGAAGAAAAAAAAATTGAAATTCGAGGGAAATTATCACACAAATATAAGAAAAAAACTGGATTTTTTTTTTTGTTTTTTTTTTTTTTTTTTACAACCGAGAAGAAAGAAACGCAAACACTGAACTGCGAACATCAAAAAAAAAAAATTATTTGTACCTAATTTTTTTTTATTTTTTTGTAAAATTCATTTAAGTTAACCCAAAAATTGATAAAAAAATAAAAAAAGAGAATTTGAAAAAATAAAAATTTTTTTACGATCACGTGGTGAGCTTTTTTTGTTAAGCGAAAAATTAAAGAAAATTACTGAAAAAAAAAAAAAAAGATAATTCTCACAGCTAGAAAGAAACCATTTTGTTTCCCTCAAAAACAAATTTATATTAATTTCATAGCAAAAGAAAAACAAACATCCGAATCTGTCAATGACCTTCAATTCAACAGTCTCTTCTTCGTGTTTCAAAATACCTAGGTATAGGTACTAATGGAACGGATGATCTTCAATTTATTTTTGTTCAGCAGATTATTATCAAAAAAAAAAATCAAAACTTGATTTTTTCCATTTTCATATTATTATTGAACAGTAGTGTCCGTCCTAGTCCCTCCCTTTTATCTTCATTAAAAAAAAAACCCAATGCAAAATGTAGGTTCAGTGATTATTTTTTTTTTTAATTAAAAGGAAAAATAAAAAAAATTTCTTTTACAGATCTCTGTTTGCTTTTGCTGCTGCTGCTGACACACTGACCTAATTAATTCCATATAAGAAAAATTTTATAGATTTTTCTCATAAAAATCAGAAAATTTTTTTTTTTTTTAAGTTTTGTAAAAAAAAAAGATTTTTTTCTTTAAATTGAAAAAAAAAAAAGATTTCTTACGAAAAATAATTTATTTTTTTTTATATATTTCCCTCGAACAAATTTTTTTGGCCTTTTTTTCTTTTTTTTTTTCTTATTGGCTAAAATTTTTGAGATTTTTCTATTTTCTATTTTTTTTTTTTTTATGAAAATTCGATAATTTTTTTGGTATGTGCCATTTGCTCAGGAAAAAAAAAAAATTGAAAAACTTTTTTCTCATCCGTCGTCGCTTTTGTAGAAAAAAAAAAATTATAAATTTTTTTTTACCTGTTTTCATTTAGTTTTTATTATTTTGATTTTCTTTTATTTAATTTGCGTTAAAATAGTAAATAAATAAATTTCTCTAAAAATCACAATAAATTAAATTAATTAACAATAAATTGAAATTTTTTTTTTAATTTTTTAAAACACTTCGTTTTTTTTTTCCTCGATTTGGGAAAAACTTGCAAATCTTTTTTTTTTCTCACACTGTCACTCGTCGTCTCGCGCACACAAAATTTTGTGAAATTTTTTTCTATATCAAGGCATAGCGATAAATCGAATAACTGAAAAAAAAAAATTACTCTTTATAAAACAATAAATATAGCCAACTAGATAAAGGAAAATATACATTTGCATGTCATACAAAAAAATATCTTTTTATAATAAGTTTTACAGACGTTATCAATATATCTTCGTTTTGTTCAAGTAGGCTCTTGCTTTTGCTTGGATTTCCTTCAATTTTTGTACGACGTAAAAGAGGATACTTTGATCGTTAACCTGCTTGTCAATGTCGTTCGAATCGATTCGTCCAACATTTACAAGTTCGTCGCTTTGAGTATACATATATATATATATTAGTGGTTAATGTGGAAATTGCTTTCTAGATGTATTTAATATATTTTTTACATATAATTCGCGTCTGCTTATTGTGTCCAGTTAAAAGCCGAATTAATTTTTTTTATGCATTTTAATGTCCAACGCTTGTTACTTACGCAATTAAACGACGCAGTTTTCCCTAAAAAAAATCCCTAAATATAATGTAATGCCAGCCGTGCTATTAAATCACAGAATTTAAAATCTAGAACGCATTTTCGAAAGAATTTCGATTATTTATAACTTTATAAAAGATCTATCTCAACTTTTAACATAAAATTGTAATCTGTTTTGTGATTTAACACAAAGAAGCCCCTGATCAGAACCACTGGCTACAATATTTGTACAATATATTTGACATTTAATTATATTAAAAAAAATACATTTGGAATATTTTTATTATATTGAAAAAGAAACCTGGCAGTACTATACAAAACACAAAGTTTTTTTCTGGATTGGGTACGGTGGTAAATGGTGAAGTTGAAAACATTTAATAAAATTGATTGTTTGTAAACAACAAAAAACAAACGATACCAAAAACCAAACCAATAAATCAATAATAAATAATTAAAAATAAATAATAAATTGGAATTAAACGAAATTATTTTTAAAAAAATAACAAAAGAAAATGCATCGTCCTCGCGGAGGTAAAAGGATCCGAATGGATGATCCGCCACAAATGCTTCATCAAGAAGAAGAAGAAGGGTTCGTAAAAACAATTTTTTTTTAGTTTAATAAAAAATTCAATTTTTTTTTTATTTTGCTATTTGTTTTTTGTCAAACTGATTTTTACTTTTTATCAAACAAATCCCACGAATTCCCAACTTTGTTTGGGTCTATCAATGTTGTATTTTATAACTATTCCGTCGGTAATACCTCCTTAGATTGTATTGTTTTTATGTCTAACTGGTAGCTATTTGACATAACATTTAACAATAATAACCCCGAATATTTATTAAAATTTGAATATTAATTCCAATTTAACATAGATTTACCTACCTATATAGGTATTATTTTCTATTACTCTTAATAGTAATTAATTTTAAATTTTAGTGAGCCATTAAACGAAAGCCTGTCATCAAATGAAAATCATCAATTGGAGACTCCAAGCCGAATGACACGTCTTCGTGCTCGAGGTGGAGTTCGTGATAAGCCACCAATTATTGATGAAGATGAGGATGACATATTTTCCACTCATTTCGCTCAGCCAAAGAAACGTAGGGCAGTATCAGCACGGAAACCACCAGCCGAAAAAGTTCCAAAAGTTGTAAAAGAGAAAGTCGTAAAAGAAAAAGAAACGGATCATTATGATATTGAACGAGATGTAACGACTGATGAGAACAGTTTATATTTTATTGTTCGACATTCAAAATCTGCAATAGCTGTTAGTAATATTCTTTACAAATTGAACTTTATGACTATGTTTTTCCAACAAAAATTTTAATTAAAAATATTTACTATTTACATCATATTTTAATTTATATCAAATCCATAGAAGTAGAAAAAATTCTTATCAACATTCTTACATTATTAACTAATCTACCAAATAAAATATTTTTCTAAAATTCATAAAAATTATTTTGCTAAGAATGTGATTGTATAATAAATTTTTAGAGTATTGTTGATGACTGGATTGAAAGCTATAAAAGTGACAGAGATACAGCTCTAATTTCGCTGATGCAATTTTTCATAAATGCAAGTGGTTGTAAAGGAAAAATAACACCAGATATGTCCACCAGTATAATGGATCACACAGCAATTATTCGAAAAATGACTGAGGAATTTGATGAAGTAAGAAAAAAAAAAGTTCTTATTTATTTTACGAAAATATTTCCGAGTCTATGAACAACTTTTATTAAATATTATATGAATAAAAAACACTGAAATTATTTGGAAACATCTCTTGAAAGATTTATTGAAATTATTAATAGAAGATAAGGTTTCTTATTTCAATTAGTGTCTCAAAAGTATTTGCTAAATATTTTAAATTTTCTTTTTAGGAAGGTGGTGAATATCCTTTAATTATGTCTGGAGCACAATGGAAAAAATTTAAATTAAATTTTTGTGATTTTGTTCAAACATTGGTTAAACAATGCCAATATTCTATTATTTATGACCAATTTCTGATGGATAGTGTTATTTCATTGTTAACTGGATTATCAGATTCACAAGTTCGTGCTTTTCGACACACAGCAACTCTAGCAGGTATTTGAAAAAAAATATATATATATGTACATACTATATATGAAAATTTTATCCTAAGATATTTGTGTTTTAATCAAAAAAGCCTCACACTACCTACCAAAAAGTAAGCTGGCAATATTAAACTTTTAATAGTTTATGTGTGGTTAGCACTTGTAATTAAACCATTAAATTTAACTCTATTCAAAATAAATATTCCCTTTAAAAGTTATATGGAAAAACACTTTTCTGGTACATTCCGTCACATTAAAATATGAAAGTTTTCGCAGTCTAATTGCATTCTAATAATGTATTTCATGTCAGGATGATAGAGACGTTGTCTGGGTAAAAAAAGATAAAAAATACCTTAATAAAATTAAATAAGTTAAGTATATGGGTAGCTATTTATTAAAATACTATATTATATACTTTAAGTAACATAAAAATATTTCTGCTACATTTGTGTTAAGAATAATTAATTAATTTTCGTTTCTCCTAGCAATGAAACTAATGACTGCTTTGGTCGATGTCGCTTTACTGGTATCAGTTAATTTTGACAATGCTGCAAGACAATATGAAGCTGAGCGTGTAAAGGTAAGATAATAAAAAAAAAGATGAGACTTTTTTTTATATCATTCTTTTTTTAGACACGTGATAAACGAGCTAGTGAACGCTTGGAATCTCTGATGGGTAAACGAGCTGAACTAGAAGAGAACATGGATGAGATAAAGAATATGTTAACCTACATGTTCAAATCTGTATTTGTTCACAGGTACCGAGATACTTTGCCAGATATTCGAGCAATTTGTATGACAGAAATTGGTGTTTGGATGCAAAACTTTTCACAAAATTTTCTTGATGATTCGTATTTAAAATACATTGGTTGGACATTACATGATAAAATTGGTGAAGTTCGATTACGATGTCTTCAAGCACTGTTACCACTATATAATTGTGAAGACTTGAAAGGAAAATTAGAATTGTTTACATCAAAATTCAAAGACCGAATAGTTGCAATGACATTAGATAAAGAATTCGAAGTTGCAGTACATGCAGTGAAACTAGTCATCAGTATTTTAAAGTAAGGTTCCTACTTTTTTTTGTTTTTAATTCTAGTTACTTTTTTATTTTTCTATACAATTAGAACTTTGTAATATTCACTGATCTAATCTTATTTTATTCTCAGAATTCATCCAGACATATTGTTGGATAAAGATTGTGAAATCGTTTATGAATTGGTTTATTCATCCCATCGTGGTGTTGCTCAAGCTGCTGCGGAATTTCTTAATGTTAGATTATTTCATTTAACTGATGATATGGATACGGTTAAGACGAGACGTGGAAAACGTCGACTTCCGAACACATCCTTAATTCGAGACTTAGTGCAGTTTTTCATCGAATCAGAATTACATGAACATGGTGCATATTTAGTTGATTCTTTTATTGATAACAATCCGATGGTAAAAGATTGGGAATGTATGACAGATTTGCTGCTTGAAGAGCCTGGTCCAAATGAAGAACAATTGGATAATAAGCAAGAATCAACGTTGATTGAAATTATGGCTAGTGCAGTGAAACAGTCAGCCACCGGTGAAGCACCTGTTGGACGCGGTAGTAATCGTAAAACTGTGTTAAGTAACAAAGATTTAAAATCCATTCAAGATGATAAGGATAAACTAACAGAACATTTTATTGTAACTATACCGCTTTTGCTAGAGAAATATCAAGCTGATGCGGAAAAATTGACAAACTTACTTGCCATTCCACAATACTTTAATTTGGATATTTATACAACTTCAAGGCAAGAGGCTAATTTACAGCTCTTGTTAGATAGAATGGCTCATGTAATGAGTGTGCACACTGATCGAGAAGTTTTAGAAACATGTGCCAAAACATTAGAATATTTGTGTTGTGAAGGTACTGCAACTTTTACGAGATGTGATATTGCTCGTTCTAATATAATTGACCAATGTGTTAATCGTTATAAAGATGTTATAGATGATTGGCGAAATCTAATAGCTGGTGAAGAAATTCCCGATGAAGATGAAATTTATAATGTGACGATTTCATTAAAAAATATTTCAATTTTATATGCTTCTCATAATCTAAACCCATGGAGTCTGTTTGATTCTCTTTATTCGGATATTGATGAAGCACAAATGCACAGTAGTGAACGTGGTATTCCAAATGAAGCACTGGTCTACAGTATTGGAGCTTGTTATTTTTCATTGTCGTGGTCATTATTTCATATTAAAAATAATTGTGAGACAAACTCAATGCAAACAAATTGTAATGAGTTGCGAACAAATTTGGACAAATACATAAACGCTTGCTGTGAATTAGTTAAAAATGGACAAACAACACAAATACAAGAAGCAGTAAGTGAAGCACTGATTAATTTAATTAGAAATTAATTAAACTAAAAGATATTCATGACGAACATTCCAGTTCAGGTTTTGATATTAAACTGAACATCGGTGAATATTGAATCAACTTAAATATTTCGCCCCTGATGCTTAAATATATTTACATTGTTTATATTCTATTGTATAAAAGTTTCCGATTCTTATCAAATAAAGTTTTTTTTTAATATAACAAATATTTTTTCAGGCTTACCAATCAATATGTGACTTATTTATTGTATTTTCTGATAAAATAGCGGAAACCGAAGAGACAGCTATCAGAACTTTAGATTACAAGCCATCACCAGATCAGCAATTGATTTTAAATCAATTTGTTCAACATCATGTTTTTTCACCGCAACAAGAAGGTATTATACTTATTTTACGAAATAAGAACTTTATTTTATCTATATAATAATAAAAGGCTTCTAGAAGTCAAGAATAATTGGTTTTGAATTTTGTAAAAGTTGAGTCACTGCATAATAAGGTAAAAATGTTTAAGGAGTAATAGTATTAATGTAGTTTTATTTTTAGGAGATCATGATGAGCATCGTATTGAGGAACTTCATAAGAGAAGAAATTTTTTGGCTTCATATTGCAAATTAATTGTTTATAACATATTTCCCGTTAAAAGCGCAGCAGATATTTTCAAGCATTATGTTCGAGTAAGTATCTAATATAAATAAAAATGAAAATTCTCTGTCTTCAACCACACCTAAACTGCTGGACCGATTTGGCTGAAATTTTGGAATTAAGTAGCCTAAACAACCATCCGAGATGGTTATAGGATATTAGAAATTTTGATCTGAGAATCCGACGGCGTGGACTATCTTAGAAACCGACTTGAAATTTTAGTTATATTCCAAAAAAGTGTTATATCGTTTGATTGGAATCGGCTATTTAGAAGAATGGATGTCGAAAGGTCCCTAACAGAGGTAACAAGACTCCATTAACATTAATGTAAGTTAGGCTCTCCCGTACGAAATCGGGTAATAATTTTCAGTTTTAACTTGTCTTTAATAATTTTCAATGCTATTTTTCGATATTTTTAGTGCTATAATGAGTATGGGGATATTATTAAAACCACTCTGGGAAGAACAAGAGAAATAAACAAAATTAATTTCTCAATTACGATGTGCTTAAGCTTGATTACTGTTTTTAAAGAAATACAGGAATCGGCAGAAAACAACGTAGTTATAAAATCTTCCCAGGAGTTTAGTGAATTAAAAGAGTTGGCAAAACGTTTCGCTTTAACATTTGGCTTTGATGCTGTTAAAAGCCGTGAAGCTTTGATAGCACTACACAGATCAGGAATTTATTTTGGTGTACATGAAGTTTCTGACGATCCAGCAGCAGCACCAACTCGTCTATTGTTTTTAGAAATTTTAAATGAATTCACAAATAAACTAATTAAGCCGGACAAGAAAGTTATTTTAAATTTTTTGGATCGAAGAATAACTCCAGGAATGCCATCGAGTCGAAATGAAGAATGGCAACCATTGGTATTATATAGAAATTCTCTGCTGCATGGAGAATCAGAGCCGTCAGTTGTCGTACCTGCTAAAAAAGCATATACCAGGCGAAGGCACGGAGATCAAGGTAGGCTAAAAAATATTGTTTTTTTTTTATGTTGTTTTTTAAATAAACTTGAAATTTTTTTTTTTATATTTTATAGATGAAGAAGATGAAGATATGGATGATGAAAACGTTGATCCAGATTTTCGTCGCTAAAAAAATTATTTTACCAAATAAATTGTTCTGTTGTCCATATCATTAATATTATTAAAATAAAATATTATTTAAAATTATAAAATAAATTTGTTTTTTTTTTTTATCTTATTGAACATTATGTAGGTTCACGTATTTTTATTAAATGAAAATAGATGTGTGAAATAAAAAAGGCCTAAGCTCGTAATTGCACCCCCTATTGACGTTAAGCTATATATTTCATAGGCAAATATATTCGTTCACTCAACATTAATGTAAGATTATTTTTGTCGATACTCGCCACTAGTATTTTTTTTATATACTACAGAGTTATCATAAATTTTATTGTATCCAAACAATTTATTTGGTAAGAACACATGTATATTGAAGTCATCCATTTCACTTAGTTATTAATAGTTATTAACTTGTATTATATACATTATAAAAAATTAAGGATCAATCAATAAATAAAAAATATCAGGGATTGGGGGAGCATTTGAGAAAATTTTCTACAGATTTATTATACTGCATAAATAACAACCAAAATTAATTATATTTGTTAAAGAAGAGGTTGGAAGGAAGTTATCTTCTGAAGCCATAATGTTGTCAAATACTAAAAAAGATATAGAATAAATTAAATGTTTGTAAGTTTGTTAATAAGTGCATTGTTTATTTATTATCATATTCTCTTAAAATATTTTAATTGTTGTTATTTCTCTTTCATTTTTCTTGTATTTCTTGTATTATTTATATTTTATATACAGCAAAGTAATAATATAATAATTAATTTTTGTTTTTTCAAATTTTATTACTATTACTATTACTTTATGTAGTTTTTGAAATTTATAATTTTTTTTTTTTTTTCTTTTTTTTTTATATATATATAAATTTTTTTTTTTAGCTTCACACATATATATTTTTTTTTTTTGTTTAATTTTCTTCAAGTTTTTTTTTTTTTTAATTATCTGTTTGTATGTAGTTTTTTTTTAAATATTTTATGTATATTATATAAATAATATACTCATGAACATATTATTTATATTGTAATATTCACGTAAAAATATATCCAGATGATATTATTTTTGATAATATTTACGAAATATCAGACAAGAGAGAGAATTTATATAAACTTAAAAGCTCATGAGTAAAAATTTCCTTATTATTCTTATAATAATAATATATATGTTTATATATGTATATATAATTTTTTTTTATTAATATCACCGAAACAAAATATAAATATTCTTTTTTTTTTTTTTTTTTCTACAAATATTTATTTTACTAACAATTTAATTTAATACTTTGATTAGATATTTATTTATTTTTTTTTTTTGTTTTTTTTTTCTATTTTCATTATTTCTCACGGATATTTTGTTTTGACGCGTGGTATCGTAGTTTTTTTTATTATAATTAAAAAAAAAAAATAAAATTTTATATATTTTTTATATAATATAGCTGTTTAATTTTTATTTATTTATTTTTTTTTTTTTTGTTAAAATGCGGATAAATTTTATATAAATTTGAAAATTACAGAAATTACAATGAATTAAATTTTTTTTAAATATAACAAATATAATTTAATTTAATTTAATTTTTTTTTTTTTTTTATAACATTTATATATTTATAAAGAATTTAAAAATTATTTATTCAATTTTTTATTTTTTTTTTGTGATTTTCATTTCATTAAATCGTAAATATATATAGAGTTTAATTAGTGGTGGTCCTCTAAAGAATTAGATAAAACAATAATTGAATTTATTATATTTTGGTTTTTTTTTTTAATTTGTAAATATTATTTAAAGATATTTTTTTGTTTGTTAAAATAAATCTTGAAATTAAATAAAAAAAAAATATATATATTATATTTTATATATATTTTTTTTAATTACAATTTCTCCAAATTATTAATTTAAAGATTAAAAATAACAACGAAGGATTAAAAACATATGTAGGTACATATGAAAAGCTTCAATCATAAACATTAGCTTCAATTTAATATTAAATACATAACTAAAAATTTTCTTAGTTTTTTTTTTTTGAAAATGTAATCAAATATAACAAAAAATAATAGAAAAATTATTGAAAACTTTTTAATTTATTTTTTTTTTTTTTTGTAATAATGTCAAAAATATGTGAAAATTATATTTACATTTGTACGCTGACCTCAGATATAAAAAATCGTTAATGTTTTATCTAATTGCTTAGTAGTAGTTTTTTTTTTTTATTTTATTTTTAAAAATATAATAATTACATCATGAAAATGTTGGTAAACATGAAAAAACTGTAAATTGTTGGTTTTTTTTAATAAAACTGAAGTAAATTAAATTTGAAGGGGAGAGACAATGAATACATTAGTTTAACATTTTTATATTATTAATACAATTATATTATTAATATTAATAATTATGTTTTTATTTATTTTTTTTTTTTAATTTTTATAAATCATAATAAATAACTAATTTAACAAATTTTTTTTTTTAATGTATTTTTAATATTCTTAAAAGAATTTTTTTTTTTTGTTTATTATTTACCTATATATATTTTTTTTTTTTTTTTAATTCTGTAATTTTTATTTTTATACTTTCTCTAGACATAAATATCTTAATAAAATTTTATTTGAATAGTTTCTTTTATAGTTATTAATTACATTTAAGTATATTTTACTTTTTTATTTAAAGATTTTCCCTAAAATGTTTTTAGAAAATGCTTTTCTATAAAGCAATTGAAGTTTCCCACATCAATCGTGCAAGGACATTTGGAACTTAAGACAAAACGAATGAATAGAAAAATAGAAATGACTGGAGAAGGAATAATATAAATATAATTAAAAATAGAAATGAGAATAAGAAGAAAAGGCATTTTAAAAAATTTTTTATAAAAAATAGGAAAAAAATAAAAGAATTTGTATTAAACATTTTAGTAGTATATCACCAAGGTCCTTGATTGACAAGTACTCTAAGCTTGAAGTGATCTTTATAAATAATTTTTTTAATTCGAAGAAATTAATTTTCTTTCATTTTATTTTATTAGAACAAAATAATAAAGAATAATTATATTTAATTTTAATCAGTATTATATCAAATATCATGTGTATGTATATTATTTTGATTCAAATATTTAACATAAAAATTTTCATTGCACAGAATTTTGTATATTCTGTTTTTTTTGTTTGAAACAAAATTTATAAAAACTCATCCTTTTTAGGCCAATTTTATATTACGATAAATTTTCTTTAATATTTTTTATAAAATTAATACATACATTACAATTTTAACTTCTATTTCTGAGTCAACATTTATAAATATTTATATTTCTGTATTTTGTTTTTATGGATACATGTTCACAAATTTTGATTTTTTTTTAATAATTTTTGTTTTTGAAGTTGTACTTTTTTTCTCAAATTCCTTTAATTTTTATCTTCTTCTATTATTTAGAGTTAATTAAATTAAATATGAAATATTTCTTTTTTAAATCAACTCTTCAATAATAAATGAATTAGATTTTTTGAATTATTAAACTTGAATGGACTCAGTATTCAAAATTTGAATAATAATATGCTTAATGCTTCCTAAAAATAAATAATTAATATTCAAAGTCCAGCTTTTTCTTATTTTCTTATTTTTATTTGAGACAGCTGAATAGTTGATTAAATTTCAGAAATTAGGAAATTTTTTAAATATATCTTAACTTATAAAGTAAAGACGAAATTTTTAGATAGCAAAATAAGTTCAGGGGAAACTTGTTTCGATTTTAATCGATAACATAAAAATTTTCATGTAACAGCATAAAACTTTTGATTTAGTTAAAAGTTGTTTTGTTTTTTACCATTTTGTACGATATTGATATCACTCCTTTTTTTTTGTGATTTTATTGCAATAGCCAATTTATGTATTTTCCTGTTAGGTAGTTGTTTTTTAAAATTTTAATTTTTTTTCAGTATATAATTTGATTTTTTATATGGGAATATTCTTTAATTTGAAAATTAAAAACACTAATTTTATTATACATATAATTTTAATTTAATTAATTTATTAATTACATGTATGAATTTTATTATATATTTTGTTTTTGATTTTTATATTCAATTACATATTTAATTTTAGTATTTTTTTATTTATTTATTAGCTTGATTTTTAAAACAACTGAATATGGTATTGAGATACGTATAAGGTAAAGAATTATGTACGAAAAGTGCTGGTTTAAGAGGGCCTTTTAATAAATAATATAAACAGGAAGAGAAAAAATAGTTTAAGAGATATAAAATTTAAGAAAATATTTTCTAGACTGATTAATTTAGGACTCATGATTACCTCATGATTACAGCAAGTTAAAACTATTTTTTTTTCTTACTGCAGTTTCTTAACAATTTTTTTCTAATAATGAATACATTAAACCTGAGGAAGTAGAAAGTATTTTTTGTTTCAGGGTTTCATTGAAATTAAGAAAAGAAGAATTTTAAATATTACAATAAAGATATTTTCGTTTAAAAATCAAGTTGAAAATAAAAATTACATAAATTTATATATAATATTGTAGATATATGTATATAATTTGTTTTTAAACATTTATATTTGAGTGTCTTTATGCTATAAATTTACCAGAAAATGGTGAATCTTGAACAAATGATGCTGGCTGAGCTGCTGCCCCTGGTGCTGCTGCAGGTGGCGCCTGTGGAGGCGGCATTGCATATTGTGGTGGAGGATATGGATACTGTGGTTTTTCTTCTGGCATAAACTTAGCTAAAATAGTTTTTTTTTTGTTTTGAGAGAAAAAAAAAATTTCAATATTAGTAAATTTTTTTTAGCAACATAAAAATATTTGACATATTAAAGCATATATTAAAGCATATATATGCACAGTTATACTTAATTTTCCGGCATAATCTACAAAATCACTGTCAGTGAAGATTTACTAAGTCTTGAATTATTTAATAATTTTCAGAAGATAAATAATTTTTTTCACATATATGTACATATACAAGTAAATAATATACTATATTTTAATAAAATTTATGAATGCTAAATATAAGACTTTATTAACAAAGCATAAGGAAAGGAATTATAATAGAGAAGCATAAATTAATTTTTATTTCCAATATGGTTTCAAATAAAATTCGATTAAAAAAGGAATAGGAAAAAGTTTTATAAATAAGATATTAAAGAACCTATTTTCAGTTTCTATAGAGTTTTAGAGAATTTAGAAAAGAATTCTGAATTGCACTCAGTAAGTAGGACTGGTACTTAAGACTCAGATACTTAAGCAGTTCTTTAAAGTTATAATTAGTGTAAATTAAAATAGTATTCTCTCAAAACCTTTGAACTCTTTTATTTTAATCACAAAAACAAATTAATACCGGATTTTCGGTTTTCAGAGTCTTGAAAAATATATTGAATAATCCATAATTTAAAGAAAATCTGTACACTGAAGTGAGTGACATAGTGATGTAATTATAGCCTAAATTTGATGAGGGATTTTTACTTGGAAAAGAGGAATTTTATTTATTTTCAATTTTTCAATTTACAATATTCCATACACATAAATTTTTCTACAAAACATTTAATGGCACATTTCTTTCATGATTGGAATAAAAATGTGAACATTATACAAAAAAAAAAATTGTAAACGCCAGGCTCTAATGTGGTTTTTTGGCAATTTATTTTCTAAAAAATATGCTCGTAATACGCAATAGCTTGTGAAATGTATTTTATTTATTTATTTTGTACATTTTAGTGAAGAGTTATTTGTTTTGAAATTTTTATTTTAGGTTGAATAATATATGTATTTTTAAATTACAGGTGTTATTTTGAAAACGTTATTATTTTTGTTTTTATATTTCTTAGTTTTTTTTTTTTGTAGAAATTTCTAATGATAAAATTTCAGAAAAAAGAATTGAAATACAATAATTAACATTTTTTTTTTGTTGCTTAATTTACAAAAACCTCGAAAGATGGCATATTTTGATAACTATCGATTTTCAATAATAAAAATTTTAGATAAAAAGTCATTAATATTATAACAATGGAAAAAAAACTAATAAATCTTTCAATTTAAATTTCGGTAATTTAATAACTAGAAGTTTTTAATAATTAAAATAACTTCATGATTCAAAACAGAAAATTCATTGAAACCGTTTTACAAAGGGTGTCCAGTCCATTATAGAACCTGAAATATAAACCTTTAGTGCTGAAATTTATTGTTTATAATTTGGGTTTTAAAAATTACCATTCGAATACCCGGATAGTTGAAAACACTAGTTTATATGTTTTTTGATGGACAAGGAAAGGAGTGAAAAATTAAAGAATGCTCAGAACAACATTTTTGTAATTTTTATTTTCTGAAATTTTTTCATTTATTGATTTAAAAATTAGTTTTTTAAAAAAAAATATGTATAATTAAATAAAATAAATAATGAAAATCAAGAATTTAGTTATTAAGTTTTTGTCCAATTATTCAATTATATTTTTGTACACGTATAAAAATTTATTGTATATAATATATATATTGCTATGTTTTTTGTAGTTTTCTAATAATATAAAATATATAATTTTGAGTATATAATTTCTGCTGTCTTCCTTTAAAGTTAAAATTTCTGACAGAAAATAGTTCAAATAAAATTTGTGTTCGATATTTTTTTCTGTGATAATAATGACAATAGTTAATTGATTATTAGATTTAAATTTATTAATATAAATATAGTAGCGCTTATTTTTGGTAAATTTTTTTTTTTTTTCAAAATTAAAATTTCTTGAAAAAGTATAATATAGTTTAATGCATTGATTTAATGAAAAATATTAGTAGAATATCGAATTTTTAGCTTATCAAAAATCTAATAATCAAATACCTGCAATTTATTGTTTTTTTTTTTTTTAATAAAGCGACAACGTAACAATCAAAGTTCGTGACTGAGTGTGAAGTAACAGATAATATTGAATGTTTGAATATTAGCATTGAAAAAATAAAGTACATAGTTCAAACTGACAAGTGTTGTTTTTGGATTCAAAATGGAAAAATCGGGTAAATCTTAATCAATAGTTTTACGTTAACTTTTTGCTAAATAATACTCCTACTAGTTCTTTAGTTAAAACAGATATTATTGAAAATTCTTTTAATCGGTAAAAAGTCCTTATTTTAAGAACTATAAAATATAATTAGATTAGATGTTAAGAACTAAAAATTTGTCAATCATTTTAGAAATTAAATTAATTTAATGTACCCTTAAACAAAGAGGATTAACTATAAATATTAATAATGGTAGATAGTTATATAAGATTTATATTTTCCACTTTGAATGTTACGCTAATATTGACATGTTTGTGAGTTATATAATGTAGCATGATTGTTTAATTTTGAGGAAAAAAGAAAAGAAATTCATGCTCAAAGAATTTTCTGGTGATAACAATTTTATTTTTGTGTGCCAAATTTAAAAATGTATTGCCTGATGTCAATTTTTTTTTTATGTTTTTAAAGTAAGCTTGGACATTAACGCGAATTGAGTAATAAATTAAAAAATTAAATTTTATTTCAATGTGAATTGTAATGATTGTGTTTTAAATATGTTTTGCAAAATGTATATATGTTTGTGCCAAAAGCTCTCAAATAAGCTCAAAAAACGCAGGCAAATAACCATAAATTTTTGGCATGCCGCAATTAATTTCTTTTACATTTCTTTGAGTGCTTTTGTCGAATATTTATAAAAGAAATAATAATGCTTCAAACGCTGAATAACATTAAAAAAAATTCCCAAAAAACGATTTCATGCTTTTATTAATTTAATAAAATTAAAAAATTTAACAAAAATAGCAAAAAATAATTCCTCTAATATTGTATAATAAATTTTTGAAAATTAATTGCATAACTTTTAAAATACAAAATAATCTAGATATATACTTCATAATAATATTATGTAAAATGTGGCAAGTATTATATTTTATTATAAAGTATTATACATAATACCGTATATTCAAATTAAATTTTAAAATCCTAAGAAATTTTAATCAGAATATCAAAAAAATTATTGATTCATTCACAACCAACCGTCTTTTGAAATTTTCGCTCACGATTGGTTTAATAAAAATATTTAAATTATGTATGACAGTACGAATAGAAATATGTACATTCTAAGTACTCATTGTACATTTCACTTTAAGAATTCGAGCGTAAAGGTTAAGAAAGTTCAAAAAATTTATTCTTAACATTGAAGTTCAAAGGAAAAAATTAAAAAATATAATATATATAAATATATATAAAAATAATAGGTACTGGAATATTTTTTGTATTGAATTCTTAAATTGAATTCTTTATCAATTTTCCGCCAGAAATTAATAGTGATTATTTTTAAATTTTCCACCGCTTTAAAATTAATTAGATTTTAATTTTATGGCGGCCGCCGCTGAAAATGTGCTACATTACTTTAATTGTGATCGATTTCTATATAGACAAGTAAAAATTGCGTGATTACTTTTCTACTAAATTTTTTAAGTTCGAATATTTGATTAGTTTAAAAAATTGAATTATTATTTTGTACCTTTTAAATTAATTTTTTTTTTTTTTTAAATATTTAAATTTTCATTTTAATCTTCTTCTTTTTTTCCTGCAAGCAAAATAAATTAAATAAAAATATATTGTTTAGAATAATTATTAATATTTTTTTCAGTCATTATAAATAGACAGTTGATTAAGCTTAACCAAACAAATAAAAATTAATTCAATATTATAGATCTGATTAAGGGTTTTTTTTTTATTTTATTCCGAAAACTTCTTGGCATTAAAATTAATGCCTATCGATACTTACATAAATTTTGATACTAAGAATTCCAGTTTGTAAGAATCTATTCATCATACTTTGAATCTTTTCTTTAGAAGGACTAAATATTGTTTGGTTAAACTTTCAACTAAATATGTTATAAAAATTTTAATAAGTTATATAATAAAATATTTTAAAAAAGCTCTATGTACACAAATATTAATTGATTTGAAAATTTTCTTCGTAGAAATATTATATAACTATTTCTGTTTCAAATAATTTTATGGAATTTTTGTTTTTATTTATATCCTAATATATATATATATATATATTTAAAAAAAAAAACAATCATTAAAAAGCATCAAGCTAAAATATAAAAAAATTCACAAAAAAAAAAAAGATATGAAAAACAATAACAAGCAAGAACCCATTATAAAGCCATTATAAGAACTGTATAGAATTATTTGATTAAATTTTAAAATTAAATAAATGTCATAATAAGCAGTTAAAGATATTTATAGTTATAAGCAAGACTATTATAGTAAAAATAAGAAAATTATAATAAAATATAAAATATAAATATTATTATTTTAAAATAAAGAAGACATCAGACCTCGTATTTTCTTTTACTAATTTACTTGTAATTCAATAAAATTACATTAAATTTTTTTTCATTCGATCTAGTAATTTTTAAATTTATTTTAAATTTATTTTTTAAACAATAAGTACTTTATTTAAATAGAAACATAAGAATTGAACTTTAAGCTTTAAGTACATTTTTTTTGTATTATTATAAACCGAAACTGAAGAATACGTGTGCTTAATGTATGTAAATATTTTAATTAAATTTTTTAGAGATGACAATACACAACGTATAAAAAATTAATTAATTAGGTATATTATATATTTTATAAGCAAAATTGGAAACTGCAACACTACACACTTAGTTTACTCATAATAATTGATTGTGATTTGAAGTGAAGTAATTTTTTTTTATTTTCTGTTAAAACTTCTTCAATACAGAATAATCCCATTAATATATGTTATAATTCTTATCAGGGATTTTTATTAACATTTTAAGCCCTGATCAATTATTATAATTTTTTTCTTTAGTTCAGTGTTGCGATAATTTTTTTTTTTTTAATTTAAAAATGTACTTAAAATTAAATTAATTTAATTATTCAAAAAAATATGCCAATTTACTGATTTTCAATAAAACAATAATTGAATATAATTAAAAAAATTAAAATAAAAATGTTATTAAAAAGAATAAAATAAAATTTTTATACGCAATTTTACGTCATAAACGCAACGATTATTATTAAATTTTTGAAAATTTTTTTTTTTTTTTATAAACATTTAAAAAGAAACAACACAGAAATTTTTTTTTTTACTATTTCGTTTCAATAATAATAAAAATAAAATATTATATTTAATTAAAAAAAAAAAAAAAATTAATTTTAGCTTACGCAATTTCAAAACTTTATCGTGGAATATTACTTTTCTAAATAATTTTTTACTTTATTTTATTTTTTTTTTTTTGCAAATCAAAATGTAACATTTTTTAATTATATATTATTATTTTGTTTAATTTATTTAATTTCTGTATATAATGAAACGATTATATTTTTGATAATTCGATTTTAGTTTTTCTTCTGATTGATTGAATGACAGGATTTCATTTATGTGTAATTTTTTAATTAATTTTAAACTCTTTAAATATTGTTTTTAACAAAACATTGTTCGTTTTTTTTTTTATTTCATTTTTTAATTTTTCAATTTTTTTTTTTTTGTATTTACATTTATTTTATATATATATTTTTTTTTTCAATATCTTCTTCAGATGTTTTATTATGATTTTTTATGTCGATATTTTTTGGATGATTTTTTTTTTTTTTTTTAATGAATATGTTTTTAGAATGATAATTATTTATTTATTAATTTTTTTTTCTTTTTTTTTTTTAACTAAATTTAGCCATTCTACATGAAGTTAGCTATAAAAATGGATGAAAATTTATCAGTTGATGCATTTTTTTTTTGTTGAATTTTTTTTTTTAACAATTCATATAAATTTTTTGTTAATTTATGTTTTTATAATTTTTTTCTTGTAAATTTAAATAAAAGGCTGGTTTTGAAGATTCATTTTCATTTATTTGTTTCTTTCAAAGAAAAAAAAAAAAAAATTCTGTCACGGCCATGGGTAGAAATTTGAAATTTTATTTTTGATGTACTAGGTAGATGCAATATTTTTTTTTTTTTTTGTTTTTATTTATTTTACTTTTTTTTTTTTATTGTAGGTTTTAATTTTAAAATTTAAAACTTACCTACAATAATTGCAATTATAACCAAACCAATAATACCCATAATAATCATCATCTAAAAAAGAAAATAAAAAAATTTTTTAGTTGGAATTTGATTGAATTTAATCTTTTATTTCTTAAAAAAAATCTCCTTTCAAGTATTTTGGACCATCGAATATGATATTCGAAATTTCAAGATTCTAATGCAACAACTATAATATTATTTTTAAATGAATTCTTTAAGAATTGAACGGTTTTTGCTTAATAACAAGAACTTAAATTATAATAACAGAGAGCCTAAATATCGATAACGTGTTTAGTTTCTATTAAATTTTATAAACTAACTTACCTTAAGATTTTGCAACCAGAATTTTCGTTTAAGTTTACCAGCCTGTTGTTCAAACTGTGAAGCACCTTGTTGTAATGCGTCAGCTCGGTCATCCAATTCAGAAAGTTTTTGATCTCTTTCCAAGACTTTTTCTACATTAGTTTTCATAATATCAACAACCTAAAAAAAATTCGAAAAAATTATTGCAATTTTTTATTTTATTTTATAATTAATTTAAATATTTTTTTAAATATAAAATACGTATAATAAATAATGTATAATAATGAAAAACTCCTTTCCTATATTTTTTTTTAAATTTTACCTCATCTACTTGTGCTTGTGTTTGTTGTAGCCTTCTTTGCGCTGCAATTTGTTGAGGATTTCTTGGTCCTCCAACAATTTCATCGCCGCCACCTTCACCTCCAGCTGCTGGTGCTGCATTTGGATCGGCCCTGGTTTTTGTTAATGATAAATAAAAATTTAAATATGAATTAATTTCTTCCATATTATTGTAATATTAATAATGGGTATTCATTTTTTTGATATATACGTTTAATTAGATAATTTTGGATTAATTATAATAAATAGTATAATAATATGCCGATTTTGAATTATAAATTTTTCAATAGCATTATGTATGAAATTTTTAGATAAAAAAAAAAGTTAGTAAAACAAAGAACAAAATAAACCTAGTAATATTTTTGTCACTTTTGTGTAATATATTTTAATTAATTTAAATATAAAACACTATATATTTAGTAGCCAATGAATCAAATTAGTTTTGCTGCATGTATACTTGATACAATTGATATAAAATATCATAATTGAAAGACCAAAAGTGACCGAATATTTCTTTTCTCTCAAAAAACAAGAAAATAAATATGGATTATGGAACAGTTCGAACAGTTTCAAAATTCAATTAAAATTAAATCAAAACTTTATAAACTTCTTCTAAGCGGATGATAAATAAAATTTTATATTTTATCTATTTCTACTGTATATTTAGCTTTAACGTTTAAATTTTGGTTTGCTAAATACTAAAAATAGTTGTGTTATTTTTGTTAACAAACATTTCTCAAGACGACAACGATTGCCATCATCATAACATAAGTCATAAAGTCGAATACTTTCCATTACTTAAAAACCATATCGTCGTGTCGTTATCTATGTCAACTTAATGTGATCATATTTTTTAACTATTTTCCATTTAAAATTTTTACTATTTCTACAAATTACTATATAAACTTATATAATAATAGTTAAAAGTTTGATAACAATGACGGGCACAAAAGGCACTTTTTTTTAAGTTTAAGAATAGTTCTTGCTACACGCCAATATCATGTAATTCGAAATTCTCTTTTTATATATACTTTTAGTGGAAAACATATCTGTTTCTAAATGAAATATTTTAAATCTATTATTACATGAAGCATAAGAATTTTCGAACTGTTCACTCTTAATCATAAAGCATTATATCTGATTATATATTAAGTTAATAATTAGAATAAAAATATAAGATATAATTTAGAATTCATGTTACCATCAAACGAAAAGTTATATAAATGTAATATATGTACTTCTAAATATAATGTATTAAATCCAAATCAATCTTTATTTTTTCTTAAAATTTATTTATTACGAATGAAGGCAACACTTTTCCCTTAAAATTGACAAGGTTATGATTTAATTAAATAATGCCGAACTATGTTTAGTTTGAGTCCATGCTGTAAGGCGCTTGAAAAAATCATTTCTACCAAAAAAAATAATAGTAATTTCTTTTTCCTAATTATGTTATATTGACATAATAAAATAACAAGTGAAAAATGTTGCTTTCAAAAAAAAAACCAAAATTAAATCTAGTTTTCAATAATTTATATTATAAATTAGATAAAAGATTTCATAATAGTCCGTATGGATGAATATTTTTCTACTGCTTAGTAAATATTATTATTGACTTAATATTTAGTAACTTATTAATTTCTTTTTTTTCGCGCGCAAAAAATTTTTAAGCCAGCCATTTTTTTTTTGTATATTTGCAATGTTGCTTTAGCTAGATCTTGTTTAGCAGAAGAGAAACTTACGGATCACCCCCTTCAGTCGTTGTTGGAGCTTCTGTTTGTGTTTCTTCAGGTGCTCTTGTGTGTTAAAAAAGTTTTAAAATATGTGATTATTGTAAACAAAAAAAATGTGTTTGTAAATGTTTTAGTAGTGTGTTCAATAGTGTTATATAATATAGAGTGTAAGAATTCATAATTTTGTTGTATTTGCAACATAAAATTTTAAATTCGATATTTTTATTTTATTAATACATAATAATGTAACAAAATAATTGAATAATAGAATATTAAACTTATGAAAAAATATTTAAAGAAAATTATATTAAATATATTTTGAAAGAAGCGAAAAGTTTATAAGTTTTTTTCTCTAAAACAAAATTATATTTATTTTCTATAATAAGTATATCTATTAATTAAGCTAAGATTTAATAAACAAATCATGCAGCTTTATTGATTTTATAATGATTATGTTGATGTCAGATTATATAAATTTGTATTTTCCCTTTGTTCATGTTGTTTGAAGATTCGTTTCTTAAAATTATTTTATTTAATTACGTAAAAATTATTATAAATTTCGTAGGAAACAATAATCCAATGAAAAGGAAAAATCAGATCCAAGAGTATCCCATTGATTTTATATTAATAATTTCCCAAATTAATGAATTTTTGTGGTTTTCTTTTATTAAAATAATTCTGTTTTATTATTGTGTCATTTTTCTCAACTCTAATTTAAAACTTAATTTAATAAAAAAAAAACAAATACAGAGTTAGAAGCAAAAATCTGGATAATTAAATAATACCTACTTTTATGCATAAAACGAGTACACCCACTTAATACTATACAATATTGATATAGTTAAACTTTGAACAATAATGTTTCAAAAGTTTTCGTATACATATATTATAATATGTGTTTATTAATGCCAGAAAATATCATACTAAATTATTTGGTGGCACTTTCAATTCTTTTTCAAGTTTTTTTAATCACTTTAGAATTTATATGAAATTTAATTCTAAGCCTCCAAAACTCCAATAATGTTTTTTGGCGATACATTATGTAAAATAATACTAAGCGTTTTTGTGTTTAATATACGTCAAGTACATTAATATCAATTAAGGATATAAGCCGCACGTTATATGTATGACAGTCATGAAACAGATGCTATATTTCTATAATCTTCTAAGATAAATTTTTGATAAAAAATATGTGATAGATAAATTGATTATATAACTTAATCGCATCTATAAAATATTTCAAGCGCTATAACTTACGGGTCACCACCTTCTTTAGCTTCAGCCCTACAAAATGTTCAAATTATTACAATTCGAATTTATTAGACATAAAAAATGTGGAAATGATATGAATATTCCTAACAAGTTTTTTTGATTTAATTAAAAGTATAATTATAAATGAATGCAAATAAAAAAAAATTTACTAGAAGTCATTAATTAACAAGATTTTTACTAATAATTTTCTGATTTTTTTTAAAAGGATTAGGTAATACACATTTTTAAATTAATTCAAATTAAAAAATGCGTACCTATAGATTATTTGCAAAATTAAATTTTTAGCTAAAAATCTTGTAAACATTAAGTTTTCATGTAGGTATAAGTTTAAGCAAATTTGAAAATGTTTGCAATAATATAACTTATATAAAAGCCCAATGTTTTTTAGTTTCAAATGTTGTATATGCATCGCATGAGTTTAAATTAAGTAGAAATTTTTTTTTTTTTTAATTTGGTTTGTATGAATATGGAATATGATATGTTTAACATTTGATTTTTAGTCGAATTTATTTTATGTTCTAACGGGTTTAACAAGTTTATAATAAGCGTTGAAAGTTATATAAATAATGTAATTTATTCGGATTTTAAACAAAATGGAAAAATGATTTTAATATCATATAATATTTTTTTATTTTTAATGACTGCTGGCTGTAAAGTTTTGAACAATTATATAACAAGTTCCAAAAAAAAAGATTAGATTATATTGTTTAGTTCTAGAGAGTAACCAATTTTCTTTTGAACCACAGTTTTTATCACACTTTTGTATCACAGGAACTACAGTAGCTGTGTGTTTAATCTCTTTGGAACTATTGTTCGTCAATCATCTATTCTGTTGACTGTGTCCTTTTTCCCCTCTAGGAACAAATTTCGTAAATGTGATATACTTAGAGCGTTTGTAATTTTGTATAATATCACTTTTTATGTACAGATAAGCCGAAATTTTAGACTTAAAATAGTGTTAAATTATTATGTTTGACCTCATATAAAAAAAATGGTTTTATTTTTGATATAAATGTACATGGTAATTAAAATAATGTGTATGTAATGTATGATGTTCTATGCGCCATATTATATCGATATAATGTAGATGTATATATAATATATTCCTTTTCGGTAGTTTGTTTAGAACTTACGGTTTCGCCTCTGGTTCTGGCATGTTTTGTGTTTGTTAAATGTGTTTGAATTGGCTGTAAATAGTTTTATATAAGTATAAGTATTTATTTATAAAATTGGTTACTTTTTTATTAAATATAATAGCTAATTATTTATCAATGAACGTATATCAAATAAACTTGCAATGTACACACATATTTAAATTTTTTTTTTATTATTTGAGAAATCACTATATATGAAGTGATCTCTTTTAAATAAGCGAAACAAATTCTTAAAACAAATTTTAATGTCTTAGACGTAATATTGATGGAAACGATACACATCAATTCTGGTTTCTTAAAAATATACATACTACATAATTAAAGTTTTTTGCCTCAAAATTTCTGGTGCCGTTCAAACAATTAAAATAACCAAAATAAAGATAGAAAAATAAATACATAATATAAAAATAGTTAAAATATTCTTTGAATCAACTCTGCTCCTTGCTCTTTAAGCATAAGACACTATTTTCGAACTGATTTAAGATACTTAAGATTGAATCCATTTTTCGATAGTGCACTATCCATTTCACTAGTTAGGCAGGTATAAAAATATTTTCGAAAGTTTTTTTTATTAGTAGTTTTTTATTCTATTTTATTCTTTAAATTATTTCAAATTAAAAATAATAATGAAATGACGTTATGACAATTTTCTTGGTATAATATTGACAACTCCCTAACAAAATTTTTTATGATTGTATATAATGTATATATATATATATATATATATATATATATACATATATTAATAAGTACATGTAGTCAAATTGAACTCGGTTATAAATGTCCTTTAAAAATTTATTTAAATTTTAAATAAAACAAAATTATTGCATCAGCACTTTAATAAATTAAATAATTCATAAAAATTTTAGCTTTTAAAATATTATTAAATTCAATTTACAATTTATTTTCGAATATAATATAAAAAAAAAAATACAAAAAAAACAACTTCAGTTCAGATGACGTTAACTTTAGTTTTTTTTTCAATGAAGTCTGCGATATGATAAGCGCAAACTCCAATTTGATTTTTGTTCGTTGTAAATACCAATTTAGATATTTAAGAATATATTATATTTCTAACACACTCATAGTGGAACTTTAATGTGCGATTAATTTCTTTTATGTATAGTTTGAGCTAATAAGAATAACTATTCAAAATAATTCTAATTTAAAGTTATTGACTAGATTTCATTCATTGAAAAGAAAAAAAGATAGGAGCCCAGCCTATATTCTATTGTTTAATTTTTCAATTTTTATATTCAAATTAAAGCGACAATCAATCGTTGCAGACTGGAGCTTCACACATCTAGCATTTAAATTTTTAGAAAATATTTTTACTATATTTTAGTCTCAATTGTCGTTATTATTATTTTTCGTAATATTTATTTATTTAAAATTTAGTAAAAAAATTTTCATATGTAATAAAAAAATCAATAAATTTAGGAGGATAAACATCTTGTATAGAAAAAAGAATTTCTCGCAATCAATTTTTATTATAGAAATATGTATGAATTCTTTCTTACAAATTTGCTTTTATGAATAGTATAATATTGTATAATAATACTTTAAAGTTTAAAGTATAAATTTTTTATATTAAAATTCTTCAATATGTTTCTTATATTATCATTATAAAACTATTAGATTAACACTATTAATATAAATAATATGTACAATGTACAAACTCATATAAATTATATGCATATTATGTATATATGATGTATAAGAAATCCCGAATGTTAAATAAAAATAATGTTCCACCAAGAAATAATATTACATGTAGCCATTGCCATGTATATTATAAATAGCAGGTGACATACATATTTTTCATGGAATCATTCTTTAATATCCTTTTGTGTGTTTAAATTCAATTGAAAAAAAGTTAATATGACAATAAAGGACAATGAATTTATTGCACGGTGGTGTTTGTACTGTACATTGTACATAATATGTTTATATGCGCTCTAGATTAAGTTAAATTATCTTTATGTATTTAACATGTGCATACATAGATAGATAATATTTTGAATTTTATTTATGTAGAAAAATAATTTTCAATTTTTTTTTTTATTATTTATTTTTGTTTTTCAATAGAATGCGAAAAATTATTTATTTTTTATTATTCACCTTGATTTACATACAATATTTTTTTATTGAAATATGCGTATAAGATATTTTCGTAGAACTCCATCAAAATATCTATTATTCTAAGGATTATTGCTTGAAGATTTCTTTAATATGAAAATTCGTTAAAATGAGGAATCTTCAAGTCCTTATTAATGCACAAAAGGCAGTGTAGAAACACTATTTTAACATCAGAAGCTAAATTTATGAAATCGGTATGTACTCAGACAACTTGCGTCTATCATAGAAATAAACTTTTTTCATTCACCAATCAATAGTAATTTAAAAAAAAATATTCTCTGCCGAAATCATAGTTTTTGATAGAATTAACAATTATAAGACTTCTTATCAGAAGAGTAAATTTCTTAATTATGTTTCGGTTTGTGAATTTTAGACAACGTATTGTATTCCCATTATTCACAATGAAATAATAACTTTTTATATAGGTCTAATGGAAATAAAAATTTAAATAAACCTTAATCAGTATATTAAAAAATATGCGTGGGCTTTATAAAAATGTGTTAGACATATAAATTTAGTTTTATACTAAAAAAAAAAATAATATTGTGCGTAGATATATATGATACATCTTTGATTAAAATTAAAAGATACATATTACTTTTTATTTTATAATAACATTATGATTTTTATAATAATATTCAAAAAATAATTTCCCTCAAACTTACACTTTGAGAAAAATAAAGTAAAATACAAGTAAAACTAAAGGAATTTTTTATAAAAGAACTATATATGAATCCTTTACAAATATTATATTCTAAAAATAACAAAATGATATCGCAAAATAAACTAAAAATGAATTGAAAAAATAATAATAATGTGAATAGACATATTTTATACACATATTTAATTTTTGCATCATTGAAAATTAAAACCACCTACTACTATAATATTATAGAAAAACAAAATTTTATAAGACGTATAAGATTAAATGAAAATTGAAGGAATATATTTTTTTTATATGTATGTATTTATATTTTTTTTTCCAGAAAATATATATTTATTCAGGCTACGAGGACTTTATAATTAAAAAAAAAAAAAAAAAAGTGAAATTTTTCATCTTAGAAATTTTTTTAAATTTTTTTGCTAAGAGTGATGCCTATTGGGACTTTGAAATGATTCCTTTTTTAAAATGTTGATTTTATAGGCAACCATATGCAACCATTCAAATTAGAACTTTTAGAAGAAATGAAAACTGTTATAGGCAATTTTATAGAGCAGCAGTTGAATGGATCAATTAATTTCAAAACCATAAAATCGTTCTATGTAATATTTTTTTTATTAATTCACATTTTGAACTTTTAGTTTTAATAATTAATTTTATTCAGTTTTATAAAATCACGTTTTCGTCATCATCTCAGTTACGAGAAAGCAAGTATCAGAAAAAAATGGTATCATTATTGTAATTTACTTTTGGAATACACATATAAATGTATGTTTTACATGTAGCATGTAGCTATCAATTATTCTATGGGATTTAGAAAAACTAACATTTCAGCTCCCTAAAGACTATAGACTATATGCATTGCATATTTCTATGATCTGTACTGTATATACACAAAAACTTAAAACAAACTCCGAATATTGTAATTTCTGTGCAAGAATATGAATTGTAAAAAGATAAGAAATGAATGCAATCATAATTCGCTTTAACAATTTTTATATATGTATTATATATGTAACCATATATGTTCAAGTTATACATTCTGTGTTTACTTAATATGCTAGAATTTATTTTTAATATAAAATTAATTTATTCTGTTTTTATGTCAATTTAAATGTAATTTATTTAAAAGTATATTCAGTTCAGTTTCTTTATACATGATGTCATTCTAAAAATAGAAAATATAGGAACGTAGAACTAAAAAAATTTCTTTCCTGATTTTATTTTACTGACTATTTGTTATGAAAAATCTCGACATCTATGATTTTATATCTCCAACAGAAACATATATATGAATATCAATATATGTATAATGAAAATGTTTGTTTTCGTAGTCAAGATCTATTCTTCAATCAGGCAAATGGTCCTAATATTTAAAAAAAGAATATTTGCGTAAGAGGAATGTGCAAATCAAAGTGATAATAATTTTGAAGACAGATATAAAAGTGCTTGTAGTAAATGCGAAAAGTTGAAAACGTGAAGCTATTGATTTGCCATTATCCAGTACTAGCAAGATCCAGGCAACCATTATCTAGATATTCTAGATGGCCTAAGTAAGACAATCAAACTCATGACCTGAAAATGGTGAATGCATATTTTGTCCAATTTCTTATTATTTTCAGCATAACATACAGTGAATTTAATGTTTCCTTTCCTTGCAATTTAATTTATTGAAATATATTTGATTTGTGTGACAATGATATTTAAAATAGAATAAATAATTTTATAAAATATCAATAATAAAAACAAAACTAAAAATAAAATAAATACTGTAATTCAATATTAGGTAATTTATTAATTGTATATAAATATATACATATAAGTACATGTGAACATAATAATGAAAAATTCACCAAAATAAAATTACTTAATCAATAGAAAATTTATAATTTTATATACATTTATAAATATAAGAAATATTATAATTGAAGTAACCTTACACAACGAAGGGAGATATTCAAATTCATCGGTTCAATTTATTAAAATTATTTCTTTTCGATTAAAATTTCCTTCGATTGAACTATGTAATGTAAAGAGTACTTCTTGTTATGTGTATATATTTGTTATAATGTAAATAATTCGAAAAATATATAATCCACTGATTGTTGACTTTTTTTATTTATATAACTTTTACAAAATTCTACATGTATATTTATATTTTTTCAATTGAACTGTTTTTCATCATAACTCCAATACACGGTGTAGAAAATAAGATGCTGGTTAGTAATTTTTTTCATTTTAAATAAAGTTGTATCTGACATTAAAATTCTGTTATATTTTGAATTTTTTTGTTTATTCGGTCTATATACAACTCACCACTGCAGAAGCTTGAATTTTCACTTAGCATCAACAGTATAGATATTGAATGAATTAAAAAAATATATTGACCGAGGAAATATTTTTAAATGTACATATTTATGTACAATGTACAGTGCATACGAACATAATAGATATAAATATTTATAACAAAATGTACGGAGCAGTGATTTTCGTTAACAAATGAAATGTCATGGAAAATGTTTGAATAATATTTACCTTTTTTTAACATATGAATGTATGTATTTACAATACCTACATTATTATGTAGTTTAATTTAGTTTTGGGACAAGAATTTAGAATTAAAAAGAAATTCATTTATAAAAATTAAATGTTTTTATAAATATCTACTTATACGAGTATCAGACAGTTGAAATAAAGAAAATAAAAAAATATTTGAAAGAATTTACTCTCTGACATATACATTTAGTATGTAGTACGTATACTTTATGTACATATACATTGTACATAAAATATTTGTTCTATATAAAGATATATACTTAATCAGGAGTATCTAATTGATTTTTAGAAACGACAAGATATGGGATACGTTTAATATCAGAAAAATATACTTTCAACTAAATAACTATTTCATATGAATTCCAAAAATTGACCATTTATCAAATTTTCGGTAAATTATTTTTAATTTTTGCTGGGAAATATTCTAATAAAATTGTTCGGTGTCCTATGTCCCCGAAAAAAACAATTTTTTATTATAATAACTTTGATAATCCGTATAAAAATACATTATACAAAATTAAAATACGACGACTTGTCAAAAAGAATATTTTTCTTTCATTATAATTATTTCTAAATTTTACAGTTTTGGTGTTTATTATGAATTAACATTCAATAATTAAAAAATTGATTTTTTTAGCTATGCGATATGTATCTTTTTTTTTTTTGCTTATAAATATTGCTCTTCTATCACCTATCAAAATTAACAAAGGATAATCAAAACAATATAACTAGAAAGAAAAACAAAACTATGTAAATATTGTTTGTGGATTTTTTTTTCTTGAATGCGGATTAAAGTTAATTAAAAATTCATAATAAATAACAAGTATATAGAGGCATTTAGAGACATTTTGTTTTTCTAAATAAAACTTATCTACATTATATGTATTAAAAAAGATTAAAAAAAATTTTCCGGTTAAATTAATTATATTTTCTTTTTAAAAAGTAAAATGCTTTGAAAATAAATTTTTCTTCATTTTTATTTCAGTAAAGAAAAATAAGTTGAATTTTCACTCCGTCACTATTTTAGTGCAAGAGACTGAGATATAGTCATTATTATTAGCTCTACAGTTTTAATAACAATTTTATGTATATTTTTTTTTAGATTAAATTTTACACTTAATTTTGCATTAGCCAAAAATTAATTCTTATACTAAGAGAAATTCGCTTAAAATTAAAATTCATTAACCCAATAATATGAGGCAATTTTTTTCCACTTAGTTTTTCTATAATTTCAGAGTTAATATAGTGAAAATTTGATCTTATGTCTAACATCTTTTTATACGAGTTAATTTTCCGATATCTAATTGTGTTAAAAAAAAATCACCTAAAAGTTCTAACTTCTTTAGCTATTTAATTTTTATTAATAGTGTAAGTATAACAAAAATTACACTACACATACTATTCATTAACCCAGTTTTCTTTTATTGGTTGGACGTTGATTTTATCCATATGATATCGTTAATCTATTATTAAATAAATAAATATAATTTTATCGCAAAATTGATAATAAATTTTATATAATGTATTGTATATATATATATTAAAAAGATGCAACAAAATTTGTTATATTATTTGAATGCATTTTGTTATATTAGTTTTTATTTATAAAAGCTTGATATGGCATTCTGCCATCAATGAACAATCAAAATTATCTAGGTAAATGATTCCTTTTTTTTTGTTACATGATAAATGTTTCTGTTCTGTGCTATCTACAAAATAATTAAATTATAGTTTAATTTTTTTTTTTTTTTTTTAAAAGGACGAAAATTAGTTTTTAGTATAAGTTTTAATTTATTTGCGACTTGAATTTAAAGTGGATCTTGGTTTTGACACACAAAATTTCACCACAAATATATAATTAACTCATAGCGGATATCGTTTGCGGGATGAGAAGTAGTTTTTCTACAAAATATTTCCGTCAAAAATTCAGTTTTTAGTTCCGAAAAATGGTGAATAGTTAATTTCCTTATAATTTATACGATAATTGAAATTTTGACCACTTTAGGAACAAATTATTAACACGGCTCTTGGTCTAAAGAAATTCGACAAAAAAAGGAAAATTCACTTTTATTGATCGGAAAATATAATATTAAATTTTCTTCTCACACAATTATAATACACAATTCGATTATTATAGGAATTTTATTTAAAGATTTTCTAAAATTTAATATTTATTTTATTTAGGTATTTAATAAATATATATTTTACGTACATTTTCTTTTTTAGGAAGAAAAAATGATTTTCTTTAAAATTTTCCTGGTGAAATCAATTCAAAAAAAAAAAAAAAGAAAAGAAAATTTTTTTTTTCCCTTTACTTTTCCGTGATTTAAAATTTTCCTCGAATTTTTCTTTTTTTTTTTTGCTTTTTTAATTTCCTTTTTTATTTTTGTTATTTCGAATTTATTTAAATTAAAAACTTAAATGTTAAATAATTTTTAATTTTTTTTTTAAAGAAAATATAAATAATAAAGAAATATTTAATATATATATTTTTTAAATAAATTTACGGAACCGATTTTTTTTATCCATTTATAGGGAAAAATCTCTTTACTACGAAAGAAAATTTTAACGAAAAAAAAAATTTCACATAAAAAATCAATATAAAAATTTTTTATTTTTTAATTCTAATTTTTTTTTTTTTTTTAATAGAAAACTTACATTTTTTTTTTGTAATATGTGTCGAAATAAGTATAAAGCTTTCGTTTAACTTTCGTTAAAGTTTTGATAATTTTTCGTTAATAATAATTTCGTTAATTTTTGTTGTTATCCTTTCTGGTTATAAAAAAAAGACAAACTTGATGCTGACCTGAACTTTTTGAGTGTTATAATTTTATTTAAAAAAAAAAAATAAAAAAATTAAAAATAAAGATTTAGCAGCAGCAGTGTTTAAATTTCGTTAAATTTTATTCCACTCTTATTATTTTGTCGTCAATTTTATTAACTTGTTGTTTCTATTATAATTTTGTTTTAATAATTTATTATTTTATTTATTTTAATTTTTAAACCTATTAGAAGAAAAAAAAAAAATTAATTGAGATTTTTTATGGTCCTGTTTTTTTATTTTTTTTGTCCGTTTTCCATCAAAATTGAAAACACGAACTTCTTATCATATATATTATATATAATAAGAAGATATATATGCTGGTTTCAGTCAATGTACCTCCGTCCGTCACTAAAATGTTTATAACTTGTGATTAAACGATTCTTTGGATACCATAATATTCTCAATCTCGTTTAATTTCATCTCGACTTAATGATACGATTCTATGATTTTGAGTTTGGAAATTAGAGGTTTTCAACCAGCCAATGATTTAAATAATTTTCATATAAAAATATAATTTTAAATATTTTTTAAAAACATTCAATGCGGATTCTATTGTTGGTTAGATAGATGTCGATTAGAGGAACTTAAAAAAAATTATTGGACCCTGATTGTTCCTAATGATTTGGACTTGGGGTCTGGATTTCAATAAAAAATGTTATATTTGTAGATAAAAGATACTCTTAAGAAATGTATACATAAATATGCATAGAAGACTCTAGGTCCTGGAATATTATGATAAATAATTTACAGATATATTTAACGAATTTTTGTGTGTTTTAATAGAACCTTCGAAAAGGCACATAGAAATTAGAATAAAATTTCCTACATATTAACAATAGAAATGTGGCGCCGGAATTGTACATCTTACTCATATATACTATTCGTTTCCTATACAGTTTTTTTAGGAAATATTAGAAAATGTCTATTGGACCGTCTGACCATAAATCTTTGTTTCATGATACTGTGCTTGCATTGCAATCATAATTTATTTTCGAATTGTAAGTTAAAATTTTTCTGAGATTCCTAATTCATTAAAAAAAACTAACCTCAAATGAATTAAAGTCGAAAAAAATTTGGATAATTAATTCACAACGAAATTAAGTCGAAAGCCAAAACTGAACTAAACATATAAAAATAATTTAAAATAAATAAATAAATAAAAAAAAAAATTTAAAAACAACGTTTTTATAACGGAATAAAATAACTAAAAAGTAAAAAATTTAATCAGATAATAATTGATAACCTCATACCGATTTCACTGAAAATTAATTCTCACGAAAAACGTGGGACGCGTGTGATAAACGATATTTTTCAATTTTAGGCGCCCCACGTTTTTCGTGAGAATTAATTTTCAGGGAAATCGATATGAGGTTATCAATTATTATCTGATTATATTTTTTACTTTTTAGTTATTTTATTTATATATTTTATTATTTATTTATTTTTTCCGTTTTAATCTTATTTGAATCGAATTCAGCCATCAAAATATAAATTTCGAAATTTATCCCCTTATTTTCAAAATTTCGAAAATTGTTGTATATCCCCTAATTGAGCCCTGGCGTAACAGTTGAGGGCCTTTCAACATCCAGTTTATTAAATAGTTTTTTCGGGTCCAACATTTTATCGGAATATACATAAATGCCAAAACCGGCTTCTAAGGTAGCCCCCCCCCCCGTCGGGCCTCGGATCAAAATTTCTAATATTCTATAACCATCTAGGATCACAATACTACTTAAGTTCAAAATTTCGGCCAAATCGGTCCAGAGGCGTGATTGCGGAATCAGTGGAACCATGGATGGAACCGTGGAACCACAAAAATGTTTACATTATGTTGCATTGTCATCCATTTCTGACCTATGCTCCAATTTTCAAGCCTCTATCTCATTAATTACAAAATTTGTACCGGACAACAAAGTGAACTAATAAAAACGTTTTAATTAAAAGAAAATAAAGTAAAATTCCGGGAGAAATATAATTACTGTAAATGTTCAAAATTTTATTTTCAAACTCTAATTATTTTTACACTTTTGCACATATAAAAAATTATTTTTGAAATTAATTTATTTTTCACATTGGCCTTAATATCGCAATTTTTCGACTTTTATTCATTCGGAGTTAGTTACACCGATGTAAGAGTGTTCCTAAACTCTTAAATTTAATTCTTATTCAAAAATTTTTCTTTAAGAATTTTCATAAATCAGGTTTTTCTCGAACTTTTTTTTTCTTAAGAATTTTTTTTTTTAATTTTTGCTCAATACACATAAATTGCATTTTTTTTAGCAGAAATTCAATTTAAATAAAATGCAAAAACATTTTTTTTTGGTTGAATGGATATAAAAGTTAAAGGCAACTCAATGCACTTTTTTATGACCATTGCACATTGATTAAATTGAATTTGTTTTACTTTGATATATAACTTTCTCTTGTATTAAAAAGGGAACCTTTTTATTTGTTACAGAAATTTTCGTGGAAAAATCAATGATCAAAGCAGGTAGGTAACTTTTATTTTTTTACTTTTATCGATGCAGTTGATTTTTTCTTTAGTAAATATTTTAAGAAAATTTATATAATTAGAAATATTGCATAGTTATATTATATTTATTATTTTGCCTTTATGAAATTATTATATTTCTCTTTTTTTTTTTTAAATCAATTAATTTTTTTTTTTATTTATTTATTTTCGTATTTTTAAATAATTTACACATTTTTAATGTGGAACCAGCAATTGACTGAAAAAAAAAAGAAAATCTATGTTAAGAAGTCCCCTGGGAAACCCACTCAAAAATAAAGTCATAACGATAGTTGAGTTTGCGCTTGAAAATAAAAATAACTAAATGATGCAAATAAGGGTACTGAATGTATTATTTTATACATTATAGAAGTGTTATATTTAAAATAAAATCAGTTAATAAATTGTATTATTCAAAATAAACTCGAAATAGAGACTATGGTAAAGAAAATTTTGTTGTAAATTGAGCCTGTGGCTTCAAAACGGACGAAATAAAAATTTTCACACTTACGGGCATGAATTTAAATGTCCAAATATTTAAGCCAAAAATATTAATTACTTCAATATGTTTTTATTAAGAAAATATATTTTGTTTTTCATAACAAAATCGAAATGGAAAGAACAGCTTTAATACGATTTGTAATTATTGTTCTGTCATATTTAGAAAATAAAAATTAGACCAAGGCAAGGAGGCAAAATTATTGAACTATACTCTTATCAAAGGCGATAAATTTGCTAAAATGTGTATTACATATATAAAAATATTAAAAAAAACAGTAGGTATAAATTATGTATATAATAATTAAATTTTCCTTATAATGAAAATCCAATCAATTTAAATTTTCCGTTAGGTTTGATTATGATCCATCTGAAATGTTTTAAGACGTCAGCCAGCAGTGTTAGCATTTTCAAATGAGCCGTTTATTTTGAAAGTGGTTTAAGTCCATTTGTTTTTGTATTGAGATATTTAAAGGTTTGTGTTTGAATTGATTTAAAAATATTGGTAACTGGTATTAAGTCGCTTTCATGTTTTTATGACCTTAAACATGGGGGATGGAAATAAGGCCGCGGGAAATAAGGCCGCGGGAAATAAGGCCGCGACGTTTTTTTGTTGCGGTCTTATTTCATTTTGCAAAATGAAATAAGGCCGCGAAGATTTTTTCGCGGCCTTATTTCGTTTTTCAAAATGAAATAAGGCCGCGAAAAAACCCTCGCGGTCTTATTTCATTTTGAAAAATGAAATAAGACCGCAAAAAATTCCTCGCGGCCTTATTTCGTTTTGAAAAATGAAATAAGACCGCGACAAAAAAAAACAATTATTCGGAGGGCTAATTTCATTTTTATAAATGAAATAAGGCCGCGTAATCTTGTGAGGTGGGCACACAGGGCAGGGGGCAGCAGGGCGGCGGGCGGGCGGTTGGTCAATGGGATTTGCTACCCCCTGCCCTGTGTGCTCACCTCACAAGATTACGCGGCCTTATTTCGTTTTTCAAAATGAAATAAGGCCGCGAAAAAATCCTCGCGGCCTAATTTCATTTTTCAAAATGGAATTTTAGCCCTCCGATTAATTTTTTTTTTGTCGCGGTCTTATTTCATTTTTCAAAACGAAATAAGGCCGCGGGGAATTTTATGCGGTCTTATTTCATTTTTAAAAATGAAATAAGACCGCAACAAAAAACCTATCGCGGCCTTATTTCCCGCGGCCTTATTTCACTGCGCCCTTAAACATGTTAGATTATAAAATGTAATACCTTTTATAAACATAATATAAAAACATTATATAAATACGCTGTAATCGTCCTACTGATATATTAAAAGTATACTTAAAAATAATTTTTTACATACATTAATAATTCCATAAGCTAATTTTCAAGTGACAAAATCAAAGCGATTTTAATGATACTTGACTAAAATTGTTTTTAAATAAAAAGAATATATAGGATTGTGTTTATTGTGAATCATTAACTTTTTTTTTTTGGAAAATGGACTTAAACCACTTTCAAAATAAACGGCTCAAATTTATTATAACAAGTTATTATTGTAGGTTTTTAAATTTTTCCTTATACGTAACCAACATTTTTAAATACACCCGAAAAATTCTTTGCCAAAAATCTGAACAGCGAGTCAACTATCCTCGGTAAACAAATTATTCTGAACAAAGAGTATATAATTTTCATTAATAATAAAAAATCTAAATTAAATTTTATAACACTGAGTACATTTTATTGAATACGTACATTTAAGTATGTTTTATTACATTTTTCATAGTGTACATTAAGTACTTATATGCATTCTTAAAATTATACATATTATTTATGTAGTATAGAATATATATAGGCAGATTATAACACATTTAATAATTATTTTTGTTATTTTAATGTACGATATAAATAATAGAAATAAAGGAAAACATTTAAATTCCTTCTTTATGAGGTATCTAGTTCTGACGGCACATGTTGTAAAGTTTTCCAAAAATCGAAAAAAAATATCAAAAATTCTTAAATATAAAATATTTATTAAGTATATTTTTATTTTTATTAAAAATTTTTATGAATTTATTTTGTGATTAAATATGTATATTTTTGACAAAAATGGATATATTGTGATAGCAATGTGCAAATTTCGTACGCTCTGCCAAGATTTATTTATAACTATATTTTTTGGATATTAGGTATAATAATAATGGAACAATTATATTGTCTTAATAGTATTTTTTTTAATTAAACGTAGTTATTTGAATACAATTTCAATTTAAAACTTTAAAAGAAAGATTAAAATCAAAAAAAAAATTGAGTATTGTTTGTACAAATATGCACGATTGTTTATTATTTTTTTCTTTTGAAAATAAATGAAGGATAGGAGAATTTGGAAATTATTAATATTATTCGACTTATATTGTAAAAGTAAGTACTATAAATTATAGATTTCAGATTGTAAATATAAATGGAGGTTATATCATTTCAAAATTTTTAAAAATGTTTATTTAAAAATAAATGCCAAATTTATCGCTGTTTTCCTACTGTGTACTAAAAATAATATACCTACAAAAACATAACACAATATACATAAAAAAAAAAGATTATAAAAATTAAATTTTAACATTTTGTATGTAATAAAAAATTTAATTGTAACAATATTTATTATCCATTCAACTGAAAAAAATCATTTTTCTTTCAAATTATGACGAAATTGTGGACGAATTTACTTATATTTATCTGTTTTGTTGATTATTTTCAAAAAACATGAAATCCTAAAAGTAAACATAATATTAATTTTGTATCAAATATTTACAATACATGTAAGGTATACATTATGTATAATGTATAGTTAAAAAATAATTTAAAATTTATTTTACGTACTATAAGGAATGTGGCTCCCATCAGTATACCTTTTACCTTGGCATCCAAATCCATTGGAAAATTAATTCCTGTTATAAGAGAAAATTGACACATAAGAAGCATTAAATATCAATTATAATAGAAAAGACAGAAGAATCACACAAACATTGTGAAATTCCCTAAATTTAGCATCAGATTCATAATTGGGGTTGAATATTACTTTTAGAATTCTTTAAAAATGTCTTACCAAAAGTATCTGCATCTGTAAAGTATTCTTTGGCAAAACCCTGCCATTGCTTTGATATTTTTCCGATTTCTTCGCCAGTAGTCGTTTGAATCTAAAATAAAAAAAATAAATGTTTTAATATTTATTTTAAAAAAATAATTAAGTATATTGTTATCTTATTTACCTTAAAATCTACGTCTGAACCGCAACAACTCATAGGAACTATTGGTCCTTTAATTTTGAGGATAACTTCACCTGTACTATTTTTAACAGTGAAATTCTTATGACATGACCAATCTTCTTCGACAGTTCCAAGTAGATTACCTAAAAATGTAAAAAAAATTAATTTCCGACTTAAGAATTATAAAAATTATTCGAAACTGAACTTAGGAGTTTTAACAGTTTAATTTCGATTTTCAACCTATTCCAAATTCTATGTTGTTGAAGAAATTGAAAGAATATGCAATTATAATTTCCACGAGAATAGGATTTTTACTTAAAAGAAAAAAATTTAACAGAGCTAGTTTTTTGCCTATAAAATTAATTTTTTGTTTTTTAAACTAATATAATAAGCTTGAGTATTTAGTTTTCATTATTAATTTATTCTTCGTACTTAAATAGCCTAAAAATATTATTTGTCAAAGTAATTAAATTACCTCTAGGTGCTGAAATTTCAATTTTTTGAAGACAACATGGAAAACAACAACCCTGACATCTTAGTTCCCTATATATGTGAGCAACTTCATGTTGATAATTATCCTAAAAAATAGCATGTGAGATAATTTTATGTAATGAAAAATTTATAAAAACAGAGTACATATTATTTAAAATAAATTCTTGATAAAGATGCTTATAATTTCTTCTTACAAATATTTTGATATCAAATGGTCTTAATGTTCCACAACATTGACGAGTACACCAATCATTATCTTCAACGGCAAAAAAAACATTCTGGCCAAGAGAATTTTTAATAGCATATTTATTATTCGTTTCCCAACCTGAAATAAAAATTTCAATTTGATCAGCCTTATTTAAATGTTATAAAAATGTAATACATACATGTGTAATTTAAACATAATATAAATTAAGGGCGGGAATGATAATTTAAGGTAATTTTTTAAACTACGCTAATATTAAATATTTTAATGCGTTGGGGATCGTTATGTTGTATTTAGTGCTATAGAATTTAGATCACTAAATGGAGTATTATATGCGTCAATACACATGCAATCATTTAGATGCATCTGCGTAAATAATGAAAAAATTTAGATGAATCAGCGTATATAATGAAAAAATTTAGATGCATCAGCGTAAATAATAAAATCATTTAGATGTTTCGTTTTGAATATTACGTAATACCTAAACAAACATAATATCTCTCACAATATTTTAATACAGCCAAATACAAAAAAAAAAAAGAGAAAAAATGAGAAGAAAAAATATTCTCTCTTTGCAACTACCTCTCCCCTACGCATTAAAACAGTATATTGGATATGTAAACAAAATTTGTTATACAACTCGTTCTGTATTTACACAAAAATACATTGACACTGTCTTGTCAATTTATATCACTCGACCTTCGGTCTCGTGATATAAGTATTGACTCGTGTCAATGTATTTTTGTGTATACAGAACTCTTAATTAATAACAAATTTAGTTTACATATTCAATAATCTACTATTATTCGCATCAAAATTCAAATATATTTATATTATGTACTAGGTGTGCAATATTAGTACATGAGTACATGAGTGTAGAAAATTAGCTCTCAATATTAACACCTTTACCAGTGAATGCTTCCAAAAGTTCCAGTTTTTGTTTAATCAATAACTGATCTACCATAGTAAGATATTCTAAACCAGGTGGACAATCCGGTACAGTGGGTGGTGGTGCCATCCATTGTTGTTGGGCTAAAAGTAATCAAAATGAAAAAAGTTTAAAACTAAATTAATGTATAATTTTTTTTTTTCATACTATACATGTAGATATGTAATTCCTAAGACGACGATGTACAAAGTAAATATCTACATATTTTTCAATGCATTGAAGTTAATAATTTACAAATAAAATTTAACTAACTTAATTCAGCTCCTGGGGGCATTGGTGGCCCTCCAGGTTGTTGCATTATCGGCTGCTGGCCGTATCCCGGTTGACCATACCCCGGTTGACCGTACCCTGGTTGCGGTTGACCGTAAGCCGGTTGCGGCTGAACATAACCATGTGGTGGCTGAGAAAAACCCTGTGGTGGTGGAGCAAATCCCGATTGTGGTTGCTGGGCATGAGAATAGCCACTACCTTCTGGAAGATTTTGTGGTACCGGTTGATAATCTTGTTGATGGTAACCGGGTTGAGGATTTGACTGATATTTTAAATAAAGTTTTGTGGATTTTATTAAAATGTATTTTTTTAATGGAATAAAAGTCATTTGAAAATAATATCGAAAAGATCCAAGAAAATTCTTACTTAGAGAAATACTTACAATTTTTAGTTCCATTATACTTTCGTTTTGTTGATTTCTTGCTCTGTTTTATTGAACTTTAAATTATAATAAATGTTCCTAGATTTTGATGTTTTCTTAAATTTTAATGGAGGATGATAGTTATTTAAACTCGTATATTCTACTATGCAATTATAAAGCAACCATAGAAATATTTGTTGTTGTTTTTATTAGTATTGTTGATGACTCATCCTACAAATAAAAAATTTATGATGTCATCAATAATATCCTTATTTTTTTTAAGTAATAATTTTAAAAATATGTGTATATAATGTATTAAGTTTTTTAAAGCTTTTGCAATGCTTTCCTTTAAAAATAATTTCCCCTTCAAAATTTTTATAAAATTTTCACATTTATGTTTTTAATGCTAGAGATAGAGACGACGTAATTCACGCGCGTAAGCGCGCGTAAAAAAAATAAAAAAAACCGGTTTTTTTTACCTGTTATGCTCAACGCCGTTCACATGCGAAAAACAAAAGAGAAAAATGTCAACAATAAAATAAAAGAAATTTTAATTTCCTTTGATTAATTTTAATTTGATCTTCTTGTTAAAGAATTAATAAAAATAAAGTTATAAATTAAATAAAATACAACAATAATTACAATTTTATAATTTTTAATAAAAAAGTAAATTTTTATAAAAATTTAAAAAAATAAAATTAAATTCCTAATTCCCGAAATTCTGTTTGTAATATTTTTATAATGCTTTTTAATTTATTTATAACTTAATAAAACATAAAAAATTTTAATAAATTTGCAATAAATAATTATTTAATTTTTATTTTTGAATATAATTATATTTATGAACTTTTTTATTTTATTAAATAATTATTTGTTTGTAAAATTTTTTTTTTTCTAAATACAACAAAATAAACAATACAATTTTTTTTTCTAATTACAACAAAATAAACAACACAATTATAAACAAATGATTTCCACAATGTACGGCGTAAAATACTGGGAAAGTTAAAATATTTCAACTTTTACGCGCGTAAGCTACGTTTTACGTCGTTGCGTATAGCCGGTCTCATACATTTTCATACAATTTGATTTTTTACGTGCGTACACGCGCGTGAATTACGTCGACTCTATCTCTAGCATAAACGTTGTTTTATACTATCAAAACGAAAATCGTATAGCTCATTCGTAAAAATTAAACCACATTTTCCTTTCTTTTATAACTATTAATATAAATAGTACTACATTGAATTCCCTATTATTACAAACTTATGGTAGCTATCTATAAGGTTGGAAAAACAAGTTCCAAGTAAATTTCTTAAGATAAAAATGATATCAAAAGTTACAATAAATTATTTATTAAATTATTGATTTTGAATTCTGTTCTGAGACTTTGAAATGGTAAAATTTTCAGACGTTTAGGTTATCCGGGTCAGTTTCATAATATAATTTTACTTTTAATCACTGTTAACGTTCGTCAGGTAGGTTCTTTGAGTTTATCTCTGACGTAAGACATCTGTTTCAATTCAATAGAATTTCAATTGAGGAAACTTTAGATAAGAAGAGTGAATAATTTGAAATAAACAAATAGTTTGGATTTCTATTATGTTTAGTTTAAGCGCTGGTGCCATATTATTTGTACTAATTTAATGATAACTTATTTCCTACTACAGTCCTAAGCAATTAATTTTTGTTTTAACATGTTACAAACAAAATATTTATTATCTAATAACACTTTTTATCACCTTAAATTCAAAACAAAACTTTAGATTACATTATAGTTTGAGGAGGTGGTATTATAAATTTATTTTATTATAAACGACGTTGAAGAATTATTCGAATAGAAGAATTGTAATTCGAATATATGTAAGTAAGAAAGGTGCAAATCAGCAAATATGTGTATTTTTGAAGGAATTCATCGGAATTAATCGCGAAAGAATTGATCGCCAGTAATTCATTGTCAAGCAATTCATCGCCAAAAAAATCATTGGCAACCAATTCATCGCCAAGTAATTCATCGCCAGTACTTCATCATTAAGCAATTCATCGTAATAAAATTCATCGCCAAGCAATTCATCGGCTACTATCTACTTCCAGCGAAATAGACAAATTCCTAATACATACTGTATTTAGAATAAGCGAGCTTCCTACTACATATTAGATTTTTTAATGAAAGAAATATATTTTATTTATTGAATTTTTTTTTTTTAAATATGAGAATATATTAAAAAATTTTTATAAATAATATTGAATTAAAATTTAATACCACATTTATATATCAATTGTAAAAATTAATAAAAACAAATTTCTATCAAATAAAGCTCATGGTCATGATCATTTTGAAAATTAAAATAAAGGGAAATCTAAAATACAAATTGTGATTCGTGTTTCAGTCATATTCATAAAATATGAAAGAAACTAACTTGATTAAAATTGAAAATTACATAACGTAAGTTTAAAATTAATATGAAATAAAATTCTAATATTATATTATTGTGGTTATTACTAATTTTGAATAGAATTAATAATTTCTATATTATTAATAGCTGTCTCCAAAAAGTTCTACCACATTTCCTGTTAAAAATTACGCCTATAGTGTTCCCTCATGAACACAGATTTTGAACATTGTGTTACTAAGTATATGGTTTATCTTTTAATTTATATTTTGGCTTGACCGTGATAGAATTTCCATTATTTTCGCTGATATAACTTTATCGTCGAAAATTTGTTAAACATTTCGTTAAGAATTTCCGGTTCCGCTACACAAAGTGTTTTTTACAAATATTTATTATTATAAAATTATGTTTAAATATAAATAAGAACGAAAAACATTAAGCAAAAAATATTATTGAACTGTAAAATCGGTGCATTTCAGGATAACTACTATGATTATGAGTATAGAGTACAGGCATAATAATTCTTCTTTTATTATTAATGCAAAATAATATGTCCAGAAAGTTGATTTTTGAATAAAATAAGATAAATTAAAAATTAAGAGAAGCTTTTAATAAAAAAATAAAAAGAATTAATTAGAGCTGGTGACACGTATCATTTATGTAAAATAGATAAAATTAATAGTACGTTATTTCCCGCATAGAACAATATTACATAAAAAATATTCTTATAAAATTAATTTTCTTATTTACTGGATTGAAATTTTGTAATGAATTTAATAAATCACAATATATTTAGAATAAAATAAATTTTGCTTCTCATCAATTTCTATGATTCTCATGCGTAATAGCTTAAAAACTTCCAGTACATACATAAAATATTGTACAATTTGTACATTGTAAATAAGATAAAACCATAAAGGAAGTATAAATAGAGGAACTAGTCCCATACAAAAAATTCGAATAAAAAAAGTTGAACAAAATTAGATCAGACCCCCGAGCTTTTATTTTTTTTTAGAATATAACGCTATAACGAGAGAGCTTTATAGCTTTTAAAATATTTTTTTTTATAAAGCATCTAAAAATAAACAAAATATTTCCTTTATTATAATTGTATTTTAATGTTTACTAGTATTTGTTCTCTATAAAAAAAAAAAATTAGGTTAGATAAATGTAAATAAAAAAATTATAAGCATTAATAAATTCATTTTATTTCATGTTTATTTACATATCGTCGGTCTCGTGCATAAATCACGAAACTGTAATTTTGGCCGTTTTGACCTAATATTGTAGAAAAATCATAAAAAACTAAAATTTTAATATGTTCAAAGTTAGAAGTTGAAAGCTGTCATAAATTATATATACGCAATGACTATTTCTATTTTCCCGAAAGTATCAAAATGTACTAAAAAAAAGAAATTTAAATCCAATTTTCTCAAAACTATGTTTTTGCAGTTCCGTGATTTTTGCATGAGACCGACGATGTTCACATTATTTTATATCATTGGAATAATGATTTTTTTGTTTTTTATTTTGGTTTGAAAATATACTTTAACTTTGTAATAATATCCCTTTTAAAAATTTTGAGCCTTTTATTATTAAAAGTGTTAATAACAACTCCAAAAATTTAAATCTATGTTCATAACATTCGTCTGTTTCGGTGAACCAGAAATCATATTTTTTTGATAATTTTATTGCGTCCAAACAATTTGTATACAGTTTGTTAAAATTCTTTTTTTTATAAAAATGTTGAGCAAAATAGTTATCAAACATTTTTATATGAAATCTGGTAATTTCAAACAGATCAAATAAAATATTTCCAAATCATTGTCATAATTTTTGCGATATAAAAAATGTTCTGATTTCAATTCAAGGACATCATTAGTTTTTTTTTTATTTTTTTTTATGATTGGGGTCGATAGAAGATAACTTGTTTAGCCGACTACTTTTTATGGAGCTCTAACTTCATGAATTAGTAAAATATTTAAGTGAAGGTCGCGCATTCAAAAAAGTGCGTTTACCTACTTATTAATAAATAAAATAAATGAATAAATATTTACTTTATTTTATTCAAATTATTTATACTTATTTAAATTCCGTATCCAAATTGATAAATTTCCAATAATAATAAAATATTCCGATATAATTTTCTTAATGTCCTTATATTTCAAAATTTAAATAGTTAAAACAAAGTTCATGCAAAATATTTTAATATATACATGTAAGTACCATTAAATGCAAAACACATTTATTTTAAAGAATGAACTAATTATACGTAAATTCACGATAAAAATAAAACAATGTCTCCCACTATCGTTTAAGAATATTTTATCCAAAGGAGATAAAATATTATGACATATTATCTCTTTATTAATGTAAAAATTAAATTGCAATATATATATTTATTGATTTGAAATAACTTATGATAAGGATTTTATAAATTTCAATAAAGACGAAGATGCTAGTTTAAAAAAAAAAAAAATCATAGATGTTATAAATTGATATTAGCACATCATAACAATACATAATTTAGACACATATTTTTTCATTCATTCATTAGTTAATGATTTTTCGCACAACTACATTCGAATTTTTAGAACTTTGTTGTAATAAAACTAAACATCCTCAAAATAGAAAAAAAATTAATGAGTATTAGAGAAAATATAAAAGCTTTTTTGCTTATACATATGTTTTGGGGGTCTGAAAAAATAGGAAAAAAAATAAAAACGTTATTTTTAAAAGTTGTTTGACATAGTTACTCTATATTATACTTCCTTTATGATAAAACACAAAAAATATGTACAATATACCGTACATTGTACATAGTAAGTATAAAAAAGAAATTATAGGGAAAAAAAAAAGCATAAATGTCAATAACTTTATAATACCATTTGTCAGTCTATGCGAAATATTACTTTGCCCCTGCTATAAAATGTTTGACAATTCTAGATTTAATATAATGTCGACAGATAAGTATTGTTGTACCCTTCAAATTATAGTTTGTAGGTTCCGCCTTATAGAGTTTGTTACATTTTTTTGGTATTTATTTATGCCGTTTTTTATTAATAAAGTAATTTCGGAAAGAAAAGCGTACAGTGCGGCTCAAATGTGTACAGGTGGGAATTCTATTTGCCTAATTAACATATTCTAGTAGCTAGTAGCATAGATTAAGAATACAGAAAGATGGGAAGCTTCATACAACATTATTTTTGGTATTTTTAAGTCAATGTGTTAGTAAAACAAAATAAAATACGTGATAATTATCAATGTATGAAAAGAATTTTATTTAGTTTTACTAACACCTTCACAATAAAATACCAAAAAAAAAGACTGAAAAAATGTTGTATGAAGTTCCCATCTTTCTGTATTCTTAATCTATGCTAGTAGGTACATTGATTTAAAGCCATCGCAGCCTGTTAAAATTAATCACATACAGAAACAACAAACAAAAAAAAGAGTATCAAAATCTTTTCTACATACAATATTATTTATATTAAACAAATTCCACTAAAAGAAATTAAATTTTGACCTTAAAAATTCCCTAAATTCCGTAATATAACAAAAAAAAAATTCCGTAAATGGTTAACAATAATAATAACGTTGGTAACTAAAAACAAATTTAATGTATTAAATTTAGGACACTAATATAATATGTGAGCTATTAAAAATGAATATGGGTGTAAAAATGAAATAATTTAATATCAATTTAACACGAAATATAGAAATTTTTATACATAGTAGGTATCAATTTTTCCTTCTTCTTTTTTTTTTTTTTTATATCGAACTTCTTGACGAAAAACTTTTAATAAAAAATGTAAATATAACAATATACAAGTTCAATTTGACTTTGTGAAAAAAAAAAAAATTAATTATTTTCTCCACAAAAATATCAATGATCACATATTTTGTATATTTACCCACCGGTTTTAGCAAAATTATTATACATACATACCTACTAAACTTATTATAAAAGTACTTTTTGTTATAGTTATCTAAAATTATATAAATTATTATTCCCAAAATTTTTATGCTAAATTTATATTTATGTATGTTTTGAATTTAAAAAACAAAAAATTAAAAATAAATGATATTATGATTATGAAAACTTCCTCAATTCAATTCCGAACCAATACTAATTTTTAACAAAAAAAAAAACAAAATTTGATTTGGAGAAATTTTTCTTCTCTCTCTTTACATATAAAATATTTTTTTTCTGTGGTGTGTTTCATTCCACATTCCACCTATCTAAACATAATATTTTGTTTATAAATAGAGTATCTGTATCTGTATGTACACATTTTTTAATATGATATAATATTTTAAGTAAAAAAAAAATGTAAGTAAACATTGAATTTTGGGAATATCATTATTATACTATATATATCATTATTATAATATATTTTTCTGTGATATAACATTATCTTTAAATATAAATATGCATACAAGAAATAACTAATTAGTAGGAAAGGGTATTTAAACCCAAAATCCGGATTCCATAATCCCGAATACAAAATCCCGAAATTTATAAAACAGAAAAACACAAAAATTCCAAATGAAATAACTTAAAGACTGTGGGAGCTTCTATTACGCATGAGAAATAAAAATATCTTGAATTTCTTATTTCTGTACCTATTACAGAGGCTTATTTTACGAGATCTCGTAAATACCGGGATTTTGGGTTACGGGTTTGAACTTCGCTGTGCTAATTAATTCTGTAGCAGAAATTTGCAAAATGAATACAAAAATAAAAATTATAATTCATGCATACAGAATATTTTTATTCTAAAAACTTTTTCAAGAGAAACACTATTAATTGGTTCATAGTGTAGAAAATTTAAAAACTATTCAATACGGTGCTCCAAAATATTCAATTAATTTAAAACAAGGATGATCATCGCCTATGCACTTGTACCACATTTGTTGTTGTAATCCCACTTTGTTTATATGAATAATAAAACAGAATAGGAAAAAAAAAACCCTATACACTTCGTATACACTTCGTGCTTATGTAAGTGCATGAAAAAAAATATTTGTATTTCGTCTTCGCACTTCCCATTTAAAAAAAAAAAATCATTCGCACTTTGAATAGGAAGAAAAAAAAAAACATTTTTTCTGTATTTATTTTTTTCCTTCTTTTTTGTGCATGCACTGTAAAATGCGAAATTCTTATTTATAATATTTTCTGATCGCAATTGTGTGATTGATGTATGAATAATGTAAATAAAAATAAAAGGACTGCAGAAAATTAATGTTAATTTAAAAATTAATATGAAGAGAATTATATTTGCAATCAATTTTAAAGCAATTAGCTTAGAGCTTGATTTGCTTTGTAATTATTAATCGTATTTTCAAAGTTTTCACAAAAAAATTTTTAAAAATAAATTTTCAAGAAGAAAAAAAAGAAGCTTATTTTTGGATTTTAAACGAAAATTCTAGAAGAGGATGCTAAAAATATTTTAAATTACATTTAAAAATACCAAAACTTGACTTTAAATGTAAATAAATTCGAGCAAGAGCACAATCAAGTTATTTATTATATTACAAGACGAAAAATTAATTTTTAACTGTGTATTTTTTCCGTGTATTAATAAAACATGCCAAAAATTTATGATGATGGTAGTAAATGCACGTTCAATCTTAAATTTTGGGCATCACTGATTTAAAATTAAAAATTTATCTTTTTTTTTTTATGACAACAAAAGTACGATCCTGTAAAGTATGTTTTTTATTTTTATTTTGTCCTTGAATATGCAGACTTTCTCAACAAATTACAAATATTCTTTATTAATTTAAAAATTTGAAATTTTTGTTTTCTCAATAAAGTGTTGTGTCTATTAAAGTATCACTTCACTGTTTTACTCAATAAACAAAATAAAAAATAAAATTCCACGTCATGAAAATTAAATCTTAGAGATAATAAGTAATATACTTATACATTCTAGGTACTATTGTACCTATATAATATTTATTTACATATGCTTGTGCATTAAACGATAGAACATAATAGTTTTAGTACTGTGATATTGTTCTATTTTAATTACCAAAATAATATCGTAAAATTTATTACTTTCTATCTTCCTACTTTTTTTTCACTGAATTATATTTCAAGTTTTTTTTTTTATCTTTTAACTTTCACTTTCATTTTTTCATTAATAATATAAATAATAATAAAAATACGTAAACGTAAAATCTAAATATATAAAAAATATTTAAGAGGAATATGAATAATAAATTGTTAAAAAGGAGACATACTACAGTAAATGGATACTTGTTATTCAATTTACAATGACATCAGATAGTTTTATGTAATGTGGAAATCATCAGGTATTTGTATGTAATGTGAAAAAATTTGTGAACAAATTGAAAAATTGACACAAATTCCAGTCCGAAGTGGGAATCGAACCCACCACCGTGTAAGACATGATTACACGCGTAAGACATGATTACACGCGTAAGACATGATTATCAATATAATAATTACAACTATCACCATTTTTAACTTATCACAAGAATTTTTTGTTTTTTAGTAAACCAATTTATTAAAATAAGTGTAGCGAAGTTCCACGACAATTTTAATAATTCTAACTAACGGATATGCCCTGCCTCAATACAAGGCTCCGCAAACAAAATCACACAAGATGAATATAAATATACAATTAGGTATATACATTATATTAATACAAATCATATACTTACACACGTATATTTTGCTGTAGTAAGTACTTGGTCAAGACCTACCTGCATCACACCATTTTTCAACATCATACTCCCACACGGTTTAACTTGGGCGTTGATTCTAAGCAGAATTATGAAAATTTTACAATCATATAATGTAGAATATGATATTTCATTTGATAGAATATAGAATTACTTTATTTTGTTTAATAGGGATAATATAAACAAATAAAATTCTTAAAAAATGCGCTATAAGCTGTTGTCTTAAATATAGGTATTCTAAACAATTATGTGCCGAAAAATCAAAAAAAAATCCTTTACACAATTTTTTATATAATTATCTTTTATTATAAAATAAATCTGGTATACAATGAAGTTTTTAATGTGAAAATTATAATATTTTAAAATTAAAAGTTGGTGTTCAAAATTGATAATTTCTGATAGAAAATGTCTAACTTATGAAGTAGGTGCAGAAGTTGATCAATTTAATATACCATATTTATTGATTTCATTCTATCGGGATATTTTTTAAAAAAATTTAAAATTTTGCATGAAGTTTGACCTTTCTAATTGAATAATTATTCAGATGAATAAGAATAATTTGGAAAGTAATAAATAATTTTGTTATTTTGACTCTAAAACTATCTACTATACTAGAGTATATTAAATAAGTTAGACTTTTCTAACAAATAATTTTATGAAATCATAAAACAAACTTTCTATCGTCTTAAAAGTTAAATAAAAATAAATAAACTTATCTGAAATGATAAAAAACAAAAGTGAACACTGAGAATTTTATGTCAATAAAAATTTCTTTATGGGTCTTTTGATTAAAAAAATTTATTTCTTTGAAATATAATAATGGTAGTTATGCAATTATTTATAAATTTTTGGTAGCTTTAATTTACATAAAGCTGAAGGGCTCACCCTTTATAAAATATTATCTGAGGTTAATAATTTTATTATTTTTTATTTTACAAAAATTTTACAAAAATTTTACAAAAAAATTTACAAAATGCGCAACTAATCTAAAAATACAATATTATTTCCGTCAAGAACAGAAAATTGTTAATGTTTTAATCTAACCTTCAAATTTATGTTTATATAAAAATATAACGAAAATATTTATTTTTAATTTCATTGATGATATATATTTTAAGTAATGTTTGAAAAAAATTATATATTTTTCACAATAATAATTACATGAGTAAATATTTTATGCTCATTTCAAAATATTACATTTTTTCTTACAGCATTCGGTGTTGAATGAAGAGTTTAAAATAGTTTTATTATTAACATACACACAGTTTTCATAAAACATTGAGATTCAAATTATCACTATTAATGATTATTGTAGAAAATTTTTCTCTAAATTTTTCTTGAAGAGTAATCATAACACTAAAACTAATGCCATCCAGATAAAATGAATTAACATTTAAGTTAAAATTAAAAAATTCTTTTACGATTTAGGATTTAATCTTAAAATGTTAAATTTGAAGTAGATTCTGTCAACTTGCATTTTTAACTTTTTAAGCAATAACTTTTTTCAATCATTTCTTACATTGCATTTAAAAACTACATTTCTTAATAAATTGAATCCAATAAAAAAACACCAGTATTTAAATTTAATAAATTCAAGGCAATAACTAAATCTTTTCTAAACTACGATTTCATTTTCTTCAAATATTTGTTTCAAAAGCTTCAATTACTTATGCTGAATCCTATTTACTTTTCATTAATATTACTTGTTACTTAAATTACTTTAGATCAATTTAAAATGTATTGTAAATTAGATATTTATTTTAGGCATATTAAAATTAGAATTGATAGTAAGCATAACTATCTTCAAATACAAAAAAAAAAAGTTTTTTTTTTGTTTGGGCCCCTAGCTGTTGTCCTTATTTCAGGCATAAACATTAGAATTTATAATAAGCATTATTATCTTCAAATACATAAAAAAACATTCTTCCTCGTTTAGGCCTTTCTAATTGTTATTGTTGTCTTCAAAATACATAAAATCCTAAAAATAACAAAAATAATGTAAAGTTTTTTTTTTATTAAAACTTCAATATTATATAATAATATAATTACAATTAAAAATGTTGCCCCTAGTAAGATAGCTTTCACTTTAGCGTCTAGATCCATTGGGAAATTAATTCCTGAAAATGCATTCATTTTTATTTATAATAAAGTTATTTAACAATTTTAAAGAATATTTTTAATTTTTTTTGGCCTGTTAATTTTAAGTACATTTAATCATTGGTGTCTTCTTTGTAAGAGGTGTCGAAGGTTCAGATTAAAAAAAAATATTAATGAGGGTGTTTCTAGATGTTCAACTCTTAAAAAAAGTTATGTCTATGTTCTAAGATTATAATCAAGAAATAAAAATTATCTTTTTTATCCTCTTTAATAAAGAAGAAAATCTTTTTCAAATACAAACTATAAATCTTATGGAATAAAAATATCTATACTGACCGAACGAATCTGCATCTGTAAACATTTCTTTAGCGAAACCTCTCCACTGTTTTGATATTTTACCGATTTTTTCTCCGGACGGAGTCAGAACCTAAAAACAAATTACGAAAAAAATACCATAATTGGCATTGTAAAACTTTTTAAATAATTATTTTTTTCAAAACTTACATCAAAATCAACATCCCCGCAGCAACTTATAGTGCAAACTGGTCCTTCAATTCGTAAAAGAACCTCACCAGTGTTACTTTTAATAGAAAAAATTTGTTTACACATTGCCCATTCCTCTTCAACAGTACCCAATAAATTGCCTGCAATAAAATTTCTGTTATTACCAGTTGAAATATTAAACGAAACCATTTCAGTATGTTACAATGTAGTCCAATGGTTAGAACTCACAAAAAAATTGCACTGTTAAATTTCATACAGTTAGGCAAAAGTTCAGTTTTTTCAGTCTTCTGAAAAGTTTGAAAAAACCGACATGAGTCTTTTTTGTACAATGCATATTCTCAGGATTTAAAACTTTATTAGCAAAACCCTCAATTATTTTTAAAAAAATTTTACATTTACTTAGCTTAGCTTTACATTTACATTAGCTTAAACATCGCAATATATATGATTATTATTTTTGTATTAGAGTATTTGTAAGTCGCGTAGTTGTGTCACGTGACAAAGTATTGCCCTTATCCTGCGTATATAGTCCGATCGTCACCTAGTGCTGGCAATTATGTTTTTAACAGAAATAATTTTACCTGGTGGTGAAGATACTTCTAGCACTTGCAAGCAGCATGGAAAACAGCAACCTTGACATGCTAATTTACGGTAAAGATGAATAACTTCATGTTGATAATTATCCTATAAGAAAACAAATTAAAATTTTTTTTTTAATTGAAATAAATTTTAGCTTATTGTAATTACAAATATTTGACTTACAAAAATTTTCATATCAAATGGTCGCAATGAACCACAGCATTGGCGAGTGCAACAGTCATTGTCTTCAACAGCAAAATATACATTTTGGCCAACACTGTTCTTTATAGCATATTTGTTATTTGTTTCAAATCCTGAAATGGAGAAACACAAATTAGTGCTATTTAATTGTAGTATTCAATACATATTTACTGTATCAAGCGTAATTACAAGATATACATTTTTAATATTCTTATTTTGTACATCGAACTAAATTTGTTTTCAATTTTACAATTTGCAAACAAAACTCGAATTACTTGTAACAAAACTCACCACTGAAGACTTCTAAAAGTTCAACTTTTTGTTTAATCAATAATTGATCTATAACTGTAAGATATTCTAATCCTGGTGGGCAATCCGGAATTGAGCCTGGTGCAGCCATCCATTGAACTTAATAAAAAATTTAAAGAAAACAATAAATTAATTTAAATTGAAAAAAATTAAATAATTTTTTAAATAATACGTTATTTCCATCATTTTCCTCCATAAACATGAACCTTCGTAAAAAATTGAAAGTAAAAAAAAAACAAACCTTATAAAAAAATGTTGAGATTGAGACCCATTCCGAAATAACATTTAACTATTTTTCGAATATTTTGTGAATGAAATACCATAGCATTTAAGATTTAAAAGAACCGATAAAAAAGTGTGAGCTAGATAAAAAAAACAATCTTTTTTCAATTTTTAACATACGTTTTTTATACGCATGAATTTGTGAAAATAATTTATTGTATTTTTAATAAAACTATATAACTTTATTTATGAATACATTTTTATTTTTTGTCTTATTTGTAACATTGAGATGATACATAATTATTTTATTTTTAATATGTAATTATAAAAACATGGATATTTTGTACTTATAAGAATAATATTTTAAAATATGTTTTATAATATAGTCAAATTATCGAGGCAGACAATTTTATAATAATTGTTTATATACTATTTTGGTTGTTAATTTTTTTACGTGTGTATTTTATCTAAAAACATATTAAACAATTTTTGATTAAACGCTAACATCATTTATATTAATTGATCAATGTCTGTTATTTAATACTTTCTGCAATTGTTTGAAAATCTTTTGAAGGTGGGGGAAACATAAAAGAAAGTACATAAAAGCAAAATTTTGAGTTTCTAATCTTGTGTTTTCGAATTACTTATATTTTATATATGCGTACCGTACAACATAATGTTCATAAATCATTGATTAGAAAGAAATCCAATTTTTTTTTTTGTTAAACACCAATTGTTCAAAGAAACGAACTGAAACGAAATGGGGTTGAATATAAAATTTCTTAAATCTTAAATTCAATCATTGCGTTCGTCTTATTTAAAAATGTTTAGACTACATTTGAAGAACGATAATAAACATTAAGTGAGATAATCATTTTTTTACTTTTGTACATATTTATTAATAATTTATACTAGAAGTAATATTTGACACATACTTATTTACCTAAGCTCAAGCATTTTAATAATAAGCAATGAATACAATATGAAAACAATGTGAAAATTTATGCTTTAATTATTTATTTTATTGTTTCAGAAAGAAACTGAAACAGCTTTACTTCATTTAAATGCGACTAAGAGTAAGTTCTTGGATTTTTGTAGAGATCTCTATCTTCTTTCATCTTTGTGTATAATCCTGAAAATATAATTTCAATTGACTCCAATTAATGTTTATCGTAATACATTTTGATTAACAAAAAGTCGGGCGACAGTCGGAAGGTATTCCAGCCCAAGCAGAGACTTCAGAATACCTGTTAGTATAATCATCCAGTCGCCTAAAATTGTGAAAAAAAATTATTAAAAAAAATCTAAGTTACAATATATAAATATTTATTAAAGTGTTTTTTAATATTTATTTACTCAAATCACAAATAAAAAAAAACAAAAAAATTAAAAAATAAATAAAATTTTCGATAGCTTATCTTAAATTATTTTCTGATTTATTCTCATCTCTGATTTAGGATGTATAATTTTCAAAAAATTCGAAAAAAATGTACACCGCCATTATGTAGTGAGATTATCGGCATTCGTTCGTGGGTAGAATTCATGTTAAGTTTTAAAATACATAGTTCATAATTTAGATATTTGAGTTTTCAATTGGCTTCGAAATAACGAAATACACGTAAACATTTAAATGATTATTTTCCCTTTTTAAAATCGCTCGACATTATTAATACGGAAAAAAATTAGTTGCATTATGTATACTTATACTCAGTAATAATAAAAATATATGAATAAAAATCTGCAATACAATGCAATAAATAAGATCAATTTTTATATTATCATTATAATTTTTTTTATGCTTTCTTCAATTATTTTATTATTTAAATTCCAGTTAAATGAAGGACGATGTTTATCTCTTTGCAACTTGTTTTCGTTGTTTGACGCTGACTTGCTTACAAAATAATTTGCAAATCAACGTTTTGTTGAAGCCACCGAGGGTAAGGCAAAAATCTCTAAATAGATTTGTTACAACAAGAAATTTAAGTTTTACAAAATATTTGTGAATATATTTTATGTGAAAATTAAAAAAAAAAAATTAATGATTAATAACAAAACTACTATTTAAAATTAAATTAATAAAATGGTTCTAATATGTCAAATCAGAATAACTTTTGAAGTCAGAGTGCAAATTATTTATTTATGAAAGTTGATCGAATATACTAAATTAAATTTGTATGTTATTTAGAACAGTTTTGGGCGTTTGCAGTCAAAATGTTTAATAATTCAACTACTATGAAAGTCTTTTGATTTTTTTAAAAAAACTAAAATATTTGGGGATTAACTTGAAAATAATAAGTTTAACTTATAAAGTTTTGTTATGCATTCTAATTGATAAATATTTCATTCAAATTTATAACAATAGAGATACCTACATAAATTAATAAATTATAAAATTATTATACAAAATGATAACATTATTAGTTTTTTTTTTTTAATTTTTATAAAGGGAAATTTTTAATTTAAATGGTGCGATGGCCCCTACGATATGAGCAAACATAATAAACATTGCACCTAAATGCCAATTCTTTTGAACCATTAAGAGTTAAGATAATGCTGTATTATCATTATATATTATATATATCAAAATTCTGTCTCAAGCTTCCAAGAAGAGTCCGAAACCTTTTTTTTCTTTTTTTTCTTAAACTAACCTCTGCTCTTCATCCGTATAGAAAACAAAATATCCTTTCTTTTTCGGTGATTTATTCAAATTTAATTTTTTACGTAATTTTTTACTTGTAATATTATTTATTTTAAAATCTGTTATTTTATTAATTTTTTTCAATGAATTTATAAATTTAAAAAATAAATTATTTTTCTTATTATTTTCTTTATTTTTTATATTTTTATTATTATTTTTTCCATCATTATTGCAATTATTTTTATTATTCTTTTGTTTTAAAGAAATTTTAAATTTTTTTTCTGAATTGGATTCATCCATAAAAATTATTTGTTCAGCCATAATGTTAATGAAAATGTTAAATATCCTATTTTTCTATCTATAATCTGTTCGAACTTATTATCCGATATTATTATAAGTAACTTCAATCTATTTCAATAAATGAAAATTTGGAAATGATTGAATTATTTTATTTTTTCATTATAATCAGTCAAGTCTACAATTTTTATTTTTTTTTTTTTTTTGTATTTAATTAAAGATAAGCTAAAGATAAGATGAGAAATAATAAAAAGAATTAAAAAAAATAAAATAAAATATATGTACATATATTGTACAGTGTGTATACAGTACATAGCAAACTTTTCCCAATTTATAGCTATAACGAAAATGGTACAATGAATTAGAAACTGAAACCGCTGGTACAAGTTAAATAAACCAAAAATAAAATGTCTACATCATCAATTGCCAAAGATGATCTACGGGCAAAGCAAAACCCCTTAATTCTTAATATTGAATAAAATCCAGAATTACTGGGCCCATTATTTTCAAGTTCAACGAGCTTAAATACTAGTGAATAATAAATAGCACATGAAGTAAACAAGATATATTGACCCAGATTTTGTATGATGTACAATATAAATATCGATATGTTTGAAAGAAATGTTTCCCTAAATATTTGAGTCTTTATAAGAAACAAATAATTGAATTCAATATTTTATGAATACTAATATTTTGTTACAAACATTATAAAACTTAAAATTTGTAACATTTATGTATGAAATAATTTTTTTTTTTAATAAATAGTAAACACTCGCCGAAAACAGATAAAATGAAATAAAAGTCAAAAAGATACTGGGATATTAAGAGTAGTAAATATATTTTTTTTATTTGAATAAAAAAAAAATAGACCAAAAGCCTGTAAATCCAAATTTCAACACATCATATTTTATAAATATATATACATACATGTGTATATAATAAATATAATAAATGTAATGATAATTTTAAACATAACTCCACAAAATAAAAAATTTGACGTATTAAAATCATATTGAAAAAAAAATATATTTCTAAATTTATTAGGAGTAGGTACTATTTTTTTATGTTTATTAGAATATTTTTATGATACCTTAAAAAATTTAGAGTCTCCATTATAAATAGTGTTTTAAAATTTTAAACAAAATTTTCGATTCTGAACGAGTTTTTTTTTTGTTTTTTTTTAATTAATTTCGCTTATAATTTTTATAACTTCTTTTTTTTTCTAAATTTTATCACTTCTCATTTGAAAGCCAGAGTTTTCTTGGGCGTATTCACTATACAAGGAAATTTAATTTAATCAAATTTATAAAAAAAACATGCATATCTTTTTTTAGTATACCCCATTTAGTGTATGTAAATAAAAAAAAATTCAATCCCAGACAATGAGTCAAGAGCATTGAGAATAAAAATTACGAGAAATTGTAGCTTTGACCTCTAAAACCATTATGTAAGTGCTAATGTATATGTACATGGAAGCCAATTGAATAGCAAAAAAAACAATAACTAATTAAGAAATTCTAGAAATAAAGAAAAAAATTTAAATATTAATTTATTTAAAAGAAGATCTAGATCTTGAAGTATTTTTGAATGTTTTAAATTATTTTAGAATGCTTTAAAGGTCACAGTTTCAGTGGGTAATTAATCACCATAATCACAAAGAAAATATAACAAAGAAATGATATAAAAGAAATTTTTATGCAGTAAAGTTTTAGGCAATTAAATTCTAATAAATGTTCATAATGGTTTTCCAAACAGTATCTTATTCATTGTGATATTCATTGAGTTCTAACTTATCATCATTGCCAGAATTATTTTGTGTTAGTTAGGATTACTGACTGACCTTATGAAAATTGATTGCAAATTGAAAAAATTACAATATATACTTACTTGTTTATACAAATTTCTTTGTAATATTATCTTTAAATTTTTTTTTTCTTAATATTTAAAATTTTTAAAACAATTTTAACAGACAAAAATTTAACAAAATATCAATTAAACTTAAAAGATTTTTTATGACACGATTCAATACTATTTCGATATATTTATTCACCATTACTCTCCGAAAGTGCTATAATGCGATACATAAAAAAAAAACATAGTTTTTTTTGTAGAAAGTTCATATTCTTTTGGCGAAAATAAGGACTTAATTTTGAAATACTAACCTTGTTGACCTGGTGGCATTGGTGGTCCTCCTGGTTGTTGAACAATTGGTTGGCCGTAAGGTGCATTTTGGGGTACAGGATTGTATCCTGGTTGTCCATATTCACCTTGAAATCCCTGAAAAAAAATTGTTTATAATAAAAATAAAATAATGTATTTTGATTAATTTAAAATTATTAATAATTTATATATATATAACTTATTTAATTTACGAACATCTTTTTGTGCCATTGCGAGATAACAGGCTGGTGTTTTATACTTTTTGTTTTATTAAATTTAATTATCACTTTTCACTGTCAAAATTTATTCAATTTTATATCTGTACTTTAATTTTAAATTATTTTAATATTAATACGGTATAATTTATTAAAATTATACTTCGTCAACATAAATCCCTGTAAAAATTTAGTTTTTGAATTTAGAATAGAAAAGAGTTTCTTAGATTTTTAGCCCAGTCGGAAATCCCACTGACCAACCACTAGCACTTGCACTGGGTTTCGCACTTGCACTTATTTTCGTACAACAAAACTAAATTAATTTTTGAACGGAAAATCTTAGTTTTTTTTATACCAAATTAATGTAGATAACAAATATATAAACTTACTTAATTTTAAAATAATGCTGAATTTGAACGAAACTAAACACCAAATTTAATATTCATGTTTCGCTTTATTGTTAGAGAAAATTTTATCAAACAAAAATTTCTATGCGACTCCGAGTGTATTATAAAATATTGACCAAATTCAGCAAGTTAGATTTTTAATAGAAAATAGAACATTGAATTAATTTTGGCACGAATTAGATTTCTCAAAAAAAAAAAAATAAAATAAGAATTATAGTCTAGATACGACTGAAATATTATTCATTGTTGAATACAAATATTAAATTTAAAATTTTATTTTTCGCTATGTTATCAAAATGTATGTTTAGGTTCAGGATAATTTTATTAACTGTATATTATTTTATATTAGAATTATAACAGTCGTATTAATAAAATTAAACACTTAATATAAATTATATTTTTTTAATAATTTTTTTTTAGTAATAATCTGAAAGATCGTGCCTGAGTAATGTTTTCCGTAAAATTAAAAAATTATCTTTATAAATTTCGATGTTTCTTTTGACGAATCCCATAGTCAAATTTTAATCAATAAAATAAACATAAAAATTTAATTAATGTTATATATTTTGGGTGAAACATAATTATGACGTCACTATTATGTTAATATCAAACTAATAAAATTAAAAATAGAATTTTGGTATTTATTTTTTTTTATGAAACTCTGACCTTCAAAAATTGATATCAATTAAAAATAATAATTCAATTTATGATGAAACAACAAATATGCTTCTAATAATAAAATATGCTTCTAGTAATGAAAAAAAAATTTATTAAAAATTATTATTCCGATTGGAATGAAAATATATATACGAACAACTTATATACGGCTATTTATTGTGTTTCCCCTATGTACGAGATTTAACTTAATTTAACTACATTTTTTGGCAATATGCCTTTATGGGACTAAAATGACCAATATATTGCGAAAAAAATCGGTAAGAAACACGTTAGGTTCCACGTACATTTGTTTAATTATGAGTTTTTATATAATTTTAGATGTATTCCTTCAAAAAATCATCAATTATTGATATTCTTAGAAGGATTAATTTGTATTTTTTATTTTCATAATATCTTAATCAATTGGAGTTATATAAAACTTTTTTTTATAAAAATGTTCACATATTTTATGTGTACGTAGTTATAGATAATGCTCCTGAGTCTTTAAACATAATAAACCTATAAAAAAATAGTCATGCTATTTATATCTGAATAATTTATTTTTAGTGCCCTTTATTATGATGGAAATAAGTTAAAAAAAAAGAATAAAATTGTATGTGTATATGAATACATCAACAATGGGCGACTGCATGGAGCCATTATTTGCTTATTATTGATTTACTTGTTATACTGATTTTGAATCATAGAAAATAATTGAATCAGGAATTATATGTAAGTATCACTAAAAATAAAAAATCAATTCTTTCGTTTCAATTCGATTTAAAAAAAGAAGAAAAATAAGCATATTCTGTTTAAATTTTCAATAAAACTAGAAAACTTCTGAATTATAGAAGAACCGACAATCAACAGGATTTGATCACATTTTTGAGGGTATTAATTCAAAAAATATATACTGGATTATGTAAGAATAATCAATTTAAGTCTTCTGAGAAATATTTTTTTGATGAAATAAAATACGAAAGTTTATTTAAAAAAGCCACTACATAGCTAGGTGTAAATTACATTTTACAGAAAGTAAAAATAAAATGTATGTTAATATTTTTTAAGGAATTTATATTACTTTTATAGTACATACAATGGTATTTATACGTAGGATTTCATACAAATAATAATATAGTATTTTTATATTTACGTATAAATAAACAACTAGTAAGTATTCCATAAATTAAATTAACATTTTATTCATAAAAATCGTATTGAAAGAAAAATTAAAAAACTAAGTTTTTTGTAGATATGTGTATTTATAATTATACTATGTATACAATACTACTGAAAACCAAAAAATTAGGCAAAAATAAAATTGTATAAAAATAATACAGACTTTCCAAACAAATGTGTGAACCAATAAGAAAATTTTATGTTAAAAAGAGGAATTTAATTCTGTATGAAAATGTAAGTGAAGAAACGAAAAAGGAATGATGTCACCCGTCATATTAAAGAATATTATTTAAGAATACCTTTTTTTTTTGTTCAATTTACCAAAATTATTTTTGAATTGTTTGAAAAATAATTTTGTATAACAATGAATAATGTTTGTAGAGAATGTAGAACAAATATCACTTTAACCTTTAAAGCTTTAACAATTTTTTTAAATTGTACCAAAAAATTGTACCTAATTAAAAATGCGAACTTTTAAAATTAATAATATCATCATCATTTTGAGATGTTTAAGTTTCAAAAATGTAATATGAATAACCATTGAGTAATAATATTTATAAGAGGGGCAAAATTCATACAAGTAAATTTCAGAATTTTTTTTGTCTAAATAAATCAAAAATTATGACAATATTTTCAATGTATTGAGTAAAAAATTTTAACTCAAGTGTGTAATTTTATTATTATGATTATTGTATTAAGAATAAATCCATTTGAGTGTGAAATTTTTATTCAATACATCGATAAAATTGTCATCATTTTTGAGTTACTTGAAAAAAAAAAAAAATCTGAAATTTACTTGCATGAATTCTGCCCTCTTGTAAATATTATTACTCAATGGTATAACATAAAAGTTTTTATAAATTAACATATAAATGACAAATAATAGAAATGTTGATGCTTGTGTGAATTCTGATAGAGTGAAAGTTTTTAGTTGGTTTGGTACAAAAAAAATTCAAATTCAAATAAGAATTTTGAATATATTACTTACAATATTACTAATATTAACTAATTTTTTATTTTCTCGGGAAAATATGTATTTTAATTTTTTCTTAGCTCTTAGTTGATGAATATATTATACGAAACGGAGTAAAATATAGAGTGAATCTAATATCCGTTAAAAACATTGGTGTTTGAGTAAATTTTCAAAATAACAATACGTCAATTTCATAAAAAAAAATTGATATTAACTCACATAAACTCACTCAGAGATGGAATGTTTGCTCCAAAAATTTATTTTGTTTAATAGATTTAAAATTAACATTTAGTCTATTTTCAATAATACATATAACTTACATACACATCGTCATAAGAGTTAAGGCTATATGTCTAAAATGTTATTCCATTCCCGTGTGCCTATAATATTTTTATTAATGCGGTGAGACTGTGGAGGAATGAAAACTTGTATGCTATATGTTATTTTTTAATTAAAACTTTACTTTACTATAACTTCCATATTCTACATAAAAAAAAACTTTGTTTAAATACAAACACTTTTTGTTAACCAACAAAACTACAGTATAATTTATTTTTATTGATTTTATGTCATTTCCATGCTAACATAATTAATTTAAATTACTTTCGTTCTACTTATTTTTATCGCATTTTTGCTATGACGATTTTATTTTTTTAACCATAGAAATTGAAGTATAATTTGAAGCGAAGGTTTTATTTTTTAAAAATGAATTTAAAAGTAAGCACAGCAAAGTCCTTTGTTTTTTTTACATTATAATTCGAAAGTTCTAAAAGAGGGTTCTAAAGACAAAATTAAAGTAAACAAAAAGATACAACCGAATACCACATCATTCGAATCGAAACCATATCTGTAAATACATTAAAAAAAATACTACTCATACGGATGGCCGAGAAATCTTTTTTTTGTATGATACATCTTCAGTTATCGCTAGGACAAAGCATTTCCTAAGTATTTGGTGTGACCAAATACGTGATAAAATGAATTTATTTTTTTTTAATTTCAGAGTTAGTATAAATATTATATAAAAATTTTACTTTTTTGAACTGTGTAAACAACATTAACATTAAAAAAAAATCGTAAATTTTTTATTCAAAATAAACGAGTACCTACTTATAAATTTATAATATTGTATGTATATATACAAAAATCACTCGTGACTTCTTTACAAACTTTTAATTCATTAATAATAGGTAGGTAAGTAATTCATTCAATGGAAAGTAAACGTTTAGCTTTACGATATACCTACGAAAAGTATTATTTTGGCGCCAATTCAGTAGCTTTCACTTAAAATGGAGATAAAATATACCTACTTACGTACGTAATGTAATTTTTTTGTAAAAGTTTTTGTAAAAAAGCTTTTAGATTTGAATGGAATATTTTTTTTGTATTAATAATTTTTAATTGAATAAGCCCTTTTTTCTCAAAAATAGTAAATTTTTTTTTTCTAAATTATCATTTGAATTAGAAGGAACGTAATTTTTAATTGGAAACAGCCCGGGAGCTTGAATTCCTTAGGTTAAAACAAGGAACCTCTTTCCTTATACTAAGTTTTCATCAAAATCAATTTCAAACGATAGTCGAATCCTTGGGCAAAATCGTGCCTCTTTTTAACGACTTTTACTGTGCACATGTAGATGTATGAACATTGTGCATGTACTCAAAAACACCGGACAAATCGGGAGTGAAAATTTTTTTCGGATCTTCATCGCAACAAACAGACAACATATCAACATTACTGATATTTAAATTTTTATCACTGTAGAAGTGTAGACGGTGATTGATCAAAAACAGGTGTCCTGCTAAGTAGATGCCACACTACGCATTTTATTACTAATACGAGTTCTAAAATCATTGACCCAAATTTTATTTAGTTTTCTAAAGTTAAGAAATGCGAAAATTTTTCTAATTTTTTATTTTACATACAATGTAGGTATAATAATAAAAAAATAAAAATAAAATATAAGAAATAAAATTAAAATTTTTTAAAGTACCTATCTTCTCAAGTAAATAAATTTTGACTTTTTAGCAAGAAACAAGTTAAGTAAAAGAAAAAGGGTTCTGCAAAAAAAAATTTAAAAAAAACGAGTTTTTGGATTTTATGAAAAAAAAAAATTTCACGTTTTTATTCATAAAATTTCTCATTTTCATTATTATATCACTGAGGTTTATTTTTAACATTCCAAAAAAAAAAGAGATTTCGAACAAAAAGAAAGGGAAGGAAACGAAAATGTAATCAACACACCTTCAAAAAAGTTTGAGGGTTATGTATCTAGATATATGTATCTATATTGTGTTAATGTTTTCATACATGATTACAAAAAAAAAAAAGAAATCAAAATTTAGTCAACAATATGTGTACCTACATATTTTGAAGAAAAAAGAAATATTTTATTATATTGATTAAAATTTTACGTTAAAATGAAATATGGGGATAAAATTTTGGAAATGTAGGCCAAATTATGCGATAACTATAAATCCCACAAATATGTAATTGTATAAAAGTACAAAAAGCTTACGAAAATTAAGGAAAATCTCATTCAATTAACTATGATCACACGATCACACAGATATTACAATTAGAATTTCTCTTTTTTTTATTCATAAACATTTCTTCGCCCTCATCATACCAATACGAATTTAAATTTTAGAATAAATTGTTCGGTCACATTTTGTGCAACAGGCGTGTGTAGTATATAAAGCAACAGGTTGCCCGAAATATATACCTACCTACTCAAAAAAAATTTTTAATCGAAAAAAAATAAATAAATGGGAAATATTGTAGAGATAAAACTTTTATCACTCTCTAGTTGTAAAACTAGTTTTAAATAAAAGTCACAAGAATAGTCACAGAACAAAAACACGTACTTATCATTTTTTATGGCACTAATCTTACTAAATCAAAGTTCAAAAATTATTGACATTCAAAAAAAAAAATCTCTCGATTAAAAGACTTCACTTCTTAACAGATCCTTCTTAATCACTGAACTTTAATGTTTCATGGAATAATTAATTTCTACTATAAATTTAGTCTAGCTAATTCTAATTTTTTTTTTTTTCAAAATTTTCCCAATGACAGAAAAAACAAAATATTAATTGAAAAGCAAACAATACTATGCAATTGTACTAGTAGAATGGTAGTTCCCGATAAATTATTATCAAAAAAAATAAATAAAAATAAACATTATTTGCTTATTAAATTTTATTTTTTTTTTCTTAATTTAATTTTGTAAATAAAGCAAAATTTGAAAAATTTTCGGTTTTAAAATTTTAATAGATAAAAAAAAAAAAGAATAGGAAATAGAGCGGCTTAAATGTAAATAATTTTATTTTCTAAAAAAATTTGCTCATTAATTTCGCGTTATAAAAGTTTTTCATTAAATTATTAAAAAATATTATTTTTTTTTCATTATCAAATTTAGTTTTTTTATTTAAAATTATTTATTTTTTCATATGATAAATTTTTTGTTGTTTCATTATTATTTATTTTTTTTTAACATTAAAAATACCGGGGAAACAAAAAATGTTATTTCTTTAAAAAAGAAAATAAATCACCACTATAGGTACTTCTTTTCGGAATAATAAAAAAAATAAATTTTATCCGCAAAAACTATAAATTTTTCAGTTGGATTGTCGTTTAACACTAACTTTTTTCAAAGTTTTTTTTTCTCTTTGCGTATATTATATAAAACTTTTTGAGCTCTAGAAAGAAATAACAAAAAAAAAGTTAATGTACATATTTACATGTAGAAGTATTAAAAAATTCTCTCTGTTGATATTTTAATTAAAAAAACATATTTATACAAATTATAATATACGAATTTGTATTGTCGTATTTTAATCATACATACTTATAAGTTTACGATTTATCGTACTTTTTATTATGAATTAGAAAACTTTTAAGTTTAGTTACAATACAAAAAAAAAAAACGCTGATAACTGCAATGAGACTTAAAACTACCTAAGGGGCATAATTTTTATTATAAACTAATAGCAGTTGCAGGTGATTAGTTGATTAAGAATGAATTTTTTAAATTTTTGAATAATGGAGAGTACACATAGATTATAATTTGTTATATAAGTATATCACGACCTTATTCATTTATATAAAGAGATTAAATAATAATAACGTCGACCACGACTATCCAACCTCATTATTCACTATTCGGTACTTGAATAAAAAACTATCTCAATCTTCAAACATATTATAATTAGATATAACAGTTTATTAATAGATTGTTGATTTTAAAATGTTTTTATTATAAATTAATCCATTGAAATTTTTATAATTAAAAAATTGTATCCCTTTTTTTGTTTTATTTAAGATTTGTATGTATCAAAAAAGTTTAAGCCAATACCAATTTAAAACTGTTAATCAAGCTAGAATAAGGCGAAAATATTTTTATTTGTAAAAATATTTTTGTTTGATAAAATAAAAATTGTATTTTGATAAAAAAAAAATATAGTGATAATGATTGAACCATCTCAATAGCGCAACATAACAAGACTATCGCAATCGCAACAGCATTTAGCTTAGCTTATTTTGAATCTAATTTGATTCAATGCATTATAAAAATTTAATAAATTAAAAAAAAGCTTATCAAGAAACAATTTGTTTAATTAAAAATAATATTTACTTACATTGTTGTTATTTTCTAATTTATTCAATTTATAATGCATTCAATCATTCAATAAAAGTAAGTAACTATAACAAGCTTGATTAACAGTTTAAAAATATTTATTAATCGTCGTAATAAAGTTTTTACATTGGTTTTTTCCCTTTTGCACTCTTCTGTGCGATTTTTATTATGGTGATTAGAATTAAAATAATTTTAATTTTTTTTCCTTATTTGATAAGTCTATAACGCTGTTCTTTACTATTGAATGGAATAGATTAGGTATAAATTATTTTTTGGAATTAAGTAATATGTGATTAAAAAGTCAGCTGGATTCTTCAAATGACGGTAAATAGTAATAATTTTTATTTTCAATTGCACTATGTGTATATATATACCTCATAGATTTTATTTAGTGAAAAAATTTTAAATTTTCGATACCTATTTAACGGCATACGTGGGACTGATTAAAATTTACTTATTACTACATAATGTTATTTGAGATTTTTTTTTTAGATTTTTAATAATTTTTTTTTTTAAATTTCATCCTTGAGTTGAGAAAAACTAAAAAACTTTAATCAGACACAGAAATTCCAATTAATTTTTTCAAAATATATAGTTACATGTGTAATCAAAAAGGTGTAAATATGTTAAATTTTTACTTACATATGATGCCTGTGGTGGAGGATATCCACCCGCTTGTGGTGGAGGATATCCACCCGCTTGTGGTGGAGGATATCCACCCGCTTGCGGTGGAGGATATTGGTGCTGATTTGTATGAGGATACGCGCTCATGTTGTTTTCTAAAATTGGAAAAAGTGAAATTTTTTATTCTTTTTAACTTTTCATTCATAAAATTAATTAGAATGGAATTTTTCTGGGCGTGTTACACGTTCCTTATTGTTGTAACAAAAAAACATTTTCGCATTTTTAAGTTAATGCAAGAAAATTTAAAATACTTATGCGAAACAAAAAAAAAAATAAATAAAAATTCCAAAAATAGAAAATAATAATTTTTTATTTGTCCGTGACAAATTTTATACTCGTCGAGGAAACATGAATTCTTGAATGAATAAAATAAAGACGAGTCTAAGATAAGAAATTTCATTCAAGTCAATCTTATTTATCCTACCTAGTATACCTATAGGTAGGTATTAATTCTAACCTATTATTGTGATCTCAAGATACCTATCAAACAGATTAGATTCTCGAATATGCGTTTAACTATATTACCTATTATAATATCCCATAACGGAAATTAAATCAATTTCTGAGGACTTTCTTTATTCTTATTATGTAGGTAATCTTTTTTGCGACACATAGTGAATTTTTTACAGAGGGTCAATTAAGTAGGCAGAGACTGGTTACTACTTTCAAACAATGTTGAACTCACGACGGCAAGTAACGACAGGTCGAGATTATTTAATTAAAAATGTTGACAAGTCGAAACTTCATTAGAATCAGTGGAATTGCTACGGTAAGTAGGTATACATAATTAGTTAGGTAGGTCAGTTACCTATGTATATATAGAAGAGAAAATTGCCTACAGAAACGGAAAAAATAAATCATTGATGGTGCAAAGTACAACTGCAAAGTTCCAATCGGCTTTTTTTTTGCAGTACCTACTTACCTATTTATTTACTATTTTACTATTTTACTAATTTAATTTCATGGTTTTTTGTTTTTTTGTTTTATATTTTTCATTTGTTTTTTCTTAATTAATTTTCTTGTTAAATGTCCTTACCTTATTTGTATTCAATTTAAGCTTAAAAAGATATATGTAACACTGCTTATTTATGAAATTATTTTACGTGCACCAAAAATTGAAAAAATGTTTTCCCTCTCAACCCCTTCAGTTCTTTTTTATAAATCAAATCCTCTTTCTATTTCTATATGATGGTCTTGTTGAACTATTTTTATTTCTTTTTTTTGATTTCAAATGTCAAAACAACCCTATGACGTTGAATATTTGATTATTTTTAACCCAGCAGTGCTTAGGACGAAGCAAAGCGACGAAGCAACAAAAAATATTTTTTTCAAACACTGTCCTCTGTTAGTGTATGATGATACTACTGAATTTAACAAATATAGATGATAAGAAAAATTATTCTTTTTTACGATTTGTCAGTCACAATATTCACGTTTTTGAACTGCATTGCATAACAAATATATTCATATTTTCGATCGTGATTAAAATTATTCATATATAAATTAAAGTCATTTGAATTGAAGTATGCTATTTTGGTATTAGTGGATAGAGAGGATTATTATTATTATAATTGCTTAATATTAATAATACATGTGTAACTTGAACAGTACAACTTACAAACCCTGATCTGACGGTTATAACATCTCTACACGGTCTCTTAATGATAATTTTAATTTTTTTACAAACCTCCTCAAAAGAAAATTATGAACAATAACAATCAAACTTTGAAATTAATTATCATGAAAATCGTAATATTATAATATCATAATTTTAAGAAATTAATATATACCCATACTTTAAACTAAATTAAATTTGCTTTTATACGAAATTAATGTTTTACAAAATTTCATTTACAAGCTTTTTATTTATTAAAATTGATAGTTATGTTTCCATGAATTGCAACTCTGACAACAATAAAATAGTATTTGGTAAAGGTCTTGGCTGAGGTGATAAAACTGTTATCACTTCTCTGATTGTATCAACAGCTGTCACACACACAAATCCATAAACATTAGCTTGCAAACATTCCTCAGCAGTTTCAGCAAAACTGACTGCTAATATGTGATGTAATAAAGATGGACCAGGTTGAATGGCAACTAATTTGGTCATATTGTCTTCGGCTTTCATTCCAAGAGGCATACATGAATCAGGTAAAGGGGGAGCACCAATTTTAAAAATTTTCACATCATTAAATTTAACATCAAATGAAAATGGATAAAATGGTGTTCGTGAGCCATAAAAATATTCTTTAATTCTTGTATCACGGGCTTCTGCCCTAACATGATTACTGCGTTCTACGACCTACAAATGTGAGATGTTAAAATATTATTGGAAAGAACAATATTATAAACCTACCCCACCACTTTTTGGTAATAGTACAACTTTAACAAATGACGGTAAATCTCTAAGTAATTCATTATATAATCTTTCTTGATCTAAAACAAATATAGCAACAACTTCGAAGGAGCGAGCTGCATGCAGTAAATGTTTGTAACCAGCTCCTTTAACCCATCCACACGTATTGATTATCATACCAGACGCCTTAGCTAAAAACAAGACAAATTTTATATTTTTTTTCCATCGAAGATATCTACTTTTCGAAAGAAATTATCCAGATAAAAATTTAATGTACTTCTTTTGTTAACTGACATCGATTCTAACGTAACTTCTGCCATTTTAGAAATAATAATTCTATAAAGTTCGCTATTTTCTGATGGGGTTTTGTGTCCATAATGATAAACTAATGGGGCAGTTTGTGAGAAACTTTCTTCAACGGTAGCTGGCCTTTCAATTAGCAATGTACCTACAGTTCCGGGAATAGATATTGAACCTTGACCGACATCCAAATCGGCGTACAATGGTCTTCTACCTAATCGAACTGCATAATTTAAAAGAATTTTACATAACGTTGTTTTTCCAACATCCAGTGGACCAGCTATCATGGCGACAGGTCCACGTGTATCCTTTTCTTCGGCCGTAACACGCATTTGCTCTAATGCTGCATGACAATTTAAGTACTGAACCATTGGAGTCTCCTTAGATATATAGCTGACATCAGTTCGACCTTTGACTGTCAATATACAACCTTGATAAGTGAAAACTGCTACCTTAGCTCCTGTCACAAATTCATATGGCTTTCCTTTCACCAATTCAGTGCCAAACATCTCAGCTTGACCAGATTTGAGCTAAAACAAAAATAAAAAACTATTGTACAATCTTTTTTAAATTCAAACTTTTTCATAATTCACCTCGACAAAGACTTTAGCATCTTTTGATTCGATTTCAAATCTTAATTCTGAATCTAGTGGTAAATTGTATTCTTCCACAGAGCTGTCATCTGCTAAAGTTGACATATTTTTATTTTACAATAGATATATTTAATCTAAAAATTAAAATATTTATTTATTTTCTTATAAATTTAATAAAAAAAAAAAATTAAAACTTAGAAATCTTTGAACTTTCTTTGACTTTCTTCGATCTTTGATATTCATTTCATTTTCATTTTAATTTTGATGCTGAGTTGTATTGTTTTCTTTCATATAAAAAATTAAAATAATTTTTCTATTTTGTTTATGTTTACATTTTTGCAAAATCGAAATAATTTTGCTGCTACTCTATTTGGTGACTACTTGTCAACGCTTGTCGCTTTGTGTTTTTATTAATTTACTGGAGAAATCGTGGTGAATAATATTTTTCAGCTAGTAAACTAAAGATTACGTCTAATTTATAATTAAGAGTCTGTTCACTTATTAAACGATTGAAAAAAAAGAAATCTCCCTTTTCTGTAAAACAAATGTCACAATTTATAAATTGAGGACGTAATTTTCTGCATTCTGTATAATCTGCTTAAATCAACTACTTATAAAATAATATTTGGCTGACTGAAATCAAAAACTTATAATAATACGTGACCGACCGAATTTTCTTACCCATTTTTGCCGCTTTTTTCTTTTCTATACAATTTTAGTTTTTGAATTCACTTAAAAGTAGACCTACAAATTTAGTTTGTTATGGGAAATTTAAAATTTCCCTTTGCAGAATTTGAAAAAGTAAAATTGAATTTGTGAACGGATTTAGGACAAAATTATTTCATTTTTTTAAATAACAGCAGTAAAATCGTGTCGTTCACAAATTAAAAAACCTGGAATATTAAATCCGATTGCAATTTTTTCAATAATCGCTAATAAGTGAACAGACTCTAAGTTGAAATCTTTAACTCCAAGAACCTAGTAGAAAAGTAGAAAGTAACTTGGATTATCGCTGTGTTTAACTGGACGCGACGGTGACGTTACAAACGTGAGAGACGTTGTGATTATTTTTTTTGCAGTTATACTGGACGTCTTCAACGTTGTAAAACTAAAAAGTAAGCTATGGTAAACAAAACAACTTTCACTACTATTTTCAAATAAATTAAAAAAAATAAAAACGAAAAAATATTTAATTAATTTCTCTTCGAAACTCATGTTGAAATTATTTACAGAAAATAAAATTTTTGGATGTTTTTTTGTTTAAAACGGTTGGTACTAAGTTTTCTGTTTAAACTTTTTTTTATTTATTCGGGCTTTAAAACAAAATGCTTTGATTATCAACGTCCTTAACGTAAAAAGTTAAAATACATTTAACTTTTTACGTCGTCAACGTCGCGTCGTCAACGTCAACGTCCAGTTAAACCGTCTCCATACAATTCCATACATTTAATATTTCTTACGTCTTTAGCGTCACGTCCGTCGCGTCCAGTTAAACAGAGCTATTAATAATTCAAAAATAAAATTAACATTTTATTGTATCATTGATTTGTATATAAAATATTTTAGAGAATAGAAAATTTCTTTTCAGAGTTAAAAACTATTTTTTCAAATTAAATGTGTTTTCACCTTTTAAACAAACCTTTAAAACAATGCACCAAATTATATTTTATGTTCTACGGGATGTGCAAAAACTAAGGGGTGGACGAAGGAGGGCGAACATTCTTATAATAATCTAGGGTTGCCAGAAGTCCCGGTTTTCCGGGATTGTCCCGGTTTTCATGTCGTTTCGTGACGTCCCGAAAAAGGTTCTCGGGACGCTCAATTGTCCCGGTTTAACATTTTTGACCAAAAAAAAATTAATAAATTTATAAAAAATGTGCCACTTTGTTCAGGTTATGTTACGCTTTGCTTTCATTTTTCTAATTCTCGATCCTATATTACATCAATCCAGCCTATAAAGATATTGCAGGGTAGTATTTGTTTATTTATACATTTTTGTTTTTGTTTATTTAGCTGCAAGACTTGGCTGAAATTTGGCTGGTACCAATTTTTGTTAGTTAGCAGCTTTTATATATAAAATTTGGTTTACTAATTTCATTTTATATATTATTAGATTTATTTATACCTTCAAGTTCAACATGCCAAAGAGAAAGTGCCAATTTCTAGAAAAATGTACTACAGAATTTCCTTTTATTAAAAAAGGCAAAATTTATACGGAAGCGTATTGTAGAGATTGCAATTCAAGTTTTAGTATAAGTCATGGCTTATCCGACATTAAAAATCACATTCAAAGTCAGAAACACAAATCTGCAGTTGCTTCGGCAAGTAAATAAATGAATATTTATATTTTTTGTTCCTAATTTGAGTTATTAATTTTAAGATATTATTTAATTACGTACTTGACCTTGTTACCATTATTACGGTCCTTTTTTTTATATTTATATTAAATAAAATATTTTTTTAATAAATTTTATTAATTTTGTAAAAAAATTATTTTTGTCCCGGTTTTTAGTGGGGAAAATCTGGTAACCCTAAATAATCTCTAGGATAAAAATCTGAAATAAGACTTTTTAAATAATTTTTTATTTAAACTTTCAGTAAATTTTCAAAAATATTTTTTGCATTTACCATTTACGACAATAATAACTCCCTTAAATGGTTCCAATAAATTTCAACAGAAAAAATAAAACATAGCAATACTTAGTTCCATTGTTAAGACGATAGTAAAAAAAAAAAGACAAAAAAAGTACCTACAGAAAAAATATTGGAAAGAAAAAATTGAAGAAAAAAACTTTTATTAAAAAAAAAATTTTGAAAAAGATTAAAAAATATTTTTTCTTTTTAAATTAGGAATAAAATATTCTTCTTAAAATAGGAATTAAAAAAAAAATCGAATGAGCAACATTTATATTCAAGAACCACCAACTTCCGGAAAGGTATAGATTTTGAAGCAAGAAAATTTTTTAATTTTAATGAAAATTTGTATTTTTTGGGTGGGTCAAAATGTAAATTAATGTTCTTCTTATAGTGATAAATATTTTGGACCTAGGATGCTACATAATTTTATATTGATCAAAATAAATTTAATCGCTATGTTTTCTTCTGATGTTTCCAATATTTATCTTTTGAAGGATGGATAAATGAGTTTTCAGCCATCTGCTGACTTTTAAATTCAATAATACCTACTAAATCATCCAATAACGCCCCAAAAAAATACACTTTTTTTTTAAGTTCCTAATTGCCTAAGCCCGATTCATTCAGATGTTCGAAACTTTTTTTATTTGTGTGACTGATATAATCTTAGAAAAAGAATCTAATTAGAAGGTTATGTTAACTATCGAGTCGAGTCAAAAACAAAAGGTATGAGAACAGATAAGGTAGGTAGGTTATCAGATAATACAGAAGAGAATACCTAGTATAAAAAAGTAGAAATTAAATTTATTCCAATCTAAACTGAAACAATTGAATAAACTTTTTTACCATTTTTCTTTTCAGGTTCTCCTCAAAACTACTGTGGGTGATATTGACATCGAATTATGGTAATATAAAAATATATAAACAATGCAAATTTATATTTGTGATTTTTATATATTTTATATACAGGGCTCGAGAATGTCCGAAAGCATGCAGAAATTTTATTCAATTATCAATGGAAGGATATTACAACAATACAATTTTTCATCGAGTTGTCAAAGGTTTTATTGTTCAAGGTTAGTGACATCGCGTTATATTCTGTTTATTAATACAAAAAACGAACATGGTCACTAATTATCGATTATTTTCATTATTTACATCTTTAATTAGAACGTTAAATTAATTTTAGGCGGCGATCCAAATGGTGATGGAACTGGTGGAGAATCAATTTGGAATGAAACATTTAAAGATGAATTTCATTCAAGATTACGTTATGCAAGACGAGGTCTTCTTGGGATGGCAAATTCAGATAAAGATGATAATGGATCACAGTTTTTTTTCACAATGGCACCAACACCGGAATTACAAAATAAAAATACTTTATTTGGAAAAGTGACAGGAGACACTGTTTTTAATATGCTAAAATTAGAAGAAGGAATGATTGATCATAATGAACGACCGTTACATCCTCATCGAATAATTAAAATAGAAATTTTAAATAATCCTTTTAGTGATATTATACCGAGAGAAATAAAAAGGGAGAAGAAAAAAGATAAAAAGAAAACAAAAGATAAAGGTGTAAAGTTAGTATTTCCTTAGTAATTTTTAAAATTTTTATATTGTTTTTCGATCGCTCTTAACTATGTTTTTCTTAAACATCATTCAACAATGTTTTTCTCCAATATACTTATAAATTTGTTTCTTCGCAGAAATTTTGGACTCCTCTCTTTTGGTGAAGAGGTAATGAATTTCAAATTATTTAAATTTTAATTAAATGTCTATACTTAAGTTACATAAATTTCAGGCTGAAGAAGATGAACAAGAAACCTCAACATTCAATCAAAAGAATGTGGGAAAAGGAAAATCAACTCATGATGTTTTAGATGATCCCAGATTAAGTAAGGAAGCTATACAAATTGAAAAAAGTAGGTTTTTCATATAAATCAAAAGTTCTTTTGAAGAAAAACTATTCTTATTTTCTAGATACAAATGCTGATAACATTGAGCTTAATACTCAAAATGAATTAGATATTAAAGAGAAGGCCGAAAGAATAAAAAACAAATTGAAAACTAAAGTCACTGAAAAAAGTATTGAAAAAGAAAAAGTACAAGACAGTAGCGATGACGATGAAGATTACTTAATAACTGCTGAACAGGAGAAAAAAAAATTCGTGACCAAAAAGCGTAATATTTTTTGTATTTCTCAAACTTTGTTGCAAAACCTGATGTGAAAACATTTTTTTCCAGAAAAGAAATTCGAGAAGAAATCGTTCAATTAAAAAAACAGTACAAAAATGATAAAAAGAAACATGAAAATTTAATAGAACAAAAAACTGAAAAAGAAGAACCAAAACTTATCAGAAACGAATTGTTAGAAGAATTTAAAATGGAACAGGATAAATACGTCCACTTAAAAGATAAAGTACCAAAGAAAGGGTTTGGCAGGTGAATAAATTATTAGGAAATAATTTAAATGAATATTATTTAATTAAGAAACTATTCTGATCCCAAAAATAACCACAACTTTTTTCAGAGAAGAATTTACATTGAAATTGTTATCAAAATTTCGTAACAAATTAGAAACTTTAAAAGATAATGCAACTGATATCTCAGAAAGTAAGGATGACGACCAAGTAGAAAAAGACATAAAAAATGATAATTGGGTACTAAAAACTTTCAGCTATTTTAAATTTCATTATTTCATTAAATATTTTATTGTAGTTGGCACATACTTTAAAATTTGAAGAGAATGCACCTTCTGCAGCAAAAGATGCCAGTACAAAAGGTGATGATTGGTACGATGTTTATGATCCTAGAAATTCAATTAATAAACGAAAACGCGGTGAAGATAAACGAACTGATACCAAAAAAAGTAAAACTTAAAACTTAATTAATTGTTCATACACAAGAAATAAAAGCAATTTTTTTTCATATTTTTCAAAAAATTTATTTTGTATTTTAATTCCACAATTCTTTTTTTCATAAATTTTGGAAATATTTTTTCTTTGCTTCTGGGTTTGGTACAATTGTCTCTTGACCGGGCTTCCAACCAGCCGGACATACATTACCATAAGTATCTGTATATTGGAACGCTTGAACTAAGCGAAGCCTAGAAAAGTAAAAATAATTTTATTAGTATTCATATTTTTCTTTATTATTCATTAAACATACGCTTCATCAACACTGCGACCAACACTCAAATCATTCATTGTTATTTGACGTAGAATTCCACGTTTGTCAATTATAAAAAGCCCTCTTAAAGCGTGTCCAAGATCATCCAAAAAAACTCCGTAGTCTTTTGCAATTGAATGTGTCATATCACTTACAAGTGGTATTTTAACATTGCCCAAACCACCTTCTTTTCTATCTGTATTTATCCAAGCTAAATGTGTGTAATGTGAATCTACAGAGCATGCAATAACTTCAGTGCCAATATTTCGAAATTCTTCAATACGATCAGAAAACGCTAAAATTTCCGTTGGACATACAAATGTGCTGAATAATAAAGAATGGATATTGAATAAAAGAGAAATGTTGATAAATATTAATATTCTTACAAATCCATTGGATAAAAGAAGAATACGACATATTTTCCTAAATAATCTAATAATCTTAAGTTAGTGAATTCCCCATCAACAACAGCAGTAGCTTCAAATAATGGCGCTGGCCTGATAGAAAATTAATTTTTAACATTAATAAGTAGGTATTTAATAAAATTAAATTTAGTTTAAATAGGGATCTGATATTAAACTTACTTTGAAATAACTGCTTTCGTATATTGCAATTTATGTGAACTTTTAGGAGAACCATGATCCGGAAATACTGAGCCTATGATAATTAATATAAAAATATACTTAGCCAAAAATTTCATGAATATAAAAAAATCTATTTTAAGATTTCACAAAAATTTAAAATTAACAATGAAAGTATTTATTGATTTCTTTGCGATATTTTGAATTTGTGGAAAGTAGGGACTAAAATATATTAAATCAAACTATGTGTATGTTTTGTCTTCTACAATTTTCAATAGATTTTAAAATTTTATTTATTATTTCAAATTAATTTCAAAAATATTTCAATCAACTACCGATTATTAAGTATTTGTAAACAATTTTAAAATTAAGACCGGTAGTAGGTACTCTATTATCTATGTGTATACCTACCTAAAAACAATATGAATAATTTTTATCAATATTTTTTTATATAAAAATCTCTATTGTTTAGTTTAGATATTGATTTGGTTCAGATTTTAGATGCTTAATGTTTTGGTTTTTTTTAAGTAAAAATCTTAAAATTAGCTAAAATCGTGCAATTACCTCCAGCAAAGCTATAACATTGTTCTGTTTCAATTATGTCCTTTTTGCCCGTTACTGACTGGATGTTCATTGTAAAAAACAATATAAATTTAAGTAAAATAATTTTTTTGGCCAACATTTTTAATATTTTTATGTGTTATTATATTGTGATTATATTTTGAATGTGATGTGATTTTGTTTTCTAAAAATAATTCAAGTTTAAAATTTTGATTAATGAATATTAGTTAACTTCCAATTTAAAAAAAAAAAATTCTCAATTTAGGTAATAAAGACAAAGAACAAATTTAAGTTCAAATTACAAATAGTACCTATATGAATCAATTAGGCAAAAGAACGAAGAAGTTCCCCAATAGAACCTATCATATGAATAAAACAGAGCTACCTACTACTGAGTATTAGTATTAAGACTATTAAGTATCTACGTTTTTTGTAATGATCAGAATGATCTCTCACAAAAAAGTCATATTGGCTTGCATTGCTAGAAGGTATGAATATTTCATGTTTATAAATACTTAAATGTCTTGTAGGTACGTTTTTTGCCACGAAAACATTTTTACCAAAGCAAATTTACGAAAATGTTATGAACTGTTTTGAAAAAAAAAAATGATAGCTTCATTTTAGGTAGGTACCTAGGTACGGACCTACCTACAATGTCAACTGGGGTTAAACTTCATTTCATAATTGGAATACCTACCTATTCTCAACAAGTTCCCCATCCAAGGACAAGGAACTAAATATGTTGTTCAGGTAGATTTATATAGATGGTTAGGTATCCATTGATGAAACTATAAAAAGTCTTAAATTTGAACAAGACATGGATATGGTTGGGCGATGAAGGGGAGAATGAATGTACCTGATATGCTTAGTATTACAAGTGGGCGGTTCCAATATAGATAAATAAAAAAGTTACAAATTTTTTTTTGTTAACATACCCAACCCACCTACCTATTTCCGTTTAATTTTTACTAATTTATATTTTTTTAATTTTTTTTTTAATTTATGAATATTCAAAAATATTCAATACCGGCTTAAGTGGACACCAACGCCACGCAAACAATTTTTTAATACTATAATGTTTAGCCAGCTGTTTCCTAGTGATAAGATATTTTTGCCTTATCACAAACTTACGAACTGAAAAGTCTGTTTTGATTATTCGAATAAAAATTTTTATTTATAAAATTTTCTCAAATTTGTTTTTATTTAAAATTTTTTTTTCTATATACGCTCTACAAGTTTTTCAATGGGGTGCTTAGCGCCTTCAATTGAAAAGAAATTCACTGTTCAACCAAGATTGTTAAGGTCATTGGAATGAAAGTATTCGATTGTTAAACTGAAGATAGTTACTCGTCAGCGGCAGAGTAAATCGAGTGAGAAATATCGAAAAAAAATTGAAATAAAGAGGCGTTCACACTCATGGGCGTCAGCTACGAAGTTCTTACTGAGTTAAAAATGGTTAAATTATCAAAATTTCAGCTTTGAACTAATACAGTTTAGTATAACGGTAGCGTAAGAGTAAATTTTTTTTGTTCTTTGTGACTTTTTTGTTTACTTTTGGTTTTTCTCTCCTCAGTCAAAAAATAATTTTTGAGGTAAGTTTTGTAAAACAAAGGAGAACGTGAGTTTTTCTCCTTTGTGGAGGAGAAAAGAGATTTAAAAACGCAAGGTAAATATTTAATCAGAGATAAAACTGTATACAATCTTTACGGTTTGGTTAAACTGGACGCGGCGCACGCGATGGGCGCGACGCAAATGGCGTTAGAAATATTAAATATGTATATGAAAATGTATGGATGCAAACAGTCTCGACGTCAAACGTTAATTATGCTATTATATGGTCTTTAGCGTCATTAACGTTTGCGTCGCGTCCGCCGCGTCGAGTTTGCCCAGACGGTTAGTGCATATTATAAAATTATACTAATAAAACATTTTTGAAAGAAACACTCTGTGTTCACCATCATCACCCAATATTTTTTAATAAACTCAAAATTTAATAACTCTATAATACAACTGAGTATGTAGGTACTAGAAATTTTAAAATTTTAAAAAACAATTTTGTATTCTAAAAAAAACAGACGTCATCACTTCACTGTAACATTAATTTATTATCGCACCTTTACTATTTTCCTATGGTGATTTCAGTTTATTTTCACCATACGAAAAAAATGCATTTTTCTTCCCCACTATTTTTTCTTATTATAATTTTTTGTTGAAATTTATTTAATTTGACAGTTAAGTTTAGTGGGGCTTTGGGTGTAGTTCAGTTTTGTTTAAATTAATTAGAAAATTGGATTAAACCGTACCGTTTGGAAGAAAAAAAAAAACTAAAAAAAAAATTGGAGATTTTTTTTTATAAAGAAACTAACTAAAAGATTGGTAAAAAAAAAATAACATTGAATTTTGATAAAAAAATAGTGATTAACTAGTAATTAAATTATCAAATGAAATAAATTAATTCTAAATCTAATTATAAGAAAATAGAAGAAGATAGAAAAAACCATCATAATGAAAAAATCAAAATTAATTATTAATTTAATATCGTTTTGGAATATATTTTTAATTATCCAATTCCAATTAACAACAGCAGCAGGTAAACAAAAAAAAAAATAAATAAATTTTCTTAATTTTTTTTTGCTTTTTTTTAATTGAATAGGTATATCTGCGACGACTAATTTAAAAATCAAAACTCAAAAATTAAAATATTTTTATTTAATTTTTTAAATAAAATAAATATTTTTAATTTTTTGGGTGTGTTCTCAATTTTTGTTTTTTTTTTTTTTCTTATTTAATAAGAATTGTTTGTGTGGCTTTTGTTTTTCTGTGAAAAGATCACCACCACGGCAGTGAAGCAGGTGTTGGTGTGATCTTTTTTTTATTTTTACTGGAAGTTTTGTTTTTTTCTTTACATAGATGATACGGGGGGAAAGATCAATCTCATGGAGAATTTCAATTTTCTTAATATTTTTATGAATCATTCACAAAAATTCTTATTTAAAATTTCAATTTTACACAAATAAACAAACTGACATTTTCAATGATAAAAACTGGTTTTAATTTAAAAAATAAAATAATTAGTAAAAAAAAAATAAACAAAAATAGTATTTTATTTACAAACAAATAAGAAATTTTAAATTTCATGAAGACATGACAATGATAGGGGGAGCCGGCGCATGAATAGTTAGTTGAGTGAGTCTTCGAATCAAACTTTATCCAGTTATTAATTTTTCATAACTAAAACAAATGAAATTTAATATTATGTAGGTAGGTAGGTTGTTATGAGAATTAGGTATAGGTATATTTCTGATTAGTGAATAATTGTTTTAAATAGTTAATAGGACTAATAGGTGTTACATATTTGTAGGTAAATAGGTTAGTTATTGGGTACCTATAACTAACTAGGTAGGTACCTGCTGTGGTAGGTACCTACCTACCTATTTATTTGTTTTTGATTAAAATAAAAATACTTGTTTTCCTAATATATTTACATTTTTTGAGCAAATGCAGACAACATCACTTCCCGCTGGATTTTTCATTAATAGCTTTGACATTATTGAAGAATGAAGAAATTTTATTAACCAAAATTTTTGAAGAGAATATCCTTACGTTAGACTGTAGTTATTTAGTTATTATAAAAATTTTATAATTTAATAAATTTTTATTCAATTTTGATTACTTAATCACAATTTTATTTCTAAGAAAACTTTAAATACTATAAAAATCATTTAGGTTAGATAGGTAGGTAATATTTGTTAATTTTCGTTTGAATCTACACTTTCTATACGAACTCTTATACGGATATAGTGTCTAGGTTATATTTGAAACAGTGGCCCCTGCATCCGAGGAAATGCGAACGAAAAACACTTTCTTTAGTTTAACGGGGCTTTTTAAATTCCTTACACCTGTAGGGAAAAATCGTTTAATTTTGTAGGTAATTGATATATTTTGTGAAATCATGGATAATTTCAGTAATTACAAGCTAGGATATAATCTGTAATATCTTCTATTAACTTTAAGCTTAAGGTCTTATTAAAATTTTGAAAGGTAAGAAAAGTTTTAAAAGTCTAGTGGAAAATGTACTAATTTTGTTTTAATTGAAACTGAGAATATTGGGAATATAAAAAATTCCTTAAATGAGGTTCATTGCAAGAATCCCCGTTTTCGAAACTTCAAACTTTTGCATCAATCGAGCAAATTTTAATGAATCTAGTTGATAATTCTACAACTTGATCGGTACTTAAGGCTTACAATCAACCTTAGTGAAATAATTTCAAGACTGGACCAATGTTGGTAGTTTTTAAATTTTCTCATTAGCACTTTTGTGTATAAATCTCAGTACTTATAATTTTATTTTATGATGAAAAATTTTTATTCATAAATTTTCTTGTCATTAGTCGTGAATTAATTAAAATTGGACAAGAATTTTTGAATCATACCAATTACATTATTTTTTTTGCACAAAAAAGATAAACAAAAGTGCGATAAGATGCTCTTAGATCAAAAACAAAAATAACGTATTTAATACTTACCCTCTTTAAATTGATTTATTTTCAATTTTTATTATTTAGGTATACCTAAGACAAGTGCTCAAAAAAGCAATAAATTTTTATTTATACCTACCTATATGTACGTACAAGAAGTGTATTGTTCTGTGTTTGAAAGTACATTGTCCTTAGTAGGTATTCGTTATCCTGTGATAAATGATCCCATAAACCCGTAGAAAATTTTTATTTACTTAGTATAGGAAGTAGGTATTTATAAATAAATAAATTGAATTACAACAATCCTATAAAAAAAATCAATAAAATTACAAAAATGTTAAGTGCGGAAGACGCTTGTTCGTAGGTAGAACAGCCTTTAAAATATTACTTACCTACCAATCACGTTAATTAGCAGAGTTTAATGTGTTGGCATATCAAAACTTAAAAAAAAAAAACCCAATAAAATAAGATTTAATTAATTAAAATATTAAATAATTGAATACCTCTTACTTACTTTACTACCTACCTACATTATATGTACAAATATTTGGGTTGCATGTATTGTTTTAAGTGCTTTCAAATCAAAATTTATTTCCTCCTTAAAATTATAAAAATTAAAAATAGAAAATAAAGTAATAAAATAAAAATTATTAAGATAAAAATTCCTTTTTTTTTTTGTATAAAATTTTAACAATTAATTTTCAGTGAAAGTTTGTTACACAGTCAAAAATTTTAAATTTTGAATGTTTTTTTTTTTGAATTCGAATGAAAAATGATAATTTAATCAAAATTGCGCAGAGGTAGGTATTTTGTTTCCAATATTATGTTTCCAATATTATGTTTATTTGGGACCATAACATCCAAAAATAATTGAAATTGAAGAATGAATTTAACAAAAATTCAGTTCTCCAAATATATATTCAAACGGACAACTTAAAAAGTCTAATTTTATGTGGAATTTTGCCCAAAAAATACTTAATTTTAGTATCTCCCTACAAAATGCTAAACTTTTTTTCAAATAACCTACATACAACGCCATGCTTCTTATATGTCCAAAATAAAATAACTATTATTTACTATATATTTTAAATTATGTAACATTGTCGTTAGTTACAAAATCATAACTGAAAATTGAATTAAAATCAAAAAGTAAAGTTCATTGTATACAAAAAAAAAATTATTATCGATTTTTTACACATTTTTCTTTTTATTTAAAATTGTTGGCATATAGCCACGTTTTCTTTATTATTATAATCAGTTTCCTTTTTAAACAGCCGGTTTCCAAAATTTCTTATAACATTCGTACTTTATCAAAAAAAAAAAAAAAAAGAATAAGAAATAGGAATTGTCAAACAAAACAATTTTAAATTATAAATATGGTTTCTCATTTTGGGATATTAGTGGGCGCATTATTAAATTTTCATATTTTGTAGAAAATTATTTCCTTTTTAATTTTATTTTTCTGTATTGATCACCAAGGCATTACAGGGGCTGGACTTAAGTGTCGTTGATTTGTTAAGGAAAAGATATAGGTACCTATATAGAAAGAATTTTTTGATGGGCTTACCAAGTGGATTTTTGTCATAATTAATAATAAGGGCCTTTTTGAGTCATATTATAAACCTCTAATAAATTAAGATCCCAAGATTATTATTTATTTGTGAATGATATTTTTTTCTGCAAAAACCAGAAGGAAAATCTTAAAAAACTTAAAATTGGGTCAAAATAAATAAGTGCTTGGATGTGCAAAAAATGTTTTCTTTTCCAAGAATTGATATTTTCAAAATCAATAAATTCTACAAAAAACATATTAAGGATTTTTTCTTTATTGATAAGAATTGCTCATATACCTACTATAGATACATAACATATGACAAGATAGATATCCTTTAATTTTTTTTTTTTTTTTGTTTTCATTATTATTCTTTTGCATAATATTATTGTATGTACGTACACAAAATAATGTGTACTACAATCCAGGAAAAAAAAAAGGAGGATATAAAAAGAATAAGGGTTCGTAAATGAAAATTACGAGTACAGTTTTTCTTCTTTTTCATAAACAAAACGTGTAATGTATTAGTTTTCTTACTTTTCTTTTTGTTTTCTTGTTTTTTTTTTTTTATTTATTTTTTTTTTTTTATTTATTTTTCTTTTTAAATGTTCGTAACGCTTTTTTTAATGTATGTTATATTGGAAAAAATAAAAGAAAAAATCATAATTTGCTTTTATGCATTTTATTTACAAGTATGATGTTAAGGAAATAAGGGGGATGAAGAGTTTTTCTTTTTTGGCATGTCAAAACCTTAAGTACCATTCTATGTTTTTTTTTTTTTTTCTTATTAAAATTCCTCATACACACATAATAATATGTTTAAAGAAGTCAATTCTAGTTTTATATTGTTTACATTACAAAGTTGTACAACTTTATATATACTTTTATTTTAAATTTAAGTGGATATTTGTAAAAAAAAAAAAAACAAAATAATATAAGGTGTTACAACTCAATGAATTTTAATTCAATGTGATCAATAAAATGTTTAGATATAGTCCGATTGAATGTTGAGAATAATGCTTTGATACCTCTCTAGCTTTAACATAGAAAAATGATAGTAGAATCAATTTAATTTTTAATTATTTTAACCCTAATTTCACAGCAGTGTTTTGTATAATTGTGGGCTGGCTGAAACCAAAATATCTGTGGATAATAATATTAGCGCTTTTTTTATTTTCAAAAATTTTCGAAACTTTTTTTTTGGGAATTCATCAAGATTTTATTAATGTCCCAATGTTCAGTTTATTTGAAATAAAAATTGAGATTGGATTTTATTAAAATAAAAAATTGTATCGGCCAATAAATGAACGAATTGTTCGAAAAATACAGTTAAAATTAAGTGCGTTATGTTGTTAAAGTGAACATTCTTGCAGATAATTTAAAATTGTGTAATAATAAAATCTAAAATTAAAATAATGTCCTTCTCACCCTTTAGTTTTTTAAAAAAATAAAATCAAATGATGGAGGGATGATGCCAGTGCAATGGAGTTTTAATTAGAAATAAGATATTCTTTTTTTTTAATTGTCTGGTAAAACCAAAATATAATAAATAAATAAGAATTTATCGAAAGTCATTTATTATAGTTGCGTTGAAATATGGAAGTGAATAAAATAAAAAATAAATTTAACGTTCAATGTACTGTGTAAGTAAGTGTATACTTACATACTTGTTTATAATGTAATAATAATAGAAATAATTAAAGAACCTTCACTTAAGTAATAATTAAAGAACCTTCACTTAAGTAATAATTAAAGAACCTTCTCTTAAGTATTTTAGTTCTGAATTACATTTCTTTGCAGCATATTTGGGAATCATCTTAAAAATAGAAAGATAAAATAATTATCAACCAATCGTTTCCGAGGAATAATTAATTATCTACAAGTATAATTATTAAGCTTAAATGTGTCCAAAATACAAATCTTAAATATTAGTTCGAATGATGAACCCTAAATGTAGTATTTTTTCTTTGTTCTCCATGGTTGTTTCCTTTCAACAAACAGTCAGTTGTTGTTTATTTTCTTTTTTCATTATCTGTATTTTTTTTATTTCTTATTTAAGCTTCTTTCAACAATTTTCCTTCCATTAATCTCATAAGGTTTCTTCAACCAAAATTTTACTTTAAAGGCATTGTTGTTAATATTATTCACTTTAATTTTATTTCTTATTTTATTTTCTTGAACAAAAAAAAAATATAAAATTAAAAGTCAAATGAGATTAATTCAAAAATTCTTTTCTTACGCAATTTGGTTGAATAAATTTAAAACTTCAATTCTTTGTTTTTTTTTTTTTTTATTTTTATTTTCGCTAATTTCAAATTGTTGTTATCCCACTGTGAGCCGCAACATTTTCATCAATTTTTCTTAAACGAATGATTTGTGTAGTGATATATTCATATTGTATGTATAGTAATAATACATTTTGCATATTGTGGAACCTCTAATAGAAATTATACCAGAACTTAAAGTATCTGTAAAAAATTAATATAATCAAGTAATCAAGGTATATATCAATCTCAATTTGAGATTCAAATTCAATATACATTTTTGTACTATGTAGAAATTATTGAATTCAATAAAAATACAATTAAGTATTGAAATAATAATTAATTTTCTATAATATGTTGAATATATAGTTAAAATAAAAATTCGGCGGTAATATCAAAATCTATAACAAAACTTATGATTGAATTTTTAAATTTTTGGCTCAAATTGGTCTTTGAAAGGAAACATAATAAAAAAAAAATATCACTTTCCAGGGCTGTGGAATATTGAATTTCTTTAATTTTCAAGAAATTGTTAATTAATTTCGTTTATTTGTTTATTTTTCTGATAAATTGCAGTTTTACAAAATTGATTTAAAAGTTTTTTTTTTTTTCATACAGTCTTTGTCCTATTTGTCATGGCCGTTTATTTTCTGTAAAATAAAACAAACAAAACTGCAAGAACGCAGTGATATGGCTCTTAAACAATCAAATTTTGTGAAAGCCCTGACAATGTGATTGCAAACCATTTGCAAAACAAAATAAGAAGAACAAACAACATATAATTAAAATATTTTTTTTCATCATTAAGTACCAGATCATTATTACTCTACTATTCTTCTGATTAAACTCACAATAAGAATAAGTCATTTGAAAAAAATTTTAATGAAAATGAAAAGAGGGCAAATTTTTATATTTATTAATAAAGAAAAAAAAGGTCAAAGTAATAATAGTTTTTTTGTTTTGATTACATTTAACAAAATCAATGCTTCCAATTATTGAATGAACTATTGCTAAAAGTTTGGATTTTTTGTCCCAAAATTTGATTGAATTTAGATTATTTTAAAGTTTAATTTAGAAAAAACATTTCATACACAACCTCAGGAATGTTTCATAGTTTAAAATGACAAAACTTTTTAGAATCGGTTAAGGCTAAGTGCTCGAAATCTCTTCAAAACCATTAACCATTTTGTGACACACAAAAAATGGTTTTGAATAGATTTCGAGCAATTAGTCTTAACCGATTCTAAAAAGTTTTATACCCTTTTAAAGATCAAAACTGGTACCAAGTCCCCTTAAAGCGATTAGTACTTAACAATAAAATAAAGGAGATGATACGAATTTCGGAAAAAAATCTGAAGGCAGTGTTTTATTAATTATAAGATCAAATTAATTTTTGAACTTACCCCTGAAATAATTCATTCTCAAATGTTTCAAAAATAGATGAATTTAAGAAATTCAAATGCACATCCTTTTAGATAATGTCAAAATTTCTAAGAAAATACTAAGATCTCTACAACGTCGTAAGGTATCAAATAAAATGCATAATATATTTGTTGGAGTAAAATTTTCTGATTTATTACAATTTTAATAAGTTTGCCTATAAAATTTGACAGCGCTTATTTTTATTTTTTTTAATGTATGTTGGGAAAATAATTTTTTTTATTATGCCAAAAATCCATTTAATATTATAAAATATGGGAAATTTAATTAAAATTTTTTTTTTTTGTTTTTCAGTATTGAAAATTTATATTTTTGTTAAATAAAACTTGGCAAAGATTTTAAGGTTGGCGAACTTTATGTCCTACAATAATAATTTTATGAATGAAATAAATATGAGAATGTGTTTCGGAAATGTTGGGAATAATACAAAAAAAAATAATTTGTCATATTCCTCCGTTTGACAGAAATTTTTTTCGAACATTGAATTAAGTAAAAGTGTCTGTGTCCTTAATCTAAGTTTTTAATGGCAAATATTTTTGTTCATTTACCAAAGAAGGTAAAATAATTTTTAAAATCTTAGTTCAGTTTTAATCTTAAATTAAATATCGAGACTTGAAGAGTTTTTTTTTTTATCAATTTCAATTAATTATTTATTTTTTAATTAAGTACCTACCCAGATACATACATTTATTTTTAAAACAAAAACTTTCAATCATTTGAAAAGTTTGATACTTCGAATTTAACTACCAAACTATAAATGTGGAGGTATTCACAAAAAAAGTCAATAATTTATGCTTATTACTTTTGAAACTACATAGGTACATATGTTTATCTCTCTGTAAGTACAAACATATATTGCACATTATAAAAGTAATCTTCATTATTTAATTTTATTATTTAAAGATTTTTATTTCATTGTTACTTAACCACAAATTTTGAACTATACTTATATGTACATATTTAATTATCAATAAATCTTAAAAAAAAAATTCATTCTTAGTATTTTAAAAATGAAAATTAAGTATAAACAAAAAAATTATGTTTTTGATGAAAGCTACTTAAATATTATCTTTTTTTTTTAATTTATGTTTTCATTTTGTTATTAAAGAGATTAGAAAATAGTTTTATAAGTAAAGTAAGTAATTGAAAAAAAAAATAAATAAAATTAATGAAGTGTTAATTGAATTTTTTAAAACAAATTTTTTCTTTTAAAACGAACCTTTGATTTTCAAATATGATGTGTATTTTTCAAGGTAGGTATTCTTAGATATTCATAATATATAATTTTGTGTTTAATCAAGTGGGGTGTCGGAACTTGAAAAATTATCATAAATTAAAGAATAGAAAAGCAATTAAAAAGGATTATCACGATTGAGCCGCTCGCAAGAAATATCAAATCACTCGATTTCTTTTTCTATTAAAATATAAAAATTGATGATAGAAATACGAATAAAGAAATGGAAATGCGATGTTTACTTCTTTTAAATTTTATAATACAAAAATAATTTGATTGTAGTAGTCAACATAAGAACTATTTATTTTGTTTTCATATATATGCCATGCTTAGTAATTAGTTTGTAATTAGGTAATTCAGTACTTATATTATTAAAAACATTAATGAAACTCTTGCCTAGACAACCATATTTGCTAATTTATTTTACAATAATGATTTAATTGATTTTCTCTTTTATTACAGATTATGATTACTATTCAGAATATGAGTGCACACTGCCATTACTAGAAAATGCAGCTTTAACTGCAACATCGTCATTGCGTGACAGAGGAGCCGAAAAAGCACATTTAAATGGTGAGTTTTTTTTTTAAATAGAATTTTAAAAATTTCTTAAAATTGTTTGCTTAAAATATTTAGTTGTAGAACTTTTTAATTCCTACAAATGCCAATTTAAGTATGTTTTATTATCGAACATATTAAGTTTTTACAGAGACTGACAGACATTATATTTGAAAGAGATACTGTTATTGTGTCAATAATTAGTTTGTATACTGTTAGGATATTATATGATTTTTTCATGAATTTTCTATATTTTGTCGAAAATTTAAAGTTTGATAAATAAAAAGAAATTTTCATTTGTAAGTAAGTATACTTATAAAAGAATAATGTTATTTTTACTTTAGCCATCTCTAAACTAAAGGAAGCAAGCAAATTATTTAAGGTTTCCATTCTCCCTTCCACTAGAAGAAATACCTCAAGAAATACATTAAAATGGCATTTGTAATAAATAGTTAATGGTTGAATGTATTTTGAATGAATGACTTTTTTTTTTTTTATTTTCCATTTAATTTATGCAAATATGTTCTCAAACAGTTTTAATTTTTATATTACAAAATTTATTATTTTTAGAAATTAATTATTTTTATTGATTTTCTTTAAATTTTTTTGGTTCTTTAAATTTTCATGATTTTAGAAAAACCATATTATTAATATTTCCAAATAAATTTATTCGTCAAAGTATATTTTATTGATTTTTTTTTTCTTAAATTTACTTCGTTTTCTAACGAAGGTGCTTAATTAATTTAGGTCAAAAATTGTTAGGTACAATATACATTTTTTTTTAATTTAAAATAAATATTTAGATCAAATCGCAATAGTTACATTATTTCATCATTCTAAAGTATAAATTCTGAAGTAAGTAGAAAAATTGTTAACTTCACTAGTCTAGGGACCGTGAGAATTACTATTTGAATTCAAGCAACATCATCTGACTAAAATTAACATAACCACAACCATTGAGTAATAATAGTTAAATATTATTACTCTATGCTACAACATACATTCATATTATGTTATGACTACTTTAATTTTTGAAAAAATTTTTGGTATTTGACTGAAAAAAATATAGAACGTTACTTCCTTTTTTATATATGAAGTATGGGACTCGTTTTCAACATTTCGATTTAAAATCCTCTCCAAAAACATTGCATAATTTTATAGTTATATTATAAGCTTTTTATGTCGACCGTCGTGATGTAATGGTATCCATTATCCTACGCCATGTCGAGGGTTCAAAGCCCACCCACCTCAGATTGAAATTTTGTGTTAATTTTCTCAATTTGTACACTTGAATTAAGTGTTGTTGTGTTGATTTTTTAGTGCGGCACGGACAGGCAGAAAATGAAAACACAGTATGTTTTTTTAAAACTAAAAACCATTAAAGCTGTTACTTTTGAATCTAGAAGAAAGGTTTTTTTCTGCTTACAAATTACAATTATAAATGAATTCAATTACTACTTTCAGCAAAGCAAACAAAAAAAAAATACGCATCTCATTCGCAAAGGGTATGGTCATAATTACATTTAAATTATTACATACTTAACTTATATGGATTTTGCAAACGTTATAATTTTTTTTTTTAACTGGGATTGGTTTTTTTTTTATGTTTATTAGTGAAAGCAGACCGTTTGTCTAGACTATCCCAAAATGATTAGACAAGTAATATGAAAATATTTTTATATTATGTATATTTAATTTTTGTGCAAATAAATCTTGATATCCTTAAGGAAGAATTTAATATTAGAAATTATTTTTAAATTAATACATATTTTCTTTCAACAATTAAAAAAGAAAAATTCCAATAACAAAATTATTAACAAAATTATTTTCTACGTACTTACAAGTTATACATACCTTTTAACAGTTAAATGCTTAAGAAATTAGAATGCATAATATGCATATAAGTCAAAAATTTAATCTTATAAGTCAAAAATTGAATCTTTCAAAAATGTAAAACCAATAGATTGATTGCCTTCTGATTTAGAATTCTTTTATAAAAAATTAAAATTTTGTTAAATACCCATAAAAATTTATTCATTACCTTTATTTTTCGGAAAAATATTCAAATATTTATGTAGGTAAACTATTTATAAAATAAAAAATCATATTTTGTTTGTTCAATAATGACAAAATCATATACATTTATAAATATAAAATAGATATACCTACTATTTTATTTAATCCATAATTTTTTTTTTTTATTGTATTAAACAAACCTTATTATTGATACATAAATTTTAGAAAAGGGATTCAAATTCAAATAACAATTGTCAATATTGGGTGTACGACCTGAAAAGTAAATAAATTAAAAAATATAGGGTGATTAAAAATTAGCACCATTTTTTAAAGAGCAGCCTTATTCTTTATCGTGAGGTTCAGATTCTAGAAAAATAATAATTATTCTAATAGTCGAAAAAATGTAGAATGAGTTAGGTGTTAGGTCGTACTACATCTATTTTAAAATCTCAAGAGCCAGTCGCTAAACTACCTAAAAAACAACACTAACACTTAACTCAAGTAGACAAATTGAAAAATTGACATAAATTTTAGTCCGAAGTGGGAATTGAACTCACAACCGAACACATCGATACAGAATAACCGCAATACCATACACAATGCAACCGACATAAAACTAGCAATAATTTCTAAATGAAATGTATTTTTCATCCTATCGTATATTTTTCTCATTTCCAAGGGATTTATTTGTTTATTATTGAACATACCATAATATAGGATTAAAAAAAAAACTTGATAAAAAATGAAAATGGTTTTTTTTTTTAATAAAAAAAAATCCTAAAATTTTCATTTAACAGCTGCTATTGTCTTGCAAAAAAAAAAAATGGAAATTAAAAGCCATTACAAATTATGTATGAAGGATATTTTGTTATTTTCAAATATTCCTCAAAAAATAAATAAAAAAAAATTTTTCTTTAAAACAAAAAGAAAAAAATGCCGGATAGACAGAAAATTTTTGCCGGTTTCATATTTTCACCATGCCATGTGTTTTTAAGCATCAGGAAAATTCATAAAAAAAATTATCTATCAGAAGAAAATGAAGAAAAATAATCATTAAAATAGGTACATAATAAAAATATTTCCCTTTGCTTTCCCATTGTTGATATGTCCTTTTGCTGAAAATCAAATTTGTGTATAGTAGAATCGTTTTATAAATATATACTTGATTTACATTTTTGAATTTAATACAAATTTAGAATGTTTTGGGATCTATAAAAACAATAAATAAACAAATATATTATATATACAAGTAAAATAATTTAGGCATATTAAATATTCAATTGTTGGTTTTCATTTATCATCATACCATAATGTTGTTTTTATTTTCAAATTTTTATTAATTATACCTATAACAATCATGGTAATACATAGAACTTATCTTGACTTTAATAGAAAAAAATTGGATAAATTCTGTTTTGTGGGTTTAAACTTGAGCTGAATTAAAATTGTCCTTAAAAATAAAAGAAATATTAGATTGATGAACTACGACTCCAATTTTTTGTTAAGGGTATTTAATAATAATTTCTCATTGTTATGGCTTGAAATCGATTAAGTTCAAATTGAAAAAAAAAAAAAATACATGTTTTAAAGATACGAGATACAAACATAATTCATTACTCCCCAGAACCACAAAATTATATATCACATACAGCGCCGTGCTGCAACTTTTGGGGGCCCTGTGCTGACACTAAAAATTTTTTTTTTTTCAAATTTTATTGAATTCATTTTTATTGATTTTAATTAAAATAATAAAAGAAAGAAATTATAACGCAATTTTTCTATCTCTTTTGCCGGCAAATTCATCAATTACATCATTATAATCAATCGTTCTGGCTATTGCGTTTTCAATCGATAGTATTGCTAATCCAGAGAGTCTTTCCTGCGACATTGTAGACCTTAGATAATTTTCAATCAATTTTAGTTTTGAAAACGATCGTTCACAGTGAGCAACGGTAACGGCGTATTGTTAAAATTATTCGATATACGATACATACATTTGGAAAATGTTACAGAAACAGTATAAAAAAATAAAAAACTAAAATAAATATATTGAAAAAAAAACTGAGACAATATTACCTAAAATTAATATGTAATATCCGCACTAATATTAACGATGGACCCAAAAAATTTAAACTATTAATGATATTTATAATTTGCGAAAATTCACTATTTATTACAATTAAAATAAAACGTATTTCTGTTTAAAACTTTGAAATTATAGTACTTTTTACCAATAAGACACTATAAAATGAAAGAAAACAATAATTTGAACCAAAAACACAACTAAATTATTAAGTATATTTGTTTCAAATTAAATCTTAGCCAACTAGATTTGTTTGAAAGTTAAACGAATTTTGAATTTTCATCCTTGATTTTTTCAATTCGTGGTATTTTTTTGTTATTGGAGAAGTTTTTCTAATGTATTTAATATTTGGGGGCCCCTCAAAAATAGGAGGCCCAGTGCGATTGCACTTGTTGCACTTGCTATAGTACGGCGCTGATCACATAAGCAATTAATACCTTGGTAATAACATCTTAGAATACAAATATTGAATTTAAATTCAAAATCATTCATAAATTATTCTAGGAATTTTTTGTTTAATTTTCATTGATATTAAAGTTTATTTTTATAATGACACGATGTAGTGAGATAGTGAGTTCGAAAATATTTAAAAGTGACGTAACACCTAATCAAAACTACTTAAATTTCGAAATTATATTGTAATAAAAAAACCAAAGGTAAATTTTTTTCTAACTACACTCACTACACCACTAAATTTTTTTTCCCCTATTACCTAGAAAAGTAAACATAACTTTTGTTTTTCCAGTAATTTCCCCTTTTTAGCTTTAATTTATAATTGGAGAAAAAAATTAACTTATTGCGTTATGATGTGAGGTGAAAAAAAATTTCCCCTTAGTTGAGAGTGACTTGTAATTTTTTTGTTTACTTTTTTTTATTTTCAATTTTTAAATTGTCAAAAATTTGTACCTAGAAGAATTAGAAAAGTTGATTTTGTTTATTTACGAAAAAGAAAATAAGTTAAAATAAAATATTCAATGTTTGCCACAAAAATTAACATTTAAAAAATTAAAATACTAAAATTAAATTTATGTGTAAAAGAATTGTTTTTTTTTTTTTTTTTTCAAATTGACAACAACCTACAACTAAAATTATTTTATTGACCTCTAATCCAACTAATTTAAGCAAAAAAAAAAAAAAAACATGTCCAAAAATTCTGTTTGCATTAGATGGGCTTTCGATTTGTCACATTGGCGACCTTCTAAACAGCAAGTATCGTTTGCAGTTAAATGTATTCAGCCTGAAGAACGGGACAGATTGCAGAAATTTGTATTTCGTGAAGATTTTGATGCATCATTGATTGGTCGGCTGTTAATGCGGAAATTTGTCTCTGAAACCACAAAAATTCCTTATGAAAATGTAATATTTAAACGAGATTCTCGAGGAAAACCATATATTGCTAATGAATTGAGCAATTGTCGAATTTCTTTTAATGTGTCTCACCAGGGACGTTACAGTGTTTTGGCTGGATTTTTTGAAAATTCACAAACAATAAATGCTGTATCGAATGCACCACAACAGCAAATTGAATGCGCCACAATTGATGAAGAAAAATTATTTGAAGAATGCAAGGAGAGTGATGATAATGATGATATTGTAGGAATAGGAATAGATATAATGAAATTTGAATATTCGGGTGGAAAATCATTGTTTGAATTTTTTCGCCTTATGACAAGAACATTTTCCACCACCGAATGGAATTTTATAAAACAACAGTCGACTGAAGAAAAACAATTAAAAGCTTTTATGCGAAACTGGTGCCTGAAAGAAAGTTATGTTAAAAATGTTGGTGTAGGAATAACAATTGATTTACAAAAAATTTCTTTTAATATACAATCATTAGATTTTGATAAAAATCAAATATTAAGAAATTCAATTTTAATGTTAGATGGTCAACAAATGACCAAATGGCATTTTGAAGAGCATTTATTAGATGACGAACATTGTGTGGCAATATCATTTAGAAATTTAAGTAACGTTGAATCGAAGAATTTTGTAATTTTAGATTTTAATAAGTTAATCGAAGGATCTAAAGAACAAAGTAGTTTAGAAGATTATGATTATACTGAAAAAGTTATGTTAAAAACGTATAAATTTAATAAATAATTATTTTTCTTTTTACTACAGGTAGTTTTAAGTTTTATTAAAATATAAAAAAAACATTTAGGGACTGTTCACAAATTACGTAACGCTGTTTTTGCCGTTTTTTAACCCCCCCATAGTAACAGATCGTTACAAATTCCGAAGACCCCCCCCCCCCAGAAGAATAATACTTTTTAAATTACTTTTTGAACAATTTTTTTATTCGAATAAACAAAACAAAATTCATTATAACTTAAGTTTTTTTTTGCGTGCATTAATGTTATATTTAGTGTAATTTTTTTACATAACAGGAAATTTGGTTACATAACATTTTTATAAACCCCCCCCCGTAACAAATTTTCAACTCTCAGCTGACACATAAATTTTTTTTTGACAATAAACGTCACATTTTTGACAATAATCGTCACATTTTTGACACTTACTGATGCCTTGTTCTGACAAAGACTAAATCATGATTTGCGTAGATAATCATTCTTTGAAAACCTGTGTGAACAGGAAGGATTATCAACGAAAACAAAAAAAGTAAACAACATAAAAACAAACAAAATAACAAAATAAAAGACAAAAATACGTCAAAAATAAGTAGGAATGAGTGGAAATGGGTAGATGGGTGGTAAAAAACTGAAACCCATCCCTGAAATTTTTCATGATTTTCGATAATCACGATTTCCGATGACAATTTTTATGTGTGAGCAAATCATGAAAAAAAGAATCTCAAAAAGTAAATAAAAATTTGATTTTAATACTTTTGATTAAAATATTGTATTGAAATTTATATATTTTTTCTAGACATCACTACTTACGTAGGAAGTTAGCCGTTTCCAAGTAAAAGTCTAATCAGTAATAATGGGCGGTTAGATTACATAATTGAAAAACTTAAATGTAGATATTAAAATTGTTAATATAGTTTTTTGACCTTCCAAGAACACAAAAACATTGTGGTAACTTTAGTTTTTGTTCTGATAATGAAAACAGATTATTTTTCTATAAATAAATTTTGCTTAAGAAAAATCTGATTTTGGAAATCGAAACGAAATAAACTCATTTCGAAATTCCGTAGGACAAAATTTCGCATAATTTAAAATTTTACAAAAACTAAAATTATGCAGGACAAAATTCAATTCAAAAATTTATATATTTTTTTTAATTGAAAGATACTGTAGTTAGAAATTAAATTTTGGAGTTTTATTAAAATATGAAAAATAAGATAGGTAGGTAACTGGAAATTTCTCTTAGGTAATACTTAGATAGTACTCGTAAGTAAGTTACCTATACTTACGAGTGAAATAAGAAAACAATTAAAAAATATAATTTAATTTTTTTTTTTACCAACAAATATATTTTTAAATAATTTCGCTAAATTATTTTAATAAATTTTTCACTAAATATTGCAGAATTTTGTCTTGCGGAATTTTGTTCTGTGAAATTTTCTTTGCTTAATTTTAAATTGGGGATTTTTGTCATGCGGAATAATATATTGGAGAATTACGTATCCAACCCCGGATTTTCTTATTACAAACTTTAGAAACTGAAGCTATGTTACATATTCACGTTTTCATTTCATTAAATTTTGTCAAAATAGAATTTGACAACAGAATTCTGCTTTCAGATTTAAAAAAAGAAGATAATTTCGCATCAATTCACATAATGAATTTATTTTCTAAGAATATTCACACAAAATTTCATCAATAAGTTTATTAAAATCTTTTTCATCTTCATCAATAGCTGGCTTTTGTGGCTCGAAAAATGGTCCACAATCGTCAGAATCGTCCGCGGGATCCGCCTCACATTTGTCTAACATTCCTTTCATTATGTGAGCAATCACCTCGTCAAGTTCATCAAAACATAATAAGCCTGCTGTACCTTTTCTCAAATCAATGAAACGAAATCGTTGAATATCGCACGTGCAACCATCATAAATAAAATAATTTTCTATTGTTTTGAAGGCAACATAATTACCCCATGGTGTCATGACCAAAACACGATCAGTGCATTCAAATGCATTTGCTAGTAAGCATTTCAAAGCTTTTGCACTGCCAGTTTCAGAGCCAATTACGGTTATGTTTCGAGGTTGCTTATACATTCCTGGATAACTGTCTGGATTACAGGGAGCATGGTAAAGATGTGAAGCTCTACCAAGACCGGATTCAGCGGAACATTCACTTTCAGCTTCGGGAATAACTTCCTCTTCGTGTGGTTCTTCCTCTTCGGGTAATTCTTCCCTACAACTAGCTGGAATTAGAAAAAAATTAATATATATCATGATCATAAGAATTAGAATAAAATAAAAATACTTCTAAAAAAATCCATTTAAATTGTTAAAAAAAAAAAAAAAATTTCATTCATATTTCTCCAAAAATTGTTGTACAGGTTGGGACTTCAGAGTTTTTTTTTTATAGAAATTTTTGTAGAGTATTTTTTATTCAAAGCCTATTAAATTTTATTTTAAAATTTTTATTTTTTCGTATGACTAACAGAGTTAATACAAAAAAATTTATGACCAAAAGAGGTTTATTAGTAAGAGACTAGGAGAGGTAATTTGCCATATAAGTTTGAAGGGTCAGAAAAAAAAATTATGAGACTAACTGTGAGTTTCTGACTATAAGAGGTAAGAGGACTATAACCCGTATTATGTAAGCTTCAACTAATTGAACCGACTGAGTTATTTAATTGCTTACAGTTAATTATTCGTTCTCTTGTCCTGGGCAAAAAAAAAGTATTCAGTTTTGTTTAAGATAATTCAGTAGAGTAATGAAAAACCTATGTGAAACTATTAATTAATTAATATGATGTTAATTTTAGTATATAAGTATATAGTGATTATTCCCCTATTTCTAGATCTCTAGATCTAGACCATGATACAAAAACTTTAGAAAATGTTTTATCACCTTCTTCATCGCCATAATCTTCGTCCGTTAAGTCTCCTTCACCAGCGCCTGGCATATTTCTCCGCAATTCAGCATACTCAGGATCAATTTGTGTCATTGACAATCCTGGTGAATCCAAATCAACTAACATTTCATCCATTTCTCCTAAATCTAATAAACATTTAAATTCTTTCTCGCACTCAACGTCAACAACTGATTCATTAAGAGAAACCACTTCGTCATTATATTTAATATCAGGTTTTTTTGCTATGCAACTACATAATGGATTATTTAAATTCATTTTTTCATATTCACTAATTTTTTTAAGATTATAAACTTTCATTATGTGTATGTAATATGGCCTTGAGTTAGGAATTTCAAGGCATGTTTGTGTAAAAATACAGCATAACATTTTAATTGTACTACACATATGCAAAACGCATCCTCGGCTTAAAGATTTCTGATGTTCATAAGGATCGAATAGATAAAAATAACCATTTTGATACCACATTGCGTACGATTTTCTTTCTATTTGAATAATTAAACTCTTGCTTCCAAGAAATGCGTTTTCAATAGATTTTGTTAAATTGCTATGACGATAAGTTGGAACACATTGCCATTCACCATTTTCATAAAATGGAGTTACTAAAAATTCAATTATATATTGACCTAATTCTAATTGTCCCGGTATGTCTTGAATTATAAGATCATAACAATAATCTGACCGAGTCCATTTTCTATAAAATCGAGTGCCAATTATAATAATTTGTTCTATTATATGTGAATCCCATGTACAAGATGGATCAGCTTTTGCATAAACAAGTGCAATAACTGCAACGGCAAGTGCTTGTTTGAATCTAAAATCTTTGAAGCATTCAGCTCCTAAAAATAAAAAATAAAATAAATGTAATCCACTAAAAATTCCTAAAGATTCATTTATAAATTTCAACCTATATTTAAATGTCCGTTTAAAACTGCGTGAAGTGCTGTAACTACTTCCCACTCAAGTTTTCGTATATGATCTTCAATAGAAGCCAAATTTTCACAACATGGTTCAAATTTAATCAATTGAATTCTTCGAATCGAAAACATATTAATCGGTTTTATTAGACTTAGATTTGCTAACAAATGGAACACATTATCAGTTTCTGTTACAGCTATTAAAGATGCAAGCCCATCATCTCGATTTGTTCGACAAGTTTTTGTACATCTTCCATAAGCATCAAAAATGAAATACATGTCAACTGCTTTCCAAACCAAGTAGTACAAATGTTCAATCCAAATAAGTGCATATGATTCTACAGTGAAAAATCGAGCCAAAGATTCTCGCAAATTTGGTATATTAAAATCATGTGATACTATTTTTCCAACAAATGATGGTTCCCAAATTTTTATTTCAAGAGCATTTTTGCAATGAATAAATCGACGCACTACATTGACTTCATTTAATTCAATTTCGTTTACAATACTTAATTCAATTAATTTTTTTCCAGAGTCTAAAATTCTATTTATAACTAAAATATTCCATTCTTCTTCGGGCGTTACAAATATTTCTGCAAAACCAGCTAAACAAATTGCATATTCTAAAAGATTTTTTTCTTCAGGTTTTGGCTCCAAATAATTTAAATTAAATGATCCAAACGAAACTCCAATTGGGCAACCCAAGCAAAATTTTTTTATTTTTGGATCCCGAATAACAGGAGGCTTACATCCTTGAAAACAAAACCAAAATGAACTATTTTATTTTTCCTAAGATTGAAAATTGAACATAATATTCTTACTGAATCTCATAGATTTGGATTGAACATCAAAAATATTTTTTCTTTCACCAGGACAACTAAATTTCTTCAAATCATCCATTTTAAGAATTTTTCGAACACAAACTTCTCCGCATTTGCACTCATCTTGACTGTAAATATAAAAAGTGTTTTTTTTTTCAATTAAAATAAAATTAAAAAATAACTGAACAAACTTATTGAAGATGGTAAATAGGTACTTACTCTCTTTTGGCACAGCAACATTTCTTCTTTCCATAAACAACTTCTTTGTTACGATCGCCAATAAATGTACAAACAACATTTTCGTCTTTCTCAGACACTATTGATACACAGGATTTTTCTAGATCGCAAATTGTTGTAGGAGCACAATTACATTCTGGTAGTGCCATTCTATAAGTTTTTTTTTAAAAATTGCAAAGAAATTCAAATTTTATGAAAAATAAAAAAAAAAATTAAAAATAATTTATTTGAATTAATATTCTCCGAACTATTTTAAGTTAAAATATTTAATTTAAATTTTTTTAATTCGATAGTACGAGTTCAGGATAATTCAGAGCTAAATTTTTATAATTATAGTCGCTGCTTCTTAATATTTCCACAATACCAAATTTGTTAAATTATTTCAGTCTCATTAGGTTTCTTAAAAGTTTAATGTAATAAACTTGTTGAAGGCTTTTCGATGGCATACCACCCATAAATGTGGGATGAAACTTTTTTTTTTCCAAACCTCGCTTAGCCATTTATAAAAAGAATAACATTTGTAAAAATATTTATTTTATTGGACTTTTTATTTTAGGTATTATATTATAGGATTAGATAAACGGAGTGATTTTTCATCAACCATTTTAGACGAAACAAAATTAAATATAAATGAATTGAAATTAAAATGCAATTATCCATAAAAACCAATGACTTCTTTTTTAATTTTAATGTTAATAAAAGAATTAATCTATGTTAAATATAAAATCTTTGTATAAAGGTATCATAATGGTAACAATCAAATATCCGTATCTGCACACCTTATTTTTTTTTTTTTGCAAATTAGGTTATTGTTCACATTCGATCAATGAACCGTAAATTTATTGAATTCTGAATTTTTAGTAATTTGCAAATTTTTCCGATACTATAAAAATGTATTTAGGTACATAATATAAAAATTTATTACAACATATAAAAAAAAATCAATAGAATTATTTTCTTTAGCATAACTTGTGGGAAAATTTAAATCGCGTGTCAACTCTTCAATATTTTCCTAATTATTTTTTTTATTTTGGTTTTTCTTGAATAGCAAATCTTAAATTTGAGTTTTTATAATAATGATAAGTTAAAAAAGATGTGTGTCAATATTAAATTATCCATAAAGTTAAAAAAAAAAAGTTATAAATTCATTGATTTGGGTTACGGTTCAACATTCTAGAAAATTTGATTAAAAAAATGGAAATCTAAATATTTGTTTTCAAAGATTTTAACTACTTTAAATTCTGAAACGGATTTAAAAATCTGTTTTTATTTGCAATAAACTTACATAATTCAGGAAAGAAGAGAGTTCTGAAAATCGTTCAAACAAAACTAATTATTTACTGGATTTTATATTTCTCTTAATAAAAAACTAGCAATAATTTTTACTTATCAACAAAATAGTTTTTTTTTTAAGAGTGTAAAGTAGTACTTTACAATTAACATTATAGTAACTTGAGTTCGTTTAATATCACGTGTGTAATTTTTATAAAATTCATATATAATATAATATATGATTTTAAGGATATTAGCAATGTGTATTATTGTCCTTTAAAGTGACATGGGAAAATAAAAAATATATATTGCGGCAGGGAAATAGACATCAAAAATTGTATTTTCATATCAGTATAGTTGTTGGTTTCAACTAAAAAGGGAAAAAATTTAACATGAGCAAGAAAAAAATCAATTTTCACAGAATAAGTTTTATTGCCCTAAAACATGATGATTGTTGTTTGATTCCTTAAAAAGAAAATAATTTCGTACCAGGACGTGCACGAGACAACAAAAATCAAATTATATTCTTCCTGTTGAAAAAATATTTATAAATTTTTGTCCTTAATATTTATTTTTATATGTACATATATTGAAAAAAATTTTTAATCAAATGAAATATAAAAAAGCTTAATATGTATTTTTTATATAAAACATAAACAATGATTTTTGATAACATTTCAATCATTTAAATTTTTGTAATTTTTTATGTTCTAATCTAAATGAAAACAAAAAATTATAATCAGGACCATTTATAGTTTATTTTCCAAATTGAAAACAACTGTTTCAAAAACCCAAAAAAATTGTATTAATATTTAAATATACACTTAATACATTTGTTAATTTTTTGAAATGTGATATTCACTTTTACTATTTTTTAGTTAGTTCTTATGAAAATAGCACAACCCTATATATATATAGTTAATACATTCAGCTGTTAATGTTCTCATAAAAATTAAATATATAAACCCTATTAATAACAAAAAATTGGAGTAAAAAATTATTTATTGTGCATCCGGTTCGAACGAAAAATGAATATTTCCATCTTCATATGAAGATAATAAATACATTTTACAACCCTTGCCTTAGTAGTGCAGCCAAAAACATATTTGCTATCTTCCAGTAGCTACTGTCATATAATTCTAAGTTCGCTTAAGTGGAACAACAACGAGTTTTCGCTCAAAATCAACTTTTACGTAGTCTTGAGGGATAAAAGTAAATTAGGTTTTATACGCTTCAGTTTTTTTTAAATATAAATTCAACTAACCACAGTTCAATAAAATATTTGTCAATTTCTAGATATAACAATCTTATAATAAAACATTAAAATTTTTCGGTGAATAATGCATTTCATTACCATTTCTTGGATTTTTGATTAAGCAGATTAAAATTAAAAAAAAAAAACAAAAAATGTTAGACATTCATTATATTATGTATTCAGAAAAGTGAAAATTTTTTCAATTTTGTATCCCAAAACTTGGAACAATATAATTTCGTCCTTAATAATTATAATTCAACCCATAAAAAATAAATGTTTTTTTATTTAAATAATAATAATAATATATAAGCCTCTTTCTTTTTTTTTTTATTATAAAATACTTAATAAATAAAAAAAATATATGTATAAAAATATAAATGTTTTAACACTATAACCCCTCTGCAAAAATAATAAAAAAAAACTATCAAATACAAAACATTTTTAAATTTCAATCTAAACCACACATGTATTTTACGCTTGAATAGCTGGTTCGTTTTATAAAATTATTTCCACTTATACCAACAATGGTTATAAATGATTTAACTTGAACAAAATTATTATTATTAGTAAAAAAAAAAAATTATTTCAAACATAGTTTACAGATCAAAGTGCAGCAGAACACGGAATCCTAAAATGTTAATGAAATTATTAAATTTAATTTCGAAAATTACATTTTTTTAAAGATTTAATTTCATTTCTTCAACATTAGAGCTTTTATCTAATTGGATCATTTCTTCCTGCCTTAAATTGGTTGATTAGATCTTCAGCGGTGAGATTTCGATCGATGTGGCATAGTGAAAAAATGTGAAACAAAAAAAATGTTGTAGGGAATTTCAGGTGATGTGATGAATAAATAAAGATTAAAATCTTATAAATACGAAATAGCTTCAACTTATACATATGGATTAATACCTAAAACGATTTAAAACGATATTAAAAAAATAAAAAAAAGTTATCAAATGTGCAACAGCGAATTTTATAAAAAAAACATTCAAAGATTTTAAGGCAAAAAAAAAATTGATTTGAAAAGGTGCATTTTTAAATTTTCCAAATAAAAATTATCGTTATTCTTGCGTGAAATAATAAAAGAATTTTTTATTTTTAGGTAATTCAATATTTAGTTAGGTTTTTTTTTTAGAGTTTTATCGACCTACAGCAAAAAAAAAGAAGATTTTTGATTTTTAATGAGGAGAAACAATTGAAATTTTCAAGATCACACCATATTTTTTCATTAATAATTTATTTAATAAAATTTTCTTTAACGTTTAATTTTTGAACATTTTTTATTTCGGTCTTACTTAAAGGTCACCATAAATCGAGCTTTTAATTATGCATTCTACAATTATTTTTATCTTCAGAAAGTATTATAAAAAGTTCTACATATATCGCTTATATCAATGGTTCCCAACCTTTTTAAATATTTGTACCCCTTGAAAATGATTTTAATTTTTACGTACCCCTAAAAAAGAGTGCATACAGGTTATAACAAACGGAATAAAAAATTTTAACGCACGTTGTGATTAGATACGCCTCGCTTTGTTAGCACCAAAATTGATCCAGCATCATTGTTTCAAAATCACTGCGAGTTTTCATGTTATTTCTCAAGTCAATGGGTTCATCTTTTGCGTTATCATTATCAGTGTCAACAATCTTGTCTAATGAAATTGTGAAGGCGTTTCTAATCCAATTATCGACATTAAAAGTTGTAGGAATGATACCATCAACATTTTTTTTGAAGATTTCGTTATGAGTTTTAATCTACTTATTTAAAATATACACAATTATACACAATTCACAAAATTTTGGAAAGAAAATTGGATTTTCAAATTATGTGTAAGCCGTAAAAAGGGGATACATATATTTTTTTCAATACGAACAGTTCCACGTACCTCTCAGAACTGGTTAACGTACCCCCAAGGGGTCCATGGACCCCAGGTTGGGAATCTCTGGCTTACATATTAACTAAATGCGAAATAGAATACGAAAAGCTGAATTTTTGGGAGATTGAAAATACTAAACCGATCATTTGAATGTTTACATACTTTTATCATAAAATTAACAAATATTCAAAAATAAATAAACATATGAAACGTTTTTGTTTACTACTTTTTCTTTCAATAAACAAAACTACACATAACAAGGACATTTTTTATTTTGAATTAAAAATGCAATAAAATATGTAGGTAATACATATATATTTTTTTTGATACAGTGTACTTTTTCTTTTGTGCAAAAAATTGCAATAAATTATCCCTTATTAAGGGAATATGGTGTAAAATTACCCTCGATTTTATTTTGATAATTTTTTTTTTATTGTTATTTTATGTATGCAACATAAATAATGTGTATATATTTTGTTACGTGCAGTGCATGTATGTTTAGAGCCTCATTGGCGACGGAGGGAGGCGGCGGCAGGATAATAGACATTTAAAGAGAATTAAACATAATTTTTTTTTTCAATTTATATATAAATGTATGACCCCGGAAAAGGAAGCTGTGTAAATTCAACTGAAATTTCATTGTTTAAGGTCGAAAAAAAAAAATATAATAAAAGGAAGTTAAAAAAAAAAGAAAATGAAAAAGGGGAAAATCCTTTTCAACAAACAAGTTTAGGTGCACATGGTTAAAGTTCAATTATATTCAGAATTTAGGATGAAGATATGAAATTAATCTCATATTGAAGAAAATTTTATTAAATTTATTGGAATATTGGAAAACTATAAATATTTCAATTTTAATGCTGATAAATATGTTAGAAAGAAGGGTAACAGTGCGAAACAGTGGCAAAATTTGCTATTGATCATGTGATTCGAATCAACCGGAAAATAAGTTGGTGAATGCAGAATTGCTGTGAACCCTCAACATGGATCTTCGTTAAAGAATTTTTTTTTACCGGTAAATTGTTTAATCGAAAAACTGCGTGAAAGAATGAATTTTCAGATCTTCAAGAAAATAAATGTTTGAGAAAATCACCGAAGAATAGATTTTTTAATTATATTTACAAAATATAAATAGTCCTTTTATTATATCGTAAATTGTTTAATTGTTCTCGAGTACGTGCATTTATGTAAGGTTACTTGTATTAAAAGATTTTTTTTTTGTATATGTGGATTGGATATTATATTTTGAATGTAAAAGAAAATTGTAAAAGTTGTAAATAAGATAAAATACAAAAATAAAAAGATTTATTCCCTTGATGACATATGGGACACGAAAACATATTATATTTCTTTAATGATGTTTTCATTTGCCTTCTAGTTTTTAAAATTTATTTCGTTTATAAATATTAGGGAATTAAAGTATAAATTTTTTGAATTTTTAAAGAGATAATAAATAAAATTGAATAAATAACTAAGCGGGATGATTTATTTTAGCTGCTGCAATTTTTAATGACTATACTCTATACCACTTTATTTGATAAGGGGTTCATATTTGAAGGAAATCGAAATCTATTTTGAAAATTACATTTCAATTTAAGTAATAGTGATATCAATGATTTAATTAAATTGGCTTAAGGATTTTTTTATTGAATTTTGTCTAAATATTCGCAACTTCATGAGAATTTCTAATGGCAGTTTCTTTGGAAATTATTTATACAAAAACTTTTTTCGGTGCTTACATATGTAAGTACTTGTGATGATTGAAATGTTTGATTTGATTTTTAATTCTACTGTTAAAATTAAGTTTTTTTTTTTTTAATGTTAATTTAATTATTTTCTTTATCCATTTTTTAATTCATAATTTTTTTTTTCTGGTAATTTATTTATGATGTCCTATTTTGGATGTTCATTTCATTGTTATAAACAAAACAAAAATTTTTTTTTGCTTTTGTCAAAAACAATAACATTAAATTTATAAACAAAAATAAAAGATGGTTCATCATGGTCAGCTAGACAATCTGATTTTGATCAACAATTGATAATTGATTTGGGTAGCGTTAAAAATATAACCCGTATAGCCCTGCAAGGACGACCACATAGTAATGAATACGTTACTGAATTTACCATTAATTATGGTATTACCGAATTAGAATTTGCCGATTATAAGGAACCAGGTGGTAATATTAAGGTAAGATTAATATAATTGTCACACTGTAATATTAAAAAAAAAAAAAAATGGGAAATAAAATTTTCATCTGGATTGTAATAATCGATGTTTTCTTACATACTTAATGCTTCTAAATTATACATTTTCCTCTCATTCTGTTTAAAATGTCATTATGCCTGCCATATGTTATTTATAATCAGCTTACAGATATTATTAATAAAGGTGAATGGAAAAATTGAAAATTTTATAATACAAAAATTCGGTTATGGATCAAAAATATTTGTATGACTTCCCAATACCTACCCTAAAAAATTCATCAAATAAATACTAATTTTTTATGTGAATACTTATGTTTACGGATTAGTTTAAAATATTATTATTTAATTTTTTTTTTTAATTTTTATAAACTTTGTAATATTGTAATATTTTTTAGATTTAATATTATTTTTTTTTGGCTTTTTTAATTATTATTTTGCATGTTATTTAATTTTATGGTGAATGGTTGAATGTATTGTAACAAAATAATAATAATTATTAATATTGTATCGTATAGGTACTAACTTTTATTTACGTGTTACTTTTATGTAAATTTATAAAAAATTATTAAATTTGATAATAAAATGATTATGTACAAAAATTAAAAGTTTATAAGTTTCTATTCTAAATAGAAATATTCCTGATTTTTTTTTTGCTCAAAATTTATAATTTTGATGTGCTCAAGAGTGAAACCAGGTATTTTTTTTAACTTGAAATTTGACAGGAATATTTTTTTTTAGAAAAAACTTTGCTACTAACAAAAAGTTTAGTATGTTTTCAGAATCAAACTAATCAAATCAAAATCAAATAATAATAAAGTAATACTAATAGGTGAAAAATAAATTAATACAACCACTCGATAAAGATGTTTGTTTTTTTTGAGTAGAGTTTTTTTTTTATTCGAAAATAGGATGAAAATATGCCCAAAGATAGTACATACTTTCAAATAAAAATCTTAAAACTAAAACAATTGAACATGTTTTAAGCCGGTTGTCGTTTTCATATATTTTTCATCAATAAAAAAATTTAAGATTTAAAAAAAATTTATCTTAGTTTAGTTTGATTCGGGAAGCTTTGAAGTCTTTTAATTATCTTTGATTAAAAAAAAGGATTTGGATTAGATCTAGTATATTCATAAATATATAATTTGCATATTTTTTGTAATCTGCTCTCACTACTGACTAGTCTACTGATTAATCAAATTTTTTTCATTTTCGTGATCTTAATATAATTTTTTTTTGCAATTTTCTGAAAGGCAAAAATTTTAACATTTATATTCCTTAATTAATCTTAGATAATTAAAGGAACAATTAAATTTTTCTCAATACCTAATTAAAAACAAAAATTTATTTCTAATCTTTTATATATATATATTTTACTTTTTCTATGAATTATGAAAAACAAAAACACATTAATTTAACTAAAAAAAATAACAAACCATTGTACATAACAAAAACCTAAAAAAAAAAAAATTGCACAACTAAAGGTCATCTTGCATGGACACCTGTTGAAAATACTTATAATCATTTTATAACAATGGATTTGGGTGGCAAAAAACGAATACACAAAATCGCCACTCAGGGTCGTTCATCCACTGTAGAATATGTCACTGAATACATTGTTCAATATTCAGATGATGGAGAATATTATAAATCATATGCTAATTCTAATAGTGAGCCACAGGTAATGATAACAAAATAAAAAAAAACTTATTGCAATCAATTTTTTTTTATTTTCCTATTTGTATAAAAATTTACTACCAGGTTAAGGATATTTAATAATATTTTTCTAACGAATAATAATATAAAAAAAAAGTATATAACTTGCTTGATTAATTAAAAACAATTTTTTATTTTTTTTTTCAAATAATAGTAATTTAAGGTTGTGGTATGAAATCAATAAACGTAGAATGTAAATTTTAGACAATAAAGTTGTAAATATTATAAGAAATTTTTGGAAACGTTAATTAAAAAAGTTTTATATTTTAAACAACTTTTATATTTCAATTAATTTAAAAACATTTGAGAGTTTAAAAAATTGATATTATTTTAATGAAATTTTCCCAGAACTTCGCACTTTCTGCGACAAGTGTAAATCTTTTGTCGTCCAATTCTTGATACGAAAGCTTAACAATTTTCTGTCATACCATGGCTCTGTTCCTAAAAATTCTGTAAATATAAATTCTAGTTATTCGTATACAAACCAACCAAATTTGGAATTAGTTTATTATAATTTCTGAAAAATTTTAGAGAAATCTTTATAGGCAATTCGTCCCAATTAACATACATAAAATTAATTTTATTGAACTTCGAAATAATAATAAATATTTTAAAAATTTCTTTAGATGTTCAAAGGAAATAAGGACGGTGATAGCATTTTTTACAATCAATTTGATGTTCCAATAATTGCACAATTTGTTAGAGTAAATCCAACAAGATGGCACGACAGAATTTCCATGAGGGTTGAATTATATGGTTGTGATTACTGTAAGTAACGATTTTATTATTGGCTTTATTAGTAAATACAGTCTAATTTAATAATTATCGATGATACATTAAAAATAATAAAAAAAAATGTTTTTAGATGCTGAAAATCTTTATTTTAATGGTACCAGTTTAGTGCGATATAATCTACTACGAGACCCCATAGCTTCAACACGAGAATCAATCAAATTTAGATTTAAAACATCTCATCCCAATGGAATAATTATCTACTCGCGGGGAACTCAAGGAGATTACATTTCATTACAATTACAAGACAATCGAATGATTTTAAATTTAGATTTAGGGTCAAAAATAATGACATCAATGTCAGTTGGTAGTTTATTGGATGATAATGTTTGGCATGACGTTGTTATTTCAAGAAATAGAAGAGATATTCTATTTTCAGTAGATCGTGTCATGGTACAAGGAAGAATTAAAGGGGAATTTAGTCGCTTGAATTTAAATCAAGGTGTAAGTAGAAAACTAAATCATTGAAATCGTTCGTGATTCCTCGTTTGTGAGAATAACAATGAATTTTTTTTTACAGTTTTATATTGGTGGTGTACCGAATGTTCAAGAAGGGATGCTTGTTACCCAAAATTTCACAGGCTGTGTAGAAAATTTGTTCTTGAATGCGACTAACTTTATACGATTAATGAAAGAGGCTTATGAACAGGATGAAGCATATCGATATGCAAAAGTCAACACAATTTATGCATGCCCTTCGCCACCAATTTATCCTGTATCTTTTATAACTCGAAACTCTTACGCCAGACTTAAAGGTTACGAAGCACAACGCCAACTTAACATTTCATTTAGTTTTCGAACTTATGAAGATAAAGGGTTAATGATGTATCATGAATTTGCATCTGGTGGTTTCTTAAAAATATTCCTTGATGAAGGAAAAGTTAAGCTTGATTTAAAATTGCAAGATTCACCGAGAATTATACTAGATAATTATGATGAACCATTTAATGATGGCAAATGGCATCCATTGATTTTATCGATTAATACTAGAAATCAATTGATTTTGAATATTGACCAAAGACCAATGGTAACTAGCAAAAACTTTAAAATTTCTACCGGAAGATATTATCATATAGCTGGAAGTCCATTAGACAGAAATGGATTTGTAGGCTGCATGCAATCAATTTTGGTCGATGGTAGTTATAAATTACCTAAAGAATGGAAACCAAATGATGAAGTTTTTGGCGGAAAAGATGATATTGTTGTGGATGCATGCCAAATGATTGATCGCTGTAATCCAAATCCATGTCAACATGGTGGTACCTGTTATCAGAACTCAATGGAATTTTCATGCGATTGTAGGAATACGGGTTATGCTGGAGCAGTTTGCCACACATGTAAGCGAAAAAAAATTTATGAATAAGTCAGGGTTTGTTTGTGTATGATAATAACAGGATGATGTTTGAAGATGTTTTTGTAGGAATTTTTTGAGGTAAAAATTTTAATAAAAACAACCTTTTTTCTCTTTCGTAGCTAAAAATCCATTATCATGTCAAGCTTATAAAAATGTTCAACATGTTCAACAGCGTGTCAACTTAGAAATTGATGTTGATGGAAGTGGGCCACTTAGACCATTCCCTGTTATTTGTGAATATTATTCAGACGGTCGAGTTATAACAACATTAGGCCATAGTCAAGAACATACAACGACTGTTGATGGATTCCAAGAACCTGGATCATTCGAACAAAATATTCTTTACGATGCAGAATTACCGCAAATTGAAGCATTATTGAATAGGTCGCATACTTGTTGGCAACGTTTATCTTATTCATGTAGAAACTCAAAATTATTTAATTCTCCGTCGAGTAAGCAAGATTTTCGACCATTTTCTTGGTGGGTATCGCGTCATAATCAACCAATGGATTATTGGGCTGGAGCATTACCAGGCTCCCGGAAATGTGAATGTGGAATTTTAGGAAAATGTAAAGATCCATTGAAATGGTGTAATTGTGACGCGGGCTCTATTGACTGGCTCGAAGATGGTGGTGATATTAAAGAAAAAGAATATTTGCCTGTAAAGACTGTACGATTTGGTGATACTGGAACCCCGTTGGATGAAAAACAAGGGCGTTACACATTAGGGCCATTGCATTGCGAAGGTGATGATTTATTCTCGAATGTTGTAACATTCAGAATTTCGGATGCTACTATTGATTTACCTCCTTTCGATATGGGTCACTCTGGCGATATTTATTTGGAATTTAGAACTACCACAGAGAGTGCAGTTATATTCCATGCAACAGGGCCAACTGATTACATCAAATTAAGTATTATTGGAGGCACAAAATTGCAATTCCAATATCAAGCGGGTAGTGGACCTCTGGGAGTCAATGTTGAGACCAGTTATCACTTAAATGATAACAATTGGCATACCGTAAGTGTTGAACGTAATCGTAAGGAGGCTCGACTTGTTGTTGATGGTTCCCTTAAGGCTGAAGTTCGTGAACCACCAGGTCCTGTAAGAGCTCTTTATTTGAATTCAAAATTAGTTATTGGTGCAACAACAGAGTTTCGCGATGGTTATGTTGGTTGTATTAGAGCTCTTTTGCTTAATGGCAAAATGGTCGACCTAAAACAATATTCGGATCAACATCTATATGGAATAACATCTGGATGTGTTGGACGTTGCGAATCAAATCCCTGTCTAAACAATGGTACATGCATCGAAAAATATGATGGTTATTCATGTAACTGTCGTTGGAGTGCATTCAAAGGACCTATTTGTGCTGACGGTAAATTTGTCAATTTTTTTAATTTATTTTTTCACATTTGCTTTAATAACTAAATTATTTTTGTTTTAGAAATTGGTGTTAACTTGCGATCAAATTCAATTATTAAATATGATTTCGAAGGATCTTTCCGCTCTACAATTTCTGAAAATATTCGTGTGGGTTTCACAACAACAATTCCCAAAGGTTTCTTATTAGGATTTTCATCTAACATTACTGGAGAATATCTTACCATCCAGATTTCAAATTCAGGTACTAATTTTAACTTTTTTTTTTAATTTTTTTTTAACAACGCTGATTTTTTAACAACTTGCAGGACATTTGCGAGTTGTTTTTGATTTTGGTTTTGAAAGACAAGAATTAATTTATCCTGGAAAACATTTTGGGCTTGGTCAGTATCATGATGTTCGTTTCTCTCGAAAGAATGGAGGCTCCACTGTGGTTTTAACAGTTGATAATTATGAACCAAAAGAATATGACTTTGACATTAAGGCTTCAGCCGATGCACAATTTAATAATATCCAATATATGTATATCGGTAAAAATGAATCAATGACAGATGGATTTGTTGGATGCGTATCACGCGTACAATTTGATGATATTTATCCATTAAAATTATTATTCCAACAAAATCCGCCATCAAATGTTAAATCACTTGCAGGTAAAAAATATTCTATTTTTTGTTCAACGTCTATCAAGTAGTACTAATTTAACAAAAATAAATAATAAAATGTATAAAATTTTAGGAATTTTAACGGAAGATTTTTGTGGTGTTGAACCTGTTACACATCCACCAATAATACTTGAAACTCGTCCACCTCCGTTATTAGATGAAGATAAAGTTATTGCAGCTTATAATAGGGGATCATCAGCTTTATTGGGAGGTAAAATTAAATCATTAACTCTTTATTATTTTCATAAATATATATATACTTTTACTTTGCTTTTTGTGGATTTGATTTTTTTTTTCTTTTTCTTTCTTTTTCTTTTAGTTTCTTCTTTTTTAATATTTTTTTCTTTTTTCTTCTTCTTTCTTTCTATCTTTAGTTTTTAGTTTTTATTATTTAGCTATAATATTAAGTTAAATGAATGAATTTTGATATGGAATTGTTATTTTTTATTTTTTTTATATCTTTTTTTAAATAAAAACAAAACTTTAATTATAAAATTTTAATAAATGTATTGTTCATACAGCAGGTTCAATTCAAGTGCCTTGGCACTTGTTTAGATCCTGAAATAAATAAATATATAAATAAAAAAAAAATCGTAATTTATCTAGGTAATAAAACAAATAAAATTAGGTGTGTCAACTTGAAACTTAAAACACTGAGAAAATCTATTTGGACAAAATTTTCAAATCAAATTCTTAAAGCACCTAGAATGAATCAAAAAGTCTCGTGAAATATAAACTAATCTGTCAAAAATACTACACTCAAAAAAATTTGTTCCGCATTTGATTTAATTTAAAAAAAACTAATTTTTCATTTTCATTTTGTTTAATTTTATATGACAAAACAACAGATCGACTTAATTAAAGAACAATTAAAACTGCTCCCTATTTGAATTTATAAATTTGTATTTTTCTTTTTCAATAAAATTTAATAAATTTTTTATTTTATTTTAGGCCTTTTAGCACTTCTGTTCCTGTTACTGTTAATAATGGCCTTGTTAATTGGACGATATTTATCTCGACATAAAGGTGAATATTTGACTCAAGAGGATAAAGGGGCCGATGGTGCTGATGATCCAGATGAAGCTGTAGTACATTCACATACCGGACATCAAGTCACAAAAAGAAAAGAATTTTTCATTTAAAGATAGAAAAATTTTTTTTTTGTTTTCGTTTAGATATTTTTTTCACGTTAAATATTTTATTTAGGAAGCTGAAAGTGAACGTTACAAAAAACTAATGTAAAATAGATTTTAAAGTTTTTTAGATTTTATTATGACTAAAAAGTTAATTGTTGGAAGATCTGGAAAATAATATTTTTACAGCTAAAAAAAAAAATTTAGGAAAATTTAACGAACTCTCAATATCCAAATTTTTTCAGTACCTTATTTTATGATTATCGAAAATAAAAATATCTATATTTCAATATTAGGTTTATTCATGCTAAATATCAAAAATGTCTGCTTAAAGTGTAAAAGGAATACATTTTTCGCTTACTATTTTAAAACATTTTTTAAACTAAATGTCATTATCAGGTTTTGCTTAGTTGTCAAAATATTTCGTTTTCTTTGATTTTTATACAATTTTACTAAGTATCGTCAATTAGTTATAAGTTTTTTTTATAAATATAATAAAAAATAAAAAAAAAATATAAAAGTCATTAAAGTTTAGGGAGAAAGAATAAAAAATCAAATTTTAGGATTAAATCCTTTTAAATAAATTAGGATCATATAAAATAAAAATATTATGATTATTTTTGTTTTGAAGTTTTCTGTAGACAGAAAATTTATTTTTATTTTTTTCCATTATTTTTTATTGCATTAATTGACTTAAATTGAATTTATTTGCCGTCCATTATCAGTACTTTTAATTTATTTTATTTATTCAAAACAAATTTTTATTTTTTAAATTATGTTTTAATAGACTGAAAATTTTTTTTTTTGATTGGTGCAAATGTGCAAATACTTAATATAAAAAAAAATTGAGAATTTAAATATATTCATTTAATTTTGAACTACATTTAGTAAGTTTTCTATTAATGAAAATGAATAATCACTACATTTATTCTTGATATTGAAAAATTAATTGATTGGCCTGACTTAGATCCTTGATTGGCTCATCGTTTTAGTGTTACATTTTAAAACCCATTTACTGGGAATTTATTTCAATATAAAGATTTAATATAAAAAAATTATGAATTTAAATATATTTGTTCTATTTAAACTATGTTTTTCATATTTTGGTGAAATTGAATAGCCACTTTATTTATTTTATCTTACTTTGATCGTTTTTGAATTATTCATCATTTTGGTATTATGATATTCAAAAATTCCATTATCTTGGAAAAAATTTATATTTTTTTAAATTTTGTTTTAATCGACTTATTCAAATGTGCATTCATTTTATTTTAAATAACATTTAATAAATTTTTGATAAGTAAAATCGAATGCTCAATATGTTCATTCTTAATATTGATTATTACTGTTGGGCTTTTCTTTGATCTTTGATTGGCTCGTCATTATACTATTATCATAATTATAAAACCCATTAAATGGGAAAAAGTTTAACAAATATGTTTATAGGAAATAGGGTTTAATTTAAAATGCATTGTTACCAATCATGCATGCTTGTTTTTGATCACTTTTAATTATTTTTTTTTATTATTAAGCTAAAGTTAAAGTAAGTTTTAAGAAAGAAATCGATTTTTACCTGGATTCTATAAAAGTAAGATGACATTATTAATAAAAAAAGAAATATTTTTTATTAATATCTCGAAAATAATTTAAAATCCAGTGTATCTTAAAACTGTTACGGAAAAGCTTATTTTTTTGTAAAAAAGAAATTTTTTTAATTTTTTTTAATCCATAAATAAAATTCTAAATGTATTAAAATGTAAATTTCTAGAAATAATTTTTACATTCCATTAGCAATTTAAGTTGAATACTACTTGTAGGCCTTGTAAAAATTAAATTTTACTAATTTTAAGTACCTATTTGAAGAAAAAGCAAACACAAAAAAAATTCTTAGTGATTTAAATACTATTAATAAAAATGTTTAAAAATTTTAATTGATTCGAATTATATTTTAAAGCAGTCAGTGTTCAACAATGAAACAATTTTTTTTCTCATTTTCTGTATAAAAAAAACTAATATTTTTGTTAATAAGCAATTTATTAGATATCTAAGACTGCTGTTATTTTTGGTTTCATTAAGAGTAATTTCACTTTTTCTTAATGTTGTTTGGATTAGTTTTTATCAAATTTTGATTTTTCACGTCATTATAGAAGTAAGTTCTTAATAAAATAGAGTGAAATGATAACCTGGTTTCATGAGTTAATAAATTAAAAAAACTAACTGTTCAGATGAATTGTTTGAATAATTTATCTAAATGTTTTTTTTACATTACATTTTCTGATTCCTGTGGTATGAATATATATAATATATGTATATTTTTTTAAAATAAATTAAACCAACTTATTTTTTTCTTGAACATAATTTAATACATAATTCAAAAAAAAAAGTTGGGAATCTGAAAATTGAAAAGTGAACCCAAACTAAAGCTAGCGATATAATATTAATATTGGAAGGTCACATTTATAAAAAGTCTTCCACGCTTAACAAATGTTTCAAGCGCCTTAAAAATAATTCGGTTTGCCTACTATTTATATATGTATTTTTTCTATATCAAAATTTTAATATGTTTTACGTATATTATTTACTTAAATTGAGAAAAATTAATGTAACTTACTAAGAAAAAAATTTTAAGTGAGAATTGAAATGTTCATAATAAAAATTTTTATGTACAAAAAAAATAAATAAAAAATCATTTTTTTAAGAAGTATTTTTCTATTTTGTTTTTCTTATCGTATTTAAGAATTTTTATGTTACCAATGAATAATAATTTGTTTTCATTACATAATTTTGAAAGGATAAAATTGGTGTAAGGTTATATACATTCCCCCTCAGTAAACATTATATTTATAATATTATGTAATGTATTTATAATGCTTGAAATATTGTGATTTCGGAGAATAAAGATTTTTTTACAAAATTATAAAGATAGTACATATAATATTCCTCGACATTTTGGAAAATTTCACTAATTGTTCTAAGATCCATTCCAAAGATTTTAGCTGAGAGTAAATGAAAATATGTCCATGCGAAAAGATATTTGTATATAACTCGTGAGAAAGCCTTCACATATCGTTACGGCATAATGAATATACAGCGAAAGCAATACTACCGATTTAGAATTTTTTCTTAAAACTAATCGTAATCATCGTATCGTTAGAAATTATATAATAATAGTCTCACATGATTTTATTGTTATAATTAAATATATGAGAAGTCAACATTGGAGTTACGTCTTAAGAAAATGTCATAAGTCTTTTTTTTCAAATGTTTTTTGTCAAAGTTTTCTATTAGACTATTTTATTATTTGATTCAACTGTCGAACAATTGGTTCTTAAAAATAATATAAAAAAAGAGATTTTCTACTATTTTTTTATTTTTTATTAAATTTTATTAAATATTTTTTTTTTCCAACAACACCCTTTCTAATTAACAATAATTTTCTAATTTATTATTTTTATTTTTTCTTTTAATTTGTTTATAATTAATAATTTTTTTTAATAACATAAATCATAAACATAGATAATATTTTTTTCCCTATAAAAATTAATTAATTTGGATAATACAGTATAAAAAATATTATAAAAATTAATTCAATTTATTATTCTCATAATTGATTCATAAAGTCACTTATGCGTACATAAAAATAAAACATAAAAAAAATTTAAATCGTATAAGTTGTTTTTTTTTTATTAGAAATATTTTTGTATTTAGCTTAAGAAACATGAAAAAAATTTGAGTTTCTGTTACGTTTTGAACGAATCAATTTTATTCGTTGAGATTACTACTACTGATTTGACTGATGGGAAATCCCCAATGAATGAAGTTTTAGGCCAGAAATTGTAAGCACTTTTAATAAAAAAAAAAATGTACAGGAGAAAATACCTATATTCTCCTTTCTATTTCGTGTGAAATTAGTAATGCATTCTCGTTTAATTTCATCAAAAAAGAATTTGAGAATACGGTTTTCGCAAGATCTTTACTTTCGATGTTACTCATAATAACCCCCCAGGTAGGTACATTTAATTTATTTGGGTTAAATTAGTCATATAATTTTGAAATAACTTTGTCTTTTAACTCTGAACTATATAAAAAAATGAATAATAACAAATATTTTATATTAATGGAAAAATAATCTTATATAAACTAAATTAAATTCAATAAATTATAATAAATATATAATTAACTCTGAATGATAATTTTAATGGCGTAAGTTTATTTTAAATATGAATCCTTTTTAAAGAATTTATATATTTATTATTATATAAATAGTTATTATCAATTTTCTACACTTATAAAACATTACAATGATACTACAAATAATGATATTTATTATGTTTTGAACTTTTATGGCATTTATCTGAAGCCAAAACACCGCCTGTTGCAATTCAGTGGCTTTAAACTTTTTGTTTTATTTAATAACATTTTAATCAGACATAAAAACCTTTTTTGATGACATGTGCAATTAATTTTTTTTAAGCAAATGATACTTTAAAATGGAAATAGTTGAGCCTGATATATTTCTTCTTGCATAACCGTGAATACTATTGTTATTATGTATATATATAATATCATATTCACGTTTTGTTTTTTTGAATTAAATAATTCCTTAATTTTAGTGATTTAGCTAATATGAAATAAATTTTCTCTTTAAATAAAAAAACATATAGGAAGCTAATTTTTTTTTGGAGACTTCCGATCTTTGAATGAAAATTATTGTTCGCAAAGCTCTCTGATTTTAAGTAGTAAATAAATTATTATTTAAATTAGTAAAATTTTGTGTTAATTCTGATAATCTAATAAAAATGTTTGACAACAAAAGTATAGAATTTCTTATACCTCATTTAAGCCAGTTGACACAACGTTAACTCGATCATAGTCAATTGTATCTCACATTAGTTGGCTTAATCGACCAAAAAAAGCGGCTTGAAAATTTTCTTATACAGATGAATTGCGATAGAAGTTTTATTAAAATGGCTCTCCACTTTTAAACAAAAAAGTAATGATTATTTTATTCCCTTTCCTCAACGCCTAATATGTATTTTTCAAACTATCGCTCATCGTTCATTTTGATAAAATTTATCAAATTTTATAGTTCACATTTTCATTTTCTTTAATAGGGATAGGATAATATTTTATTATATTCTGTTGAATTTTTGAGAGCTTTTAACTAATTCAGACATCCAAATATATTACGTAAGTACATAGTTTTATTTAATATTAATTTTGTATGTTATTTAATAGATAAAATTAACGCAAATTTGTCAAATTTTTCTAGTTTCTCTTTCATTAATGTTTTCCAATAAATTTCTACAGAAGCTATGAGAAACCAAATATTGAAGATTTATTGAATCCTACTGTTAATGCCTATTAATCATTCCAATTTTTGGAGATATAATTCGATTATAAATTTTCGATGATGATATTATTTATTTACATACATACATTTATTATTTATGTAGTTATCTAATTAATTGTGTATATATAGCTAGACAAGATAGAAATATGTATATGTTAAATATGTATATTTAATATGTACGCACCCATTCCATTTCTCAATCTTTTTTTTATTTCATTTAGAACCTATAACCTGAAACTCGCGGTTCAACATTTGCCTTGGTTAATCATAAATAAACTAAAAATATATGAATTTTAACTAGATCTATTCTCGACTAAAAAACAATTTCTTCTACTTCCAGAATAAATATTAAAAATATTTTTTTTTTATGCATTTAAATAAAGCATACCAAGTCTAGTAAGTATTCTTTCTGAATTTTTGATATGTTGTTCATATATTTTTGATATGTTGTTCAAATATTAGAGTTTTTTTTTTGGGAGTACCTCAGGGTCCCGATATTAATATTTTTTCTCTAATAATTTCGAGAACAAATTTTTTAATGATATATTTCCCGGAAAACACTATTCTTTCTATTTCCTAATCTGCATCGATGATCAAAAAAATCGATTTAGAAATTTTTATAATCATTTCCTCAAACAATAGTCGTCTCTCTATCAAAGTATGAATTTTGTATTTTTGTTGCTGAATGTAAGGGAACAAAAATTATAGTTTAAAAATTGAATGTTAAATGGAACGGGTGTATGATCTTGATTATGTTTAGTTCCGATTACGCAAATGTTTATGATTTTGTTTATAAGAATAAAATTTGTTTCAGTTTTTTTTTTTAAAGTATTGAACAAATTGCAAATAATAATAAAACAAATAAAAACATTGCTAAAATGTCTCGATGTAAATATCGATCACGATAAAATGGTCTTGTTGTAAAACAATCTTTTCTTTGTTTTTTATATAACCATAATGGTACAATTAATTGTAATATATCTGGCAACATAAAACCTATATCTCTGACAACTTGATGCGCATATCCTTCACCTCTAATTACATTAACTGAAATAAAGTGGAAAAAAAATACATTTATAGGATTTTTAAACAAATACAATTAACAACATATAGTTCCTTTTAAAATTATTTCAAATGCATTTAACTTTATTATAAAAAAAAACAACATAAACACTTAACTCAAGTGGACAACTGAGAAATTCACACAAATTCCAGTCTTTAAATATTCTTTTACGTATTTTTAATTTATATATGTACTTTAAAATTCTGTTTGATTATGTTAAAAATTTTCAAACTCTGGAATCAAGTTCAATTCAGAAAACTGAATCCAATCGAAAATATTATTGAGGTTACTTATATGTCGAATATTTTTAAGATATTAATAATAAAAAATTTATAGGATAATCAAACTTAATACATAGAAATTACCTATAAATTGATCAAAACAGCTTGCTAAAATATGTAAAAGGGCAATTCCAATTATTGTTAAAATTTTTTTTGATGTTATTTGATTGTCGGAATTTGCCAAATGCATAACCATCACAGTACCTATTAATTCGGTTACCTGAAAATTAATAAAAAAATAAATGAATAAATGCAGAATAATGTGCATTCTAGGTATCTATATATTTGACTTTATTTTTTGACTGCACTGAAATTTGACCGTGTCGTATCTTTTAGGGGCCTAGTGCAGAAAACTAAAAAAAGAAATTTTGATATAGGTAACGAAATTTTGGTTTTTTAGACCTTTTTCATTAAAAATGAAAAAACGAACAATGAGTTTTCTTTTTCTGTCTGTCAGTCTGCTCGTCCGTCTGTTGCGAATATAATTAATTATATAACTATGAATCTACCCGGCAGATTTATCGACCAAATTTATGCAAAAATATGCGTGGTTTCGTTCACTTTCATCCTCATACTCTGGATTTCGAAGTTCTCAATTGGCGAAGAGTCTGAATAATTTTCATAAAAAATTTATCTAATTTTAAATTTCTTTAAAAGTTTTAATTGATTTTGATAAAATTAAGTAAGTGAGTAGATGCATACAAGTCGATTAGAGGCACCTTCAATAAATTGTTAGCTAGGAATTGATTTAAGAATTCGGACTGGAGGCTGGAATGAGAATTGAAGGAGCTGAAAAAATAAGTTTTGACCATGATTATGACAAAAGAAAAGAAGACGGGCTAAGAACATTTAAATTTAATGTAACTTAATTACAACTTTTGACAGTGTTTTTAATTTGCGTGTTTAATAAATTCTATAAGTTAAATTCTTGTTTATTTAGTTTGATGAAATTTTATTTGCTTACAATAATCAATTATATCTCTAAAAAAAAAGAAATTATATTTGTATTATGTCTATGTCTATAATACATTTTCAAAATATTGAAATAGTGTTATCAAATTATTTTCAAGTCATAAAATTAAAGAAATAAATACTATAATAAGTAATTCGATTTACTATGGAATCAGGAATATTTATTTAAAGTTATCCCTACAAAAAGTTAGTCAAAGCATAGAAGAATAATAATATTTCTATGGTCAAAGTTAGTAAAAGTCCTTTTTTGTGACGAAAAAGTTATTCCAATATTTGCAAAATTCGTTGATAGAATGACATTTTGGCGTCCGGAAACTTAAAGTCTTTCGTATAAATATATAAATATATAAGCAAACTGCACTTTAACGTGCAGATAATAAAATGTTTAGTTTCCACATTTGAATGTTACGTAAAAAAAAACTTTATTTGATCGATTTATTATTTAATTTAAAGAACGACAAATGAAAATATGTAATAAACAAAATATTATGTACTTATACTTTGTAAGTTTTCAAGTATTTTTATTTTTAAAAAATCGGGCGGACAGGTACAATAGCTATATTATATGTATATCATACAATTTAAAAGATATTATTTTGATAATTTTTAAAATACGAAATAATTCAATGCTATTTTAACGAAATAATCGGAAAAAATCATATTAAGTTTAAACAATAGATTTAAAATTCATATTATTGATTCATATTTATTGATGTTGGGTACAATATTGGCTTATCTAAGTATTAATTTAATGCAAGATATTTTAAGGTTTATTTAAAGCTCTAAAGTACCTAAATAAAAAATACTATTTAATTTCAAAGAAATCTCTTACGGTAAAAAATAATTGGTGGTTAAATTGTTCATAAAATTCATCATTATAATAATTCATATATGCCCACCAAGCATAATAGTGTGAAAATATTGATAGCATAAATAATAGAACCATTGAATAACGACATTTGTGTTGAAAAATTAAAACTAAAATTAGAGAAAAAAAATTAAATCAATTAAATTATTTTTGGTTTTTAGGCTTAAATTTTCATTACAATAATAATTATAAAATTTTCTGTTGTTGGGAATATTTTTAATTAATTTTTTTTTGTATAGGTAGGTATGTTTGTTATATCCATTGTGTACTCACTTATAATTTGTTTAATGCACTCATATAATGCAATTACCGATATCACTGTTATAAACCACATTTTTAATGAGTTTTGTGTTGCATTAAAATACATATGTTTATATGATGCAATTCCAGATTCATATGGGCCTGAAAATATTTATTAAGTTTATATAAAAGTTTATATAAAATTGAAATAGTAAAATTGAAATAGTATATACATTAACATAGAAGGTCTGAAGGGATACAATAAAGAAAACTACTCTATATGTATATAAACTTTACAATATTTAAATTCTGGCTAGACAGTCCATTAGTGCCCACTGCCCCTTTGTCTGGAAATATTCAGAAATGTGCTTAAAATAATTAAATTATACCTTTAAAAACGGTATCCCAACATGAACAGGAACAAAATCTCTTATCAACGAAGCGCGCATAACTTTGCCAAAAATATGATAAAATTGCCATATGAGCTGGTGGTATTGATGCTGGTGCTAAACTGCCCAATGCAAAAGGCAACCATCTAACGTCCAACATTTTGTATTGAAATCTTAATAAAAAATATTTTTATTTATATTTACATAAGTATATATAATATTACAATTACACGAAAAAAACAATTTTTTTGTTCCAGAATAATTAACATAAACATAATTTTATTTATGTATATTATAGCTTCTCTATAATTAGTTTTTAATTCTAATTCAAATTATAAATACATATATCTATCTAATAATAAATTGTTTAATATTGTGGTATATATTGAATTAATTGTTCATATTACATTTTAAAATAATTTTTCTATTTTTATTCTAATTTTATTTTACTATTTATCTTTTCTTATTAGAATTGTTTAATGAAAATTCAAAATACTTCAAATAGAAATAATTTTGTTTCAATGTAACTTCCACTTGAATTGAGAATGCTTTACTTTTATTTTGTAGTAAAATAAACTTTTTCTGAAAGTACTTGTTATGTTAAACATTTAGCTTACAAGATAAAATTAAAATTAATATTTATATTTTTAACAGACTTTGGTACACACATGTTTATTAATAATAATAATAATAATAATAATAATAATAATAATAATAGTACTAATAATAAGTATATTTTCTTCAAATTCAATAACATTTATTGAGATACCCTTCCATACACGTATTTTTTATGATTATGAATTAAAAACAGTTTAATATTAAATATTTAATTACTGCCAGGGAAGTTGTATCATTTGACACATGATGCCCTTGTGCCAACTATAACAAGCGTAAAATTCTTTTATCGATTTTCCCATTGTCATTAAATTGTTTCTTGTTTCTATATTTCGTAAACAATTTCGTTTATGATATAACTCAAGGTGCTGAATTCACTTGATTCGGCAGAATTAGAGTGAATTACGTTAAAAATTATTTTAGTTCTCAACAAGGTCTGAAAAGTCATTTTCTGAAGCGTTGTAATTTATTACTTTACTTAATTGACTAAAGATAAAAATATTTTCAACATGGATATCACCACTGGGAACATATAAGTTTATAAGTTATCAGTAAATTAATAGCGAACTGGTATGATCTAATGAAAAGTGCAATTTGCATGCAATTGTGTCTAAAACACAAATAGTTATGTTGAAAAATTTTATAAAAAGATATTTCACTTCAAATAAAAAACTTAAATGAAATATATTCAAATATGACAATTCATATGTTGTTATGATTCGATTATCAAGAAGTGGGGGAGGGATTTTTTACCAGACAGATAAGAGTATTAGATCAATATTTAAAAATTTATTTTTGAAAATATTATAAAGTTTTTTAGCTTTATTATTTGATAAATGAATGATTTTTTGTATTTATGTACACCTATATAATATTTCTATAATATTATTTATTACATTTTTTTTTTGTTTTTTATTAGCTCCTTTTAAATAACACATATAAGATTACATATGTATAAGAAATTGTAATAATATTTTACTACAAACATCGCGTGTTGAATATAAATTTAAAAACTGCTGTTAATATGTAGAAATGTAAGAAAAAAACATTCCCTGCCCTTTAAGCAAAAAAAAAAAAACCAAACAAGGGAAAATAAGTTTACAGGCTTTATATACATATATAGGTATAAAGGTATATATTATGTATGAACATTTGTATATATTTTAATATGATTTTTGAATAAATTTTCTTGCCTGTAGTAAATTGTGTAACCGGAAGTTAAGTAACTATGAACATTTAACACTTATGATGTGAAAATTTTAATGTTAAATAATATATTTTAACAACAACTTACAATATTATTATTATTATTATTATTATTTGTAATTTGTTTGATTAAGTTTTAATTATCGTTAAAGTTTTCAAGAGTTTAAAAAAGTGTACGAGGAAGTAGATAAATACACATTTCATACTGCTGCTCGTACAACATTCTAACTAGTCGTCCTATACTATATACCAGAAAACTATTAGAAATTTCAGAAAAAAAAAATTTATAAAATAATTTCAGTTTATAAAACACGAATTTAGAGATTAAATTCGCTAGCTAAGGCCGATTATGCCACCACTCTACCTGAAATAATCTAACCTAGTTTTTAAACATCACAATTTTTTAAGCCATTCAAAAAGTTATGTTTTTCTTCAGAAATCCTGTCGAGATGATTAATTGAATTTTTTTAGTTAACTATGAGTTGTCAATTGTGTTTAATTTTACTCAAAATTCTAAAGATCTGAATTTACAACAATTAATCATTGAACTCTGCTCTTTATTGTCCATTCATATCTATGTGTATCTTCTTTAACCGCATATATATACTTATTATAAATATTTATCTATTTAACATGTGCTGTGTTAGGAAAATAAGAAAAACTCTGATATTAAATGAAAAATGAAAGTCTATTATTTATTTGTTTTTCTCAAGTTTTTTTAATGAATTGAATATATTTTTTTTTTTTTTTGAATTTTTAAAGCTTGCCGTATTATTATTATTATTTTTAATTTCATTTTTAAGTTTAGATTATAATTTATTTTATTTTTGTGAAATTAAAAAATAAAAAAAAAAAAAAACAATGAAAACAAAAAGATAAGACTCTTTTGCGTGAATAATGAAGAGGAAAATAAAAAAACTTTTAATGTAAAAACATAAGCAAAATTTACCATAAAGGAAAACCTAAGAAAACAATTTTCTTTTTTCCTCGATTTAATTAATTCTCTTTTAGTATGCTCTTGAAATATAACATAAATGGAAATTCTAACTTGCGATGGAGAATATTTTAAGGAGGATAGCGAAACACCCAAATAAAGAAAAAATATGAAAGCTACGGAGGGTGTAATTAAGAATTTGAAACTTTAATTTATCTTTTTCTTCTTAGAGTTTAATAAGAGTAACAATATTCTTTTACAAACAAATCCAGTTTTGAAATTACTTGAAAACATTTGAAAAGATCAAGCTAAAGATAGATGAGTTTTTATGGAGGAGAAAATATGAAGAAAAAATTAAAAATATGAAAAAAGACATTTTTGTGTTAGAAATACATGCTCTATGACGGATTGTTAGTTCAAGTGCCCTCATATTTGAGCTTGGCGCAAAAGATATGCCCAATATGCCAATATTTTTTTAAGTCGGCATTGCATTCTTCGAAAAATTTACTTAAATTTCATAATTAAAAATATACAAACATAAAAACGACTTTAATTAACCAATTAATAAAACTTACCTGGTGGGTTCGTATTGTTTTATTGCTGATATGATGAGGATCTTTTACTCCTTTATTGTTTTCGTTATTTATTTTTGAATATAATATATAGTGTTAGACAATAAATTTTTCTTTTATTTAAAAAATAAATGAAATAATATGTATTTTTTGCTAGGAATTATTGTAAAACATTTTTCTTTTTTCTTTTTCATTTATGCTTGTTTTTCATTTTTTCATGTATTTATGTATGTACCATTGTACCTAAATAAGTATTTATTAAAAAAAAAAAAATAAAAAAATAATAATAATTTTTCTTATTATAATTTTTCATTCACTTAAAGTTCCATTGACATGATATGAATTATTATTTTTTTTTTTTTAGATATTTCTTACAAGTCTTTGTTGATATTTTGAATTAATATTATTACGTTTGAAAGAAGAATAAGAAAAATATATGAAATATGAAGCATAATATGACCGGCATTTCTTTAACCCCAGATTCTATAGCATTATGATATATTTATATATTTTAGATCTATATCTAAACAGTATTTCTAATTTAGCCTTTAAGAATGTATACCTATGTTGGTGAAGTTGTTATAAAGGATTGAATTAAGAAGTTCTTAAACTGAGAATATTTTGAAAATATCTCTTAAACAGAGCTTGATTGGACGGACTTTATTTTATATTTCAACTTCTACGATACATCTATCCATTTTCCGTCTTGATTTAAAAAAACTACAATTTGAATATTTCACTTGTGGCGATTAAAAATAAAAAACTAAAGCAAATGCAAATTAGGCACAATGGGGCGATTATAACTTGCTTATACATTATGTTAATAGTATAGTTAAGTGAGAATTATTTGCAATAAAATATTATTTCCTATAAAAACATTATCATATATTTGACTTTTGAATTGAATACAATTAATTAATGAGTCGTGTAAACTTCTACAGTATCTTATCTTCTATAGTAATAATTAACATAATATTGTTTCTTTAACAAACAGCTGCAATTACGTTATCTTTTAATATATACATATATAAGTTTTTTTTTCGTTCAATCCATTCAACTAAGATATTCCAAAACTCATTAAAAATCTTAATTCATATCTGAAAGAACCGTATTTGTTTTTCACACACATGATTTCCTTTTTTCAAAATTTTACACATGTGTAATTAACAAAAAAAAATAAAAATATAAAAATTATTTATGTTCTTTTTAAGTTTTTGGTGTGGCATTTAAGGCATTTAATGACTCCTTTTTCCAACACTTTTTTATTTTATAAGGATTAAAAATGAAAAAGGATTCAAAAAAATCTTATTATTTATGATTATTCATTAAAAACAAACTCCATTTAAGAATTTTCTGTAAATATTTTCAAAAAAAAATTCTGGTAGTTTGAGAGGCTATATTTTTGTAAATCTATGTTAAAGTCTGTCTAGTCAGAATTGTTCTGGTGCTTTCTGAATTTATTTTCATAAATCTATGTTAAAGTCAATCTACCCATAATTCAGATTTTGGCATTTTTCAACAAAATATAATCTTGAATATTAAAATAACAATTATCCTTTATAATCTTTTTTTGACAGGACAAGATAAATATTCTTAAATTTTTGGATGAAAAATTTTTCATCTATTTTAAAATTAAAAAAATTATACTAAAAAAAATTTTTTTTTTTTAAAGACCAAACCCTAAATTTTATAGTTTTTCTTCAAACATAAAAAAAAATTATTAAATTTTATTAAATGGCAACTAGGTATATGATAATTGATTTTCTATGTATGAAAATGTTACAAAAATCCAATTAACTTGTTACATGGAAAACAAAAAAAAAAAAAAACCCAGTGTTAGATTTAAGAATTTTTTTATTACATATTTTTTTCTTTTAAATAATTTTCATTTATCTTTTTTTAATTTTAAAGTGCGCGACCAATTTTTTACCCTTTACCCGCTTTTTTTTTTTTATTGAAGCCAGAAAAGAATAATAGAAAACAAAAAGAAAAAAAAAAAGTTTTTTTTGTTAGGAAAAACTAAGGAAAAGCACTGGGAAAATAAAATATTATGTTTGCTTAGCGAGGTATAAACTAAAACTGTGGGAAAATATTATATGAAAAATTGAAGAAAAATGTATATGTAATTTTTTTTTTGTTCGCTTTTTTTTTTTGTATACTAAAAAATATTTTCCTTTTGGGATTTTTTATAAACAAGTTTATTATTCGCTTTATTTTTTATGTATATACTGTACATGTATATATATTTTTATTCTCGACAATAGCAGAATTTTCATCTTCAGATTTGAAGATAAAAATGAAAAAAAAAAAAATTTTTTTTTTTTTTATTACTATGAAAATGTTACAAATAACATTTTTGGATTCATGGAATAAGAAAAAAAGGAAAAATTGGTAATTTTTTTCTTCAAATAGAAACTTATCTATAGTTCATATAAATTATAACTGAATACCCAACCCAACCTAATTCCAACCTAATCTAGGTTTTCTAAGACAAGCCAATATGCCTATGTACTAGATAATTCCGGTATATCCCGCCCACTGCAATTTATAGTTTTATTAATTGAATTTTCTTTTTTAATTAAAATAAATAATATGCAGTACCGGCAACATTTTTCAGTTTTAATTTAAAAGCCAAAGTCCAAAAATAATTACATTCTTTTTTACAAAATATTTTGTCTTTTGAAAGAACAGCATATCTGTAAGCACCCCCTATAAAAATTTCCAATAACTACGAAAAATATTATGTGTAATAATTTTTCTTTTTTGGGTTTTTTCTCAAGCCTATTGAATCAAAACGAAAAAAAAAAAAAAAAATTCAATAGAAGTACTTTATTTTTTTAATTTTTAATAAAATGAATAAAATTTAGAAACAAATAAAAAAAAAAAAATATATAAAAATGGGAAATTTTATGCAAAAAAAAAAAAAAAATTCTTATGTAGGTACATAAAAAGCATGCCAAAATATTTTCCGGTAACAAGTGCATTTTCATATTATTTGTATTAGTTTTGTTTATTATGCGCTATCAATAATAAATTTTGTCTGCGCAATAAAAATCATATGGTTTTTTCTTTTTTCTTTTTTTGGTTTGTTTATAGAAAAGTATGTATTGTGTAACATTATTATTATTATTATTATTATTATTATTAGAGAAAATATAGGAAAATGTTAAAGAACATTATACATATTGTATACATATACAAAAAAAAATTACAAGAGTTCAATGTTAAGGATAAAAATTGTGGAACAGCTTACAAAATGTATCCATAAAATTATGTACATTAGTAAAAAAAAAAAATAATTTTACAGAAAATTTGACATTAAAGTAAAAAAAATAAAATTAGATAAAGAAAGCTTAAAGCTGTGGAAGTTATTTTTAAACTTTATCGTATTCATTTTTTAAATTTATTGTTAAAAAAGTGTTTATTCTAAGTTTGGTTATTTTTCCAGTATATATTTGTACACAATAAATTATATTCAGTGTTGTAAAAGGAAAATGATTTTTTATGATAACGAACTTAGATTTTTATTGAAAGTGATGATTTTCTTATTTTAGTTTAAGAATGGTGCCAAACATCAAATATTTGTTTAAATAAACTTGAAGTGAAGAAGTATGGTTTTGGTATTGGGATTTCAGTTTGAATCATATACTATATAGAAGAGGGTTAGTTAAAAAGAAATCATTCATATTGTTTTTGAAGCTGCGTAAACCATATCTTCGAGGTACTTTAGCATTTCAATTTCGCGAAGTGCGAAATGAAAACGAATAACCAAAGCTCCTACACTGCCATTTGGGAATTTTAATACGATACGGGTGATGCATTGAAGCGAAACATGTTTGACGACAAAATATCCATTAAGAGCAGGAACTATGGCCTTTTATACAAAAAAATTACAAAATCATTTAATTCAAAGTTTCCACATTATGCTAAAGCAGGCAGATTTTATTAAATTTTTCACAATAAAACACACATTAAATATTTAATTTTAAAAATTAAATTTATTCTATTTTTAAAATGTATCTTAAAAATATATATATATCTGTATTAAATATTTAATACTATATATAGATAAATATACATAATTGGCTACAATTTCAACAGGTACATTAATTATAATAATATTAATTAAAATTTTCCGATTTAAAATCGCATAAATACTTTCATGAATTCTATATATACGTATATGAATTCTTTTTTTTTTGTATTACAAACATCAAATTATTTGATTTTACATAACATAAAATTAACTACATAATTATACATAGCTACATTATATTACGTTAAATAACCAAATTATATAATTATTATACATTTTCTAATATAATTGTCTACCTTTAAAATAAAAAGGTGGATTATTATATTTTATTTATATTTTATTTCTTAAAAAATACAAAGGTAATTTTAATTCATTACTTTTAAAAATATAAATATAAGAAGGAGAGACGTATTATTATGTTTAATAAATCGAAGTCTCGATATCTCGTAAACATTTAAAAAATAAGATGAAAAATAAAAATTGATTCCGATGTAAAAGTTATATAACTTAGTTTTTTTATTGTTGTTGGCTTCGGTTAAAGTAGATGAAGTGAGTCCATATATGTGACAGCAACAAAAATTCTCCTTAACTACTTCAGTTTTTTTCATTTAGAAATATTCAAACCTTGATTGAAAACAATGTGGTCACGATCAGTAGAGGTTTCTCAAAAGTATATCCAACATATTCTTACAACTACATCCGTTATTGTATATTTATTAAATCCTTTATTTGAATGTTTATCTTTAGAACATATGAAGTCCAACATCTAAAATCTAATATAAAATATAATATATATAATATAATATATATGAATAAAAAAAGTTTCTATAATTTATCACAAAAAATATATTGCTTAAAATGAACGTAAATTGGAAGAATTTTTTTCTATTTATAATGGTAATAGTAAGCTGAAAAATCAATGCCGTCAGTTTGATAAATAATAATTAGAGTATACAGAGCGATACGATAAATTTCGTTAGCTGCAGTAAAAAAGTTACATATTGTAGAACTTCTTATTAATTATATATATTATTTAATAAAAAAAAGGAATAAATTTACCCTGTAATGAAAATTTTTTAATTATGTCAAAATTTTTCGGATATATTTTGAATCGAAAAATATTAAACTCGTATTAAGAATTTTTGAGCACTGCATTTGGCATTTAAAGCTTCGGCATCATATACGATTCGACTTCAATTTTTATGTTTTAGAATTACATTATTCAATTTATATGAAAAAAATAACATTTACACATTTACACAGAATAGAAAAAAGATAAAAAGACTATTTCCAAAATATTTAATGTTATTTATTTCAAAAAGTTGTAATGGGATAAAAAAAATAATAACGATCAATGGAAATCGCTTTTAATGTAGTTAATGTTTGATATACCTACACATCATGTATACATATAAAACTTAATATTTTTGTATGATAAGTACTTATATTAGTTATACATTGTTTTTTATAATTTCCTGTAATTGAGTTTCTTGTTAAAAAAATTTTTTTTTTTGATAACAATAATTATCATTTGTGTAAGTAACTTCTAAAATTTTTTAATTACAACAAAATATTGATATTACTACACATTGTAAACATTCATATGCATAGTATTAAACATTATTATCCTTTTTTTTATTTAATGTTAATCTATTTAACAAGATGGAAAAAGACATAACGGCTTCTTTCCTCTCTTTTGAAAAAGGTGCACTTACAGCTGTTGATTGATTCTGAAAATTGGGATCTTTTCTCTTTCATAAAATTGTAAGTAATAAAATAGGATGAATCAATATTGGAATTGAACAAAAATAAAATACACTCGAATATTTTGTTTTTAACATAACCACATTTAGAAGAATTATTTTGGGTTTCACAGACAGTAAGCTTAAAAAACCCTGAAAGATAACGTAATTTTTCAAAAAAGCTAAATAATTTCAAATTTTCTAATAAATTTCCTGACTAAAAGCATAAAATAGTCATAGCATGAAGGTGGGTACATCATTATATCAAATTTGTACACGTTCAGACAGTGATGTATTGTCTTTGTGGGCTTTATAAGGTATTAAATCAGAAATTATTATAGTTGTTATAGAAAATTGTTCTTTATTGCATTGAGTATGTGTATTGAATTGAAAAATAAACTTAATATTTAATACATGAAAAATATTTTATACCATTATTATAACAGGTAGTAGAATATAAAGGTTCAGTAGATTTAAACTTTTTTGTGAACTGTTTGTATTAAACAGATATGAAAATAAAATAAAATAAAGTAAAATAAAATAAAATAAAATATAAAGGTTCAGTATCTTGATAATATAAAAATATCATAATTTCAAAAAAGAACAAGTCTATTTATCAAAAGTAGTATCAAGCTTCGGCACATTCAAAGTTTTTTATATATAATATATATCACATATATAATAGTATACATATGTACATAATATAACAATTAAAATCAACAGAGAGAAATTGATTATTACAGAGACAAAATAAAATTACTTTCCATATAAATATTACGAAAATGATTGTTGATTATTAATTAGGTCCCAATTACAAAATTATTCATTAAAACCTGATTCACCATAATTTTCAGTAATTTCTTCAATTACTGAAATTCTTTTGGGTTTATCATTTCCGTTCTGATCGAAATCATTTTTAAATTTTTTTCCAGGGCTTGATGTAGTACTAAGCTTCATGCTGTATTGTTTTGACAGTTTTTGACTATCACGTAATGTTGATGTCCTAAATCTGCTTGTAGACATTGTTGAACGTAAAGTTGAAGTTCGTGTTATGATTTTCTGTCCCAAAAACATTCGATTAAATTCCATTCGAAATCTAGGATGTGTAACCGCATAAATATATGGATCGATACAAGCAGACACTTTACAAAATAAAGCCGGTATCATTGAACCTAATGGGCTTAAATAATGCTCATTTCCAGAAATGCCTAACAGTGCAACCACAGAATATGGAGTCCATGCTAAAAACCAAAGTAAAATAATCCCAATCACAATAGAAGTTAATTTCATTTCAGCCTTGTTTTTATTTTTATTTGACTGAATACGATTTGCTTGCGATACTGCTCTCAAAATATAAAAATAGCAATATGAAATTATCATGAATGGTATTAGCCAAGCGGCAACGAAAAAAATAAACATGAAAATTTTCGCATTGATGGAATGAGATAAATAATCGAAACTGCAGGTTGTAAGCAAACCTTCTGGAACGTATTCACTTAACCCAATATCCAGTGCAGGACATACCGAAAATGCAAAACTATAAAGCCAAATAAAGATAAGCATAAATCGTGCTCGTAATTTAGTGGTTGATCGCAAAGGATTTAAAGGATAAACAACAACATAATAACGATCAATGGAAATCGCTGTTAATGTAGTTATTGATACAGTTCCTGATATTCCACCAATAAAACCATATAATCGACATCCTATAATTAAAAATTTTAGGTTAAGGAAATAAAAAATGTGACATTATTATTTGTTTTAAAATGTTTATGAAAATTTTTTAAGGGTTTTATAAAAGTTAATATATATACCTAAATCACCCAAAGCTGGGCCCAATTTAAAACTGTTGTAAATAGCAATTGGGCATTTAGCTAACATACATAAATCACTTATAGCCAAATTAATTATTAAAGTATTAGCAGTAGTTCTTAATGATTTGCACCTGGAAAGAGATATAAATAATACTTAATTACACGTATGAAACTAACGTACAAAATATACATAATACGTTATACGCATTATGTTAGAAACATACATTTCTATCTTAATTGAAATCTTCATTAGAAAATTTGTTTTCTTTTTTTCAATTGCTTTGTACTTTTAATTAATATTTTTAATCAATACAGTACCTTATTTCTGATGAAGATGTCAATGAACAACAAAATTGTGTAAGAAACAAATAAGTAAATATGGTAATAACAAAATATATAGACGTTAAATATATCGGAAAACTATATAATAATATCGTTAATATATCGGAAAACTATATAATGTTGTTTTATTATATCTTCTAAAATTATTAGAGGACAGATAAATACAATAAACATATAACATATTATATGTATTTATTACCTTATAAACATGTAAATGACTAACGCATTACCAATAGATCCAATTGTAGCTATAATTATGTAAATAGTTGCAATTATATAATGTATTTTTGGATTTGGTGGATAAAATTGAAGCCAAAATGGATTAATTCTTTCAAAATATTTTTTATCCAAAGGTCCTTCAAATAACGTTAGTGCTGGATAAAATCTGTAAAAAAAAACAAATAGTTCATATATTTTTTATTATTTTATTTTTAGATTTTATGCAAATTATTTGCATAAACCCATAAAAACCTAATAAAAACAAACAAAATAAGTTATATTTGTTAGTAACATTATATTTATCATTATGTGGTGATTATCAATAATCAATGATATAAAATCTTAGAAATGAAGATCCAAAATAGTTACATAACGTGAATATTAAATAATTTTCAAAAAGATATTTGTTTAACACTTTAATTGATTAATTATAAGTTCCGTGGTATTATACAAGATACTCAAATATTAAATTTGAATATTTATGTTATATATACAACATTTACGTCATAATCTACAGCTGTGAATATTTAAATCCTGTAAGTAAAAAAAAACTCACTTTAATGTATGATTCCCATCATTATCACCACCATCAGATAATATTACAGTCGGTGATGGTGATGAATAATTATTGTCAATTGTATCATTTATACTTGATATGAATTGATGCAATAATAAATTAATGGCATCTGTTGCTGTTGGTTTAAATAAGAATTCATCTGTTGAATTAATTTCCTCGTTTCCGTTATATTCCATAGTAGTATTTCCACTTTATTATCCATTTATTGAATGAAATGGAAGTCTTGATATTACGATTTATGTATATATGTGATATGTATATTTACGGGAGTTCGATAGAAATTTAATTTATGTAAAATTCCTTAATTTATGAATTTATGCATATTTTTTTTTTTAACTTATGTAGTTATATCACTCAAATGTATACAAATGTTATGTATAATGGTAAATTTATTGCACCAATTTATTTATCAAATTATCTGAAATCACATATAAAATGAAAAATAAAGTGCTTTTAAATAAATAGTATACAATATATTACATTTTTAATTAGATTAGATTAGAATCAATTATTTTAATTTATACATAAATCGAAAGAATAAAAAAGTCAATATTTTTAGCTTTTGTAAAATTACAATTTAGTACATGAATAGTTTTTAAAATCAAATATTTATTGTGCACATGAATTTTTTTTAATTATAGAATTTCGTATGATCAGTGGCCGTCTCTTTAATTGGCTAGATGATATTTTCATATCATTATTTTTTTCTACAAACTATCTGAACGAAACAACAGACCTTGATGAACAAAAAGGAAAGGAAAAAAGTTTAATTTCATAACAAATAATAAAAATGTGTTCCTTTTATTTATATTTACAAGACCAATAATTATTTCCTAAACGGAAAAGGCTTTATTCAACAAAAAAATAAAATAAAAATTAAAAATAAAATATTATTTCAATGAATTTAAATATTCTTATTATAATAATATTTTTATTTCCTTCATGGTCAACAAATAAACAGAAAGTAGGTAGCTACCTACTATGTTATTATAATTATTTTTAAATTTTTATCTTGACGAGAATTTTAAATAATAATTTTAAAAATAAGTTTTATTATTATATTCACTTCTTAAGTTTGTTAATTGATTTTGTAGTCTAATACTTAAATTTCATTATCTCAATTTTGCATTATAAATTATAGTATGAAAATAATTACGTCGTCGATAAAGCAGAAAAAAAAATTGAAAATAGGTATTTTTGCTAGTTATTAATATTGCGGTTTGGACATGCTGATATTTTTTAACTAATTTGTTTTTTGAAAATGAAAATGAATACCTTTTATATACTATGTCTTACAAAATCATAAATTCAAAGATTATGTTGTTTGTTTTAACATTTTTTTAAGGACAATTTTGATAATTCTTTAAAATTCAGTCTCTAAAGAGATTTAAGGCCATTCTCTTTTATATCGTAAAAACTAATCTTTTGCGCAGTATTGATCCTGGTTTAATTGAAAAATTACAGATACAGAAATAAAACTAATTGAAAATATTTATTAAATTTATAGCGTTTTTCAATCAAAAACATTAAGAATTAATTTTAAAAATTTTAACATTACGATATTCTTAAAAAGTTTCCCATGATGAGAGAAAATATTTTATTTTATTTATTTATTTATTAATTCATTATTATTACAGTAGTTCCTTAATAACTAGAAATAATATTACTAATCTTACAGAGTTTAGCTAATTGAAGCTTATCAACTGAATTAAGTATTTACATTTTATTATTTTACATTTATGTTTTAATATTTGAATTATAAGGGAAATATGTGTAAAAAAACCTTATGAATGAGAGAAAATATATTCTTGATGTAAATTGTATAGTATAATTTATATATTATAAGTAATATATTCTAATTTTATATAAAAATCGACATTAAAATGATGTAAAAATAACATTTTTTTTTTATGGTCGACTTAAACAGTTTCACCCAATAAGGATGTCCGAAAATTAAAATACGAGTTTTAAACTATTTGTAAGGCTTTATTTGAAAGACAATTTTTTGCCATTAATGATTGAATCAAATGACCACCGCGGCAAGGTTTTATTTTTGATAAATCGGTGGGCCATTTAATTTTAAGCAGACGTATATCTTCTTGTTAGGTTCGAGTGGATTCTAAGTCTCAGGACGGTTACTGTATACCAGCATAACGTCAAAGAAAATAATCAAGAAGACCTCTTGTCGAAATCATCGATTCACTGAAAAATGCAGTGATCGAATAAACTAGTCACGATGCGTGTATTTAAATAATATGTATAGAGTTATTATTTTTAAAAAAATAATACAAACACGTAATTCAAATGAACAAATTGAAAAATTGACACGAATTCCAGTCCGAGGCGGGAAACGAACCCACGACCAAACACTCCGTATGATAATGGCAATATCACTACACCATGACTAGTAAAATATAAAAATTTAATTTTGCTTAAAAACTCTTTGTTTTATTCCATTTTTTGTCCTTATTGGAAAACTTTATGTATTTATAGCTACAGCTACATAATATAATTTCAGATAGTTCAAATAAAAAAAAAATAAAATTACACGATTTTGTTTTTTAAATATGTACTGAAAAGTAGAAAATAAAACCTAACACAATTTGCAAATGAAAGAAAATAATTTTTTTATGTTAGAAAATTTGTTTATATGCACTATATTTAACTAAAAATTAAAATCTTGAGGATCTCATAAAACGAATATTGGTATTTTCCTTTAAAACCGCCACGATTTTAATTTCTAATTAATATGCATGTTAACAAACTTTCTAACATATCCTTAAACAAAATTGAATCCTTGTAAAAAATCGGGGGCTAAACATTTCGTTGCGTTTAAATCCACTGATACTAACTTTAATTTGAGATTATAAAATCCAATTTATCAATCATGAAAATATAGAAAATGTGAATTTGCATTTAACTTTTACTAGTTTAAAAAAATTTAGTTACCGGCGAAACTGCGTACTGAAGTTGATAAAATATTGTATATTATTTTGTATTGTATTATTGGAAATAAGGGTCTCTGCAAAATTCCAGTTAAAAAGTACATCAAATTTCAGTTGCAAGATTGATGACAAACGGACAAAGTTTGTGTGTTTAAATAAAATCGTTTTACACGTGAAAAAATAAAATAAAATGTAAATATTTGTTATGAAATGCAAATAGAAAATTTGTTGTTATGTGTATGGTTGATATGTCTTCTATACTGTACTGTTTAATAAGCAGTTTTCTAATATTTCGTTTATGCTTCATGAATTTTAAAAAATAAAATACATATAATAATAATTTGACTTTTTTTTTCAATAATTTTGGACAAAACTGTTTTGAACATAATAACAAAGTCAAACCATTTTTTGTATACATACATACATTAATATTATTTGAACGTAAACTGATGTTTATTTATTATATTTGTCTTTTTTTAATCCGAACAGATTACATAAACACTTTTCTTGAGAAATTTTTTTCCATATGTACCATACACACCATACATTGATTCATACCGTTCACAAATATGATATTAATAGGATTTGATTAATTCAAAAATCAATTTTAAAATTAAATCACTTTTCAGTATGTGAATAAAAACATTATATCCAAACCACCACATATTTTATTTTATTTAAGTAATGGAATAAAAAGCTGTATTAAAGGTTGATAATTTTCCTATGAAAATTACAGTATTTGGTCATTAATTCACGGAAAATTTTCGCAATGTAAATGGTATTTACATTAAAAAAAAAAAAAAGGTTTTGGACTTAAACCAATGTTTAACGAAGCATATTTTTTTATTTTTTTATAATTTAAAATTTTTATCTTTAAATACATTACATAAGTACCTAAATGATTAGTAATTCTAATTTAAGAAAGAATTAGTCAATTTACATCAATAAATAGGGATTATAGTCACATTATCAATCTGTTATAGTATTTATTAAGCCTTTGATCTTTGAAATTTCAAATTATGAATAGATAATGAATAGTTAAATTCAACATTTTATATTTGAGAAAAGCTTGAAATATATTAATTTAAATTTATTGAGACTTACTTAAATTAAATACTATTGGAAATTGAGTTATTTTTCCTCTTTAATGATGGAAAAAATGAATCTAATAACTCATGCAATTTGGCTGAGATTCGAACTTGACTTGTCTTTTACCAAAATGTTTCTCTGTATAAAATTTGAAGAAGTTCTGTTGTGTTTGAAAGCAGTTAGAAGTATTAAAGACCAACAGACAGAGAATCAGAGAAATAGATTATAGATAGATAAGATAAATTAGATTAGATTCCAAAAGAGTTGTAAAAAAAATATTACATATCTTTAATAAAAATTTTTTATCTATGACAGTTCTTTGCGTTTTGTATGAAACTTTAACAAAATTTCTTTTTATTCCTTTCTAATCAGATTATTTTTAATATAATGATTTGATTTTTTATCCTATTGAAATATTGATCCTATACATACACCGAATAAAGGACGAAAGATAAATAATCTATACAAAGTTTCAACAATGTTATTAAATTATGTATTTATTTATATAGGTATACCTACGTTATTATGAAAATCATCGTAAGAAATAAAATTTTAAAACCATTAATACTATCTACACTTAATAAACTGAAATATAGTTATATTATACAGGATATTCAGATACATTGCGCTTTAAAATTTTAAATACTCTGGATTGTGATTGAAGTTTTTATGATTGAATTGAATTTTTAACAAAATATTGTGAAAGATTTTTTTTTTGCCAATACATGAATGATATGTGAATTATCATTCGTCTGGCAAACTTAAAAGAATAATTATATATTTTTTCCTGATTTTATATTTTGTAATAATCTGTACCATCTGTACGCATAAATTTTTCTTTTTCATCACATTTTTTCGATACACATGTTCGTCGGAATTGATTGATTTGACATGACAATTTAAGATGAGTTCAATTAAATTAGTGTAAAGAAATAGTATTTGAATTTTTTTTTATTGAAATCAAAATAAATGGAAATGAACATATATAGAAATTGTTGTGTTAGTAAATGCTCAATGTCACAAAATTTATAATTTGCAAAAATGCTATAAATGTTACGGCAAAGGTTGAGCCGTACATAAAATATTGCGATACATAAATTAAAATTAACTGGTTTTATTGAAATAATTTTGTAACTGACATATGTACTTACATTTATACCTTATATAAACGTTTTTTTTTTTACTAAATTAACCGCTTCATATTTTTGATCAGCTTAATTTATATTCTATTTTTATGAAAATGACAATTAGATTATTAAAAATATTTTCTTTGGCGCCTGAAAACTTATTTACTTTTTCTTTACTGGTACTTGTATATTATGTATATATAGAAATCTTCAAGGAAATAAATACAATAAAAAGAAGCAAAAGTGCATTAAATATGCCAAGATAAAAAAAAACTTTTTGATTGAAATATCTTTTTATATGATGATACATAAATTTTCATTCTAGACGTGAATGAAACTTTGACTCTGATATTGCTTGTGGGAAAAAAAATTTGTTTTGTTGAAAAGAACCAGGCTGCGTATTCCTGAATAATGACAAAATAAGCTAGTTAATTAAGCAAGAGTATACATTTTTATTTTATCAAGAACATTAAGAGTTGTATTTTGAATAGATTAGATTTCTTGGAAACGGAAGTACCCGCAAGCTATTTCGACTAAATAAGTATAATATTACAAGTATTTTTCGTAACACAAGTGGTATTATCGCCTTCAAAGAAGCTGCTGCGACTGTAGAAGATTTACACGACATTAGTGTTCATAAAATCTTTGACGAGAAGTATGCAAAAAGAATTCCTAACTTAAAATTTTTTTTAAAATATTAGAATAAAACAGTTGAAAATAACAGTTGAAAATAAAAGTTAAATTTTTTCAGAAATTTTATCAAATATATAGAAATTTTTTCAAATATAGATATTTACATAATAATTATGCAATTTAAAGTTTTTTCAAATGAAATAATTTTATTTTTTTGAAAAAAGATAGTTTAAACTTTTTTATTCACAAATTAAAGTATATAATTTTATAGTTTAAAATTAAACTATTTGCCAACTATATATATTTTATAGAATAACTCTCAAAATATTTGTTCGTTGAAGTGTTATAAGAGTTTATTGTTGCATGCTGCCCCATTTTCAATATTTAAATTTAATATAAAATTATACAAAAAATGTTAACAGAATGCTAATAACAAATTTAAAGCTTTAAGAGAGATTTTCATAAAGGAAAAAAAAATCTTATAAATTGTGTCTTATTTTTATGGATTATTTCTTGGCTGCATTGCCAAGGACAATTATAATATTTTAATAATTTACAAGATGTTGTATTATTATTTTCTTATAAAATAGCTTTTGTGGTGGATATATTTTAAAATCCTGGAAAAAAAAAATACTATTGAACAAAAATATAACGACAAAATAACTTAAAAAAATTAAGCTCACATATTATGCATAATATACAAAATCACGTCCCATTTTCCAAAAAAATATCCTTGCATGTATAATGTAGTTTGTACGCTTAAAACGTAAAAAATAAATACAACTGAATATACGAGTATCTTTCTGAAATAACAGGGAAAGGTTTTCTCTAACTTTTCGAGTTATGTGCGCAAAAGACGTAATAATTATATTAGAATCATCTTCATTATTCGATCCCGATTTCATGTTTTTCGCAATTAATAATTATACCAAAAATAATTGATTTTGCCTACGTCTGTTTTCACCATATTCGATGAAATATTTTCGTAATTTTGTATTTATAGATTTTTAAAATGAGATTTTATATTGTTCCCTTTTATTTGTCCTTTCTATATGATTTGCCCTTATAGCGTTTAAGTAATTTTCATAAGACATTAAAAGTTTAAAAATATGGTTATTCAAAATAAATAGAAATAGCAATTATGACTTTTGTGTAAGTCTTTAATATGAAAAGTGATAATCTTTTAATTAAATTATTAATCAATATAATTATTACCAAAAATATATTTTTGGTTTGTATCTTGAAATAATATAAAATAAAGTTAATTTTCTAAGTTAAGTGAAAGATGAAAACAACTAGATGCATTTTGGTGAAGTTTTCTACACTTAATAGATTGTGCATAGGGAACATATTATGACAACGACAAGTCTAAGTCTAATTAAAATTTATTATTTGATCCTGATGATGATAGTGTCATATGTGAATAATACGGCAAGAGCTCGATTTGTTTAGTATTTAATTGAACTTGTCTAAACTATATGTTATGTTGAGATTCCGTTTACTATTTAAATGATTCGAAAAGGGCTCATATACCTTAGAGATATTTGATTGTTATATTAACAACACCTAAACAATCTTTTTACCTTTCTTGTTGATTTGTCAGTATATATCTTTTTCATTTTTTTGGTTCATATACATATTTAGTGATTATATGTTCATATTTCTTTCTCTTTACGAAATTTAATTGCTAAAAAAAAAAATATTTTTGATTAAATTATAATAAGGAAAATTTATTCCAAACAAAGTATTTCGGGTAAAAACTCTTTGTGTTGAAGAATTATTTAAATTAAACCGGATTAAGGCTATAGAACTAATTGAAGAAAATAGATATTCTTTGACGGATTTAAATTGAAATACCTATTTAGAAAATTACCGTGATAGAAATGGAGTAGGAAGCATATAATTATAGATGATTAAAAACATTACATATAAAAAATCGTTGTTAAAACAAAAATAGATTCCAAAATTAATATATATATATTTAGAAAAAACTTTTAAAGTATGTAATATACTATCGTGTAAAAGTACATAATTATACACGTATGGCAAAAAATAAATGAAAAAAAAATTATTTAATTTAATTTAATTTAATTAAAATCTATTAGTTTTTTCAATTAAAAAACTTATATTATAAGTTAAATGATACTATCACATGAAATTCAAAATAATGTGCAATATGCTCGATGGTTCGTTGAGTATAGGAAGAAACTTTATCATGAAAAAAAAGAACACTGATGTTTCCTTTTTTTTTTTTTTCAAAATCACTCAGCCATTAATCGCAACTCTCATGAGTAAAGTACCTAATTATAATAGATATTAAAAATATTAATTTTTTTTTCCTTTTTTTTAAAATTTGTCTTTTTGCCAAGAAAAAATATAGAAACAAATTTCACAGCACATTGGTATTAAATATTATATGATTTTAACAAACACATTTCTAAGGGGTTTAAAAATATAAAGGATTTAAATATCAATAGCTATTATTGATGAAAACGTGTCGTTTTTTTTTTTTGATTTATACAAAATTTTTTTGGTTTCGACAGTGACACTAAAGTTATTTTTCAATAAAAATATTCTAATGTTCCTATATCTATGTATCAAAATATATATTTTATGAATATTAAATTATTAACAATTTAAACCGAAAAAATTATAATAATGCATGAATGAAAATTTAATAAGAATTTTTTGAGGTTTGAGTTTTTTTTTGTATTACATAATTTAAAAATAATTTCAACAATAATTATACAATTTGAATGAATTCTATATTTATCAAGAACGATCTATCAGATTTTCATTTGATTTAAAATAAAATTATTTATCTTTTTTTTGTTGGTTTTGATATAATCCTTTCGATTCTATAAAAAAAAATTTGACAACTTTTACAGTTCTTGTTTGCTTTTGCTTCCAAGTACCCCATAAAGGATATATAAGGATATAAAAGGATACATAAGTTCGTATATGCAGGTACTCGCTGCTTTGATTGTATTTGAATTTGAAATCTAAATTGAATCATTATTAAGTTATTGTGTTTTCGTATCCTTAAGTTAGTGTTTGCTCTTTAGATTAGATAATATAAAGATGTAGAAAATATGATATTTTTTTGGGATATCTGGAAATTGTGGAAGTCACTTTATTTTTGGTTTTCAGTCAAGGCAAACTAAACTAAATATTTGGATTTGGAAAAATATCTGTTTTTTTTTTGTCTTTATAAGGTACTTAAAATAATTACTTTGAAGTTTTTCCAATGAAATAAGATTTAAGTTATTTTTAGATATAATTAAAGCTATATTCACACTCGGCAAGTTCAATTATTGTTCCATTAAAGTCTTGAGAGTTCTTAGAAATTTAGTTTCATTTTTTTCCCTAAATGTAAAAAAAAAATTTTCATTCTTGAATTTTGTTTACTTTCAAAACCATTAATTTTTAATCATGTTGCTTTTTACACTGACTTTTTATTAAATTTTCAAAAAATCTACCTGAATAAGTTTAAAATTATTTCTAAAAATTTTTTTATATATATTTGTCACGCAACATTAAAAATTTGTTAAATTGTTCTTGACAGGCATAGAATATTCATTTGATACAAATTTATTTGTATAGGTACAATTTTAAAACAGTAGCTAGCACTGTACAGAATCATATAAGAAATAAATTAATACAATTCCCGGAATACATACGTATCAGAATGTAATTCATACAAAATTTTATGTGTTTTTAATATCTATAAAATGAAAAAGAAAACGAAATTGAAATTGAAAATAATGATGAAAAATATTATGATATATAATATCAAAAATTGATTATAAATATATATGTACCAAAATTTATTTGACATATATAGGTACGATATATATTTAGTAGATGCATGAAATATACTATAAATATAAATGCTATTATATGTAGATAAGTGTATTTTATTTTTAATTTTTGAATCTTATGCAAGCAAATAATATCCGGGATGTTTGTGGTATACTATTTGTGTATTCGGAGATGAACAAATTTAAAATTAAACGTCATTATTAATTATTATAAAGCCACAAAGGATTTTTAAATATTTCAACATAATACTCTTTGGGAATAATGCGAACATAAAGCTTCATAAAATTTTATTTTTCATATTTAGAAAATTTTCCTTTAGAGTATCGTTAGGAATCGGATTAAATGAATATTATGTGCTTTAAACATTCCAATGTTTTGTATAAAATTAAAAATACTTTTGAATTCATACGAAAATTTAAATAGGATGACTTTTAAATTAATATGCATTTTTATGTTACAACTTATAGCAACGCCTTCTCAGACTATAAGGAGTTTTTCTTACCACGTTCAAATCCCTTTCTCTTATTTTGTAATGACATATTTAGTTCCAAAATTTTTATTCAGTTAACTTTTAAAAATAGTAGTATGACCCTTATAAATTTCTTATTCTATACATTAATAATATATATTTTATTCGATACAATTAAAACAGGAAACGTTGAGATACAAATGAATTCCATTAAATATTAAATAACGATTTCTGATCAAAATTCCTCTTATGCACTACAATTTTTAGATAATATTAAAAAGAAATTATAAAAGTAGTTTTAAAAGTAATTATCGAAATGAATGTAAAAAATTGAATATACAGCCCGTTTCAAAATTATTTTACAAACTACATAACATTTTTAACTATATGTGATGTTCTTAAAAAAAACTGTATAATGTTCCTTAAATTGATACAAACTTTGACAATCAATTGGTGACTAGAATTGAAAAAAAATACTTCGCTATGTACTATGTTAAGTATTCGTATAACTAAAACAAAATTCTCGAATAAAATAGTCAAATATTTTTAGAATTAAAATATCAATTTTATATTTTATCTCTGGTCTGTTTTTTTAAAGTTATCGAATTCAAATTTAACAGAAAAAAAATATTTCCTATGTAAAAGGTAGCTAGGAAACAGTTTAAATCTTAAATTACGTATGTATAAAATAATGTGAAATGTTTATATAAAAAATAATCCAAAGATACTTTACTAAGAACAAAAATAAAGTTTTTCTTAATAATGTACTATTTAGTAAAGTATTTCAAACAGTATAAAGTATGTTTTTACAATTATTAATTTTTTCTTTGAAATGAACAATATCTCGAAAACAGTGAGGTCTGGATTATCTTATCATTATTGTTGGAAAGCAAACCATAAAAATGATAATATTGAAATTTTTTACATAATTAAAATTATAGACTGCTTTGTTCCTGGAATGTTTTAGCAGTGTCTGCTTTTTTATAAAACGCACTATGTTATTTGCTGAAGAGAATAACAATTCGAAATACAAGGAAAGTATTTAATAAATGTTTTAAAAATGTTTAATTTACAATTATTTTATAAAAAGGGTTAAGCTTTAATCAATATTACAACGTTTCATTCATCAAAACGCTTAAATTAAATTAAGGTCGCAAATTTTATAACCAAACTAAATTAAGTTTAAGATAATTTATTTATATTTTACTACAGCAAAAAGAATATGAATAATAGAAGAACGCTATTTTTAATTTAAGAAATATATGTGATTATATATTTAATTTATATTTAAAATTGTGACACAAGAAAATACATATTATAATAATATACTATTATTAAAACAAACGTTTTCTTGATAAATTTTCTTAGTGCTTTTCCAGAAATTATTTCTAAATTCGCCTCTCTGGTTGCAAAAATGAACTTTAAAATTTTATTTTTAGGCTTCCGGAAAATTTAAGAGAAATTAAGAAAGATACTAATGAACTTTTGCCATTGATGTGCAATTAAGCTATTCACACGCCTTTCAATATTTTTTACATTTCGGACGGCGATAATAAAATTCAGTATTTTTTTTATTCTGTCGCCTGGATACACTGGCGGAATATACAAAGAATTTCTTATCCGAGATATTAATCCAAGATCTTATTTATTTAATTTATTTAAAAAAGATATCGTCATGGCATTCAATACTATATAAAAGCATAAAAGGATAGCTTTCGCAGTATTCTCCAACTGAAAGAATTCTTTTACTTTGTACAGGTTAAAAAAAATATTTTAATCATTCTATAATATTCATTTTTAGTATTATTTGTAAATTAAATTAACTCAGCTATTCAATTACACTTTTTTTTTTCATGTGCCCTGATGTTTTTAAATTAATTGCTTTTCAAATTGAATGAATTCTTTTTATTGAAATAATGATTAAGAAGAAAATCGGAATGTGAAAAATCGAAATTATTAATTGAAATACACAATTTTTTTTCATGCGATTAAATTTGAAATACTAATTGCTCTTATGTACGTAATAAAAGTAAATAAATCCCTGATAAATTAAAATCAATAAATTTGTTAACAACTTAATAGAGAAAATAAGTCGCTTATTTAATTGGACCAGAAAGTTTGTCAACTTTAATATTTAATATCTTCTATACACCTTGGCTGACTTTGGGCTCTTTTTTGATGAATCTAATGCAACTTTTCAAAATATTTATTACACATCATGTGGTTGTGAACAAAAATAAATAAATTCGAATAATTTTTTCTTTTAGCATAGCTTCATTTATTTTATTTTTCATAACGAAAAAAAAATTGTTTTTCTTGGAAAGCTTTAGGATTAAATTAAAAAAAAATACATTTCGGTTCTGAGGAAAATGCATTACATTTTATTATCAGTATTGCATAAATTTCAAATTTTTACAGAAAACATAATAATAATAGAAAGTATTATATTTACATGTATAATGTATAAATTTGTTTTAAAAAAAAAATATTTCTGTTGAAATAATCTTCCTTATCGACGGATTAATTTTAAAAATTCCATTCAAAAGAAAAATATTTTAATTTAAATAAAGTTATCAAAAATTTCTACGTACAAAAAAAATTATAGAAAAAATTTAATATTTATTAAAAAATTGTATATTTAACAAATTTAAATTTTGATATTATAGAAATACCATCAAGCTGTTGTTGTTACATGTTTTGTTCAATTTATTTTTCCAAATTCTGTTGTGGATATGAGATCTGGCTGGATTTGTTCTCAGGAAAATTTTCACAAAATTTAAATTATGAATTAAAAAGATATTCTAGTGCGTAAAAAAAAAAATATATACAAACTTGTTTATGATAAGAGATTATAGTGATTATTTGAAAATTGGTTTTTTGATTAAAAACAAATTGAAGAAAAATTAATTTAACAAAATGGAAATTACATAAAATCGATTATGTTTATGTTCTTTATATATTAAAATTTTTATAAAATATTTTTGGAATAGAAAATTTAACCAGACACAGTGAAAATTTCACGCAACAATTGTAGAACATCATAACACCGAAAAACGATTTACTTAGTGAAGTTTTTTTTGCGTATGAGTAACGTGTATCACTTTATGTTCTAGTATATTTGTCTAATCTTGCAAATCCTGCTTTTTAGGATTACGTAAGAACCCTAATATCCCTCAACGTCATCCCTATCGAAAACATATTTACAGATTAACACTTTTGATTGAATTATTGTTGTTTAACAAAATCAGTCTTAAAGTCACTCGATTTCAAATAATAAATCACAAAAGTGATAAATTTAAATAAAAAAAAAAATAGTTTATTTTTAATTTACTTTTTCTTTTTTTTTTTTTAACAATTTCAACTAAATATTTTCTTTCTTATTTTTTTTTTGTTTTTTTTTTTAATTATTTAATTGCAATATTCTTTTTCAACAATTTTCTATATATAATTTATATAGATATTTATAATTTTTTTTTATATTTTTTTCAAATTTTATTAAAATTCATTAAAAAATTAAAAAAAAAAAAAAAACTAATTATCCCAAATATTTATTTTAAGTTCTTTCCTTTTTAGGATCTGAGATATTTTTATCAATTTTCTTTTTTCGAATTCAAGAACCGGATGTCAATGAATTATATCCTTTTCAAAATTCAAAACTTTCTTTTTCATTATGTTATTAATAATTAATATTATTCTTATCATTATTTTTTCTTTGCACTAACGAGATCATGAAATTTATGTTTTTTTGTTTATTTTTATGATTTTAACAGGACAAGATTTCAATTTGTACTGATTTTAATTTATGGGGCGCAAGTACTTTTTATATAAATTTGTAGCAAAATATGGAATACTTACAAAAAAAAAAAATCTGTTTCTGTACAACAGTACAGAAAATAACTAAAAATAAAAAAAAAAAAAACAAAATGTAGAGATTCTCTATTTTGTGTGGATATTTTTCAGAGGATTTTTACGATTCAATGAATGATTTTGATTATTTAAAAAAAAGTAAAAACTGAAAATTAT